>OX456523.1:144431811-145072710 GCA_949748255.1 Eustalomyia histrio
GTATGTATGTATGTATGTATGTATGTATGTATGTATGTATGTATGTATGTATGTATGTATGTATGTATGTATGTATGTATGTATGTATGTATGTATGTATGTATGTATGTATGTATGTATGTATGTATGTATGTATGTATGTATGTATGTATGTATGTATGTATGTATGTATGTATGTATGTATGTATGTATGTATGTATGTATGTATGTATGTATGTATGTATGTATGTATGTATGTATGTATGTATGTATGTATGTATGTATGTATGTATGTATGTATGTATGTATGTATGTATGTATGTATGTATGTATGTATGTATGTATGTATGTATGTATGTATGTATGTATGTATGTATGTATGTATGTATGTATGTATGTATGTATGTATGTATGTATGTATGTATGTATGTATGTATGTATGTATGTATGTATGTATGTATGTATGTATGTATGTATGTATGTATGTATGTATGTATGTATGTATGTATGTATGTATGTATGTATGTATGTATGTATGTATGTATGTATGTATGTATGTATGTATGTATGTATGTATGTATGTATGTATGTATGTATGTATGTATGTATGTATGTATGTATGTATGTATGTATGTATGTATGTATGTATGTATGTATGTATGTATGTATGTATGTATGTATGTATGTATGTATGTATGTATGTATGTATGTATGTATGTATGTATGTATGTATGTATGTATGTATGTATGTATGTATGTATGTATGTATGTATGTATGTATGTATGTATGTATGTATGTATGTATGTATGTATGTATGTATGTATGTATGTATGTATGTATGTATGTATGTATGTATGTATGTATGTATGTATGTATGTATGTATGTATGTATGTATGTATGTATGTATGTATGTATGTATGTATGTATGTATGTATGTATGTATGTATGTATGTATGTATGTATGTATGTATGTATGTATGTATGTATGTATGTATGTATGTATGTATGTATGTATGTATGTATGTATGTATGTATGTATGTATGTATGTATGTATGTATGTATGTATGTATGTATGTATGTATGTATGTATGTATGTATGTATGTATGTATGTATGTATGTATGTATGTATGTATGTATGTATGTATGTATGTATGTATGTATGTATGTATGTATGTATGTATGTATGTATGTATGTATGTATGTATGTATGTATGTATGTATGTATGTATGTATGTATGTATGTATGTATGTATGTATGTATGTATGTATGTATGTATGTATGTATGTATGTATGTATGTATGTATGTATGTATGTATGTATGTATGTATGTATGTATGTATGTATGTATGTATGTATGTATGTATGTATGTATGTATGTATGTATGTATGTATGTATGTATGTATGTATGTATGTATGTATGTATGTATGTATGTATGTATGTATGTATGTATGTATGTATGTATGTATGTATGTATGTATGTATGTATGTATGTATGTATGTATGTATGTATGTATGTATGTATGTATGTATGTATGTATGTATGTATGTATGTATGTATGTATGTATGTATGTATGTATGTATGTATGTATGTATGTATGTATGTATGTATGTATGTATGTATGTATGTATGTATGTATGTATGTATGTATGTATGTATGTATGTATGTATGTATGTATGTATGTATGTATGTATGTATGTATGTATGTATGTATGTATGTATGTATGTATGTATGTATGTATGTATGTATGTATGTATGTATGTATGTATGTATGTATGTATGTATGTATGTATGTATGTATGTATGTATGTATGTATGTATGTATGTATGTATGTATGTATGTATGTATGTATGTATGTATGTATGTATGTATGTATGTATGTATGTATGTATGTATGTATGTATGTATGTATGTATGTATGTATGTATGTATGTATGTATGTATGTATGTATGTATGTATGTATGTATGTATGTATGTATGTATGTATGTATGTATGTATGTATGTATGTATGTATGTATGTATGTATGTATGTATGTATGTATGTATGTATGTATGTATGTATGTATGTATGTATGTATGTATGTATGTATGTATGTATGTATGTATGTATGTATGTATGTATGTATGTATGTATGTATGTATGTATGTATGTATGTATGTATGTATGTATGTATGTATGTATGTATGTATGTATGTATGTATGTATGTATGTATGTATGTATGTATGTATGTATGTATGTATGTATGTATGTATGTATGTATGTATGTATGTATGTATGTATGTATGTATGTATGTATGTATGTATGTATGTATGTATGTATGTATGTATGTATGTATGTATGTATGTATGTATGTATGTATGTATGTATGTATGTATGTATGTATGTATGTATGTATGTATGTATGTATGTATGTATGTATGTATGTATGTATGTATGTATGTATGTATGTATGTATGTATGTATGTATGTATGTATGTATGTATGTATGTATGTATGTATGTATGTATGTATGTATGTATGTATGTATGTATGTATGTATGTATGTATGTATGTATGTATGTATGTATGTATGTATGTATGTATGTATGTATGTATGTATGTATGTATGTATGTATGTATGTATGTATGTATGTATGTATGTATGTATGTATGTATGTATGTATGTATGTATGTATGTATGTATGTATGTATGTATGTATGTATGTATGTATGTATGTATGTATGTATGTATGTATGTATGTATGTATGTATGTATGTATGTATGTATGTATGTATGTATGTATGTATGTATGTATGTATGTATGTATGTATGTATGTATGTATGTATGTATGTATGTATGTATGTATGTATGTATGTATGTATGTATGTATGTATGTATGTATGTATGTATGTATGTATGTATGTATGTATGTATGTATGTATGTATGTATGTATGTATGTATGTATGTATGTATGTATGTATGTATGTATGTATGTATGTATGTATGTATGTATGTATGTATGTATGTATGTATGTATGTATGTATGTATGTATGTATGTATGTATGTATGTATGTATGTATGTATGTATGTATGTATGTATGTATGTATGTATGTATGTATGTATGTATGTATGTATGTATGTATGTATGTATGTATGTATGTATGTATGTATGTATGTATGTATGTATGTATGTATGTATGTATGTATGTATGTATGTATGTATGTATGTATGTATGTATGTATGTATGTATGTATGTATGTATGTATGTATGTATGTATGTATGTATGTATGTATGTATGTATGTATGTATGTATGTATGTATGTATGTATGTATGTATGTATGTATGTATGTATGTATGTATGTATGTATGTATGTATGTATGTATGTATGTATGTATGTATGTATGTATGTATGTATGTATGTATGTATGTATGTATGTATGTATGTATGTATGTATGTATGTATGTATGTATGTATGTATGTATGTATGTATGTATGTATGTATGTATGTATGTATGTATGTATGTATGTATGTATGTATGTATGTATGTATGTATGTATGTATGTATGTATGTATGTATGTATGTATGTATGTATGTATGTATGTATGTATGTATGTATGTATGTATGTATGTATGTATGTATGTATGTATGTATGTATGTATGTATGTATGTATGTATGTATGTATGTATGTATGTATGTATGTATGTATGTATGTATGTATGTATGTATGTATGTATGTATGTATGTATGTATGTATGTATGTATGTATGTATGTATGTATGTATGTATGTATGTATGTATGTATGTATGTATGTATGTATGTATGTATGTATGTATGTATGTATGTATGTATGTATGTATGTATGTATGTATGTATGTATGTATGTATGTATGTATGTATGTATGTATGTATGTATGTATGTATGTATGTATGTATGTATGTATGTATGTATGTATGTATGTATGTATGTATGTATGTATGTATGTATGTATGTATGTATGTATGTATGTATGTATGTATGTATGTATGTATGTATGTATGTATGTATGTATGTATGTATGTATGTATGTATGTATGTATGTATGTATGTATGTATGTATGTATGTATGTATGTATGTATGTATGTATGTATGTATGTATGTATGTATGTATGTATGTATGTATGTATGTATGTATGTATGTATGTATGTATGTATGTATGTATGTATGTATGTATGTATGTATGTATGTATGTATGTATGTATGTATGTATGTATGTATGTATGTATGTATGTATGTATGTATGTATGTATGTATGTATGTATGTATGTATGTATGTATGTATGTATGTATGTATGTATGTATGTATGTATGTATGTATGTATGTATGTATGTATGTATGTATGTATGTATGTATGTATGTATGTATGTATGTATGTATGTATGTATGTATGTATGTATGTATGTATGTATGTATGTATGTATGTATGTATGTATGTATGTATGTATGTATGTATGTATGTATGTATGTATGTATGTATGTATGTATGTATGTATGTATGTATGTATGTATGTATGTATGTATGTATGTATGTATGTATGTATGTATGTATGTATGTATGTATGTATGTATGTATGTATGTATGTATGTATGTATGTATGTATGTATGTATGTATGTATGTATGTATGTATGTATGTATGTATGTATGTATGTATGTATGTATGTATGTATGTATGTATGTATGTATGTATGTATGTATGTATGTATGTATGTATGTATGTATGTATGTATGTATGTATGTATGTATGTATGTATGTATGTATGTATGTATGTATGTATGTATGTATGTATGTATGTATGTATGTATGTATGTATGTATGTATGTATGTATGTATGTATGTATGTATGTATGTATGTATGTATGTATGTATGTATGTATGTATGTATGTATGTATGTATGTATGTATGTATGTATGTATGTATGTATGTATGTATGTATGTATGTATGTATGTATGTATGTATGTATGTATGTATGTATGTATGTATGTATGTATGTATGTATGTATGTATGTATGTATGTATGTATGTATGTATGTATGTATGTATGTATGTATGTATGTATGTATGTATGTATGTATGTATGTATGTATGTATGTATGTATGTATGTATGTATGTATGTATGTATGTATGTATGTATGTATGTATGTATGTATGTATGTATGTATGTATGTATGTATGTATGTATGTATGTATGTATGTATGTATGTATGTATGTATGTATGTATGTATGTATGTATGTATGTATGTATGTATGTATGTATGTATGTATGTATGTATGTATGTATGTATGTATGTATGTATGTATGTATGTATGTATGTATGTATGTATGTATGTATGTATGTATGTATGTATGTATGTATGTATGTATGTATGTATGTATGTATGTATGTATGTATGTATGTATGTATGTATGTATGTATGTATGTATGTATGTATGTATGTATGTATGTATGTATGTATGTATGTATGTATGTATGTATGTATGTATGTATGTATGTATGTATGTATGTATGTATGTATGTATGTATGTATGTATGTATGTATGTATGTATGTATGTATGTATGTATGTATGTATGTATGTATGTATGTATGTATGTATGTATGTATGTATGTATGTATGTATGTATGTATGTATGTATGTATGTATGTATGTATGTATGTATGTATGTATGTATGTATGTATGTATGTATGTATGTATGTATGTATGTATGTATGTATGTATGTATGTATGTATGTATGTATGTATGTATGTATGTATGTATGTATGTATGTATGTATGTATGTATGTATGTATGTATGTATGTATGTATGTATGTATGTATGTATGTATGTATGTATGTATGTATGTATGTATGTATGTATGTATGTATGTATGTATGTATGTATGTATGTATGTATGTATGTATGTATGTATGTATGTATGTATGTATGTATGTATGTATGTATGTATGTATGTATGTATGTATGTATGTATGTATGTATGTATGTATGTATGTATGTATGTATGTATGTATGTATGTATGTATGTATGTATGTATGTATGTATGTATGTATGTATGTATGTATGTATGTATGTATGTATGTATGTATGTATGTATGTATGTATGTATGTATGTATGTATGTATGTATGTATGTATGTATGTATGTATGTATGTATGTATGTATGTATGTATGTATGTATGTATGTATGTATGTATGTATGTATGTATGTATGTATGTATGTATGTATGTATGTATGTATGTATGTATGTATGTATGTATGTATGTATGTATGTATGTATGTATGTATGTATGTATGTATGTATGTATGTATGTATGTATGTATGTATGTATGTATGTATGTATGTATGTATGTATGTATGTATGTATGTATGTATGTATGTATGTATGTATGTATGTATGTATGTATGTATGTATGTATGTATGTATGTATGTATGTATGTATGTATGTATGTATGTATGTATGTATGTATGTATGTATGTATGTATGTATGTATGTATGTATGTATGTATGTATGTATGTATGTATGTATGTATGTATGTATGTATGTATGTATGTATGTATGTATGTATGTATGTATGTATGTATGTATGTATGTATGTATGTATGTATGTATGTATGTATGTATGTATGTATGTATGTATGTATGTATGTATGTATGTATGTATGTATGTATGTATGTATGTATGTATGTATGTATGTATGTATGTATGTATGTATGTATGTATGTATGTATGTATGTATGTATGTATGTATGTATGTATGTATGTATGTATGTATGTATGTATGTATGTATGTATGTATGTATGTATGTATGTATGTATGTATGTATGTATGTATGTATGTATGTATGTATGTATGTATGTATGTATGTATGTATGTATGTATGTATGTATGTATGTATGTATGTATGTATGTATGTATGTATGTATGTATGTATGTATGTATGTATGTATGTATGTATGTATGTATGTATGTATGTATGTATGTATGTATGTATGTATGTATGTATGTATGTATGTATGTATGTATGTATGTATGTATGTATGTATGTATGTATGTATGTATGTATGTATGTATGTATGTATGTATGTATGTATGTATGTATGTATGTATGTATGTATGTATGTATGTATGTATGTATGTATGTATGTATGTATGTATGTATGTATGTATGTATGTATGTATGTATGTATGTATGTATGTATGTATGTATGTATGTATGTATGTATGTATGTATGTATGTATGTATGTATGTATGTATGTATGTATGTATGTATGTATGTATGTATGTATGTATGTATGTATGTATGTATGTATGTATGTATGTATGTATGTATGTATGTATGTATGTATGTATGTATGTATGTATGTATGTATGTATGTATGTATGTATGTATGTATGTATGTATGTATGTATGTATGTATGTATGTATGTATGTATGTATGTATGTATGTATGTATGTATGTATGTATGTATGTATGTATGTATGTATGTATGTATGTATGTACTGTATGTATGTATGTATGTATGTATGTATGTATGTATGTATGTATGTATGTATGTATGTATGTATGTATGTATGTATGTATGTATGTATGTATGTATGTATGTATGTATGTATGTATGTATGTATGTATGTATGTATGTATGTATGTATGTATGTATGTATGTATGTATGTATGTATGTATGTATGTATGTATGTATGTATGTATGTATGTATGTATGTATGTATGTATGTATGTATGTATGTATGTATGTATGTATGTATGTATGTATGTATGTATGTATGTATGTATGTATGTATGTATGTATGTATGTATGTATGTATGTATGTATGTATGTATGTATGTATGTATGTATGTATGTATGTATGTATGTATGTATGTATGTATGTATGTATGTATGTATGTATGTATGTATGTATGTATGTATGTATGTATGTATGTATGTATGTATGTATGTATGTATGTATGTATGTATGTATGTATGTATGTATGTATGTATGTATGTATGTATGTATGTATGTATGTATGTATGTATGTATGTATGTATGTATGTATGTATGTATGTATGTATGTATGTATGTATGTATGTATGTATGTATGTATGTATGTATGTATGTATGTATGTATGTATGTATGTATGTATGTATGTATGTATGTATGTATGTATGTATGTATGTATGTATGTATGTATGTATGTATGTATGTATGTATGTATGTATGTATGTATGTATGTATGTATGTATGTATGTATGTATGTATGTATGTATGTATGTATGTATGTATGTATGTATGTATGTATGTATGTATGTATGTATGTATGTATGTATGTATGTATGTATGTATGTATGTATGTATGTATGTATGTATGTATGTATGTATGTATGTATGTATGTATGTATGTATGTATGTATGTATGTATGTATGTATGTATGTATGTATGTATGTATGTATGTATGTATGTATGTATGTATGTATGTATGTATGTATGTATGTATGTATGTATGTATGTATGTATGTATGTATGTATGTATGTATGTATGTATGTATGTATGTATGTATGTATGTATGTATGTATGTATGTATGTATGTATGTATGTATGTATGTATGTATGTATGTATGTATGTATGTATGTATGTATGTATGTATGTATGTATGTATGTATGTATGTATGTATGTATGTATGTATGTATGTATGTATGTATGTATGTATGTATGTATGTATGTATGTATGTATGTATGTATGTATGTATGTATGTATGTATGTATGTATGTATGTATGTATGTATGTATGTATGTATGTATGTATGTATGTATGTATGTATGTATGTATGTATGTATGTATGTATGTATGTATGTATGTATGTATGTATGTATGTATGTATGTATGTATGTATGTATGTATGTATGTATGTATGTATGTATGTATGTATGTATGTATGTATGTATGTATGTATGTATGTATGTATGTATGTATGTATGTATGTATGTATGTATGTATGTATGTATGTATGTATGTATGTATGTATGTATGTATGTATGTATGTATGTATGTATGTATGTATGTATGTATGTATGTATGTATGTATGTATGTATGTATGTATGTATGTATGTATGTATGTATGTATGTATGTATGTATGTATGTATGTATGTATGTATGTATGTATGTATGTATGTATGTATGTATGTATGTATGTATGTATGTATGTATGTATGTATGTATGTATGTATGTATGTATGTATGTATGTATGTATGTATGTATGTATGTATGTATGTATGTATGTATGTATGTATGTATGTGTACGGATACACGGGGGTTAAATATATTAAAGGGGGTACTTACTGGTTCTGATGTGGAATACCTGACTTGTCGCCTCTGCTACTTCCTGGGGTAGTACCTCGCTCTCCAGAGATTGGTGGTTGCTTAAGCGGAGCTTTTTAAGATGTAGTAAGGGTCTAAGAGGTGGTGGTATTATTGGCGGCGTAACACTCCGACAACTTAAGATGACAACGCACTTGGATTTTGCTCTTTGGATGACTCCTTGTTGGCCACCACTTTTGCAACAAACAAAAAAAACACTCTTTATTATTTCCTTTATGTATATTTTATTTAGCTTTTGTTGTATTTCTTTTTGCTTTTCTTTTTTTCCTTTAATATTTGTTACAAATTTATTTAATTTACAATTTTTTTCTCAAGTTTTAATTTACACTTTTCACTTTTGTATTTGGTTTTTTTGTTTTAATTTTACAAACTTTTATTTGAAAATATAATTAATTTTTATGTTTTTTTGAAAAGGTTCTAAATGATTTGATTTTTTTATATGTTTTCTCAAATAAAAAGTTTATGTTAATTGTTCACTAGCACGGAGATTTTTTTATCTTTCACATCCAATGGTTCACAAACGAATGAATGTTGTAAGAAAAAAGTGTAAAACCAATTGCTTGTCGATCGCACGACAAAGCAGAAGAGGAAAAAAAACAAAACTGCATGAACATACCCTGTTAGGGCTGCCATGCATTAACATCCCGCCCCCCCTTGTTATCACCCAGGATAACAAACGAGGGTAGGTTCTCTAGTTCAAACTTCCCTACGAGGGACAAGCAATTGGGTTCTAATATACTTAACCAACTAGGTAAAATAATTCATAGGGTTAACAATTCAATAGTGTTATTAATAATTTACATAAGTACAAGTTAAGGTTTAATATATAATTCATTCAATAAAGTACAATAAATGTGTAAGTTTATAAATTTAGGTTAGATATTTGGCTAAATTCCAAATTTGCCAATTATGACCCAGCCTAAGGCAGTATCCTGTGCTAGTGGAGAGCCAATAGATGCCAGTTGAAGACCGCTTCGGATGAGTCGTGGGTAGATATCAGCTCCCAATATAAAGTTGATGGTGTTACTCTCATAAAAATCTGGATCAGCCAATCTTAGGTTCCGGTAAGCGTCTTTGACGCTACGATCGAGATGCTTAGGCGATGGCTTCTTTGGCAGATCGCTTGATATTCTGGCTTTCACCGTAAAAGAGCCTTGTTCTTCCTCAAAACGGGTCCGAAACGTGAATTGACACCATTTATCAGTATTAAAACGCTCGAACGGCAAGTGATACCGTTCGACCACAAAAGCGGCTATGGCGCTGGTTGAAGCGCACGGGTCCAAAAGGCCTCGTACCTGGATCCACTCTTTGCTAAGTTGTAGCCTGATGATCACTGTGGGGATCACGGTGGTGTCGTCTGCTCGGCGCAAACTCTCAGTTACCCTGGGGATGACAGGTGGATGAAGGAGAGTATGATGCTGACCATTGCAGTCGTGACAGCGCTCACGGCTGCGGCAGTTTTGCAGGCTGTGCGAATGCGCGAGGCAGTTGCGGCAATAATTGTGGCGCTTCACGACGTCTTGCCTGGTGAAGACGGTCATTTGTTGGAATTTGACGCACTTTCGTAGCGAATGACCTTTGCGGCATAGGCGGCAATCCGGGTTTTTCGGCTGAGGTTTTCCTTGCCTCTTCCTTTCCTCAATGGGAGAACTTTTATCTCGGCTATGATGGCGCATAATTACTGCAACGAGGAAGAAATAAGAGTAAATAATTAATTGTCATGATGCCAGAGGGAGTGGTAGTAAAATTAGTTTTACTATGGGCCGGGTGACGTTGCCATTAGCGGTTCGGATTTCGGCAACTCTAACTCTATTGTCAGGGCCGTGAAAGATTTTATTAATGCGACCGAGACGCCATTGATTGGGGGGTAAGTTGTCCTGTTTAACGACAACAAGATCGCCGATAACGAAATTTCGATGGGGGTATTTCCATTTATTTCGCTTGTGAAGTTCGGCCAGATATTCTTCTTTCCATCTACGGGCCAAGTGATGGTGAAGTACTTTTAGCTTTTGCCAACGGTTGACGTAGCTGAGGGAATGGCTTGATAAATCAGGCTCTGGGGGGGATAAAAGGGGGGTTCCTACGAGAAAGTGACCCGGCGTCAGAGCGCATAAGTTGGTTGGGTCCTTACTCATAGGACTTAAGGGTCTGGAGTTTAAACACGCTTCAATTCGTGCCAACATGGTGCTGAATTCTTCATAAGTGAAGCTTTGACTATGGCATAGTTTCTTAAAATGGGATTTGAAACTTTTGACGCCTGCCTCCCAAAGGCCACCCATATGGGGTGCCCCAGGGGGAATAAAATGCCATTCGACGGGAGTAAAACAATCCTGAGAGAGAAGACCCTTTTTAATCGTGGACAAGAAATGTTGTTTATCCTCATGTAGGATGTTAGCGGCGCCGACAAACGCGGTGCCGTTGTCCGAATATATATCGTTGGGGGTCCCTCGGCGCGAGAAGAAACGAGCGAAGGCGGCTAGAAAGGCTTGGGTGGAAATATCGCCTGTGGCTTCGAGATGAATCGCCTTCGTTGAAAAACATACGAAGACTAGCACGTACCCTTTGGTAACCTTGCAGCCACGACCCGCATAGGATTTTATGTCGAAGGGTCCCGCAAAATCGACGCCAGTGTGGAAAAAAGGGCGTGATAAACTGGCACGCTCGGGGGGTAATGCCGCCATGATTTGTTGACTGAATTGGCGTTTATGTCTCACGCAGGTTATGCATTGAGATAAAATGGTTTTTATAATCGTTTTAAGTTTAGGGACATAATAACGTAGTCTTGTCAAGCGGTATAAGAGGGCGTTTTGACCATGTAGGGAGTATTTATGTAAATATATGAGAAATAATCTTGTAAAGCGCGCATGGTAAGGCAGTAAAATGGGGTAACGTTCATCATAACTCAAAGTAGGGGAATCCGCTAGACGACCATTTATTCGCATTATTCCTTTGGAATCAAGGAAGGGGTTAAGTGTTAGAAGCGAGCTTTTCCGGGATAGTTGTCTTTCCTCAGATAACTGTAAGTATTCTTTGAAAAAGTGTGATTTTTGACAGGCGATTATTAAGCGATTTCGGGCGAAAATTATCTCTTTGGCAGACAGCTCTTCTCGCTGGATCTCTTCCGCTTTCACCTTGGCTCTCGTTCGTTTGTAAAAACGAAAAATGTAGCATATGACTCTTAACGCGCGAGGCAGGTCCGAAAATTTTTCAAGGATATCGTCCTGCTGTATTAAAGTTGTAAGTGCACGGACTGGTCTTATTTCTTCTTCCGTGTCAAACGCCTTTCCACGTGACGGCCAGTCTGAATGGGGACGTCTTAGCCAAGCTGGCCCATGCCACCACAGTTCACTGGATGACAAATCAGATATTGTAATGCCGCGAGATGCTAAGTCGGCGGGGTTACTTTTGGATTCGACATGAGACCACGCGTCTATTCCGACCTTTTCGACAATAGATGAAATTCGATTTTGTACGAACGTTTTCCACTTATGAGCTGGTTTTTTCAACCAAGCCAACACAATGGTGGAATCTGTCCACAGGAAAAGTTTATAGTTCTTGAGATTGAGCTGCGCTTGAATAGAATCTATCATTTTTGCAAGCAATTCTGCTCCACAAAGTTCCTTGCGAGGCAGGGAAACAAATTTAATGGGGGCAACTTTCGATTTTGCTGCCAAAAGGTGGCTAGCGACCAATCCTTGGTTCTCAGAGCGAAGATAGATGGCGGCTGCGTACGCCTTTTCCGACGCGTCGCAGAAACCGTGTAATTCGATTTGGTAGGAAGGGTCGTAATCAATGAAACGGGGAATTCTCACTTCCTCAATGTTTATGTAGTCATCGAGAAATTCGCGCCACTTGTTCATCGTAGAAGGATGCAAATCTTCGTCCCAATCAGTGCCATCTTTCCATATTTGCTGCATAATGATTTTTGCCACTATAATCTTGGGAGATAACCAACCAGCTGGATCGAACAACTTTGCGATTTCGGATAGAACACATCTCTTTGTGGTCAACTCACGATTGGGCTTAGACTGGAGTTTAAATATAAAATGGTCGTTGCCAGCATTCCACCTTAGTCCGAGAGTTTTCGTAATACTGGACTCAGACAGTTGAAGGAATTCTTCGCCGCGCAAGTGTGTTGACGGCAGACCTTGCAGCAACATTTCGTTATTTGATGTCCATTTTCGTAACGGGAAACCCGCTGTCTCCAGAACTGCTATAAGTTCATCGCGAGATTTCACCGCCGACGATATTGTATGGGCTCCTGATAGGACATCATCGACATACATGTAGTTTCGCAAAATTTCTGAGACCTGAGGGTACGCGGTTTCATTTTCTTTGGCAAGTTCTAACAACGTCCTGATAGCTAGATAGGGGGCACAGTTGACACCGAAAGTGACTGTGTTTAACTCAAAGTCCTGAGTTAGTTCATTCGGAGAATTCCGGTGCAAAATTCGTTGAAAAGGGGTTTGCGTGGGGTGCACCAAGATTTGGCGATACATTTTTTCGATATCCGCGTTAAAAACGTAGCGGAAAAATCTCCATCTCAAAATGAGAATCATCAAGTCCGCTTGCAGGACTGGACCGGGGTGGAGAAGATCATTGAGGCTTGTGCCATTGGATGAGGGGCTAGAGGCATTGAAGACCACGCGCAATTTAGTTGTGGTGCTGTCGGGTTTTATAACAGCATGGTGGGGCAAGTAGTATGTGCCGCTGTCACCATTCACGGGGGTTACCCTTTTCATTTGGCCCAGAGTAAGGTACTCTGTTATGACTTGATCATATTCAGTCTTAAGTTGTGGGTTTTTTATTAATCTCATTTCGTTTCGTAGAAACTGCGAGAGAGCGATTTTTCTAGAGTGGCCTATGTTTAATTTTTCGGGGTAATCTTTTTTAAAAGGTAGTGAAACGACGTATCGACCTTCCTTATTGCGGAACGTAGTGGCTGTGTACAAATTTTCGCAGTATGTGTCCTCCGGGGAGGATAGTTTCCTTTTCGGGAGGTCCTCGAGTTCCCAGAAGCGCTGAAGTTGATCATTTAATTCGATGGTGTTAAAAAATGAAAAGACTGCCCTCCCACACGGGCTTGCTGGTATCTTGCCAGTAATAATCCATCCAAAAACTGTCTTTTGGGCTAACAAAGATTGATGTGTGTCCCACTGTAGACCGTCCTGAATAATTTTTGGGTACACATCACCACCGAGCAGTAAATCAATTTCAGAACAGTTACGGCGATAAGTATCAGCCAATTGTAGATTAGAAAAACTGTCATTTTTTAATGCTGACGAGGGATAGTGAGGCAGGTGACCTGTAAGACCTTTGATGACCAAGGCATTTGAAAAAAGTTCAAACGATTTGTCGACGGGGGACCCGATTCTGATGTGACAGCTTTGAGTTGAGGTGGCGGTCACCGAGTCACTTAACCCGTGCACTCGGGCTGATGAAGACCGAGTGTAAAGACCGAGACGCATCTGAAGTTTTCTCGAAATGAACGTTGCCTCGGATGCCGAGTCGATTAAGGCACGAACAGTACACTTTAGATCACTATTGTACACGTCGACTAGCGCGGTACCGAGTATGACAGATTTTGGAGTGGGTTCAAGATGAGTTGAGAAAGATTGCAGCGTTCGATTTGCTGCTTGTGACGATGGAGAGGGGGTTACTTCTAAATCACGAAGGGGGTTATTGGTGAGATGAACAGAGCCCTTGCCAGCGGTACTAGCAGTAACGGGCGTTTTTTCTCGATCTACGCGGTGAAGCAACGAGTGATGTTTCCCTTTGCATATTTTACAAAGAAATTTGCTTTGGCATGTTTTAGCACCATGAGAAGTTCCCAGGCAGTTAGTGCATTTGTTTTGTTTTTTCACTGTGGCATAGCGTTCTTCAACGGCCATAGATAGGAAAATGGAACAAAATCTTAGCGGATGAAACTGAGAACACAGAGCGCACTTGCCCATTTTGTCATTAGAAACTTGAGTTTGGTAGCTTTTGACCTTGGTCCCCTGCAATGTTCTAGATCTATTAGATCTGTCCGATTGGGAAGGTTTTGGGGCATGTGAGCTTAAAAAGGTGGATCGGATATCCGCAACTGACTCTAAAGTCTGGAACCGGGATGATAAAAATTCATCCAGCGCTTTCCATGTAGGCAAATTTGCTGTATTCGGTAAAGATTGTTCCCATAAGCTGAGTGTGATCTCAGGTAAACACGTTGAACAGATGTAGACGAATATTATATCCCAGTTTGCGGTGTCAATTTGCATTAAACGCAGGTTTGTTATACAGTCGTTAATCGTGCGCTGTAAACGTCTGAGATCAGAACCGGTTTCCTTTGATATAGGTTTTAGGTTGAAGAGCGTCTTTAGTTGCGCGTTTACTAAAATTCGTTTATTTTCGTAGCGGTGCACTAAATTCTGCCAGGCCATGTTGAAACCATCGTTGGTCATAGGGCACGTTTTTAAAAGTTCGCGGGCTTCACCTTGCGTTTTCTTTACCAGATGGCACATTTTCTCCACGGGTGACAGACGCTTGTTGTTGCGGTAGAGGGCTGTGAACATGTCACGAAAAGTTGGCCACGATTTATAGTCACCGTGAAATACTTCGGTGTCACATGGCGGTAAAGATATATGATGGGTTAGGTCACCTGAGTGGTCAGTTGAGGAGGAAGCTACTTTGGCCTTGGCCTGAAGCGCTTCACGAAATTCGTGAATTTTTGCGATCACACTTGTATGAGCTCCAAAGGTGGAGTAAAAACGTCCCTTTAGGGCTTCTAGATCGATGTCCTCTTGGATAGTTTCATATTTATCCAACGCAGCTTCATAAGAATTCTCGAAGCTCGACCAGAGCCGCTCGATTTGTTTTTCATGAGCCTCCAGGGTGTGTCGCGTGTGCGACTCTACCATCAGGTCATCAAAGTAGCTTTTGAATTCGACCACACGATCCGAAAAACGAATTAAGTTCTTTAGCAAGGTCATCTTGCAGGTGACTTGTTTATAATTTATGAAGATTTGAAGAAATTATGAATAGCGCTTCGTAAAAGCGACCAGTCTATTTAAGAAAATTTAATAAAATTCTAAAAAGTGCTTTGAAAAAGCGACCAATATTATTTATGTGAGAAAATTTCAACGAAATTTTTAATGGTGCTTTGTAAAAGCGACCCAGGTTATTTTGTAAGAGAATTTATGCAATTTTATATTTTTTATTGAGGAAAATTTTATGTGAGAAAATTTAAGAAATTTTCAATGGTGCTTCGTAAAAGCGACCAGTATTATTTTGGGTTAATAAATTTAAAAATTTCTTACTTTTATTCACGTAAAAATTTTATTTAAGAAAATTTAAAAAATTATTGTATTATTTTATTTAAGAAAATTTAAGAAATTTTCAATGGTGCTTTGTAAAAGCGACCAGTATTATGGTATTTAAGAAAATTTAAGAAATTTTCAATGGTGCTTCGTAAAAGCGACCAGTATTATTTCAGTTAAGAAAATTTTAAGAAATTTTCAATGGCGCTTCGTAAAAGCAACCGGTATTATTTTAGTTGATGAAAATTTAAAGAAATTTTCAATGGTGCTTCGTAAAAGCGACCAGTATAATTTTTATTTAAGAAAATTAGAGAAATTTTCAATCGTGCTTCGTAAAAGCGACCCGTATTATTTTATTTAAGAAAATTTTATTTTATTTAAGGAAGTTCAAATAAAAAATTTTAAGTGTGCTTCGTAAAAGCGACCCGGAATATTTGTTCAGGAAAATTTAAAAATTTTATTTTATTTCTGGAAAAAATTTTATTTAAGAAAATTTCAATAATTATTTTATTATGTGGCTATATGATTTAAAGCCATTTGGAACCAATGGGTAACGTGCGTAAGGGTATTTTTCTTAATGGTGTGACATTCCTAGAAAGTATTCATTATTTAATAATTGTTGACCAAAAAAATTAGCATATGACAGTAATGTTAATCCGATGACTTATCCAACGTCCTACGTAGCCACTGTACATATAACTTCTTATGTACAACTTGTTATTGTGCCAGTGACCTAGTTATGATTTGTATTAAGAAACAAAAAACTAGTACATACATGTACTTGTTTGTTTTCTTATACTTGTTGTCTCATCGAACATCAAACCAATAAGTTGTGGTATATGCGTTTGATTGATGGATGAAGCAAAATGAAAACAGCAACAAAAAAATGATCCCGTTGTCAAGTAAAAAACAAACACATGAGATGCTGACTTCTATTGCCCTTGAATATCAAACAGCAAAATGCAATGTACTTATGACCCCTCTGTTGTCTCTTGTTTGTTTACAAGCTACCGTGTATAACGGAAAAAGTACTGCGGGGGCAAACGTATGTTATGATGCTTGCAGTTGTTTTCTTCTTTTTGCTGTTCTTCCTTAGCTTTTCCTTTCTAGTATTTTTGTACAGTTTAAGATGTACAAAAATTTGCAACAACACCGACCGTTACTAAGCCTAATGATTAGGCAAGTTGTTTCGGTTTTATTTCCTTATGCCTTAATATTTGGTACAGTTGTACAAAATAGTGTACAAAACTTTGCAACTAGACCGATAGTTGCTAAGTTTGTTGATTAGGTATACCCCTTCGTTGTTTTTGTGCTGACTGTACTACGAATTTTGTCAACAGTTATTTCATGTTACTTTGTTTTTTCGGGGTACCGTTAATTTATCGTATGATAAATTAAAATATGACTCGTGTTAAGTTGCGCGGGGGGGTAAATTATATTTTCTTCATTTTTATGGAAGTTATTGTCTTCTAGAGGAGAAGGGGGGCAATATGTATTAAAGGGCAATACATATTGAATCGCATGGGGGTTGAAAAAGATTATTGACAAATATGTCGGCTTATGGGGTTTACCGGGTTTTGGAGGACCCGGATCCAGTTCGAAGGACCAAAATGTACGGATACACGGGGGTTAAATATATTAAAGGGGGTACTTACTGGTTCTGATGTGGAATACCTGACTTGTCGCCTCTGCTACTTCCTGGGGTAGTACCTCGCTCTCCAGAGATTGGTGGTTGCTTAAGCGGAGCTTTTTAAGATGTAGTAAGGGTCTAAGAGGTGGTGGTATTATTGGCGGCGTAACACTCCGACAACTTAAGATGACAACGCACTTGGATTTTGCTCTTTGGATGACTCCTTGTTGGCCACCACTTTTGCAACAAACAAAAAAAACACTCTTTATTATTTCCTTTATGTATATTTTATTTAGCTTTTGTTGTATTTCTTTTTGCTTTTCTTTTTTTTCCTTTAATATTTGTTACAAATTTATTTAATTTACAATTTTTTTCTCAAGTTTTAATTTACACTTTTCACTTTTGTATTTGGTTTTTTTGTTTTAATTTTACAAACTTTTATTTGAAAATATAATTAATTTTTATGTTTTTTTGAAAAGGTTCTAAATGATTTGATTTTTTTATATGTTTTCTCAAATAAAAAGTTTATGTTAATTGTTCACTAGCACGGAGATTTTTTTATCTTTCACATCCAATGGTTCACAAACGAATGAATGTTGTAAGAAAAAAGTGTAAAACCAATTGCTTGTCGATCGCACGACAAAGCAGAAGAGGAAAAAAAACAAAACTGCATGAACATACCCTGTTAGGGCTGCCATGCATTAACAGTATGTATGTATGTATGTATGTATGTATGTATGTATGTATGTATGTATGTATGTATGTATGTATGTATGTATGTATGTATGTATGTATGTATGTATGTATGTATGTATGTATGTATGTATGTATGTATGTATGTATGTATGTATGTATGTATGTATGTATGTATGTATGTATGTATGTATGTATGTATGTATGTATGTATGTATGTATGTATGTATGTATGTATGTATGTATGTATGTATGTATGTATGTATGTATGTATGTATGTATGTATGTATGTATGTATGTATGTATGTATGTATGTATGTATGTATGTATGTATGTATGTATGTATGTATGTATGTATGTATGTATGTATGTATGTATGTATGTATGTATGTATGTATGTATGTATGTATGTATGTATGTATGTATGTATGTATGTATGTATGTATGTATGTATGTATGTATGTATGTATGTATGTATGTATGTATGTATGTATGTATGTATGTATGTATGTATGTATGTATGTATGTATGTATGTATGTATGTATGTATGTATGTATGTATGTATGTATGTATGTATGTATGTATGTATGTATGTATGTATGTATGTATGTATGTATGTATGTATGTATGTATGTATGTATGTATGTATGTATGTATGTATGTATGTATGTATGTATGTATGTATGTATGTATGTATGTATGTATGTATGTATGTATGTATGTATGTATGTATGTATGTATGTATGTATGTATGTATGTATGTATGTATGTATGTATGTATGTATGTATGTATGTATGTATGTATGTATGTATGTATGTATGTATGTATGTATGTATGTATGTATGTATGTATGTATGTATGTATGTATGTATGTATGTATGTATGTATGTATGTATGTATGTATGTATGTATGTATGTATGTATGTATGTATGTATGTATGTATGTATGTATGTATGTATGTATGTATGTATGTATGTATGTATGTATGTGTACGGATACACGGGGGTTAAAATATAGTAAAGGGGGTACTTACTGGTTCTGATGTCTGTCGAGTACCTGGTTTTTCCTCTCCTTCTTCTTGGCGGTTGCTCCTCGTGGTTGGTGGCTGCTGTCGTGGATCTTTATAATATGTAGTAAGGGTCTAAGAGGTGGTGGTATTATTGGCGGCGTAACACTCCGACAACTTAAGATGAAAACGCACTTGGATTTTGCTCTTTGGATGACTCCTTGTTGGCCACCACTTTTGCAACAAACAAAAAAAACACTCTTTATTGTTTCCTTTATGTATATTTTATTTAGCTTTTGTTGTATTTCTTTTTGCTTTGCTTTTCTTTTTTTTTTCTTTAATATTTGTTACAAATTTATTTAATTTACAATTTTTTTTCTCAAGTTTTAATTTACACTTTTCACTTTTGTATTTGGTTTTTTTTGTTTTAATTTTACAAACCTTTATTTGAAAATATAATTAATTTTTATGTTTTTTTTTTTTTGAAAAGGTTCTAAATGATTTGATTTTTTTTATATTTTTTTCTCAAATAAAAAGTTTATTTTAAGTGTTCACTAGCACGGAGATTTTTTTTCTTTCACATCCAATGGTTCACAAACGAATGAATGTTGTAAGAAAAAAGTGTAAAACCAATTGCTTGTCGATCGCACGACAAAGCAGAAGAGGAAAAAAAACAAAACTGCATGAACATACCCTATTAGGGCTGCCATGCATTAACATCCCGCCCCCCCTTGTTATCACCCAGGATAACAAACGAGGGTAGGTTCTCTAGTTCAAACTTCCCTACGAGGGACAAGCAATTGGGTTCTAATATACTTAACCAACTAGGTAAAATAATTCATAGGGTTAACAATTCAATAGTGTTATTAATAATATACATAAGTATAAGTTAAGGTTTAATGTATAATTCATTCAATAAAGTGCAATAAATGTGTAAGTTTATAAATTTAGGTTAGATATTTGGCTAAATTCCAAATTTGCCAATTATGACCCAGCCTAAGGCAGTATCCTGTGCTAGTGGAGAGCCAATAGATGCCAGTTGAAGACCGCTTCGGATGAGTCGTGGGTAGATGTCAGCTCCCAATATAAAGTTGATGGTGTTACTCTCATAAAAATCTGGATCAGCCAATCTTAGGTTCCGGTAAGCGTCTTTGACGCTACGATCGAGATGCTTAGGCGATGGCTTCTTTGGCAGATCGCTTGATATTCTGGCTTTCACCGTAAAAGAGCCTTGTTCTTCCTCAAAACGGGTCCGAAACGTGAATTGACACCATTTATCAGTATTAAAACGCTCGAACGGCAAGTGATACCGTTCGACCACAAAGGCGGCTATGGCGCTGGTTGAAGCGCACGGGTCCAAAAGGCCTCGTACCTGGATCCACTCTTTGCTAAGTTGTAGCCTGATGATCACTGTGGGGATCACGGTGGTGTCGTCTGCTCGGCGCAAACTCTCAGTTACCCTGGGGATGACAGGTGGATGAAGGAGAGTATGATGCTGACCATTGCAGTCGTGACAGCGCTCACGGCTGCGGCAGTTTTGCAGGCTGTGCGAATGCGCGAGGCAGTTGCGGCAATAATTGTGGCGCTTCACGACGTCTTGCCTGGTGAAGACGGTCATTTGTTGGAATTTGACGCACTTTCGTAGCGAATGACCTTTGCGGCATAGGCGGCAATCCGGGTTTTTCGGCTGAGGTTTTCCTTGCCTCTTCCTTTCCTCAATGGGAGAACTTTTATCTCGGCTATGATGGCGCATAATTACTGCAACGAGGAAGAAATAAGAGTAAATAATTAATTGTCATGATGCCAGAGGGAGTGGTAGTAAAATTAGTTTTACTATGGGCCGGGTGACGTTGCCATTAGCGGTTCGGATTTCGGCAACTCTAACTCTATTGTCAGGGCCGTGAAAGATTTTATTAATGCGACCGAGACGCCATTGATTGGGGGGTAAGTTGTCCTGTTTAACGACAACAAGATCGCCGATAACGAAATTTCGATGGGGGTATTTCCATTTATTTCGCTTGTGAAGTTCGGCCAGATATTCTTCTTTCCATCTACGGGCCAAGTGATGGTGAAGTACTTTTAGCTTTTGCCAACGGTTGACGTAGCTGAGGGAATGGCTTGATAAATCAGGCTCTGGGGGGGATAAAAGGGGGGTTCCTACGAGAAAGTGACCCGGCGTCAGAGCGCATAAGTTGGTTGGGTCCTCACTCATAGGACTTAAGGGTCTGGAGTTTAAACACGCTTCAATTCGTGCCAACATGGTGCTGAATTCTTCATAAGTGAAGCTTTGACTATGGCATAGTTTCTTAAAATGGGATTTGAAACTTTTGACGCCTGCCTCCCAAAGGCCACCCATATGGGGTGCCCCAGGGGGAATAAAATGCCATTCGACGGGAGTAAAACAATCCTGAGAGAGAAGACCCTTTTTAATCGTGGACAAGAAATGTTGTTTATCCTCATGTAGGATGTTAGCGGCGCCGACAAACGCGGTGCCGTTATCCGAATATATATCGTTGGGGGTCCCTCGGCGCGAAAAGAAACGAGCGAAGGCGGCTAGAAAGGCTTGGGTGGAAATATCGCCTGTGGCTTCGAGATGAATCGCCTTCGTTGAAAAACATACGAAGACTAGCACGTACCCTTTGGTAACCTTGCAGCCACGACCCGCATAGGATTTTATGTCAAAGGGTCCCGCAAAATCGATGCCGGTGTGGAAAAATGGGCGTGATAAACTGGCACGCTCGGGGGGTAATGCCGCCATGATTTGTTGACTGAATTGGCGTTTATGTCTCACGCAGGTTATGCATTGAGATAAAATGGTTTTTATAATCGTTTTAAGTTTAGGGACATAATAACGTAGTCTTGTCAAGCGGTATAAGAGGGCGTTTTGACCATGTAGGGAGTATTTATGTAAATATATGAGAAATAATCTTGTAAAGCGCGCATGGTAAGGCAGTAAAATGGGGTAACGTTCATCATAACTCAAAGTAGGGGAATCCGCTAGACGACCATTTATTCGCATTATTCCTTTGGAATCAAGGAAGGGGTTAAGTGTTAGAAGCGAGCTTTTCCGGGATAGTTGTCTTTCCTCAGATAACTGTAAGTATTCTTTGAAAAAATGTGATTTTTGACAGGCGATTATTAAGCGATTTCGGGCGAAAATTATCTCTTTGGCAGACAGCTCTTCTCGCTGGATCTCTTCCGCTTTCACCTTGGCTCTCGTTCGTTTGTAAAAACGGAAAATGTAGCATATGACTCTTAACGCGCGAGGCAAGTCCGAAAATTTTCCAAGGATATCGTCCTGATGTATTAAAGTTGTAAGTGCACGGACTGGTCTGATTTCTTCCTCCGTGTCAAACTCCTTTCCACGTGACGGCCAGTCTGAATGGGGACGTCTTAGCCAAGCTGGCCCATGCCACCACAGTTCACTGGATGTCAAATCAGATATTGTAATGCCGCGAGATGCTAAGTCGGCGGGGTTACTTTTTGGATTCGACATGAGACCACGCGTCTATTCCGACCTTTTCGACAATAGATGAAATTCGATTTTGTACGAACGTTTTCCACTTATGAGCTGGTTTTTTCAACCAAGCCAACACAATGGTGGAATCTGTCCACAGGAAAAGTTTATAGTTCTTGAGATTGAGCTGCGCTTGAATAGAATCTATCATTTTTGCAAGCAATTCTGCTCCACAAAGTTCCTTGCGAGGCAGGGAAACAAATTTAATGGGGGCAACTTTCGATTTTGCTGCCAAAAGGTGGCTAGCGACCAATCCTTGGTTCTCAGAGCGAAGATAGATGGCGGCTGCGTACGCCTTTTCCGACGCGTCGCAGAAACCGTGTAATTCGATTTTGTAGGAAGGGTCGTAATCAATGAAACGGGGAATTCTCACTTCCTCAATGTTTATGTAGTCATCGAGAAATTCGCGCCACTTGTTCATCGTAGAAGGATGCAAATCTTCGTCCCAATCAGTGCCATCTTTCCATATTTGCTGCATAATGATTTTGCCACTATAATCTTGGGAGATAACCAACCAGCTGGATCGAACAACTTTGCGATTTCGGATAGAACACATCTCTTTGTGGTTAACTCACGATTGGGTTTGGATTGAAGTTTAAATATAAAATGGTCGTTGCCAGCATTCCACCTTAGTCCGAGAGTTTTCGTAATACTGGACTCAGACAGTTGAAGGAATTCTTCGCCGCGCAAGTGTGTTGACGGCAGACCTTGCAGCAACATTTCGTTATTTGATGTCCATTTTCGTAACGGGAAACCCGCTGTCTCCAGAACTGCTATAAGTTCGTCGCGAGATTTCACTGCCGACGATATTGTATGGGCTCCTGATAGGACATCATCGACATACATGTAGTTTCGCAAAATTTCTGAAACCTGAGGGTACGCGGTTTCATTTTCTTTGGCAAGTTCTAACAACGTCCTGATAGCTAGATAGGGGGCACAGTTGACACCGAAGGTGACTGCGTTTAATTCAAAGTCCTGAGTTATTTCATTCGCAGAATTCCGGTGCAAAATTCGTTGAAAAGGGGTTTGCGTGGGGTGCACCAAGATTTGGCGATACATTTTTTCGATATCCGCATTAAAAACGTAGCGGAAAATCTCCATCTCAAAATGAGAATCATCAAGTCCGCTTGCAGGACTGGACCGGGGTGGAGAAGATCATTGAGGCTTGTGCCATTGGATGAGGGCTAGAGGCATTGAAGACCACGCGCAATTTAGTTGTGGTGCTGTCGGGTTTTATAACAGCATGGTGGGGCAAGTAGTATGTGCCGCTGTCACCATTCACGGGGGTTACCCTTTTCATTTGGCCCAGAGTAAGGTACTCTGTTATGACTTGGTCATATTCAGTTTTAAGTTGTGGGTTTTTTATTAATCTCATTTCGTTTCGTAGAAACTGCGAGAGAGCGATTTTTCTAGAGTGGCCTATGTTTAATTTTTCGGGGTAATCTTTTTTAAAAGGGAGTGAAACGACGTATCGACCTTCCTTATTGCGGAACGTAGTGGCTGTGTACAAATTTTCGCAGTATGTGTCCTCCGGGGAGGATAGTTTCCTTTTCGGGAGGTCCTCGAGTTCCCAGAAGCGCTGAAGTTGATCATTTAATTCGATGGTGTTAAAAAATGAAAAGACTGCCCTCCACACGGGCTTGCTGGTATCTTGCCAGTAATAATCCATCCAAAAACTGTCTTTTGGGCTAACAAAGATTGATGTGTGTCCCACTGTAGACCGTCCTGAATAATTTTTGGGTACACATCACCACCGAGCAGTAAATCAATTTCAGAACAGTTACGGCGATAAGTATCAGCCAATTGTAGATTAGAAAAACTGTCATTTTTTAATGCTGACGAGGGATAGTGAGGCAGGTGACCTGTAAGACCTTTGATGACCAAGGCATTTGAAAAAAGTTCAAACGATTTGTCGACGGGGGACCCGATTCTGATGTGACAGCTTTGAGTTGAGGTGGCGGTCACCGAGTCACTTAACCCGTGCACTCGGGCTGATGAAGACCGAGTGTAAAGACCGAGACGCATTTGAAGTTTTCTCGAAATGAACGTTGCCTCGGATGCCGAGTCGATTAGGGCACGAACAGTACACTTGAGATCACTATTGTACACGTCTACTAGCGCGGGTACCGAGTATGACAGATTTTGGGGTGGGTTCAAGATGAGTTGAGAAAGATTGCAGCGTTCGATTTGCTGCTTGTGACGATGGAGAGGGGGTTACTTCTAAATCACGAAGGGGGTTATTGGTGAGATGAACAGAGCCCTTGCCAGCGGTACTAGCAGTAACGGGCGTTTTTTCTCGATCTACGCGGTGAAGCAACGAGTGATGTTTCCCTTTGCATATTTTACAAAGAAATTTGCTTTGGCATGTTTTAGCACCATGAGAAGTTCCCAGGCAGTTAGTGCATTTGTTTTGTTTTTTCACTGTGGCATAGCGTTCTTCAACGGCCATAGATAGGAAAATGGAACAAAATCAATCTTAGCGGATGAAACTGAGAACACAGAGCGCACTTGCCCATTTTGTCATTAGAAACTTGAGTTTGGTAGCTTTTGACCTTGTTCCCCTGCAATGTTCTAGATCTATTAGATCTGTCCGATTGGGAAGGTTTTGGGGCATGTGAGCTTAAAAAGGTGGATCGGATGTCCGCAACTGACTCTAAAGTCTGGAACCGGGATGATAAAAATTCATCCAGCGCTTTCCATGTAGGCAAATTTGCTGTATTCGGTAAAGATTGTTCCCATAAGCTGAGTGTGATCTCAGGTAAACACGTTGAACAGATGTAGACGAATATTACATCCCAGTTTGCGGTGTCAATTTGCATTAAACGAAGGTTTGTTATACAGTCGTTAATTGTGCGCTGTAAACGTCTGAGATCAGAACCGGTTTCCTTTGATATAGGTTTTATGTTGAAGAGTGTCTTTAATTGCGCGTTTACTAAAATTCGTTTATTTTCGTAGCGGTGCACTAAATTCTGCCAGGCCATGTTGAAACCATCGTTGGTCATAGGGCACGTTTTTAAAAGTTCGCGGGCTTCACCTTGCGTTTTCTTTACCAGATGGCACATTTTTTCCACGGGTGACAGGCGCTTGTTGTTGCGGTAGAGGGCTGTGAACATGTCACGAAAAGTTGGCCACGATTTATAGTCGCCGTGAAATACTTCGGTGTCACATGGCGGTAAAGATATATGATGGGTTAGGTCACCTAAGTGGTCAGTTGAGGAGGAAGCTACTTTGGCCTTGGCCTGAAGCGCTTCACGAAATTCGTGAATTTTTGCGATCACACTTGTATGAGCTCCAAAGGTGGAGTAAAAACGTCCCTTTAGGGCTTCTAGATCGATGTCCTCTTGGATAGTTTCATATTTATCCAACGCAGCTTCATAAGAATTCTCGAAGCTCGACCAGAGCCGCTCGATTTGTTTTTCATGAGCCTCCAGGGTGTGTCGCGTGTGCGACTCTACCATCAGGTCATCAAAGTAGCTTTTGAATTCGACCACACGATCCGAAAAACGAATTAAGTTCTTTAGCAAGGTCATCTTGCAGGTGACTTGTTTATAATTTATGAAGATTTGAAGAAATTATGAATAGCGCTTCGTAAAAGCGACCAGTCTATTTAAGAAAATTTAATAAAATTCTAAAAAGTGCTTTGAAAAAGCGACCAATATTATTTATGTGAGAAAATTTCAACGAAATTTTAAATGGTGCTTTGTAAAAGCGACCCAGGTTATTTTGTAAGAGAATTTATGCAATTTTATATTTTTATTGAGGAAAATTTTATGTGAGAAAATTTAAGAAATTTTCAATGGTGCTTCGTAAAAGCGACCAGTATTATTTTGGGTTAATAAATTTAAAAATTTCTTACTTTTATTCACGTAAAAATTTTATTTAAGAAAATTTAAAAAATTTCCAATGGTGCTTCGTTAAAGCGATCAGTATTATTTTATTTAAGAAAATTTAAGAAATTTTCAATGGTGCTTTGTAAAAGCGACCAGTATTATGGTATTTGAGAAAATTTAGGAAATTTTCAATGGTGCTTCGTAAAAGCGACCAGTATTATTTTAGTTAAGAAAATTTTAAGAAATTTTTCAATGGCGCTTCGTAAAAGCAACCGGTATTATTTTAGTTGATGAAAATTTAAAGAAATTTTCAATGGTGCTTCGTAAAAGCGACCAGTATAATTTTTATTTAAGAAAATTAGAGAAATTTTCAATCGTGCTTCGTAAAAGCGACCCGTAATATTTGTTCAGGAAAATTTAAAAATTTTATTTTATTTCTGGAAAAAATTTTATTTAAGAAAATTTCAATAATTATTTTATTATGTGGCTATATGATTTAAAGCCATTTGGAACCAATGGGTAACGTGCGTAAGGGTATTTTTCTTAATGGTGTGACATTCCTAGAAAATATTCATTATTTAATAATTGTTATCCAAAAAAATTAGCATATGACAGTAATGTTAATCCGATGACTTATCCAACGTCCTACGTAGCCACTGTACATATAACTTCTTATGTACAACTTGTTATTGTGCCAGTGACCTAGTTATGATTTGTATTAAGAAACAAAAAACTAGTACATACATGTACTTGTTTGTTTTCTTATACTTGTTGTCTCATCGAACATCAAACCAATAAGTTGTGGTATATGCGTTTGATTGATGGATGAAGCAAAATGAAAACAGCAACAAAAAAATGATCCCGTTGTCAAGTAAAAAACAAACACATGAGATGCTGACTTCTATTGCCCTTGAATATCAAACAGCAAAATGCAATGTACTTATGACCCCTCTGTTGTCTCTTGTTTGTTTACAAGCTACCGTGTATAACGGAAAAAGTACTGCGGGGGCAAACGTATGTTATGATGCTTGCAGTTGTTTTCTTCTTTTTGCTGTTCTTCCTTAGCTTTTCCTTTCTAGTATTTTTGTACAGTTTAAGATGTACAAAAATTTGCAACAACACCGACCGTTACTAAGCCTAATGATTAGGCAAGTTGTTTCGGTTTTATTTTCTTATGCCTTAATATTTGGTACAGTTGTACAAAATAGTGTACAAAACTTTGCAACTAGACCGATAGTTGCTAAGTTTGTTGATTAGGTATGCCCCTTTGTTTTTTTTGTGCTGACTGTACTACGAATTTTGTCAACAGTTATTTCATGTTACTTTGTTTTTTTCGGGGTACCGTTAATTTATCGTATGATAAATTAAAATATGACGCGTGTTAAGTTGCGCGGGGGGGTAAATTATATTTTCTTCATTTTTATGGAAGTTATTGTCTTCTAGAGGAGAAGGGGGGCAATATGTATTAAAGGGCAATACATATTGAATCGCATGGGGGTTAAAAAAGATTATTGACAAATATGTCGGTTTATGGGGTTTACCGGGTTTTGGAGGACCCGGATCCGGTTCGAAGGACCAAAATGTACGGATACACGGGGGTTAAAATATAGTAAAGGGGGTACTTACTGGTTCTGATGTCTGTCGAGTACCTGGTTTTTCCTCTCCTTCTTCTTGGCGGTTGCTCCTCGTGGTTGGTGGCTGCTGTCGTGGATCTTTATAATATGTAGTAAGGGTCTAAGAGGTGGTGGTATTATTGGCGGCGTAACACTCCGACAACTTAAGATGAAAACGCACTTGGATTTTGCTCTTTGGATGACTCCTTGTTGGCCACCACTTTTGCAACAAACAAAAAAAACACTCTTTATTGTTTCCTTTATGTATATTTTATTTAGCTTTTGTTGTATTTCTTTTTGCTTTTCTTTTTTTTTTCTTTAATATTTGTTACAAATTTATTTAATTTACAATTTTTTTTCTCAAGTTTTAATTTACACTTTTCACTTTTGTATTTGGTTTTTTTTGTTTTAATTTTACAAACCTTTATTTGAAAATATAATTAATTTTTATGTTTTTTTTTTTTTGAAAAGGTTCTAAATGATTTGATTTTTTTTATATTTTTTTCTCAAATAAAAAGTTTATTTTAAGTGTTCACTAGCACGGAGATTTTTTTTCTTTCACATCCAATGGTTCACAAACGAATGAATGTTGTAAGAAAAAAGTGTAAAACCAATTGCTTGTCGATCGCACGACAAAGCAGAAGAGGAAAAAAAACAAAACTGCATGAACATACCCTGTTAGGGCTGCCATGCATTAACAGTATGTATGTATGTATGTATGTATGTATGTATGTATGTATGTATGTATGTATGTATGTATGTATGTATGTATGTATGTATGTATGTATGTATGTATGTATGTATGTATGTATGTATGTATGTATGTATGTATGTATGTATGTATGTATGTATGTATGTATGTATGTATGTATGTATGTATGTAT
Source organism: Eustalomyia histrio (assembly GCA_949748255.1). Lineage (NCBI taxonomy): Eukaryota > Metazoa > Arthropoda > Insecta > Diptera > Anthomyiidae > Eustalomyia > Eustalomyia histrio. The sequence continues at coordinate 144,461,708 of OX456523.1, forward strand.
GTATGTATGTATGTATGTATGTATGTATGTATGTATGTATGTATGTATGTATGTATGTATGTATGTATGTATGTATGTATGTATGTATGTATGTATGTATGTATGTATGTATGTATGTATGTATGTATGTATGTATGTATGTATGTATGTATGTATGTATGTATGTATGTATGTATGTATGTATGTATGTATGTATGTATGTATGTATGTATGTATGTATGTATGTATGTATGTATGTATGTATGTATGTATGTATGTATGTATGTATGTATGTATGTATGTATGTATGTATGTATGTATGTATGTATGTATGTATGTATGTATGTATGTATGTATGTATGTATGTATGTATGTATGTATGTATGTATGTATGTATGTATGTATGTATGTATGTATGTATGTATGTATGTATGTATGTATGTATGTATGTATGTATGTATGTATGTATGTATGTATGTATGTATGTATGTATGTATGTATGTATGTATGTATGTATGTATGTATGTATGTATGTATGTATGTATGTATGTATGTATGTATGTATGTATGTATGTATGTATGTATGTATGTATGTATGTATGTATGTATGTATGTATGTATGTATGTATGTATGTATGTATGTATGTATGTATGTATGTATGTATGTATGTATGTATGTATGTATGTATGTATGTATGTATGTATGTATGTATGTATGTATGTATGTATGTATGTATGTATGTATGTATGTATGTATGTATGTATGTATGTATGTATGTATGTATGTATGTATGTATGTATGTATGTATGTATGTATGTATGTATGTATGTATGTATGTATGTATGTATGTATGTATGTATGTATGTATGTATGTATGTATGTATGTATGTATGTATGTATGTATGTATGTATGTATGTATGTATGTATGTATGTATGTATGTATGTATGTATGTATGTATGTATGTATGTATGTATGTATGTATGTATGTATGTATGTATGTATGTATGTATGTATGTATGTATGTATGTATGTATGTATGTATGTATGTATGTATGTATGTATGTATGTATGTATGTATGTATGTATGTATGTATGTATGTATGTATGTATGTATGTATGTATGTATGTATGTATGTATGTATGTATGTATGTATGTATGTATGTATGTATGTATGTATGTATGTATGTATGTATGTATGTATGTATGTATGTATGTATGTATGTATGTATGTATGTATGTATGTATGTATGTATGTATGTATGTATGTATGTATGTATGTATGTATGTATGTATGTATGTATGTATGTATGTATGTATGTATGTATGTATGTATGTATGTATGTATGTATGTATGTATGTATGTATGTATGTATGTATGTATGTATGTATGTATGTATGTATGTATGTATGTATGTATGTATGTATGTATGTATGTATGTATGTATGTATGTATGTATGTATGTATGTATGTATGTATGTATGTATGTATGTATGTATGTATGTATGTATGTATGTATGTATGTATGTATGTATGTATGTATGTATGTATGTATGTATGTATGTATGTATGTATGTATGTATGTATGTATGTATGTATGTATGTATGTATGTATGTATGTATGTATGTATGTATGTATGTATGTATGTATGTATGTATGTATGTATGTATGTATGTATGTATGTATGTATGTATGTATGTATGTATGTATGTATGTATGTATGTATGTATGTATGTATGTATGTATGTATGTATGTATGTATGTATGTATGTATGTATGTATGTATGTATGTATGTATGTATGTATGTATGTATGTATGTATGTATGTATGTATGTATGTATGTATGTATGTATGTATGTATGTATGTATGTATGTATGTATGTATGTATGTATGTATGTATGTATGTATGTATGTATGTATGTATGTATGTATGTATGTATGTATGTATGTATGTATGTATGTATGTATGTATGTATGTATGTATGTATGTATGTATGTATGTATGTATGTATGTATGTATGTATGTATGTATGTATGTATGTATGTATGTATGTATGTATGTATGTATGTATGTATGTATGTATGTATGTATGTATGTATGTATGTATGTATGTATGTATGTATGTATGTATGTATGTATGTATGTATGTATGTATGTATGTATGTATGTATGTATGTATGTATGTATGTATGTATGTATGTATGTATGTATGTATGTATGTATGTATGTATGTATGTATGTATGTATGTATGTATGTATGTATGTATGTATGTATGTATGTATGTATGTATGTATGTATGTATGTATGTATGTATGTATGTATGTATGTATGTATGTATGTATGTATGTATGTATGTATGTATGTATGTATGTATGTATGTATGTATGTATGTATGTATGTATGTATGTATGTATGTATGTATGTATGTATGTATGTATGTATGTATGTATGTATGTATGTATGTATGTATGTATGTATGTATGTATGTATGTATGTATGTATGTATGTATGTATGTATGTATGTATGTATGTATGTATGTATGTATGTATGTATGTATGTATGTATGTATGTATGTATGTATGTATGTATGTATGTATGTATGTATGTATGTATGTATGTATGTATGTATGTATGTATGTATGTATGTATGTATGTATGTATGTATGTATGTATGTATGTATGTATGTATGTATGTATGTATGTATGTATGTATGTATGTATGTATGTATGTATGTATGTATGTATGTATGTATGTATGTATGTATGTATGTATGTATGTATGTATGTATGTATGTATGTATGTATGTATGTATGTATGTATGTATGTATGTATGTATGTATGTATGTATGTATGTATGTATGTATGTATGTATGTATGTATGTATGTATGTATGTATGTATGTATGTATGTATGTATGTATGTATGTATGTATGTATGTATGTATGTATGTATGTATGTATGTATGTATGTATGTATGTATGTATGTATGTATGTATGTATGTATGTATGTATGTATGTATGTATGTATGTATGTATGTATGTATGTATGTATGTATGTATGTATGTATGTATGTATGTATGTATGTATGTATGTATGTATGTATGTATGTATGTATGTATGTATGTATGTATGTATGTATGTATGTATGTATGTATGTATGTATGTATGTATGTATGTATGTATGTATGTATGTATGTATGTATGTATGTATGTATGTATGTATGTATGTATGTATGTATGTATGTATGTATGTATGTATGTATGTATGTATGTATGTATGTATGTATGTATGTATGTATGTATGTATGTATGTATGTATGTATGTATGTATGTATGTATGTATGTATGTATGTATGTATGTATGTATGTATGTATGTATGTATGTATGTATGTATGTATGTATGTATGTATGTATGTATGTATGTATGTATGTATGTATGTATGTATGTATGTATGTATGTATGTATGTATGTATGTATGTATGTATGTATGTATGTATGTATGTATGTATGTATGTATGTATGTATGTATGTATGTATGTATGTATGTATGTATGTATGTATGTATGTATGTATGTATGTATGTATGTATGTATGTATGTATGTATGTATGTATGTATGTATGTATGTATGTATGTATGTATGTATGTATGTATGTATGTATGTATGTATGTATGTATGTATGTATGTATGTATGTATGTATGTATGTATGTATGTATGTATGTATGTATGTATGTATGTATGTATGTATGTATGTATGTATGTATGTATGTATGTATGTATGTATGTATGTATGTATGTATGTATGTATGTATGTATGTATGTATGTATGTATGTATGTATGTATGTATGTATGTATGTATGTATGTATGTATGTATGTATGTATGTATGTATGTATGTATGTATGTATGTATGTATGTATGTATGTATGTATGTATGTATGTATGTATGTATGTATGTATGTATGTATGTATGTATGTATGTATGTATGTATGTATGTATGTATGTATGTATGTATGTATGTATGTATGTATGTATGTATGTATGTATGTATGTATGTATGTATGTATGTATGTATGTATGTATGTATGTATGTATGTATGTATGTATGTATGTATGTATGTATGTATGTATGTATGTATGTATGTATGTATGTATGTATGTATGTATGTATGTATGTATGTATGTATGTATGTATGTATGTATGTATGTATGTATGTATGTATGTATGTATGTATGTATGTATGTATGTATGTATGTATGTATGTATGTATGTATGTATGTATGTATGTATGTATGTATGTATGTATGTATGTATGTATGTATGTATGTATGTATGTATGTATGTATGTATGTATGTATGTATGTATGTATGTATGTATGTATGTATGTATGTATGTATGTATGTATGTATGTATGTATGTATGTATGTATGTATGTATGTATGTATGTATGTATGTATGTATGTATGTATGTATGTATGTATGTATGTATGTATGTATGTATGTATGTATGTATGTATGTATGTATGTATGTATGTATGTATGTATGTATGTATGTATGTATGTATGTATGTATGTATGTATGTATGTATGTATGTATGTATGTATGTATGTATGTATGTATGTATGTATGTATGTATGTATGTATGTATGTATGTATGTATGTATGTATGTATGTATGTATGTATGTATGTATGTATGTATGTATGTATGTATGTATGTATGTATGTATGTATGTATGTATGTATGTATGTATGTATGTATGTATGTATGTATGTATGTATGTATGTATGTATGTATGTATGTATGTATGTATGTATGTATGTATGTATGTATGTATGTATGTATGTATGTATGTATGTATGTATGTATGTATGTATGTATGTATGTATGTATGTATGTATGTATGTATGTATGTATGTATGTATGTATGTATGTATGTATGTATGTATGTATGTATGTATGTATGTATGTATGTATGTATGTATGTATGTATGTATGTATGTATGTATGTATGTATGTATGTATGTATGTATGTATGTATGTATGTATGTATGTATGTATGTATGTATGTATGTATGTATGTATGTATGTATGTATGTATGTATGTATGTATGTATGTATGTATGTATGTATGTATGTATGTATGTATGTATGTATGTATGTATGTATGTATCGATGATTTTTTTACCTTTTAAATAAATTGAGTTCTTTCTATATGGCAAATAATAAACACAGTTTGAAATTATTTGTATCACTATTTATTTATAACAGGCACTAAAATTACAGAAATACTAATAGCACGCTTCATTTACACGATATAAATAGACTTAACGTTAGCCACACGTTAGTTCTTAACACTTCAGCGTTTTATTTAAAACTGTCTTGCTGCATCACCAAGTACCCGTATTTATATGAGTAGTCAGGTATGTATTCAGTTATTTCCAGCTGTCAAAGAATTTACTAGTATAAAAGAAATTTATGTAACAATATGTTGGTGTGGCGTTGCAAAAGCAACACTTCATTGTTAAATTTGACGCTACAAATGATGAAACAGAACGTTTTTTTGATGACGATGATTGGTTGTGACTCACCGACCGCCCATGCGGTGCAGCTGGTAGTTTTGATGTTTCGTTTTTAGAAATTCTGTTCAAAGTTTTACTTGTTGTTTCCAAAACACACGATGGATCTTTCCATTGTGGAAGCAAAAGTATATTGGATGAAGTGCCTCTGTCCAAATTTGTAAATATTTCTTCCTCCCACTTAGCTTGTGCTTTAGAGTCTGATTTAGTCGTCATCACATAAAGCATTATCTCATCTGAAATTTGTTCCTTTGAAGCTATGGACTGCAATGCTCGAAGATTTGCAATTTCACAAAACACATTATAAAATTCTATCCACTCACTATATTGTCCACTGAATTCCTTTAACTTCAATTTAGGAAGATTTGTGCGTAGTGATTGTTGTACTGATGACATAATGCGTGTGCTGCTCAACAAGGGATCGGTAACGTTCAGCCGTAGCAATGACATACGCTCAAGAATTTGCGATTTAATAAAATAAAATGTTTCTTCAAATCTTAAACGGTGATTCTCATTAAACTCCAACTCGTCAAGATCTTCCAAGTGGCTTTGAGCATTTTCAAACGACTCCAATTGTCGCTCCAATAACAAAAGTTTGCCCATCGCGATGCAACTCGAATTAAACCATGTTACTACCGGCAGGAGGAGGAGTTTGCACCCGCAAACAAATTCAACAAATATTTATTTTATTTGGAGTTTTGGAATTTCAATTGATGCTTCATAAATTACATTTGTAGTCCTTCGAAAAGTTTTTGAAACAATCTCTTCGTTTGAAAGTTAAGAGCCATCAATTTTCAATATCGCGGTATTTGCAGCATCCGACGATCTTATAAAATTTTAGAGTGAAGCGTTTTCCATGACATTGAGTCTTAGAGCTTGACAAGTTTGAAAGTTATTAAGAATTATATTTGTTCTTAATGTATAAAAAACAAAATTTTCGCCTGCGGCGCCAACTTCTACAACTATTACTATACGAAAAACAAAATGAAATTTTCCCCTGACAAATAGATATTCCGGACACGATAATGTGGTAAAGAATTTATAAGATGTTATATTGCACCAAGCCGAGTCTTTGTTTGTAGCATAATAGATTTCGTTTGTAGCATAATAGATTTTTATCAAAATGATATCAAAACAGGCAAAATGTACTTAACAAATATTAAACGTTTACATTAGATCTCAGTCAATGTAAAAAATAAGTTTTAAATAAAAATGGGTTATGAATTAAAAAGCTGTAAATTTAGTTTGAATGATTCAAAAAGGTCAAAAAAATTTAAAAAATATATCCTGGGCACGCCACTGACCATTAGCATTATTAACCGTCATTTTGTGTTAATATATTTATATGTTAATATTTATTTATGCGGGTTAACATTTGTATATTTTATACTTTGTTTTATTATTTTCAGTATAAAGCTACTTTGATCATTTTTAAATCGTATAAACTTTTTTGTAAACAAATGATTTTTCAATCAATTATAATTACTTTTTTATGCATTTGTGCTATTTCATTACCATAGGTAATGAAATTTTTAATTTACATTAGTGTCAACTAATGGTAATGAAATTTCAAAAAAAAAATTCCCAAGTATAATCGATATAAAGTATAGTTTACCATTATTTGGTCTTTTCGTTTTTTATTATATTATATATTTTATTATATTTTCTTTAAATTTATATTATGTTTTACATAAAAATAAAATAAAGGAAGAATTTGTAAACCTTGATGTAGCACATTCAGGGGGGGGGTGTGATAACGGGATATATCCCCCCCCCCAAACTCGGTTACAAATCCCAAAAACTAAGTGATTTACGTTTAGCAACTACTAAAAAAAAATTCCTATCCAATTATTTGACTGCAAATATCGTGTTTTTAAAGTTTTCTTGTAGGCCACATTTAAACACATCTGCCTCAACAAATTTTGCAAGTATAAATAATAAATTTGTTTTAAATAAAAATTGCATTAAAACGGGTTTTCTATCATAAGTTTTTTAATTTTATTTACATAGTTTTTTCCTTGTCCTGCAAAGTATCGAAAAGTCGAGATACGCATTTTCTATATTAAGCCATCGATATGTATTTTTTTACTAAAAGGCTTTTATATATTTTAAATATTTATTTAAAGATTAGCTTAATTTTAGGTATGAAATAAATTGAATTTAAATTATTTATTTCATATAAAATTTTGTTTTGAACATAAGCATGCCAACTTTTTGTGGATTTAGTTTTTAAAAAAATCTTAAAATGGTTGGTTTAACACAGTCAAAAGTTGAATTAGTTAAGTTGAGAATGTTCAAAAGCATATAATGGATAATGTACAAAACTTACGTGTTTAAAAAAGGATTTTGAGATTTGTAATAAAGATTTCGTAAAGAAAGAAATAAAACTCGTAAGACTTCATCTAAAATTCGCTTGGCCGATAAGAAATTTATTTTCAGAATGGAAACAAATTATGACAATTTTATTTCTTCTTAAAAACTTTTAAACTTTTATTTTCTATGTATAACTAATTCATTTAAACTGTTTTGTTTTTTATATTAATTTTTTATTAAAGAATTAAGGTTAAAATTATTTAAATTATTAATTTAATAATTTATTTTTGTTTGCACAATATATGAATTTTTAATTTTTGTGAAAAGACTAATTATTTTGTTTTTTTTTTTTTAATTTTTCTGTAAAGACTAAGTAATTTAAATTGTTGTACGGAATTCATTTTTATTTTTTTTTGGTCTTGCTTTTTATGTTTTTGTCATTCCGTTTGATACATGTCGAAATATAGGTCTAAGACCCCATAAAGTATATAAATTCGTGATCCTTATCTGTCTGTCTGTTAAAGTCGCAAGCGCGGATGCTTATATTTACCTAGGTAAATGGGCATCGTTCCGATAAGTTTGGTATTGAAAATGACCAACATCGGTCCAGCATTTAAAAATTATGAAATTTTAAGGTTAAAAAGTTATAAATTTTCCATACAAATTGGTGTTTTTTAGTACAATTTCATAGTAGCGACTGGCAATATTTTCAATTATTTTTTTTACCAGACGCTTAGAATTAAACAATAAACAATTTTTGCCACCACAAAATTTGTTTCCTCATTCAAAATGTTTTTCACCTCAACAATTTTTTTCACGTCCATAATTTTGCTTCTAAAGTTTTTACATTATTTGTATCAAAAACAGTAGAGAACATTTTTTATGATATTGGTGGAGGGTATTCAAAGATTCGGCTCAACCGAATTGAAGCCTTTTTTCTTTTTTTATAAATAAACTGTTAAACCAAATTTTTAAATTTATCGTTTCATTTAAAATTTTGTCCATAAAGCATAACATGGATCCTTATTAAATATATAATGAATCTTTGTAAAACAGCTAAACACAAAATATGAGTTTCAAATTATACAAGTAAAAATATACAAAATTCGGCTGTGCCGAATATTTGAATACCCTCCACCCATGTCCTAAGAACACAATCATTTACCAAATCACAGATAAAACATTACACATGTCAACAAAATATTTCAGAATTTAGTCGATATTTTCGGTAGATTTTATGTTGAAACATATATGTTTTTTTACCTTTTTTATTTAATCGCTTTCAGACAAAATGTTTTAAAATAGGGATCGATTCTAAAAAAATACAAAGCTTTCTAAAAAGCAAACGAAACCCCACGTGTTCTTTGGGAGTTAGTGAACCCAAAAGAAATCCGCTAAAAACTGAAACCATAAAAAAAAAAAAATACTTTTTCAGCTAAGTACATTCGAAACAATTTTTTGGGCCTGGTACAATTTTTAAATAAAACCAAGGCACATATTTCAATGGCTTTCCCTGTAACTCTTTTAAGGATAAAAGTACATTTAAGGTTCTAATTGTGTGGCACAAAATGTATAAAAGTACTCGTAAACTATAACATCCTCAAAGATTATTTTCTATCAAACAGCATTTAAAAAAAATTACATCACAAAAGCTGTCATAAATAAAAAATAATAAAAAGAGGATATTTGTGAATATTACCAAATGATTCATATGAGTACCGTAGCACTTTTAAGGTTCTAATAGTTCAAAAGGTACTTTAATTTAATTTATTCATTTAAACTTTCAGTACAACAAGATTGAATCTTATAATTATAGTACATGAATAAAATATCTAAATTGTTTCACAATGATTACAATAATATAATAAAATCAATTAGAAAGGTACTTTAAATACATATATTTGATTTTTTAGTGCAGTAAAGTCGCTGCCATGGTGATTAGCCAATTTGCAACAAAATATAATTTTTTAAAGTAATTACTGCTAACATCTTATTTTTACCCTACATGTAAACAGTGAAATATGCCCTTTTCCACTCCCTACAACAATTCATATTTTTGTTTTGTATTTTTTATATACTTCGACGTTCTTCGTTTATTATTCAACCTCCGTATATTTATTTAAAACAAAGCAAATTAACGATTTCAAGCTAGGAAAAGATTTATTCAGAACCCAAAGTTTAAGACAAGATAGAGCCTCTGAAAGAAGGCAGAGCCTGAACAAAAAACTTATTAAAAACGAATATTTTGCTACAGTTCTGTCTTCTTAGCAATCACACATTTGGTTAAGTTGTTTTCCTAACAGGCACAATGTTGATACTGAAATTAAAAAAATACTAAAAATATTATATTTATAAAGAAAAAAATAATAAAAATATTTTTGGTTATGCTCGGGCTTAATTAAGTAATAATTATTAGTTTTTTGTTTTGTAGTTTTTATATACTTTGAGGTTTTTCGTTTATTATTTCTAGTTTATAGCGAGCTTTCAACCTCCGTATATTTTCAAAAACAAAGCAAATTAACGATTTTTAGCTAGGTTGATACACGAATTTCGATCCGGCAAAACTTCTACACGCAGAAAAATAAATTTTTTATTATGTTTACAGGTAATTATATAGTTGTTTTAAAACTACCATATGTATGTTTGAAGTGGGTTTTCAAGTATTTTATTTTTATGGTTACTATACATTAGAGCGACTCAAGTTGTATGGAAGCGAAATTCGTGCAAAGTGTACCCCCTCAAAATGAACATTTGTAGTTTTTATGATGACATCTAAAATATTTCGACTCAAGCTTTAACCTCTCGTGAGCTGGACCATTTTGAAAAAGGGTCCATTTTTGCATGTTTTGTTAATTTAAGAATCTGTTTCCTTACCAACATATACAGCGTCCAGCTGTATATACAATTTGTCCAAGGACGAACATCCATGTCCTTTTTAAAGAATATTCTGTAAAAAAAAACGGTTTTTGAATTTTTCGTTCGCGGTTGTTTGTAATAAAAATGCCAAATTAACATATTTTAATCTTTAGTCGATTTAATTAAATACGGGTCTCAGCTCTTTTTGAAATTCGTGCTAGTTCACGTTTTGACAATAATGCAATTGGGTGGTAACCCTTCGTTTTAAATATGGCAATGGGTATGAAATTTTTTCTTTGTATGCAAATAATTTAGATTGCGAATTAATAATAGATTTAAAATCCTCTTAAAAAGTTAAGATTCTCTAATTATCTGTATTTTGGTCCAGCTCACGAGAGGTCAAAGCTAGAGCCGAAATATTTTAAATGTCACCTTAAAAAGTCCAAGGTTCATTTTTAGAAGGGTACATCGAGCACTTTTTTTGGTGAGTCGCTCTACTATACATACGTTTCCAGGCAAAAATTTTAATATTTGTATTTTTCCACCAAAACAGAGATAAAAAGGGTGTCTCAGTAAGATTGCACTTTTTCATTTTAAAATAAAAACACGTATTTTTTTTGAGATAGTTGTGATTTTTTATTGGATTGAAAGAAGACATGTTCCGATTAAATATAAAAAAAAAAATATCTATCAAATGGCCCCCAAGCCTCTGATGACTTTTTGTGGTGGTCTTTTGTCAAAATTCGCTTCGTGAAATTTAAAGTTGTTGAGATCGATGCCGAATTGATGTTTTCGGGTTTTTTACAGCAGCAATGTTTTCAAGAGACCGACCGGTACGTTGACGCTCAGGATTCTTACTGTCCATAACCGAACCAGTTTATTCAAATTTTTTTATACTCATCAACACATTATATTCCCTGCATGGCATTTTTTTCAGCCATGCAGGGTAACTAGGTAACTACTTACTTGCAATGACAGCCCAATTTTTAAACAATGTGTTATTAAACCAACGTGCGAGTACTTGTTTTATTGGGGTATTATGTGTTACATACACTTAAAAAAGTTTGTAAGTTAAAATAACTGAAAATATCATTTAAAAGAAATGATATTTAATTTAAAAACCGGTCTACTTAATTTGCATTTAAATTAAATGCCATTTGTTATTTATTTTTAAATGTTGATTAATTAACTGACACATCCGTAAGAAACAACTGATATAATCAGTTAAAATAAATGTCAAAATTTTACCTACCAATCCTTAAAAAATAAATTATAAATTATTTCCGTTTTTGTATTTTTTGTTTTTTTTTTTAATATACTCGTACAATACAAAATGTATGTATGGATATGAAGCTATTAACACTTTTTGTATGAATGTGTTTGTATATGTATGTGTGTTTATAAGTTCTTGTAATTTATATTGAAAAATTTTGTATATATACAACCAATTTAAATAAAAAAACAAATTTAAATTTTTTGAATATTTTTTTTTTTTGAAACAGACAGCAAACAAAATTTAAATTTGTGATAACTGTTACGGACACAAATAAACCACAAGTTTCCGTTTTGTGGGTAAATTTTTATTAAATTTCAAACAAATGAAAAAAATAAATGAAACTGAAAAAAATGGTAAATGATAGTAAATTATTTCGAATAAATGTACACTCAGAATATTATGTAGTTAACTGTTTGTAGTTTAATAAAAAAGTTTTCCGTTTCATTTAAAAATAAAGGAACATACATTTATTTTTCAAAGAAATATCTATATTAACTTTTTTATACATTTATTCGAAATAATTTACTATCATTTACCATTTTTTTCAGTTTCATTTATTTTTTTCATTTGTTTGAAATTTAATAAAAATTTACCCACAAAACGGAAACTTGTGGTTTATTTGTGTCCGTAACAGTTATTATAAATTTAAATTTTGTTTACCGTCTGTTTCAAAAAAAAAATATTCAAAAAATTTCAATTTGTTTTTTTATTTAAATTAGTTGTATATATACAAAATTTTTCAATACAAATTACAAGAACTTCATAAACACACATACATATACAAATACATTCATACACAAAGTATTTATAGCTTTATATGCATACATACATTTTGTATAGTACGAGTATATTAAAAAAAAACAAAAAATAAAAAAACGGAAATAATTTCAAATAAATGAAAAAAACATTTATTTTTTAAGGATTGGTAGGTAAAACTTTGACATTTATTTTAACTGATTATATCATTTGTTTCTTACGGATGTGTCAGTTGATTAATCAACATTTAAAAATAAATAACAAATGGCATTTAATTTAAATGAAAATTAAGTAGACCGGTTTTTAAATGAAATATCATTTCTTTTAAATGATATTTTCAGTTATTTTAACTTACAAACTTTTTCAAGTGCATAAAAAAGTTAATATGGATATTTCTTTGAAAAATAAATGTATATTCCTTTATTTTTAAATGGAACGGAAAACTTTTTTATTAAACTACAAACAGTTAACTACATACTATTCTGAGTGTATGTTTGTATATTTGTAAATCACAGATTGTAATACTCAATTACTAAAAAAACACTAAACGAATATAAATTATATGAAACAGACACACATACAAATTCAATCATAAAACTGACCTAAGACAAAAAATCAAAATTGAGAAACTTTTAACATGAAGGCATATAAAAATAAGTATCAATAAAGTACAAATAAAAGAAGAATAAAAGTAAATAAAAAAACAAAGATCAAGAAAATAACATATAGATTTAATGTGTTACTTGCATATTTATGGAGATAAAAAATACATATAAAAATGAAATAAAACAAAAAATACTTTTTCACTTCATATAATTTATATAATTTATAACTACTAGTAGTGGTCTCTGATTTTGCAGATTGGTTGTTTAATTTGTTGATGGGTGGCGATTAAATTTAGCTGTACAATCTCATGTTTAAGGGTTAATATGCGGATCAAAATATAATAATATTTCGATTTTTTTGCGTTTTTTCATGACCTTCATCCTTTATCCAAGAGAAATAAATCGACATAGTTTTTAAAGATTAATGTTTATACTTTAAAACCATATTAAAAATTATCCGTTTGATTTTATAAAACATGTTAAAGAAAAAACTTCTTTTTCCGTAAGTCTTAAATTTGGGAGTATTTCAAAAAGTAAATTTGGTGTTCACTTTTTCTTCTGTATATTTTTTAATAACGTATCTTAATTTTAACCAAGCATTTCTTTTAACTGCTCTTCAATTTAGCTACACAAACCTCACCCCACATAAGATATTTGAATAAATTAAACTGGTAATGATAACAAATTTAACTGGTAATGAGGAAAAAAGTTTAACGGACGGATTTGCTCCAGCGACGATTTACTGAGTATCTACAGCTCCGTGAAAAATAATACACTCAGAATATTATGTAGTAAACTGTTTGTAGTTTAATAAAAAAGTTTTCCGTTCCATTTAAAAATAAAGGAACATACATTTATTTTTCAAAGAAATATCTACATTAACTTTTTTATACATTTATTCGAAACAATTTACTATCATTAACCATTTTTTTCAGTTTCATTTATTTTTTTCATTTGTTTGAAATTTACTAATAATTTACCCACAAAACCGAAACTTGTGGTTTATTTGTGTCCGTAACAGTTATTACAAACTTAAATTTTGTGTGCTGTCTGTTTCAAAAAAAAAAAAATATTCAAAAAATTTCAATTTGTTTTTTTATTTAAATTGGTTGTATATATACAAAATTTTTCAATACAAATTACAAGAACTTCATAAACACACATACATAAACAAATACATTCACACAAAAAGTGTTTATAGCTTCATATGCATACATACATTTTGTATTGTACGAGTATATTAAAAAAACAAAAAATACAAAAACGGAAATAATTTCAAATAAATGAAAAAACTTTAATTTTTTAAGGATTGGTAGGTAAAATTTTGACATTTATTTTAACTGATTATAACATTTGTTTCTTACGGATGTGTCAGTTGATTAATCAACATTTAAAAATAAATAACAAATGACATTTAATTTAAATGAAAATTAAGTAGACCGCTTTTTAAATGAAATATAATTTATTTTAAATGATATTTTCAGTTATTTTAACTTACAAACTTTTTTAAGTGTAGTAGTACCACATGAACAATTTTTACTGTCATGAAAACAACGATTTATTAGTAATAAAAAAAAAACATTCTACGCCTGTATTTTATTATTTTCACATCGAATTTTGGACGAAAAATAAAAACTTAAAACAAATGTTTTACTTCAGAAAATAAAACGTAAAATTATTAGGGAAGTTGGAATTTTACTGTGCGAAGAAATAGTAGCAGCTTTGGAAAATAGCTGTCAAATAAAAACATGTAATTAAATTCATTATTTTTTTAACATGTTTTGTTAGAAACCTTAATATTTTGTAGAATATCCCTTATTGGTTAAAACAGCGGCGCAACGGCGTGGCATGGAGTCAACTAAAGATCTGCACCTCTCAATGGGGACATTTTCCCAAGCTGGCTTCACTGACGCCCAAAATTCCTGTAGATTTCAAGGTTTATCTTTAAAAACAGGCTTTTAACATCCCCCAAAGATTTTCAATGGAATTCAGATCTGGAGTTTGCCTTGGCCATACCAAAACCTCAACTTTGTTGTCGGAAAACCATTTTTTTGTCATTTTGCTTGTGTGTTTTGGGTCGTTGTCCTGCTGTAAGCCCCATTTAAGCAGCATATTAAACTCTGCGTAAGGTAACATTATTGTTTTTAAAATTTCCGCATACATAAGGGAGTCCATGTTGTCTTTTATCCAATATATGGATCCTGTACCATTGTATGAAAAGCACCCCCAGACGTTGATTTTTGCACCACCGTGCTTGACAGTCTTCAAAACAAATTTTGGATCGTATTCCATGTTCTTGGGTCTTTTTACAAATGTTCTTGTACCAGGCGTACCAAAAATAACCACTTTTTTGTGAGTTCTAGCAAACTTAATTCGATTGCGCACCTGTCTTGAATTCTGCAATTAAACTTTTCTTGGACTTCTACCAAATATATTTTGTTTAATGAGATGTCGACGAATAGTTTATGTGTCAACTTCAAGCTCCAAGTCCTGATTTATCTTTGTAGATGCCACAAAAGTGTTAGAATTCGCCATGCATTTAATACGCATAGAGTCACTTTAAATAATTTTTGGCTTGCGTCCACGTGTTTCTTGCTTTGGTTTCCATTTCTTACAATTTGAAATAACTGTTGGTGAACATCCCACTACATTTTGAATAAATCTGTATGATTTACCTTCTGATAGAAGTTTTTTAATTAAATTTCTGGTGCTTGCGGTGCAGTGTTTACCCCGACCCATTTTAAATATATTAAACAACAAATTTCCACTAAAAATTTAATACGCGAATTTGAACTTTGATAAGAAAAGCAAATAGCACTAAATTAATACAAAAAGTTATTATTTTTCGGTTTTATATGGGCACCACCAAAAAGCAAGTGCTTATAATTAAATAACCGTTATTTCAAAAAATGAAATATATTTCGTCACATTTGTGATACACATTTACAGATGCCATATGGATATTTTTAGATTCAGTTTTTAGTGTACACTCTATGCAATAAAACAAAATCGAATCCATGTGCTAGCACTACTATTATTTTTCACATAGCTGTATATATTTTCGATGTGAATTTCCGTAATTTACTCAAATTGTGCTTATACATATACAGGGTGGTCTAATTACAGGTATCTATTTAAATCATGTGTTATAAAAGAATTTTTTGGTCGAAATGAAGTACCCACCGCGCGTGCTATACGCAAGTTTGTGCAAAAAGTTCGTGAGACTCGACCATGAGCGTTGTCAACTAGCATGAACTTTTCTCACAAACTTCTAAAAAAAAGTGTTAAATTGCTTTTAAAATATTTTTAATTGCCTCTAAAATTTTTTATTGTTTTTTTCGAGAATTATTTCGCCCAGAACTCAATTTTCATCTGATTAAGTATAGAGCAATTCCATATGAAAACGATCAAAATTGGCAAATTTTTGGACGACCCCTCTCCGATTTTAAAATAAATAGTCTCAATCGATTGCCCAGCAAAAAATAATGTACCTACATATTTTTTTTTTTTTTTATAGTGACTGGTTTAGTGGTGGTGTACACCACTGTCATGTGACAAAATTGAAGAATTCTTCATAAGGGACCTCATTGAAAGTTGTTTAAAAAAAAAGTACTAAAGCGATCGCAACGAGTGATAGTTCGTTGGAAAGGTATTGAATCAGGCTTTAATTGAAAAATAAAATTTACCTAATTTTTCTCAGAAATTTACCTTTTTCCCATGAAAATTAAATTTTCCCATGAAAATTAAATTTTCCGATTTTCCACAGAAGCTCCTAAATTTTCCGGCTAATTTTATTTTTTTTGGATTCCTCATAATTTTTGCTTTAAGAATCAGCAATAAAAAAATGGGCCCCGACTCCTTGTTTGGACAGGAGAAGAGCATTTAAGAGACCACCTTGTTCTCATTGTTTTTATATTTTTTATAATTGAATTATTTTTAATTATTTAACATTATTTTATTTTATTATTAAAAATACATTTTAAAAATTATTTTACAGTTAAAAATACATTTATGAAGAAAAAATCTTTCTTATTTTGCTGCTTATACTTAATTACAATATTTATTAAAAATTTCAATTGTCTTGCATCATTATAAAATTAAAGTAACTTTAAATTTAGCACGTCGGCAGACGAAGAGTACCGCTTTACATTAATTGACATATCAGAAATATTTGGTATGAAGCAATGAAACTTTTGCGTTCCAGTTATAGTTTTGACATTATTATATCTGTTTTGAAGTCGTCGCTCCATGGCATCGTGTTCTTTTTGAGTGCATAAAACTGTGTTAATGGCAATTTCCTTGCTTTGAATCCACGAAAACAAATGTTGTACATTTAAGATCTGGTCAGTATATGGCCTTTGCAAACTTGCCTTAGTCGCCATGCGTTTTAGGGTTCCCCCTAACGCATCGCATGGGCCCTTACCGTGGGACGTCGCAAAAAAGTGCCACTCAACCTTGCAGTTTTGTTCTTCTTCAATTATGCAAAGATTGTAAAATTTTTTTTTATTCTTGTACTGAGAAGCCGCGCCGTCTGAGAAAAACGTTACTTTGTCGATTGCATCGAATTTTGATCTTAAGAATTCAAACAGTTTCATTTGAAATAAATAAACGGACACATAATTATGAGCTAAACTCTACGCGACAACAACAAGGCTTACGGTCTGTAGTTCGTTATCTTCGTTTTTGAAATAAATGCAAAAAGGATGCACCGTGCACTGGTCGTTTGCCCAGTGATAAGCCTGAATTTCATCCTGAACGAGAAAAGTGTAATTCTCGGCAAAGTCGCTTATCACAATGAATTCATTTTGGGCTAATTTCTCCTTACTTTCCTTTAGAAATTTCGATTGCATCTCGGATATGAAATGGTGCGCCTTCAGTTCATTCAACTTGAATCCGAATTCCTCGATGAATTCCGGAATCTGCTTTACCACGGTCTCAAGGGAACATCTGCCGCTGCTAATTATCCACTGTTTGAAATGCACCTCCTGAATTAACAGCTGTTCAAACTTTTCCGCCAAATATTGTTCTAGCTCGTCAATCTTCGGACAATTGTCGCATTTGGACAGATGACAATTTTCCGTGGGGAATGCGCACAACGACTTCGACAGGAGGTCCCTATATATTTCAATTTCACCGTGAAATACTTTTAATTTCTTGCATGGAAAGAACATTTATTTGATGTTTTGATGAAACATGCAAACGCAGACTGAATGCGTTCCGTGCCTGTCTAATGCCAGCACGCATTCTTTTGGTCGTAGGATGGCAAACTTAGAAAATCCCACTTTTTCTGCTGGGTATTTCTCTTTGAACTGATGGTATGCTTCGGATAGATTACATAATAATAATCTGCGCTGCTTGTGTACTTTTTCTCCATCTTCACGTGTGATAACATAGTCACGTGTACCTGGGCAGGCGCGGCTGTTGTCATCATTGCAGTAAAAATCTTGAATCAATTTCACCGTTGCTTCGCTGAGGGTCCTTGAGCCAAATTTCTTGGTGGGAGTCGCCAATATGCCCTTCTATCGAACTAATTCTTTGCTTCTTCTCGCGATGTAAAAAGATGTTTGAAACTGTTCAGAAATCTTGCGTATAGACCATGATTGAGGCAGCACAGATAAAATGAGATATTTCTCCGGAAAAGTGGTCGCTAAATTGAATTTTCTTTTCAACTGCTCAATCATTTGTTTGCCGTCATCAACGTCATCTGCTTGACTGCATTCGTTATCAGAGCCTTCATCAAATATTGTCGCGATTGCACTCATAACCTTGCCTTTTTTTATCTTTCCTGTATTTTTCACTTCGCAACTTTTTTTCTAATAGGCGTTTCACCTAAAGTGGTAATAGCCTCATTCAAAGGACTCAAAGACATATTGACCATCGGAATGTCTGCCTCATTATCAGATGAAACATTTTGTTCAATTGTCATTTCACTCTCGGATTGTGGTTGCATTTGTTTCAATGCATTTGCTTGTTGAGACAAATCGATTTGACACTTGGGGCAAATGAATTGTGCTTCTTCACCGTATTGTATATTTCGAAACACCAGTTAATTTTAATACTTTTATCTTTTTCGAACGATGTCCACTCTTGTTAAACGGATTGCAGCAAAATTTATTCATTTTACTTTAAATTGTCTTTACAGCTTCACTCTTTACTTTACAAAAAAAAACACTTTAACACTTTAACACTTTCACGTTTAGTATTCAACTGAAATTTGACTCAGAGTGTGTGAAGTATTTATATTTATTTTTTGGTAAAAAAAAGGCGATATTTGATTTTCTTTAATAGGAAAAATTGTCGTGAACTACTGGTCATAAAATGTGAAGGCAGGCAGACCATATTCACTACACACTCAACTTGGGGCTCTTAAAAAAAAATAGATTTTTTCTTCATAAATGTATTTTTAACTGTAAAATAATTTTTAAAATGTATTTTTAATAATAAAATAAAATAATGTTAAATAATTAAAAATAATTCAATTATAAAAAATATAAAAACAATGAGAACAAGGTGGTCTCTTAAATGCTCTTCTCCTGTCCAAACAAGGAGTCGGGGCCCATTTTTTTATTGCTGATTCTTAAAGCAAAAATTATGAGGAATCCAAAAAAAATAAAATTAGCTGGAAAATTTAGGAGCTTCTGTGGAAAGTCGGAAAATTTAATTTTCATGTGAAAATTTAATTTTCATGGGAAAAAAGGTAAATTTCTGAGAAAAATTAGGAAAATTGTATTTTTCAATTAAAGCCTGATTCAATACCTTTCCAACGAGCTATCACTCGTTGCGATCGCTTTAGTAGTTTTTTTTAAAACAACTTTCAATTAGGTCCCTTATGAAGAATTCTTCAATTTTGTCACATGACAGTGGTGTACACCACCACTAAACCAGTCACTATCAAAAAAAAAAAAATATGTAGGTACATTATTTTTTGCTGGGCAATCGATTGAGACTATTTATTTTAAAATCGGAGAGGGGTCGTCCAAAAGGTGATCGCTTTCATATGGAATTGCTCTATACACTTGTTATACTACAAATGACAAATTCTCACTACTCGAGCTACTCAATAGGACTGAGCTTAAGTACTCTAAAATGAGGAGCCCTGCTATTCTCAATTACCTATATAAATTCCATCCAAATCCAATAGTTTCCTTGTGAGAGTTCTATAACAAAAATGTAAAAACTGAAATTTTGGGTATTTTTTTTAGTAAAACAAAATTGTTTTACTTTACACAGAAAAAAGTATCACAAAATTTAAAGTAATTAAAAATATTTGTTAAAATTTAAACTCGATTTCCAACAATTTTGTTCTACACAGAATAAAGTTACAAAATTCTGTTTGTAATATTGGACATCGTCCATAGAAAAATTTTGTAAATACAAAAAAATTAAAAAGGCACCAACAATGGAATTTGTAAATACAAAAAACTTTTTGTTATTTTTTTTTTGTAACTTAAATTTTTATTTTCAAAGAATTTTTATATGAAAAGTAACAATTTACAATTATTTCAAACAAAAAATTGTAAGAAATCGAAATTGAATTTTAACAAATATTTTTAAAATACCGAATATTGTCCTTACAATATTAATGTTTTTTCTGCATTTTACTTTTTAACTTTCCCTATTTTGTCATTAGAATGTTCCAAAGTATAACGTATTTATACCCAAAACCTCGAAATTGTGATGTAATAAGTTTTTTTAAAATGGTTAAAATCAATGAGTCGGCAACTTGCAAGTCGCAATCAAACAAAAATGTCTCTTTAAAGAGCTATATTATTTTGTTCTATTTAAGAAATAAAATTTGAGTGGATAGCTGATATCACATTCATAATTGAGATAAATTGGTTTTAAAATTAATTTTTCTATTCTAAAATATAATAGTACCATATATATCTAAAAGTGCGCTCAATTTAACCCCATCTGGTGTTACTTTCATGCAAATTTTATTTATGGTTAAGGGCCTACTTCTCTACCTTAACCAAGAATAAAATCTACATTGAAATATCGGTAAATTGAGCTTACTTTTAGATAAGTTAAACAACATACGTTTACGATTGTCATCAAAAATTCATTTCTTAAAAATCGTAGATTCTCCCTCCAGAATATAATCTCTTGGTACAAGATTTTTTTTTTGCAATTCTAATTGGGTATTTATAGTTTAATAACATTAAATACTTATCTATAGTTTCAAAAAGCTTCTTTCATAAACGGATAGAAATGATAACGGACAAATAGTCTCGTAAAAGTGTAAACAATAAATTATTTTTATGATTCAAGGACACATAAATCGCATAAGTTTTTTATATTCTACCATAAGCATTATACTGGCAGTCAGATTGCCACCATACCATAAGTATCCTGCAAGTGGGTTACAATGTAAATGTGTTGGTACATCCAAGTATGCTCACATATATTCTACACTATTAGAAATACAGCTGTATAAACAACACAAAAAGATAATAAAAATTAGTTAGAAAATTCCTTGCAGAAGAAAATTGGAAGAATTTGTTTGTTAAATATTAGTAATATAAAAACAGCAAAAATAAAACCATAATATATGAAAAATTTTTGTTAAAGTATTTAATTGTCAATAAGAATTTGACCTGCTAAACTTAGCAACAAATTTAGCAAATTATATATACAAAATTTTACTTATATTTATTAAAAAATTTTACAGTCCAAATTTTTCAATTAAATAAAAATTAAGTCAAATATAACAAAATTTTCGTATATTTAGATTATAAGGGTTGTGTACCATAACAAAGTACACTACCACTCGGAGATCCATAGGATACATTTAACAGATATACATTTAACAGATATATATTTTTTCTATTCTTCTCTCACAATTTATTTATTTGACTTGCATTTTAAACTAAATTTTAGTAGCTTTAGCAAAAAAAAGTTTAATTTTTTTTTGCTACAAGTACACATAATATGTGTGTTTCAAGTCATTTATGGTTTAAGGGTTTTTTTCACATTCCTTATGTTGGTGCAATATTTAAAATGTTGTAACAACATTTTTATTTCAACATACTTAAGTAGAACAACTTTCACTCTCACTGGAGTCATAAGCACTAGTAACCACATTACACTGTTGTTGCAGTTGGTTGATAGCTACTAAGCATTCCACTTTGTCTCGCCTTCCAGCTTTGATTCTTCTGTTACTATTTACAGTATTAAAAATAAATTTCATCCTATACTCTCCATTCGTTTAAACTTAACTCTCTATACTTATTCTATATATTTCGTTCTGTTTATCTTTCTTTTATTGTTTAAGTTATTGACATTGAAATTTTTATAATTTTTTTTCATCCAGACTTTTATTATTCTTTTATTCTTTGCTTTTTTAAAAATAGTATATTATTGTTTACCATGTGAATAAAAAATACATATATATGTTACATCCACACCACAACTATTAAAATTGGGAAAGTCAATTGTATAACAGCTTTGTATGGGTTAGGGGGATGTACGGTTATGTTGGCTGGCCAATTGCCTGGCCTGAATAACTACAAAATATATTTTACGATGACGTCATTTGTGGACCTGATATGTAGTAGTTTCAGTTGGAAGTAGGAGTTAAAGGTGGAAAACTATAAACATTTGTATGCTTATTCGATAAATTCGATTTGTAAGGATTTTTCCAAGTTCATTCATTTTATGTATTTTTTTATTCTTTTTCTTAGCTTTGGTGTTGAATATTTTTATTCTACTGAGACACATTTTTTTCAGGATATTAATTTTTTTGTATTTTTCTTTTTGACATTTTCTATGTACATATTAAATCTTTATGGAACTTAAAGTTTAATACTCTCACATCATTACCAAATAAATTATTTAATTTCTGTTATCCACAACAGTGTTGATATTTTATATACTCTTACATTAAACTATATTATTTGACAGAAACAAATTGTATGCCACCCTGAAAATAAACTTTAGCATTTTTTAAGATAATTCTCAGAATATTACGTCTTTTGCGATAACCTTGAATGAGCAGGGCGATTTTGAAAAAAGCTATACTTTGTTTCTTCCAGGATGAATTATTTTATTACAAGAAACTATATACAAATTTAAACTTCGTCCTTTCATTTTCACATTTTTTATAAAATCTTTAGATTCAAAATTTATTCTTATCAATATTTTTCCTCTTTGTTTACATTCTATCTTTTAATGTTTTACTAGTTTTTTTTTCATAAATTCTTTTGACGTGAAATTTTAAACATTTTAATGCAGTTGTTTTAAATTTTTGACAATTATTTTGTTGTTTCTAAGTTTAACATACTATTTTTTACTGGAAATGTAAACAAACAGACCCATTACATCACCTGAATGTTACAATAGCACTCAAGGTTTTTTTTAATTAAGAATTATGTGAAAAAGTTGACGATTTAATTAATCAAACATCAATTAAATACTCCCAAAATCTCTAACTAAGCTCGCATTGATAATTAGAATTTTCGCTAAAGCATAGTACATTGTTTGGGTTACACTTGGAAAAACTGTTCTTCTCCATATAAAATTTTTTTTTTCACGATAGTGAATGCTGAATTTGTCCAACCAAACCTTTCGGCCAAAAAAACTATATTTGGTCGGCTTTTTCTTTCTTGGAGACATTATAGACAAATTGCTTTACCTTGAACTTTTTCTTAAATACAGACCAAATAAAATGTTATTAAAAGTAATGTGTTTAAAAATCGCTGGATTTGACTTGAAAAAAGATTTGTTTAAAATTTCAAAAGTGATAGTTTTATTACAAATTTTTAGTTTAAAAAAAATTTTTTGCTGCTCCTTCACACAAAAATATATAGTGTCAACCGAATTGTGAAGCATATTTTGGATGCTGCAACAAATAAATTCTGTTAGTACAACCATATTCAAATGTGTGCAACTAAAAGTCAGTTGTGTTAACCGATTTTTTTTTGTGAAAATTAATATTGAGTTAAAGTAACCAAATGCAAAAAATGTTCACTAAGTTTATACAAAAATTATAAAAGACAAGTCAGCCAAGGAAAGCTTCGATGACGATATATATTTTCATTTTTCTTAATATGATGCAGCCCTTTATGATTTAAGGAAAACCTCAATGTGGCCCTTGGTGTTAAATTCGTGTCCACTCCTGGCATAAAACAACACATAAATGATGCAAAAATAGAACATTTTTTAAAATGTTTCAGCTCGGTTATCGTATTTTCGGAGTTCTCTTAAAAAATGGCAAAGATTGTTGTCAATAGACTCATAATTTTGCCATGGCCCCATCAATACATTAATCGAAAATACTTCATCATATTTTTGAAGTTTTTCATTAAAACTTCATACATTTTTGTCGAATGTAACTTGTCAAATATGAAGTAGCTGTTTCATAAAAATGCAAAATACATCATATTTTATGCTTCTTCACACTTTAGCCATGGGCACCCACTTTAATACAATCAAAGAAAAAACTTAATCATATTTATGAAGTTTTTATTATTGAAACTTTATATTTTTTTGCCGAATGTAGCTTCGCAAATATGAAGAAGTTCTTTCATAAAATTGCAAACTAGAGACATATTTTTTCATATCCATATCATATTTTATGCTTCTTCATATTTATGAGTCAGTTCCTTCATATTTATGAAGAAGTTTCATCACAGTATTTATGAAGAAGTTTTTATCAATATTTATAAAAAAGTTTCAACATATTTATTCATTCATTTCATCAATATGATGAAGTTCTTTTAATTTTATTAAAATAAAAATGCAAATAGCAGTGTTTTGCAACAGGAATACCTCATGTTTATTAATGTGATGCGTTTAGCCCACTTATACACTCAGGGAAAAGTTTTATCATATTTAAGAAAATCGTCTTAAATATGATAAAAAAAACGTCATAGCTTTTCGTTCACTGTAAAGCTTCATAAATATGATGAAGTAGTTTTGTGTGGGCAGGTTCTTAAAAGTTGAAGCGAAAGTGACAGATCTGCAAAATAAAAATAAATCTTTTTCATAACATATACCGTTAAAAAAATTATAAATAAGAGTTTAAAGTGAAAAGTAATTTGTTCTCTTTTTGTGTTGATAAACAATAAAAATAAAATTATATGCTTGCAATGTAAAACAGAAGTGTTGGAAAGCGATGATGCCTTGCAATGTGATGCCTGTTGCAAAACTCTCCACACAGTATGCACGAAAATGGATAAAAAGAGAATTGATAAGCTACTAAATAACTCATCTCTGGAATACACATGTCATTTCTGTGAGCCACCTGAAAGCAACGATGTAGTGAAAGATATTAAAGAAATAAAAACAAAGCTTAATCAGCTGGATGATATTGGGGAGACCATTAAATTTATGGCCGCACAATATGATGAAATTTTGAAGGGAGTTGCGAAAAACAAAAAGAAAATTGATTTTTTACAAAAAGAAAATAGATCACTGCGTGAAGAAGTTAAGCAATTAAAATCTTCAGTTAAATTTTTGAATGATGTAAGGGTGCAAAATAATTGTATTGTAAATGGAATTGAAGTTAAAGATGATACTGTTACACCGTTACAAACAGTTTTAGATATAGTTAAAAAAACTGGTGCTGACATTTGTGAAGATGAGGTTGAAGATTCCTACTTTTTAAACACTAGAAATAAAAATAATAAGAAAAAATCTACTAAGAAGTCCCTTGTTGTGAAATTTACAAATAAAAAGAGCAAACAATTATTTATGAGTGAAAAGGCTAAAATGAAAGAAATAGATGATATGAAATTAGTATTTATTAATGATTTTCTCTGCAAGGAGACTTTGGAGGTTTTTAATCATGCAAGGAGTTTGAAAACTGTTGGATACAAATTTGTGTATACTAGAGGTGGTAATATATTAGCTAAAAAGGATGAAAAATCTAGACAAATTAGAATAAATTCGATGGATGATGTGGATAAAATTTTGCGGGGTGCTGCTGGTGGTTTGTCAAAAAAAACTCGTGCTGGTGTAGTAAATAGTGAAATATCTGAAGATGATGATGGTGATGATGAAACCGATGGTGAGGGTGATGAAGAAAATTTGTTTAGATCGCCTAATTAAACTACAAATTGATAAATTTTAAAAATTTGTTTATGTTTCTTTTTTATTTCTTATTGATGGATTCCAAATATTTTAAAAATCTTAAATCTTTTGATTCTTATATTAATAAATACAATAAAAAATTTTTAAATATTTTATCTGTTAATATTAGAAGTGTTTCTTCGATTAGTAAATTTAATAAGTTTAAATACGAGTTAAGCCAATTTACAAGTCTACCTGATGTCATTGCTGTTCAAGAAACGTGGTTTAACGAGAAATTGGT
The DNA here is from genome assembly GCA_949748255.1 of Eustalomyia histrio. Classification (NCBI taxonomy): domain Eukaryota; kingdom Metazoa; phylum Arthropoda; class Insecta; order Diptera; family Anthomyiidae; genus Eustalomyia; species Eustalomyia histrio. Next base: position 144,488,400 of record OX456523.1, read on the forward strand.
TAATTTGTATTCAATTCCAGGGTATGAAGTTGTTAATTGTTGTAGAAAGGATGGATATGGAGGAACCTCAGTTTTTGTTAAAACAGTTTTAAAATATGTTGTTAAGGCAGTGAATAGTGCAGATTATATGGAAACTGTAATGATAGAGTTGCCAGATGTCAGAGTAATGAATAAGCCAGTGAAAATTATACCTATTTATAGATCGCAAAAGTGTGTTTTTGAAAAGTTTATTGATAAAGTTGAAAACATGCTTGTTTCATGTAATGGTGCACCTTGTTTATTTTTAGGCGATTTCAATATCGATGTATTATCCATTAATAGAAACCAAATTCTATTGTTCAATATGTTTTCTGAGTTCAATATGTATTCTTGTCATAATTTAGTTACAAGACCCCAAAGTAACACTTCTATTGACTGCGTATTTACAAATATTAGTCGCAAAATGTTCGTGCACTCAATTGAGAGTAAATTGAGTGATCATAATATGGTGAGTTGTGGTTTTGAATCAATTGTATCATGCCAGGAAGTAATATTTCAAAAGTTCTACAAAGTTAATTATGGAGAATTGAGTCAATATTTGGATAATAATCTGCCGAATACAGGTTTTTATGATAACTCCTCAGAGTTATGTGCGGACTTATTAACTACACTGACCACGGCTACATTACATAGTACGATAACAACGACTAATCGTTTTCATGCACGTAAAAAGTTAACTCCATGGATGACAGATAATCTTCTTTCCCTTATTTGCTACAAGGAATCCTTATTAAAAGCCAGAAGAAAAAATCGTAATAATAAAATTATAGCCGATCGACTAAAAAGAATAAGTAGAATTATTAAAATTTGCAATAATAATTTGATGAATAGATATTACATGGATAAGTTAAAAATCTGTAATGGTGACCCAAAAAAACGTGGCAGTTTTTAAATAAAGAACTTGGTCGAAATAATGGTGGTATAAAAGATATTTTAGCTGAAAATGGAAATCTATTAACTCAGAATGAAGACAAAGTTACAGCTTTAAATGAGTATTTTTTTTAGTATTGTCAATAATATGCAATTGGATAATACTGCAGATCCTTGTAATGAAATAAACATTTTTCACACTTTAATACCGGAGAGGACAACTTTTGAGCTGCAAATGGTGAATAAGACTAAAGTTGAATCAGTTTTGGATAATTTGAAGGTACACAAAAGCCCTGGCTATGATAACATAACTTCTAAAATACTTCTGATCAAAAAGGACTCAGTAACTGATATTTTAACGGTTATATTTAATAAAATGATAGAGGAAGGAAGTTATCCAGATTGTTTAAAAATACACAAGATAATTCCTGTACCAAAAGTTATTGGATCAAATAAAATAGAAAATTTTCGACCAATATCTTTGCTATCAATAGTTGATAAAGTTTTTGAAAAGCTTATTTTTGACCAAATATCAAATTATGTTGATGTTAATAATATTTTATTTAATAGGCAATTTGGTTTTAAAAAAGGTTCTGGAACTGAGGAAGCAATTGTTAATGTTATTGATTTTATTTGTGGAGAACTTGATGAAGGATTTAGCGGTGTGGCTGGAGTTTTTTATGATTATTCAAAAGCCTTTGATATGGTTAACCATGATATTTTAATTAAGAAACTTAAAGTAATTGGAGTCTCTAACAAAACTTTGGATATTTTTCATGATTACTTAACAAAAAGAATGCAATTTGTACAGATTGGTGATTCAAAAAGTACAAAGCTGCCGGTTAAATGTGGAGTTCCACAAGGAAGTGTCCTTGGACCATTATTGTTTAAAATTTTTATAAATTATATAAAAAATATAGATTTTAATGGTAAATTGTTTATGTATGCGGATGATGTGTGCTTATTTTACAGATATAAATACTCGGAAGTTTTAAAAACTCAAATAGAGTACGATGCAGCTATATTAACTGAATTTTCTCGCTGTAATAGACTTATTATAAACTCAGTTAAAACAAAATTTGTAAGATTTAAACCCCATAATTCAAGAAATGATGATAAAATGTTTGTTTATATTGATGGTATTGCTATTACTGAGTCCGAAATGGTAAAATATTTGGGAGTTGTTTTGAATCATAACCTGCTCTGGGATGAACACATAAACACCTTAAAAGCTAAGATTTCATCTGGTATTGGGATACTATACAAATTCAAAAATAAGCTTAATACTTCAGTAAAATTACTCATTTATCAGTCAATTATACACTCTCATCTGACATATCTTCCCTCTGTATATGGTTGCAGAAACAATAGCTCCTTAAAATCCCTACAATCAGCTCAAAATAAGGCTTTAAAACTAGTTTTTAATCTACTTCTTAGATACTCTACCTTGGACTTATTTCAAAAATATGCCAAAAATATTCTTCCTATACAAGGATTATATAAACAAAAAGTTTTGATGTATGTCTTTAAGACGATTAGGGGAAACGGTAATCGCCTCATACAATTTCCTCAAAATATAGCCCAAACACAGAGAAATACTAGACAAGCTTCAAATTTAAGCTCTGTAAGATGCCGTCTTGACTTAACAAAACAACGCATTGCCTATGCTGGACCCCATGAATATAACCAATTGCCAGTAAATTTACGAAATATTGAAGTTCTTTCAACGTTTAAAAATCAAATTAAAAACCATTTGCTTCAAAACATAGAAACACTTCTAATATAAGAATTTTGCTTGTATATCTACCTATATGCTAAATATGTATTTTTTATATTTCTTTAAATAACTAAATGAAATCAAAATTTATTTATTATTTTTTAATGTGATATGAAAAGTTGCCTACATATTAGCCTCTACAAAGCCTTAAGGGCGCTGGGGCATACATTTTAAATTTTGTTAAAATACTATTGAATAATAAATAAAATTAAAAAAAAAAAAATTCGAATAAGTTTAAATTATTTAGTGTTTCCAATTATTCGACCCTGTCGGTTAACAGGTTATTATTTGAAATATGACGAAAATTGGTTAATCGGTTATTCGAGTTGATTAATCGAAAAAATGAAATGAAAAAAGAAAATGTTGTCGGACATGTTCAGTATAAGAGACCCTTAAGACTAAATAAGATAAATGCAGTGTAGACAGTGTTCTACCGCTCTGCGATATTTTGTCGATCGAGCTGGGTTTTTATTTACTTTTTTTTGTTACTGTCGAGAAATTTGCAAATTTTCGAAATAAATAAGAGCCGTCTGCAAACAAAATTAAATTTAAAAAAAAATATTGTACAATTTTTGCGAAAATCTCGAACAAAGTTTGATAAAATTGCCACTGTTCAGTGGCACTTTTACTATCTGGTTTGGGATTTAGAGTAAAAGAGGTTTTCTATTAAAAACGCTAGAAGAATCTGCTAGTGCTTCTATTTTAAATATATGCGAGTTTGATTTATGTATAAAAACATCAAATAATAAATATTAATACGAGTTTCCATGATTTTTGTAGTCAATAAAACCTTTGAATATAAATACATATTTCAATCAAGTTATTACCTAGTAAGTTGTAATGATTTTTTCTGTGCTTGTGCAGAACATTTTTTATAAAACATCTTATTTCTACTTAAGTTTTTCAACTTTTTTAATATATTTTAAAAAATCAACTTAACTAAAATATGTTACAAAACTCCATGTTATTCAGTTTTTATCAAGTTTAAATGTTTGAGAAAATAAAATTTTCGAATTGAGAACAGCTCTATATTATTATTTTATAACATTAATAAAGTCAGCCTGTAAGACAAATACCTATCCTCGATTTCATATTATAAGTGAATTATTTATCGGAACCTGAGGCAAAAATTTACATCTAAATTTTCTGTTCCAAAGAACGATTTGTAGCACAACTTCTTGTCCTTTATAACCTGTTCTTCTGTTAGTTTTAAAACCAAAGAGTAGCAACACTCAGGAAATTCTTCCTAGGTTCTAGGTTTTTATATCTTACATTTAAGTTTAGGTAAAATATTCTAGTCGAACATGTTGTAGAATTGATGTGGTTGGGAACCGATTGTAAAAAATTTACCTGGAAGACGTAAGAAAAGACTAAATCCCTACATAAATAAAATGGCAATTGTCTGTTATATGACATCAGTTTAAATCAAATGCAACCTATCCTATCTCGATTTCATATTATAAGTGAATTATTTATCGGAACCTGAGGCAAAAATTTACATCTAAATTTTCTGTTCCAAAGAACGATTTGTAGCACAACTTCTTGTCCTTTATAACCTGTTCTTCTGTTGGTTTTAAAACCAAAGAGTAGCAACACTCAGGAAATTCTTCCTAGGTTCTAGGTTTTTATATCTTACATTTAAGTTTAGGTAAAATATTCTAGTCGAACATGTTGTAGAATTGATGTGGTTGGGAACCGATTGTAAAAAATTTACCTGGGAGACGTAAGAAAAGACTAAATCCCTACATAAATAAAATGGCAATTGTCTGTTATATGACATCAGTTTAAATCAAATGCAACCTAGTCGTGAAGGACCTGAAAATGTAATTCACATAAATTAGAAATTTTAATGGAATTAAAACAAAAAATAAAAATATTGTAGTTCTTAAAGGCTATTTAGACAAGAAGTATATAATTCTAAAGAGTATAGTACCCGCTCGCCAATTTCTTAGTATTCTCTTAGAACACGCACACAGTTTGGCTGCAATAAAGATGAGTTTTTGCCGGCAACTTTAAGTAGTGCCTAGCAGTACTTCCATAAAGCCAATTTTGGCTGATTTTTCCCCGTTTTTTGGAAGGATTAAGATTTTTCAGAGTTTTAAAGAAAAACATATTTAATATAAGTAAAAAATACAACAAAACTTTTTTATTATGTTAAAAAATAGGTACGAATTCAAACATAACATTGTGACATGAAAAGTATTAAGTTGTATACACACATTGACCATCTCTGTCTATCCATATCCATTATTTCCCATTTCTATGCTATTACATGTTGCAACCTATAATAAAAAAAAAACTATAAAAATGCATGAATTCGAAAATCATGAGAAAACTGTTAAGAATCCTAAAAAGTGGGATAAACAATTAAACTGCTTATATGGCAACACTGCATCGATCAAACTGATTGTTTTTTTAACACTTTAGCAACTTTGCGCTAATAGCGATCCGGTATAATATAAACATGGATCCAGTATAATATAAACATGGAAATGCGCCGTCTTAACGTTATTTTGTGGTGTATTTTTTAGCGTTGCCAACCGTCGTTATAACAAAATACAGAGTTGTACTTGGTTAGTAGCAGAAATGGAGAAAAAAACTTATTAATTCTGAGAGAAAATAATTTAAATTTTATACTTTTGGCTATATAAAACTTTAAATTGTATGTACCAGTATACCTCACTTGTGAGAGAAAAATAACTATTTCAAATCAATTGCTGCTGCACTAATCAAATATAATCGTGCAGACAACCGAAAATAAATTGGTTGAAATTCTATCGGAACTACCGAATTTGTATCGTACTTATAAAGAATGTTATTTAATCGAAATATTGTCACATCATCCAATATATGGGTTCTCTAATCAATATTGAAAAATATTATCCTCTTCGATCAAAACGACTAATATTTATTTAAATGAATTATATTTTATTTAGAATTACATATAAACGATTCATAAAGCTAAAATATTTTACTGAGAATTAAAAAGAGGGTATTTCCAATCAGCTCTAATAATAAAATTCGTTTAGTAATTGTGTAAAGTAGAATCAACCACATATTTAGTAAATGGGCTGGAAATTTAGTACAATCTATCAAATTTATTACAAAATTAACAATTTTCATAAATGGTAACTAAATGTATGGTTATACTGATGAAATATATCATTAAATTAGGGATTTACTAGAAACAACTGAATTGTAGATTATAGACTATAGAGATCATTCATGATTGGTATTCGTAAACGAATTTTATAATTCATTTGTTTTCTAATAAATTATTTAAATTCAAAATTAGCTATCAAAATTTATAAGTGTTTGTGGTGTAGTAGGTAGAAAGGTAGCCACCATTTTATTAAAATAAAAAATTTAAATGTTGAAATTGCAAATATATCAAAGAAAGTTAAAATTAGTTGTGGTGCAGTAAGCAAGAGTGTGAACTATGAATCTGAATTTGTGTTTCAGTATTTGTCAGATCGAAAAAAGTTTTCAGATTTTTTTGTTGCGGTTCTAATTTGTTTCTAGCGGGAAAAATTGTCGATTAACCGAAAATTTAGCGGTTTTTAGTTTTTAGAAAACTGTTGTATGTTCATAGAATTTACAAATTGATATTATTTTTTTTATAAAATATAACCTTCTTTCGATTAGAAATGTGTGTACAACGACTTCTATTGAGAGCATAACACTCAAAATTAGGATTGCTAATCTGACAGTTAATTCTAAAATTATTCAGTAGCAAATTTTATCAAACTACGCAGCCTGAAGAAGTAATACTTTTTGCGAGATGCTGTCAATTTGATGTCTAATTTTATACGGCATTTTAATTGTTTCAAATTAAAAATTTTTTCAATGAAATTATTTCTCTTGAAAGTTGAAAAAAGTGTTATTTTTTTTAACTAACAACTAACCAGCAAAATAAAATGGATGTTATTCTTCCAAAGAAGTTAATAGTGAAAATTTTTTGATTTGTAAGAAGTCATTTTAAACAACTTCCAAAATGTTCATATTAACCCCTACTTATGAAGTCATAAGAATAAAATTTTTTGTAACAATTCCATTGAAAAGCATATCAATTTTTTAATTTTTATATTTTTATACCCTTCACCACAGGTGGAGGGGTATATATAAGTTTGTAATTCCCTTTGTAATTTCTACAATATTGATCTTAGACCCTATAAAGTATATATATTATGGGTCCTTATGAAGAGCGAAGTTGATTTAACGATGTCCGTCTGTGTGCTAAAATGGGTTTTCCGAGGACTCCAGACATGATGAGGACTTGATTGTTATATATTTCTGTTACATGTGATCAATTTCTGTTTGCTATTCAAAATCAGCCAGATCGGTTGATAAATGGCTGAGATATTAGCAAAAAACCAGGACTACCTCTATTTTTTCCGTAAAATCCCTTTGTTTAAGATGTATGTAAAATTTTACGTATAATAAACACATCCATTTGTTGAAATTCTTTTCTTTTCTTTTACCTCTTCACCTTTTATACACCATCAACAAACACATACAAAGATTTGTCATTAAAATGAAAACCAAACAAATCTGTTTAAAACAAAAACTGGTTATATTTTTCTTATATTAACGACGGTTGTATATAAGCTTGAATAGCTCAGTGGTCTAAGTGCTATGTCTAAGGCGCGGGTTCGATTGCCGTTTATTCAACTTTTAAGTACAATTTATTTTATATTTTCTTTAGACTTTTTTTGTTTATTTTTTTTTTAACATTAATAACTAATTTTAATGAAATTTTAAATTAATAATTAAATAATCCATAAATAGGCTAAAAACATCAACATTTTTATAAAAACCCTCTGATAGAAACAAAATACAAACGGTTTTCTTTCTATTTTTTGCTCCGATTTAAAAGAATTTATAAAAAAATTTTTAAACCATTTTATTTCTCATATATTAAGAAAATTTTATACATAATTCCTTTTTGAGTGAAACTATTTTAGGTCATAACTGATAATAATTTATAAAACAAATTTTTATAAACTATTTTCCTTCAAATTTTTAAAATTAAGCTAAAGAAATTAAAAACATTTTTTAAGAAGGCGAAATAATATCCCAAATGCAAATTTGCCAGCTAAATTAAACGTTTTTGTATAAATAAAACGCATGCAGTTCTAGTAATATCTTTTAACGATTTGTAAAAAAATATTTTTTTTGGTCGAGAAAAGCTTTTTTTAGAACTAAAAAGATTTTTGAAAAAAAAATATGACAACACTGACTGGCACTATGATCGTGTTGATGTTTTTATTTTATTTGTTGAACTTTTTGTCTTTCACCTCTTCACCTTTTATACACAAACAATAAACACTACAAAGATTTGTCATTTAAATAAAAACCAAACAAAACTGTTTTAAACGAAAACTCTTTATTTACTTCTATTAATGATGTTTGCTTATGTCCTTCAATGGCTCAGTGGTCTAAGCGCTTTGTCACAAATCCTTTTTTTCTTTTAGTCGCGCGATCGACCCCCGTCTATTCAACTTTTTTTATTATTATATTTTTTTTAACATTTTTTTTTTTTGATTTTCTTAAGACCTTTTTTTTTGTTATTTTTTTATTTTTTTTAACAAAACAAATGCGTCCAGTACAGTTGGCTTAACAATGTCGGTCAGATTTTCTGTATAATTGGAGAACGGAAAAGGGAAAAGTTTCCAAATAAGGTGCAAGCATCTTGGTTATCAATACACAACATCTGACCAAATGTGGACGGGATCCTTGACTTGGGCGTGGCACGAAATAGATTAATTTATATCTTAAGAACGGTAAGACCGTAATAAAATACTCCATAAATGGGCTAAAAACATAAAAATTTTTTGAAAAACTAAAATTTTAGAGCATAATATGACCTATGGAAGACGTATCCAAAGATCGAAAATCTTTAGTAGAACATATTTGCTGAAAATAGTTATGACCAAAACAAAAATTTTTTTAAATACCTATTTTCGGGAACCATACATTTCATACATTTCTTTTAAATGAGTACTCCTTTACATTCAGTTTTATTTTCAAATTAAATAACAATAAGTTACATTTAATATAAATACTTTTGTATTTTATTAATTTATGTTTATTTTGAATTAAGGCCTGAATTGAAAAAGTTTGAATTTGATAACAGATTAAAAAAAAAACAAACTTACATGGAAGTGAATAGGAAAAAGTCTACAATTTAGTTTAGAGTAGTGTCGTATTATCTTATTTTAGCTTGTTTGTGTTATGACACATATTTTATAATTAATTTTCGTATTCAGACCACGAATATAACCGAAAATACTAAGTATTCTATCCTGCTGGCTCAGTGGAATTTCTCAATTTTTATTCTCTATGACTTACTAATAAAAATTTTCATGTTTCTTTACAATAAAAATAATTATAAAAAAGAATATGATATGATCTTAAATCCTACTATACTATTCACTTTCAAAATAACAGATCAACAATTCATAAAATTCCATTACTTCACACACAAGGATACAGTGCAAAATACAATTCAAAATTTTGTCTATTCATTAACTATCAACATAGATTAAGTTGTAGATTTAATATGGATTAGTACAAACATTTGGTATTAAATGCTTCATATAAGCTGTGTTGTTTGATACTTTAAGAATTAAAGTTCTTAACAAAAACTGTAAAATATAGAGGATAAATATAAATTGTTAAATTTCGTTGATGTTAGTCTAACTAAGTTGTTTACAAGTTTGTTAATTTGTTTCCTTACACTCAATAATAAAATAGACAATCATCAACAAGCAATGACCGCAAAGGGAGAAGAAGAGCATGGATATTGACAAGGTTGGGTAGAGCCAACCGAAAATACTAAGTATTCTATCCTGCTGGTTCAGTGGAATTTCTCAATTTTTATTCTCTATAACTTACTAATAAAAGTTTTCATGTTTCTTTACAATAAAAATAATTAATAAAAAGAATATGATATGATCTTAAATCCTACTATACTATTCACCAATAACAAGAATTTGAAAATAACTCCGGGGCAAAAATCGACTTTTAATTGCAGTCCCGAAATATATTTTCAAAACTGAGCATAAACCTCCTCTTTGACGACCAATGGGATACATTTGTTCCAAATTGTATCAGTATCCTCTATGAAATGGAATGAACCAATTGCAAATATCTCAATGTTTCTGAAAACTTAAATGAATAGGCCATGTCCTACCAAAATTTTGATCCTCTGTGTTGTTCAATAGGTTTGGATAAAAAGTGTACAAAAAATTATGTAAAAATAAAATTTGTTTAATGAATTTAGGTTGATTCTATTGGCTCTGAGACCATATTGTGTATTGTGCGAAAGCAACAACCATCATCTGTCGATACAATCCACTTTTAGGAAAATCGGTCAAAAAGGGCAAAATATGACAAAAACTAAAATTAGGTTAATTTATATTTATATATTTCATGGCATTGTCTTGTTGCTTACTCAAAATTAAATTATAATTGGATACCTGGAGTTAAAAAACTATCTGTTACTCAATTTCTTACGCATACGCGTAACATATTATTATTTATTTTTGCGTAAGTTTGCACGCAAGCATAACAGCTTACCTTTTGTTATATCCCTTATAAAAAAAATTAAAATTATAATACATACTGTAATACCTTTGAGTCTAGATAACTAGACTTATTATGTGGTAAGGTGTGATTTTGCTGGGTTATTTAGTTTTTGATGTTTTGGATGTAGTTTAGGGGCTAAAAAGGGAAGTATGTTAAAACTTTTTGACTCCAGATTTGGAATAAATATCCCTAAATTCTTTTAAAAACTTTAAGTAGAAGACTGTGGAGAAACTGGTCGACTAGTGTTATTAAAAGAGCTTTCCCGCCAGATTTAAAGAGAGATAGTGAGATTAGATTTGCATTAAAATTAGTACAAATCAATCGATTAATTTCCCAAAACAATAATTCATCTCACAGTAGAAATAAAAAAATAATGGCGCGTAATCATAGTAAAAAAAGTACACTCCGAATATTATGTAGCTCCCTGTTTGTAGTTAAATAAAAAAGTTTTCCGTTGCATTTCAAAATAAAGGAACATACATTTATTTTTCAAAAAAATATCTACGAGTATAATAACTTTTTTATACATTTGTTCGAAATGATTTACTATCACTTACCGATTTTTTTCAGTTTAATTTATTTTTTTCATGTGCTTGAAATTTAATAAAACTTTACCCACAAAACTGAAATTTGTGGTTGATTTGTATTCGTAACAGTGATTACAAATTTAAATTTTGTTTGCTCTCTGTTTCAAAAAAAAAAAAATCTAAAAATTCCAATTTGTTTTTTATTAAAATTGTTTGTTTATACACAAAATTATTTCAATTCAAATTACAGAACTTCATAAACCACATACATGCATAAACAAATTCACACAAAAAGTTTCTTTAGCCATACATATAGTACAAAAACGGAAACAATTACATTGAAAGCAATGGTACATTGAAAGCAATTAATGGTAATGATTTAAGGATCTGATTATATTGATCAATGACAATGTTTTTGAACTTCATTACCATTAATAATGCATCAATTAAAAGAAACCATAAGCATTTTTAACCGTCATTTTATCTGTTAATATTTATTTATGCGGGTCAACATTTGTATATATAATATTTTATTTTCTGTATAAAGCTACTTTGATAATTTTCAAATCGTATAAACTTTTTTGTAAACAAATGATTTTTCAATAAATTATTATTAGTTTTTTATGCATTTGTGCTATTTCATTACCAAAAGTAATGAAATTTTTTCATTTGCATTAGTGTCAACTAATGGTAATGAAATTTCAATGGTAATGCAAAACTCCCAAGTATGACAACACTTACAGTCAGCTGTTTTCTATCAAGAAAATTTTTGGGAAAAAATGTTTGAATTGTAAAATATAAAAAGGGATTTGCATTATTTAGTTATTTTTTAAAAAGAAAAATACACTTTTCTTTTATAATAAAGTTTTACAAATTCCAGGTAATAAGTATTCAAGCTCAAGGTCTATTTTATACAAAATTATTTATTTGTCATCCAATATTTCGCTATCTCAATGGATAGCTTCTTCAGGGATTTTTTGTTTTTTAATTTTAAACAAATTTTTTAACAAATCAAAATTAATTAAACAACAGAATTTTTTAAATTAACACACATACATACTTATCATGGATGGTAACCGAAAGTAATGCGGTTATCGGTAAGGGTAACTCTTTTTTTCTATTATTTCGGTAAAGTTATTTTAAGGGTAACGATATTTTCTATTATTTCGGTAACGATATTTTAATGATAACGATATTTCAGTTGATTCGGTATCGGTATTTTAGCGATAGCTCTATTTAACGTTAACGGTATTTTAGTGATAACGGTATTTTAGTTATTGCGGTATCAGTATTTTAATGATAACGGCAGTTTCAGTGCACATCTATATATTTAACCCCATGACCATCATGATCAGACTTTTGGAATATGTATGTATGTACAGCGAATATATTTTTGAATCTCGTTACTTCACAGCGGCCACTTGTAGAAAAATCTACAAAAAGTAAGTATTTGGTATACAAATTAATAATGGCGATTTGGACAACAGATGGCATAACTATCACATATGGATTGTGTCAATAATAACAAATATGGTATTTTGGAGGGTAAACATCTGTCATTATAATTCAGTATTCGATAGACACATTTTTTTGAATCGCTATAATAATGTCGAATTTTGTGCCTAAAAAGATGTTTTGCGGGGAAGTCTGATAACCTTCTTTCATTTGAAGAATACGGCTGCTGAAAGTTATCGATTGTTGGTAGAAGCTTACGGTCAACATGCACCAACTCTTCGATACAGAAGAATTTTGAAGTTAAGGAATTGGAAGCATTACTCGACGAAGATGGTTGTCAAACGTAAGAAGAACTTTCATTATTATTGGGAGTCACACAACAAGCCATTTTCCTATGTTTAAATGCATAAGGATTAATTCAAAAGCAAGGAAATTGGGCCCATATGAATTGAAGGCGAGAGACGTTGAAAGCCGATTTTGCATGTCGGAAATGTTGCTTGAACGCTACAAAAAGAAGTCATTTTTGCATCGTAATGTTATTGGTGATGAAAAATGGATACAAGTGCAAAAAGTCATATGTAAAACACGGCCAACCAGACAAATCAACGATGAAGCCTAATATCCATGGCGCCAAGGTAATGCTCTGAATTTGGTGGCATCAGGGTGTTTTGCATTATAAGCTGTTGAAATCGGATCAGACAATCACAGGGGACCTGTTTGAAGAGAGTAATCAACGAAAAACGATTAGAATATTCGACCAGGCACGAGGCCATAATCTTCCATCATGCACACACAAAAATAAAGTTCATAATTATTTATGAAAATTGTTCATAATTTTAAAGGTTCATATTATATATGAAGCTTACTTACTATTTATGAAGTGTTCCTAACTTCCCAGTGTTTTTTTATAAATTCGATCATAATTATTATGAACTTTGTTCATAAAGAAAAAAATCATATTCAATATGTCTTTATTCTTAAATATTATGAAAATTTCATAACTTAAAAATGGTTCTACAATTCACTACGTTATTCGATGACGGCGGACATACATAATAGAAACATGTTCATATGCTTTAAGAACGGGTTCAGAATTACAAAATATTATGAAATACTAGATATTATGTATCATATTTTATTGTTTTTATATTTTTTTTTTACCTAATTTTAACAATTTTTTTTTGTTAACTTTAAATTCAAACTCTTGAAAAAATAATAATAAAACTCTAAAAAAAAACAATATACACACAAAAAAATAAAGTTCATATATATTTATGAAAATTGTTCATAATTTTAAAGGTTCATATTATATATGAAGCTTACTTACTATTTATGAAGTGTTCCTAACTTCCCAAAACTCTAAAAAAAAAACAATATACAGAGCATTTTTATTTATGTATGGAGAGTTTCCTAGCTTATATGAATAGGTACATACAATTAATTTATAATATAAATTATTTCCTATCTTAATTCCCAGTATTATATGTATGTATTTTTGCACTCGTTACTTAATAATAAGATTTTGTACATTGGCAAATTTTTTAAGTACTTTTTCATAAATAATAAGTATATTTACATATATTTTAAGAACCATTTCATAATAAACGAGTACACAAACTTTCCCAGTATTTTTTTTAATGAGCTGTTCATAAATACAACCTGATTTTATGAAAATGTTCTTAAATTAGTACATTGGCAAATTTTCATAAAATATTCATAAATAGTATGAATTTGTTTTTTGTGTGTGACAACGCTCGGCCACATGTTGCAAGACCGGTCAAAAACTATTTGGAAAACAGTGGATAGGAAGTTTTGGCTCACCCGCCTTATAGCTCAGACTTTGCCTCTTCTGACTACTATTTGTTTCGATCGATGCAGAACGCCTTTACTGGAATACGCTTCACTTCGGGGCAGGGTATGAGAAATTGGCTTGATTCATTCTTTACCTAAACACCGGAGCAGTTCTTTTGGCGCGGAATCCATATGCTACCAGAAAGGTGGGAAAAAGTAGTGGCTAACAATGGACAATATTTTGAATAATGTATCAATTCAATTTGTTATTATAATAAATGCATTTGTCAAGCCAGAAATCGACATTATTAACATGTATACCCAATATGTACGATATAGGATTTTAATGCACCTTGTTTTCATTTAAAAAAAAAATTGGGTTAAGAATTAAGAAGACATAGAATCTAAATTTTTTAAAAGCCCGTAACTTTAAACTGCCATCTTTAAAACTCTACAAAGATTTTTTTAAATAGTTACGAAACGTTAAAATAAGGAGAACTCTTAAATTGATCTCACAATTTTTTTAAAATAGTTTTATTTAAAAGTGGGAATAAGGTAGAGTTGTACACGTATATAGTATTTAAAATTTTACAACTATAGACCAAGGTGCTTTAAAACTCCGTACTTTTGTGAAGTATTTGCTTGTCATTTCTTGGTTTCATGCAAACTTGTTAAGATTTTTCTAAAATTTAAATTTTGTTTTTTTTTTGTCTCAAAACTCTTCATACGCTTATAAATTTTTTTATTTATCGCACAAATTAAAAAAAAAAAAAAAAATTTTGGATCTTTTTCTATTGGAAATATTTTTTTTAATATTTTTATACTGTTTGGTGGTAGGAAGTTTATTAGACATTTCTGGGAAAATTTTTTAAAACAGCTTGAGAATGCTGTAATCCTGGTTAGGTAATTTTTTCAGTAGTAGTGTTTTACAGAAAACATACTAAAATGCTTAATAAAAGCAAAAAATATCCACATTTCTGTTTGTTTTGGAACGGTGAGGTTTTATATAACACTAGCGGGTAAAGACAGCTACATTTTTAGCATAGAAGAAGGTTGCGCGGGCTAAAGCCCGGGATTGCCCGGGCTAACGCCCGGGAGTATACGGAGTACCCAGATAATTACCCGGACTCCAAAATTTTACCATGTACCTGACCAAAATTGTAAGATGTACCTTAATAATGAGTAAGCCCATACTCTAGGTACCACATATTTCAAATTTCTGATTTTTCCCTTTGAACCCATTTTTATCATTTACCTATCTAAAATTCTAAAATGTAGTTGATCAATGAGTTAGCCCATACTCCAGTTAACACATATTTAAAATTTAAGGTTTCTAGTTATTTCGGTGTGGGCAGGCCGTTAATGGGGAAATTTCCCCCCTTTTTGCCCTTCCCCGTAGGAATTTATAAAAATCCCACCTGGGTGTGGATGTCTGCACCTAAGATGGAACCAATATAACAAATTTCAACTTCCAAGCTCTAGTGGTTTTGTCAGGCTGTCAAGGGGGTTTTTCCAAAAAACGTCTTATCTGTTATCTATAAATAAATAAAGTGTTTAAATTAAATTCAAGTACATTCATCCTTATATGTTTTTTCTTAAATCAAACCCTTCACATTCAATATAATATGCCATGAAATTTGAAAATTACACACAAAAGAACAACGAAAAGAATTTTATTGTTGTTTTTTGTGTAACTTTCAAATATCATGGCAAATTTTATTGCATTTGAAGACACCTGATAAACTAGATCATAATTTGTGTAGACATTACTTAAAAAAGTGCTGCCATAGTGTTAACAATACAATAAGCGTTATTTTGGTAACGGTAATTTTAGGGTAACGCCATTTTCTATTATTTCGGTAACGTTATTTTAAGGGTAACGATATTTTCTATTATTTCGGTAAAGGTATTTTAACGAAAGTTATTTCGGTAACGGTATTTTAGGGGTAACGATAGTCAGTTGAATTGAATCGATAACGGTACTTTAGCGGTATTGCCTGCCAACCCTGATACTATGTTACTTATGTACATACAGCATTATGCAACACAAAAGCAACGAAATGATTCCAAATACTTTATTTTTAGTCGTTTAGAAAAAATATTGATTATATCTTATATACACAGAAAAAATTTAAACATCTTTCACCGACCATTTTGGTAAATACAAACAAAAAAAAATTTAAAATTCACCAACAATGGAATTTGTAAATACAAACAATTTGTATTTTATTAAGTATAGGGTTTTCCAATAAGTACTTGACAACTTTTTTTAAATAAAACACAAACCATTTGAGATATTTCCAAACCTTTATGATCGACTTGACATACAGTCAGAACATTTATGAATGGAACTCGACTTCGTTCATATGGCACGTCGGCGTCGGTCGATTCGTTGGACCCAATTTTCGATGACTCGGTCACACATTTCGGCCGTAACGGCGGTTATTTCGCGTTCAATGTTGGCTCTGAGTTCTTCCATCGTTGTCGGCTTGTTGGCATAGACCAATGATTTGTCATAGCTCCAAAGATAAAAGTCTAGAGGCGTTAAATCGCACGAACGAGGCGGCCAATTGACTGGTCCATTTCTTGGGATAACACGCTCACCAAACTTACTCGATTGTAACTTGTGCTGTATAGTTTGTGGCACCGTCCTGTTGAAACCACATGTCGTTCAAGTCCATGTTTTCCAATTCGGGCCAAAAATAATCGGTAATCATGGCGCGATAACGATAAACGAAAAAATATGGCCCAATGACGCCGCCGGCATGCAAACCGCACCAAAAAGTTATTTTTGGAGGTTGAAGTGGTGATTCATGAAGCATATGTGGATTTTCACCAAACCAATAACGCATATTTTGCTTATTGACGAACCCATTGAGCCAAAAATGAGCTTCGTCACTGAAGATGATTTTGCTCTTAAAGTTGCGGTCATCGACTACGAGTTTTATAATTTGCATACGTTGTTCGTTCGTGTACTTTACCATGATGAAATGTTGAGTTTACTGAAAAAAGGGAATGTTACAGATGATCAGTGAAATAGTGCGTTCACAAATTACATTCAAAGTTGTCAAGTACCTATTGGAAAACCCTTTATTTGCCTTCCTAATACATTCTGTTTATTTTGATAACACACTGATAAATCAAATTAACATGCAAAAAACAACAAATTTTGTTCATAAGACTTTTATAAGCACCAACTAAATGTCTATGCATACGGCTGTAAAGCACCAGAAGTTAATTAAATATTTCTTCCGGCAAAAGAAAAATGTAAAAACATCAAAATGTTGGTTTTGATGGGAGAAGGCAATGCACAAACATTTTTCTTAGCAATCAAAACATTGGATAACGCAAAAAACTTATTTTTATTTTAGTCGACAGAAGAAAAAGTGCATTTTGGAATATATTATTAAAATCTCCGTTTTCAGTTTACAATTGTTAAAAAAACAACTCAAAACGTTTAGCCTAAACACTTCATCTCTTGCAATCGCGGATCCAGCCCTTGCTTTTGGGGTGGGATAGTTTTTTGTTTGTACACTAACAATATTTTAATCTTTTTATTTTTTGTAAAACTAAAGATACCTTAAACCTCCATTTCCATTTATTTAAATTTTTGCTTCTTTGGTTTGAAATAAATAAAAAAAGATACCAAACAGCTGATTTCCAAATCATTTTTCACTATTTTTTTCATTTTTTCATTACTGTCAGTATAAGTACAGAAAGAAAGTCTAACAATACAAAAATAATGTTCAAATTAAATCCCATTTCGTTAGTGTGCCGTCGTAAACACATATGTGAAATTTGTTTATTTTTTCTTTTAGAATTATGACGCCTATTTGATCATGCATTTATCCACCAAAGCGTGTGAAACCTATAGTAGGAATTCCCCGACAAAAACACATATGTGTTTCACTACACATATCTTTATTTTAAAACTATACATTTTCCAATGATTTTATATCAAATAAAATTGAACGAGTTTTCTTAACAGTTTTAAGTAATATTTCGATACTCAGTTGCAAAATAAGTATTCGAATTAGATCACAGGAGTAAAGTCCTATTCTTTTTGTATTCACGAATCATTTTAATATTAGTTGATTTTGACATAAACACGTATACTAGCCATGGGAGACAAATGTGTTAATTATTTTTTGAAGATGAGAAGCATAAAAAAATTTGGAAATATTCTTAAAGACGGAAAAAATAAAGAGTTACGGATGCACAGTGGGAGAAATAACCAATCTAGCTCGATTACTCACTTGTTTCTGCACGTGTCATTTTAGGCGAAATATTTATTACCTGGTAATTTAAAAAATTTACAAAACATTTTATGACCTGTAGCCTCAGTCGGGTTTGGTGTGCCATTACATGCCACTGCTGCTATTATCCATGAATTTATGGCCGATCTTGTGAAGGCAGGCAGACCATATTCACTACACACTCAACTTGGGGCTCTTAAAAAAAAATTGATTTTTTCTTCATAAATGTATTTTTAACTGTAAAATAATTTTTAAAATGTATTTTTAATAATAAAATAAAATAATGTTAAATAATTAAAAATAATTCAATTATAAAAAATATAAAAACAATGAGAACAAGGTGGTCTCTTAAATGCTCTTCTCCTGTCTAAACAAGGAGTCGGGCCCCATTTTTTTATTGCTGATTATTTTTCAATTAAAGCTTTAGTAGTTTTTTTTTTAAAACAACTTTCAATGAGGTCCCTTATGAAGAATTCTTCAATTTTGTCACATGACAGTGGTGTACACCACCACTAAACCAGTCACTATAAAAAAAAAAAAAAAATATGTAGGTACATTATTTTTTGCTGGGCAATCGATTGAGACTATTTATTTTAAAATCGGAGAGGGGTCGTCCAAAAATTTGCCAATTTTGATCGTTTTCATATGGAATTGCTCTTATATCTTCAGAATATGCCATACTGTTTAACTGATAATAAAAACGAAATTCTTAATTGTAATTGTTTAGGGTCCGCCAAATAACTTTTTTTTTGAAAATGCTATAAAAAAAACTACTGAATATTTTCTCAAATTTCTTTTTTTTATTTGAAAGTACAATCCTTCCGCTTAATAATGGTAAATAATTTCGTTCAATGGCTGCCTCGGCTGGCCGTTACAGTCAATGGCGATCGATATCGGGCCATGTTGAACGAATTTTTGTTCACAAAAATTGAAGAGGAGGATATTGGCAACATTTGGTTTCAACAGGACGGCGCTACGTGCCACACAGCCGAAGCTACACTCGATGTTTTGCGCCCTGTTTTTGAAGATCGCATTATCAGCCGCAGAGCTGATGTCGTTTGGCCACCTCGGAGCTGCGATTTGACACCGTTGGACTATTATTTGTGGGGTGCCGTCAAAGATAAGTGTTACGCCGACAAGCCAGAGACAATTGACGCTTTAAAGGACAATATTCGTGAAGCCATTGGTGAAATACAGCTGCACACAATCGATAATGTGCTTAAAAATTGGACCGATCGTGTAGGCAACTGCATGGCCAGCCGAGTCAGCCATTTGAATGAAATTATTTTCCATTATTAACTAGAAGGATTGTACTTTCAAATAAAAAAAGAAATTTGAGAAAATATTCAGTAGTTTTTTTTCAAAAAAAAAAAAAAGTTATTTGGCGGAACCTATATGATTTTAAGATCACAGCATTTTTCAACTACGATTTTGTTTTTTTTATTACTCGAGAAAATTCGGAGAAAACAATAGCATTTTTTAAGTCTATAAGTTCCAATTGCCTACAATTGAGATTTCCAAAAAGTTCCCAAATAGGTTTTTTTATTCTCAACAGTTAAATCGTACACGATGAAAAAATTTGCAATTGGGATTTCGAATAAGGAGAATTCAACTGTTTTGAACTGTCGGCATGTTATTTACTAGATATTTTACATCTCTTTGTAACTGCTGAACACATTAAAAATAAATATAAAAAACAAAATTGCAAACTATTTACTTTAATAACAGGTAACTTATAAAGCACATTTCCATAGTATTTATTGGATTCTATTAACTGCACAAGACATCTTATTGTTTTTTAAAGCATAAAGATCACGGAATGTTTAAGCGAAATAGTCTCCAATACAAGAATTATAAGTTATCTCTTTTAAAGAAAAATGCTGCTCATAAAAATTATGTCAGAGCCTTAAGACTTTGATATCCGGATTTCAAATCTGTTTTTAAAAAATTTTACAGCACGTATCATTTTCGCTAAACTTCTGTAAATTTTTTAAAGAACTTATCTCGAGCATGCTTTGAACTACTTATGTGCAAAAATACGATAATTTACTAAATTCTTTTAACATTTCTAGGAAACTACCAAAGATATAAGATTATCTTCATACAAAACATTACGATTCTAGTGGCTTATGAAGTCCAATCAAAATAATTTTTCTAAATATCGAGGAAGAAGATATATTTTAAATAAAAACTTTCTCTGTTTTGTACAAGACTGTATGTATATAAACATAGTTAAAAAATTTTGTCTGTATGCATGTCGTTTGTATTTTAGCTTATTGTACGTGTATATGGCCATTAATAAGATTCCATTTTTTTATTCCTTTTTATTTTATATATATTTTTATTCTTTTGTGTAGCCTTGTCTAAGAAACTTTTTTATTGTTTCTGGGTACTTCTTAAATAAACTGTGTATGAATTGTACAGATACACATACATATGTACATGTATGTATGATTACATATATATAAATATTTATACATATCGAGCCCTATCCGCCAAAAGCACGTAAGCGCTTTTATAGATCTTACTTACTTTTATAGATATAAATCTTACTTTTATAGATATAAAAGTGAGGTCAAAAACGAGCCCATTTTCGTTGTTTTGTGTTTTGTCTTGTTTGATCCAAAGAAAATATATCAGATTGTATATCAATAGAGCTTAGAGTATTCAAAAACCGAAACCGAAAACCGGTCAACCGGTTTCTTTTTTTTTTAAACTGATCGGTTTCGAATATTTTGTAAAAGCGAAGCAAACCGAAAACCGATCTTTTTTGTTCGGTTAACCGGTTTTTTAATTAAATCACCAACTGGGTAACTTGGTCTCTTTAGTTTTTTCCGAACACCTTTATAATCGTTTGTTTGGTTATGAAGATTTAGATGTAAGTCTGATAGATTCCGATGAAGACTTAACTTTGGATATTCCAAATTCAAATAGTTTAATTTCTGATCTAAATAACACAATAACCAGTATTCAAAATCCTAAAAAAGAGACTGTACAAAATCATTCATCATTATATTATGATTTCATATATCTTGATAAATGCGACAAAAGAACTGAAAAGTTGGACAATTTATAAAATTGTCTTTTGACTATTTGTCCAACATCTCCTATTAGTGAAAGAGTATTTTCACTTCTAGCTTTATCAAAAGCAAACAAAAAAATCGCCTTTAAACGAAACATTTAAATTGCATATTATTTCTAAAATATTATTTTAGAAGTGAATAGATTTTTTTTTACATATTTAAAATGTACACTTAAAAAAGTTTGTTAGTTAAAATAACTGAAAATATCATTTAAAAGAAATGATATTTCATTTAAAACCCGGCCTACTTAATTTTCATTTAAATTAAATGCCATTTGTTATTTATTTTTAAATGTTGATTAATCAACTTGCACATCCGTAAGAAACAAATGATATAATCAGTTAAAATAAATATCAAAATTTTACTTTCCAATCCTTAAAAAATAAATGTTCTTTTCATTTATTTGAAATTATTTCCGTTTTTCTATTTTTTGTTTTTTTTTAATATACTCGTACAATACAAAATGTATGTATGCATATGAATCTATAAACACTTTTTGTATGAATGTGTTTGTATATGTATGTGTGTTTATGAAGTTCTTGTAATTTGTATTGAAAAATTTTGTATATATACAACCAATAAAAAATAAATGTTTTTTTTTTCATTTATTTGAAATTATTTCCGTTTTTGTATTTTTTGTTTTTTTTTTTTTAATATACTCGTACAATACAAAATGTATGTATGCATATGAATCTATAAGCACTTTTTGTATGAATGTGTTTGTATATGTATGTGTGTTTGTGAAGTTCTGGTAATTTGTATTGAAAAATTTTGTATATATACAACCAATTTAAATAAAAAAACAAATTGAAATTTTTGAATATTTTTTTTGAAACAAAATTTAAATTTGTAATAACTGTTACGGACACAAATAAACCACAAGTTTCCGTTTTGTGGGTAAATTTTTATTAAATTTCAAACAAATGTCAAAAATAAATGAAACTGAAAAAAATGGTAAATGATAGTAAATTATTTCGAATAAATGTATAAAAAAGTTAATATAGATATTTCTTTGAAAAATAAATGTATATGCCTTTATTTTTAAATGGAACGGAAAACTTTTTTATTAAACTACAAACAGTTAACTACATAATATTCTGAGTGTAATATTAAAAAAAACTTATTTAATACCAAACGTTTTAAACGTTCAAATTACTAACGTTCCTAATTTACAAACTTAATGATCTCTATTCATTTGATATGAATATAGTTTATAATATTAATTTTAAAGATATTATATTAAATAATATTGGTTTTAAGTTAATTTTTGTTGAAATGAAATACAAATAAAAATAAATATTTAAATATAAGTTTTTTTTTCAAAGAATGTATTTTTTATTTTTATTACCTTATATATTAAATTTCTGTTCTTTTGTAATAAAAACAATATATATTAGCTTTTTATTCACATTAAAAAAAAAACCAAAAAACTCGTTGACCGGTTTTTTCTGCAAAAACCGAAACCGGTTTTTTTTAAATTCGATTTTTTGAAGAAAACCGAAACCGTTTTTTTTCAAAAGGCCGGTTTTTTGAATACTCTAATAGAGCTCTATTCAATTTCCCAGCAAAAATGAAGCTGCCAAAGAAGCAATAAAAGCATCACTACTATGGCAAAGGCATCACTTCTTTTCTAATGGTTTCATCGATGAATTTAACATTAGCGTGTCATAGGATGGAAGTATTCAAATGTAGCTACTAGCATTACTCATACTTTACTCTAAGGAAGCAATGATAATACAATGATTAGATATTCTGATGCATGAGTGGAAAATGTTCATATACTTTGTAGTATTTAAGCTTTGATGAAAATTTAATTCATAAGAAAGCAGAAAAATGAGTTTAAAGAAGCGAAATGTATGCAATGATTTACAAATACTCTATTAAAACAAATAAATAATTCTGCATTATGGAAAAAGCATTTTTGAAACATTTTTCAAAAATTTTAATGAATTTTTAGACAAATTTTAAAATATTTTTGGATAATTTAAAAACTGGTTGTACAATTTTGAAACATTTTTAGACAATTTTAAAATATTTTTGAACATTTTTAAATAATTTTTGCACAATTTTAAAATATTTTTTTTGGCAATTTGAAATAATTTTTACACAATTTTAAAATTGTTTCGGTAATGAAGAGTGATTTTTTAAGATATGCATCGCGTTTATATCCAGATCACTGCATTTGAAATATGAACACATGAATGCTTTTGGAAGTGCCTTAGAATAACACCAAAAAATCATAAAAGAATGTCAACTGAAGTTTAGGAAGCAATGAAAGAAGTTATAGTCACAGAATGACTACCATTTTTTTTTGCTGGGTTACCTATCCAATGCACAGTTGTAGAAAACGGCCAAAAGCCTATAACATCTGTTCTTTTTAATGTAAATTTACAAAATTTTACATAGGTTAACAACAATTTTGCGTAGGTTAACAATATAATATTTGAACTATAGATGAGAACGTGTCCAATTTTTGACTAACACTCACACACGATCACGAAACAAAAATTACAATCACGCTTTAAAAATTCAGAATATTTAAAGAAAATAAACAAAATTCCTATATATAGTGGCTAGGAATTTTGTTATAGTGGCTAGGAGCCTAGGTCATTGGTACGATGAAAGTCATTTTGCACATCCTGTATATTTCTAAAATCTTTGTAATCGACCACCCCCAGTTAATTTTTTTTATGAATCTAATTTTTTGTGGCAAAAATACTAAAAGGTTGAAAATCACGAAAAAAAATTGATTCGGCTTAAAAAGGTTAAAACTGTTGAATTTTTTTCGCAAATATAAAATTTTACCTATCCAAACCGTAAACTACATAAAAAACCATAAAGAATTGCGATATATTAGTTTTTCGCGATCTTCGAAAAAGTTTCCGCATAAACCTTCTTGAAGTTTGTACTATATATTTATTATTTATTCCAACTGAATATTAATATTTCAACAAAAAGTTCAAATAATTTGAATCAAACGATACATATCGATCTTCAAGGTCAATTTTAGCCACAAGATTTTAAATTTGAAGGTTTTGCGTTTTTTGTTTAAAAATATTATTGAATTTTTTTTGCGATGTGGGTATCAAATTTTGCAGAATGACGAGCACAATGCGTAAAAATAACAGCAATGAATGCATAAATTTAATTCTCTGACGAAATTTTAACTAATATTTTTTTTTTGGAATGTCTAAAAATAAAATAAAAATTAGAAGCAGAAAAATAAACGCTGTAAAAATCAAGTGGAGGGATGACATGCAACTTTTACATGAGCTCGCAATGGCTTTCAGGTGCTTTGAAATATATAAGTTTCCTTATATCAATTTCAAAAACATAGGGGTATAAGCAACGCTCAGTGGAATTCTAGAGCAATTCTTGCCAATTTAGCATTCATTTTTATACCAAAATACCGAGGCGACTTATATGAAGTATGTCAGTTTATAAGCGGTCAATGGTTCGATATTTGATTTTCCAATCATCGTTTGACGCCGTTTAAAAAATCTCATGAGCGTTTTATCAGACATTGGGTCATCAATGGGAGAATCAATTATACCAAAGCAGAAACGTAGTTATATTTGTGCAGAACGTGGTATCAAAGTGTGCAAATCAACACGAACATTAAATTTAAAATTCATATCATGCAATAATTAAATATAAGTAATATTTATTATTTCCTTAACTACACTCACCAAAAAAAGTCTGTAATGACAACTGAAAATTTTGCTGTTATTACGGGAAATTTTGCTAATTTGAGCCCTGCGGTATTTTTTGCTAATCTTAGCAACACATGTCTGCTGACGTGTAGTACAATGAAATTAGAAGAAAAAATAGTAGCCGCTACTAATTTTTAGTAAACTTTTTGTAAAGTGAATATTATTAATATTAGTACAAAATTTCAAATTTAGTTTTTTTATTAGCATTAAAATTTTTTATTTTTTTCAAAAAATTTTTTAGACAAAATTAAAAAAAAAAAAAAGAAATCAAAGGCTTAAAAATTGTAAAAACATAAACGAATTTATCATTTTGTTTTAATTTGGTAATTTCTGTTATGAAAAATATTTTAGTAATTTTTTTTTATTTTACTTTTAAGGTTAAATTTAAATTGTTTTTAGGGCTGATCTTTAGAACTAAAAAACTTTTTAAGTGGATGTCCTATTTTTAGACATGAGTCGGTATATTCACTTCCGATCCATTTTTTTTAATCTATGTCACATTTTAAGGCAATTTAAGTTTGTAGATCTAAATTTTAATTAAAAATAACATTTCCTTTAATATACACTTTTTAAAAATTAGTCATTTTTTTTTGCCAATTTTAACAAATCGGTTTTAAAAAATTTGTAAAATGATTTCTGAAATTAGCAACAAAAATTTGTAAATATTCTGTAAAAATCGTATAATTTGTAAAATGTAAATAGCAAAAAGATTTGCTAAATTATAATTTTTTTACTAAAAATCAGTACAAAAATAATAAAGTGGGATTGAAAACTGTTTACAAATTTTTCTACTAACTTTTTTTTCTGAGTGTATGTACATATTAATTAATTAATAAAATATTTTATTAAAAAAATATCAGAGTACTTTTAAAAATTGCATTTCATGCGGAAGGTTTTTGTTTCAAAATGACCTGAAAAAACGATTTTGTTTTTAATACATTATTGCCCATCACGTGGTGATAGGCAAAATTTTTGCAAAAAAAAAGTTATAACCCTAATGTAAATACATTGAAAAAAGTTCAAAAAAGTTTTTGTATATTTTTTAGTTTTGAAAGCAAGTGAATTTTATTTATGGACACACCGGTCTTCTGGACGATTATTTCATTTGGGCAGCATTCTTTTTTTCCAATATTTAAACATAAACACGGCTAAAGCAACATTTGCTATTTCGAAGTCTTCATCAGAATTATATTAACATTTTACTTTACAAAGTTTTCCAGAAGCCTTATGAACTAAATCGCTTATGAACTAAGTCGTTTACTCCTCTTGAAACAAACATTATATGCCACTTCAGACCTTCGCCACTGGATTTTCGACTTGTCTCAGCATCATTTTTATAAATAATTGCTAATAGTATTAATGATATTCAGTAGTGGTCAAAATTTTTGGAACTGAGATTTAACTTTTCATTAATTAATTTTCTTCAAATCACATTTCGTTACTAAAATTTATTTTTTCATGACATCATACATTGTTTTTGTTAAAAATATAAAAAAAAAACAAATTCCGTTAAAATTAATTTTAAAAGATGTATTTAAAATGCAACTATTCAAAACATTTGTAATTCTTATTACTCTTAACTATACTATTAACACTAACAAATGCTTGATCTTTGCATTTTATTAAAAAACTCATAATAATTATTTTGCTATAAGAGTTTTAATAAGATATTGGAAGCATTAACATAGTTAGAATAACTTTTGTGAAAAATAGCAGAAAACAAATACAATTCTAATTTCAAGGTCAAAGTTTTAAATGACTTTAAAATGGACTATTTCTCAAAACACATATTCCGTTGCAAAATCAACAATTTGTCGCATTGTTAATAGTGGTAACATCCACACAACTCACAAAGGAGGAAGACCCCGTACTACTACTGTAAGAGAAGACAGAAAAATAAAGAATTTTTTGACGAAATATCCTAAAGCTGTTTCTAGAGAAGTTAAAACTGAACTTTCCATAGATGCCAGTCATTCCACCATTAAAAGAAGAGCCCGAGAATATGGTCTTAGAAGTTTTAGATGCACAAAAAAAACTTTGTGTCGGAAAAAATAGAAAAGCTCTGCTTAACTTTGCCCGCACCAATTTAAATTGGACTCAACAGCAATGGAAGAACGTACTATGGTCCGATGAGTCTAAATTCAACCCCCGGGTTTCAGATGGAAGAGCCTACATTCGATGACTGCTAGTCGAAAAGTTTAATCCCAGATACACCGCTACAAGGAAGCACGGAGGTGGAAACATTATGGTGTGAGGGTGTTTTTCGGGAAATGGGATTGGCCTATTTCACCGGATTACTAATACAATGACGGCCACAATATATAGAGACCTTTTAAGCTTAGTTATGCTTCTATATGCTGAATGGGATATTCCAGCACGATAACGACCCCAAACATACGGCAGGGTTTGTAAAATTATGGTTGGAGAAAAATAATATCAGTGTCCTGTAGTGGCCACCACAATCTCCCGATCTCAACCCGATTGAGAACATGTGGATGACTGCAAAACGGAATATTGGTAATAAAGTATTCCCAAATGGTGATAAACTTTTCGCCGAGTTGAAAAAGCAGTGGAATGCAATTCCCGAAGATTATATTAAAAAGCTCATAGCCTCAATGCCTAAAAGATGTTCTGAGGTAATAATAAATAACGGCTATGCTACAAAATATTTGAAATCAATTTTTAGATTTGTATAATAATTTCTTCAAGAGTTGCAAATGTTTTGAACACATGTATTTAGTCTTATTTTGTTAAACTTAATTTTTTTTTATTAATTATGAATATTTTTTTGTTTATGCAAAATAATGTGCAATAACTTTTTTTTTATTGAAATGCTATTTAGAAATAAAGAATAATATACATTTCATTTTATTACACCTAGTATTAAACTAACAAGTAATATTTTTCTGTTGTATAAAAATTTAAGTAATTACAGCCTGTGACTTGGTTCTCTTCAGTCTTCTTGAGAAGCTTACATTCTACATGAATGTAAGCTTCTGGGTTTATGTGGCATTGTAGTCTGCCCGCATGATTAGTTGCAAATAGTTTTATCACTTCAGCGACTTTCATTATATCAAGATCTCTATGTAGATCGTCAATTCTAACATAGTAAGGAGCATTTACGATATTTTTTAGTATTTTATTTTGTATTCGTTGAATAATTTCAAATTGATTTTTAGCTGCACATCCCCACATCTGAACTCCATATGTCCAAACTGGATTCAGTACGTGATTGTAAATAAGCAGTTTGTTTGCAATTGATACCATAGAATTTCTTCCAATGAGCCATTTAAGTTTATTGAATTTTAAATTGAGTTCAGTTTCCTTCATTTTGATATGTTCCCACCATTTAAGTTTCGCATCAAGCGTCATTCCCAGATATTTAGCACAGTTGGCATATGGTACTGTAGAGTTTGAAATTTTTATTGATTTATGTAAAATATATTTATAGGTGAAATCTACATGAGTTGATTTATTTTCATTTAATTTTATTCTCCATGTGTCTTTCCATTCAACTACTTTATCTAACGATGCTTGTAATTTAGAAGAAGATTCCATTGCGTTATTACCAATTGATAGCATACAGGTATCATCCGCAAACATTGCTATTTGTCTGATGTATATAACAGGTATAAAATAGGGCCAAGAATACTACCTTGCGGCACTCCAGTTCCAATTGTTTTTATTTCTGAGAATTCTTGATTATGTTTGACACTGAAGTGCCTATCATTCATATAGGACTCTAACATAGAAGTATATTGTATTGGTAGTTGTGTTTTTAGCTTATGATTTAGGCCTTTGTGCCAAACTTTATCAAAGACTTGAGCCACGTCTAAAAAGATAGCTGAACATACTTTCTTTTGTTCCAAAGATTCTTCAATCGTATGAGCTATTCGGTGAACTTGGTCAATTGTAAAATGTTTTTCTCTAAAGCCAAACTGATGAGAAGGTAAAAGTTGTTTAGTTGAAATTATTTCTTTTAGTCTTTTTGAAAACAGTTTTTCGAATAGTTTTCCCATCATGGGTAGTAAAGATATCGGGCGACACGAGGAAACTTCATTGGCATTTTTACCAGGTTTTTGTATCATTATAACATCGGACACTTTCCAGTTTAAAGTAAAGTACTTAAGATTTAAACAAGCATTTATAATGGCATAAAGATTGATAATGACTTTGTGAGGAAGGTTTTTGAGAACTTCAGCAGTTATTGGGTCGAAACCAGAACTTTTTTAGGCTTCAGATTTGCTATTTCTTCAACGGTTTCTGGTATTGTAAAGGGTTAAATTTCCACAGATTCTTGTACAGAACTAGGTATATTAAGATCTCCTATTGTGTCATAGGGTTGGAAGGTTTTTAATAAATTTTGAGCAAATACTTCTGCCTTTTCAGCATCAGTTTTAGCCCATTGACCGTTTTGCTTTTTGATTGGTGGACTCTGAAGGGTTGGACGTTTTAGATACGCTGTTGTTTTCCATAAAGAATAATAATTTATTTTCTTTGATGACAAATTTTGCATTTTGGCACAAAAGTTTTTGTTTTTATATCCTATTATTTTTTTTTCTTGTAGAAGTTTTGTTAAATAATTTAGTTGTGTTTTTAGAGGTGGGAATCTAGTAGTTTGCCATTTTTTATAATTTTTCTTTATAAGTTCTAAAATTTCAGAAGAATAGGGTTGATGAATTATTTTGGGTTTGAGTATTGGCGTACTTAGCCAAGCAGCTTGTTGTAGACGTGAGCTTTTCGCTTTCTTGTTCAATATTTTCAATGGTTTCTAAAAGTAGGGCTTGATTAATATCGCTTTCAAATTTAAATCTAAAATACTTCCAATCGGTTAATTTATTTGAAAGATACAAATTTTCCTCCAGTTTTTTTGGTTTACTATCAATGTATAAATAAATAGGTGAATGATCAGAATTCAAATCTTCACTGTCTGTAACGTTCATAATATTTTGATCTGGTGTCCATATCATAATATCAATTTTGCCACTTTTTTGTCCTGTAGTAATAGTTTTTTTCGACCTTTTTACAACATGTTGAATAATTTTGAATAATTTCATAATTTTTTTATATTGATGTGCCTTCCAAAGATCAAAAAGCTCGATTTGCTATTATAGACGTTACTAAAAAAGGCTCTAGTTATAAGAATTGGTTCAAGTTGAAATTCATATTACTTACTTAGGAATAACTATAATATAGAAAAGTAATGAGTGTCAACCCTAAAAAAAAAATATTATATATTAATATACTCAGATTTTAATATTAATACACTCAAACAGTGGCCTGCCCAAAATCCAAATGGGTTTTACCAGATTTTGCTGAAATTTGTGCAGATATGAGAAAATTTTCTTTGAAATCAGGGAAATTTTTTCAGTTTTCTCTCAGTTACCTAACCTTGTAATATGTACAAAATTTTATTTCAATGAAATTTCTATACTTATCCTTCCTCTATTATTAATTATTCCCACACTCGTAATATTATTTGGGTAAAAAAAACCAAAAATACACTTAAATTTTTAAAAGCCGATCAATTAAAGGTTGATTTACACGTCGACTATCCTTATCTGATATCACTCAGTATTGGGTTTAAAAAACAGCAAAAGAACAAAATAATAACAACGTTAGAAAAATATATATGTATTTTATTGTTTTTAAATTTGTTATTTTGTGTGGGTGTGAGCTGGCTAAATAAAATCTTAACTAAATTCAGGTATTAAAATTTCTATGAAATTTTAAAAATTGTTCAACTATTTTATAAAAATGCTGCCAAGTCTTGACAATTCTTGTCTTTTCTCTTTTAAATGTAAATAAAAATATTTGTCATAAAAATATTTGAAATTTTTCTATTTATAATTTGATAAAATATTAAAAACAACGAAAGCCAACAAATAAATTAGTGTTTCTTAGTAAATGTAGAGCAGGGCATACAATATAAGTGCTATGTTTCGTGTTCCGGCGAAGTCCATATATTAAAACAAGTAGTTATAGATATAGATATAAAAAATGAAACATTTTTTTTTTAAATAGACAAAATTGCCCAAAAATGAGAATAGAAATTAAAAAAGAATTCTTAATGAAAGATCACAATTTCAATTCATAAAATTACAAATAAAATTTAAAAATTCTAAATCGATACCTAAAAAGATAAATTAAAATTATAAAATACCAAACGCAATTAAAAAATTATTGAAATTCAACAAATATTTATTTAATTTGGTGTTTTTGAGTTTCAATTGATGCTTTATAAATTACATTTGGAATAATTCAAAAAGTTTTTGAAATGTTCTTTGAATTTGAGTAAAAATTTACAAGTGGTACGTGAAGTACCATGGGTACGTATTTATTTTTAAAAATTCGATGTAGTTCACGGTGTGCTTTTTTAGATTTTAAAAATTCGATGTAGCTCACGGTGGCGTTGTGCAATATGGCACCAAGAAATATGACCCCAATCTAAAAATGTAATTAAGCCCCATATTTTGGGGAAAATTTTCATAATGAAAATTAACACCAAAAATATAATGAAAAATTACCCCAACCAACTGAAAAATAGCTCCAAAATAAAGTTTAGGCATATTTTCATTTTTTACAATAGATTGATTCATTATGTAAAATAACACCAATTTGAAGAAATAAAAAATGACCCCAAATATGATGAAATAAAAAATTACCCCAAAATATGCAAAGCAAAGAAATAAGTTTTAAATATAAATTGTTTATGAAAAATTTAGTAGAATAAATTACCAGCTTTAAAAAAAATTTAGAAAATATATTTTTTTTTTAGTTTTGGCCGTTTTCTAAAGTGTGCAATGGTGCAAAATTCATGCACATTTTGTGATCAAGAAAAATGTAATCAAACTGTAGTTTGTCCCATTGGACGCATTTTTTGTTTTTGCTGATATTAGTAACGGTACTTTCTAAGTTATACCATTTTCAGTTATACCATTGAGCATTACGAAAACTATTTTCATCAATAAACGAAATTCGTGGCGGACAGGGCTCGATATCTTTAGTAACACATAATATGTTCGTTGATAGTGTACATACATACTTATATAAATAAATGTGAATAGACAAGTTTTTTTATGTGTTCTTTATTTTATTTTATTTTATTTCGTTTTTTTTTCTTTGTTGGTCTTAAAAGGGAGGATATTGAACTTGTACATTTTTTCTGGGTCAAGGCAAATAAGTTTTATGTATTTTTTTAAGTTTGTCTTTCGCCTAAATAAATAATTTGAAGTTTTCAGAATGCGCACTTTTTTATGTCTATTAATTCGATTACATTTATGTTATTTCTACATATAAACTGTAAACAAAAACAACGTTGCACTTTCAAAATACCTTGGACAAGGAAGTGTGCATTTATAATAATTGTATATGTACATAAAATATGTATAAAAAATTAAAAATTTTTATTTGATATTTAAAAAATATGCATTTTTTATATTATCAATTCAATTTAAAGTGGGTTTTAAAGTGGTTTAAAAATTTTCGTTAATCATCGCCAAAAAAGTTATAATTTGTACACCGTTAAAACAGATTCATTGTGACTACCGATTTTTTTTCGCAACTTATTAGTCTGGTTGCAGCAACCGAACTATTCGGTTGTATTGCTGATCCAATTAAAACATATGGTTTCAAACAAAATTTTGTTGTATTAACAGAATTTCTGTAGTCGGTGGCTCCAACCAAACTATTCGGTTGGCAAGAAATTTGGTTGCCACAATGAATGTTTTCTCTCTGTAGTTGTCTGTTACTTTTATCTTCGTAATGAAACCAAATAAAATAACAAAATATTTATGGATTTGAAAGGTATTTAACGCAAAATATGTATTAAAATATGAATTTAAATATGTAAAAAAAATTGCATTAACAAATCGATGCCATTTTATGGAAATTTGTTAATTCGTCAAGATATTTGGCTAATGGTGTTCTCCAGCTATGAGACAATAAGAAACAAATATTTACTTGAAGTTCCGAGTCCTAATAATAATATTTAGACTGTGTCACCAAAATTTCAGTAATGGATTCTTATTATTAATACACTGCAATGCAATATCTAGGTTAATATTTACCAAGACTCTTAAGTCTCTTGAATGAATTTCTCCGCTTTTGTTTTTCTCAATATTAATAGAACTTGGAATGCTGTTGTTGTTCTTGTAATACTTTTTAATAATATTCCGCACAATTTTATATTTCATAATTATAAAGTCAGTGAAATCGGCTTTGTATGAAAACGCTTATTTTTCGGTCAACTAATGCCACGTGGTCAAATTTAGGCCAAAAGGTCAAATTATGGCTTTCCAAGCCGAAATCGTGATATTACATGAAATTGGCAGAAGATTTTGACAAAGGTTTTGTGTAATGCAAATTTTTTTGAAAGATCCTTTAAATTACGGGTAGACTAAGCGCACGGGACGAAAAATATTGCGTTGCAACTATTCAAGAGAAATCTGGCGTATCGGTTTCAAAAACAACGGGTTTGCGGGCTTTAAATCGGAAAGAGAACATTATACCCCAGCAAAAATAAATGGAAATGATTCTTAAGATATTAATTTTTCATTGATTTTAAAGTATCGTTTAGTTCTGATTTTTCTCTTCTAAGACAGTTCTTTTTCACAACTTATAAAAATGTGATTTTTAATGAAATTTTTAACACTTTTAAAATCTATAACGCTACAAAAAGTAAAAAATTTATTGTACTAAAAATTGCAAGAATTTCGAATAGTGATAAATTGCCCGATTGCTGAATTTCCCGCTAAAATTTAACGAACAGTAAAACTCAAACTTTATATAGGAAACAACAACAAATGTGTCAGTTGAATTCACAGGTAGAAGCTAACGGGAGATTGTTAAAATGAGGCTAAGGCCCGATTACGGATGTCCTGTAGAAATCTAAATTACGAATTCATAATTTATTTGGCAAGAACAAAAGATTTAATTTTTCACTAAACCATAAGAAGGGCTTTAGATGCAATGAAAAAGGATCATAAAAGAAAATTTCCACCCTATGACACCCCTATGTAAAAATTATTGGTTCCGATCCAAATTTTCACAACACCGGAATCAAAATCACTGCTTCTTTTTCTCTTCTTTTGCTACTTTTTTTTTTGCTGGGACGTGCTGCAAGGAAAAAAGTGAACTTTGCACGTCTATACATGGAAAAAGATTGTAATTAGGTCGGTTGTTTTTGGAATGAACCCAGAATTATAAAGGAGTACAAAATTATAATAAATTTATCTTTGGTAATATTCTCCGATGAAAACAAGTGGAATTTGGATGGCCCAGATGGCAACTGATGGTATTGGAAAGACTTAGGGAAAGATCAAAAAGGAATTTTGGGGGAGCGTCTTTGATGAAGTGGGGCGCTTTTTGTTCTAATGGAACATTGGAATTACAATTTGTTTCGTGTAGATTGAACAGCATTGAGTATATTAGAACACTGGAAATGAGTTTGGTGCCTTTTTTGGACAACACGGCTATACACACAAGTAATATATGCTGGGCCATTTAAAATTTTAAATTTGAATCGGCTATAAAAAGGACTGATTATTTTTTCAAATTTTTTGGTTTTATTGGAAAGGTTGAACTTTTTCATTTAACAATGGAACACAATATCATTCTTCGAAAATGAGCAAGGTGCCGCCGTTACCGTCAACGGTGAGCGTTACCGTGCCATGCTCAACGAATTTTTGTTTCCAAAAATTCAAGAGAATGAAATGGACGACATTTGGTTTCAAAAGACGGGGCCACATGTCACACAGCCAACGCAACCATATTTTTTCGAATAATCAGCCGAAATTGTGATGTCAATTGGCCGCCTTGGAGCTGTAATTTTAGCCCTTTGGATTATTTTCCATTAAGGACAAATGTTACGCAAACCATCCAGAGACAATTGAAGCGTTCAAACATGAAATCGAAGTTGCCATTGAAGAGATTCGAGCCGAAACAATCGAAAATGTACTGAAAAATTGGGTTGATCGGATGAGGTACTGCTATCCAGTCGTGGTAGTCATATGAATGATATTGTGTTCCATTCCTAAATGACAAAGTTCAACCTTTCCAATAAATAGGGGTTGGCGTATTTAAGCGTTTTTAACATCAAGGGCCACCATATATCATAAAGCACCGCATCATATTTAGAAAAGTCAAAATATATATCGTCATAGGAGCTACAATGAAAGCTGACTTACCTTTTTTAATTTTTGTATAAACTTCGTGTAAACTTTTTGCATTCGGTTACTTCAACTGAATATTAATTTTAACGACAAAATTCAGTTAAAACAAATGACTTTTAGTTGCAACACCCAAAGTTATAAGAAATCTCTTTTTTATATGGTTGTTTTGTTGCAGCATTCAAAAAATGATTCACAATTCGGTTGGCACTAAATATTTATGTGTGTAGGAGCAGAAAAAAATCACATTTCCATGACATAAGATAACTAGAAATTTTTAATAAAGCTATCATTTTTGAAATTTCAAATAACACAATATTCCAGCGATTTTATAAGAGATTCTTAATAACATTTTACGTGATCTGTATTCAGAATTTTTAAGCATTATGGACAAATTTGGCCAGCAAAAATGTTTGTTTAGCCGATATGGGTGTAAAATTTAAGAAAAACTTGTCTATAATGTCTCCAAGAAAGAAAAACCCGACCAAATATCGTTTTTGGCCGAACATTCAGCATTACCAAATATGATTTTGGCCCTATTACTGGATGTCCCGCTTGAATTTAATCTCCAGTTAAATTTAAATTTTTTATGGGAAACAACAAAAAATGTCTCAGTTAAATTACCAATTAGTGACTAAAGGGTCTCTGAGATAATGGGGCTTAGTAAATTGTTTTTCCCAAGATAAAATTTCACTTGAACTTTAATGACCTCAAATCATAATTTAAATTTTGAAAATTATTAGCTTTTTTATTTTATAAGAAAAACACTCCCACAATTAGCCCAAAATGTCAATTGAAAAGTCCCTGGCCTACCATACTTAAACACATTTCTTTTGGCAAAATTCGTTTTTTTTATTCAACATAGTTCCCTTCAAGGGTAATACACTGATTATAGCGACCCTCCAACTTTTCGATACCATTTTTGTATTACGATTTGTCCTTTGCTTCAAAATAGGCCTCAGTTTCGGCGATCAATTCTTCATTCGACGAAAATTTCTTCCCAGCGAGCACTCTTTTGAGATCTGAGAACAGGAAATAGTCGCTGGGGGCCAGATCTGGAGAATACGGTGGATGCGGGAGCAGTTCGAAGCCCAATTTATGGATTTTCGCCTTCGTTTTCACTGACTTGTTTTTGGTCAAAAGTGGGCACGCGCGGCACCAAATTTGCGCAGAGCTTTCTCATTACCCAAATATTCGTGAATGATATGATGTACACGTTCAGTTGATATCATTAGAGTACCTGCTATTTCATTCAATTTCAATTTACGGTCATTCGAAATTATTTTGTGGATTTTTTTGATGTTTTCGTCCGTAACAACCTCTCTTGGGCGACCACTTTGTTCACCGTCTTCGGTGCTCATTTCACTACGTCTAAACTTAGCATACCAATCCTTAATGGTTGATTTTCCTGGGGCAGTGTCCGGAAACTCGTCATCAAGCCAAGTTTTTGCTTTAACTGTACTTTTTCCCTTCAAAAAGCAATATTTTATCAACACGCGAAATTCCTTTTTATCCATTTTTTTTCAAAATAACAAAAGTTGCTTCACTCAAAATGCTATAATTCACAAACTAATGATCCGACAGCTGTCAAATTTATATACGTGTCTTTTGAAGGTTAGGACTAACTAAAAATCACACCAATTTAAGTCTAGTAGCACCATCCATGAGTCAGGCCGGGAACTTCTCAATGACCTGTTAGAAAAATAATGGTGGTGTAAATTAAATTTTCCTGAATACAAATTGTCCTAAATTTTCACTAAAATTTATTATCGTGAAGAACAATTATTTACATATATGGAGTATAACAGTTTTTCCACATGAAACTCGAAAAACTTACTATGCTTAAGCGGAAAATCTAGCGATATTTGGCAAGGCGGTCTTCTTATTTTAAGCATTTTTAATGCATTTATATCTTTGGCAATATTGTTAAATTACATAAGTATACACGGTTTTGGATCAGAGCAACTAATATTTATATTGAAGGTTATTTGGGGCGCTGAATTTAAATATGCACTCCATTTGTTAAGATTGGTATTAGTTTTCAAGATATTGAATAAAATAATTTCTAACAATTTTTAAAAATTTATGTACATTTAATTCAATAAAAAGTAAAAATATAGAAATGAAGAGCAGTCTAACAGAGTCGATTGTATTATTTGCGATCTGTTTCACACATTAGAGTTCAACAGTAGTTGCTTATCAAGCCCTCGTCCCAAAATCCTTAATATCGTCTTTCTATCTTGGTGTAGTCGCTCCCCTTGCTAGTCGCTAGTATTACCTAAGTTTTCAGGCAAAAATCGAGATTGGAATGAAAAAATTAATTTTGAGAGTCGAATGTCTCCAATCTTGCGATAATTTTGCAAAACAAACTGTCTGTTACCGAGAAAGTTGTGAGGAACATCTTTAAATGACGCCCATGCTGCTTCTTCATTGGGCGTTAAGCATTTTATAAAATTTCTGTCGGCCATTAATTTTCCAATATCAGGTCGGACAAACATTCGCTCTTTCATTTTGACGTATGACAATTTGGGAAACAACTTGATCGAAGTTTTCGATTAGGCCAAGTTGTCTTCACAGGTGCAGGAAAATGTTCTGTGGACTTACAAGTAATGTAGAAGAGTCGTTTCGTTTTCCTGGTTCATAACTAGTACGACTTTGTCAATCATTTTTCATATAATGTCGGGCAGTTGCATGACTATCCCACACAGCGATGCTAACTTTTAAGGAGCAAAAAGCGTTGGCCGAGCGGTTAAAAAAGGGCTTAATTAAAAAATTTACCAATTTTTGTGTTTTTCAGTTTATTTTATTTAAAATTTTGCACTTTTAAATTTTTAAATAAAAAATGTAGAATTTAAAATAAATCGCTAAAATGTTCGTTATCCAACAAAATATAATTTTCTACTTCATCTCCTGGCCATAAAATGATCTTTATATAAACTTGGACTTTTCGGAAGTTTGGTTTGAATTATTTTTTGCAGAAATACTTTACTGTATTTTGTAATTTAAGCAACGGCTATTGCTTCTTTGTAAGCCTAATGGATTAAACAATTTGATAATTTAATGCAAGCCATACAGCATCAAGCTTTTCTATACTTTTGGTTGAAACGATCCATTTTTAATAAAACATTAATTTAAAGGGGATTTCTGTATAAATACGAATAGTTTTTTACAAGTTGCCCAAAAGGGGCTAATTTGACATCGCTGACCCCACAGGCTTTGCGCCTGTGGGATCACAGTAAAATTTCGTAAAACCAGGGCCCTATTCCACAAAAAAATGATCAACTTTTCATTTTGCACTTATCAAATTGCATTTTTGGCAAAGTGATAAGTGTTTCTGTTCCACAATATTCTTTGCACACAATAACTTTGCTCTCTTTGAAATTTTTTGCAAAGACTTTGCTCTTTTAGCAAACTCTTTGCGCTCTCCTGAAAAGTGAGTGTGCAAAGTGTTCCACAAAGCATTTAATCATCTTTGCATTTCCGTCTTATGACTTTTTACTTTGCATTGCTAAATAGAAGTCGTGAAAATGAGCCGAAAAATAAAAATAGAAAAAAAACTAGCATTGTTGCATGCAATAAAACAAAAAAAAAAGATATTTTATTTGCTAGTTTTAAAAACAATAAAGTAAGTATTTATTTATAAAATAATTGTAAATAAAATGTATTTTTAGTTTGATTCGAGATCATAGGAAAAGTTTTTTCAAATGAAAAAATTTTTTTTCCTTATTTTTTAATTAAGGTAAACATGGAGAATACACAGAAAAAGTTATTAGACACCAGACGAATGGAATGCATTTTCTGGTCAGCTACGACTTTCATCAACATTCTTTGTGACGAAATACCAATTGTAAATATCTCTATTTAACTTACAAATCAACGGAAAAAGCTATTTTATGCTAACATACAGTTGATTTTTATTATTGAGTATAGATGAAATTTACTATCTATTTTCGTGTTATTTATATTCTCCTTTGTTTACCGTATGTCCAAATTAGCTATTATCTAATATTAAAGACATGTGTTTTTTAAAATTGCTTTACATATGTTTTAACAATTCTTTTTTAACCGTGCCAAGTTATATTTTAATAGTGAAGTTTATATTTTATAGTTGATCTTTTTAATACTTATATGTATGAAAATGTATTTTCCTATGATCTCGAATCAAACTAAAAATACATTTTCATACATATGTATATGTATTAAAAAGATCAATAAAAATAGGGCCCAGGGCCCTATTCCATAAAACAACTTATCAACTTTTTACTTTGCACTTATCAAATTGCATTTTTTGGCAAAGTGATGTGTTTCTGTTATTCTTTGCAAATCTCACTTTGCGATAAGCAAATTTTTGCAAAGTCTTTGCGCTCTCCTGCAAAGTGTTCCACAAAGCATTTAATCATCTTTGCATTCCTGCCTTGTCACTTTTTACTTTGCATTGCTAAATAGAACTTAAAATGATCCGCAAAATAAAAATGGAAAAATACTTGTAGTGTTACATGTGATTAAAGAAAAAAAAGATATTTTCTTTGCTAGTTTTCAAAACTATAAAGTATTTTTGTT
Organism: Eustalomyia histrio; assembly: GCA_949748255.1. Classification (NCBI taxonomy): domain Eukaryota; kingdom Metazoa; phylum Arthropoda; class Insecta; order Diptera; family Anthomyiidae; genus Eustalomyia; species Eustalomyia histrio. The sequence goes on from OX456523.1 coordinate 144,528,230, forward strand.
TTATAAAATTATTGTAAATAAAAGTTTTCATTTCATTTTGATGGTTAATAAATGAGATAAACGGGCTGCCTGGGAGGAAGTTTTAAAAAAGTCCAATCCCTGCAACTGACATCCGCCATCCACGCAACCACACACCCAAGGGAATCCACCCATCATAAAAAACTTTTCAGCAATACCACTGACGTCATTGGGCCACCGCACTGTGTTTTGAAATAAAACGTCTATTATATCGTCGACAACTCTATGGATGGTTCTACAAACTGCTGACATTCCTTTGCACTGTCTGTCCATGGCACTGTCTGTCTGTTTGTCTGTCTGTCTGTCTGTCTGTCTGTCTGTCTGTCTGTCTGTCTGTCTGTCTGTCTGTCTGTCTGTATGTCTGTCTGTCTGTCTGTCTGTCTGTCTGTCTGTCTGTCTGTCTGTCTGTCTGTCTGTCTGTCTGTCTGTCTGTCTGTCTGTCTGTCTGTCTGTCTGTCTGTCTGTCTGTATGTATGTCTGTCTGTCTGTCTGTCTGTCTGTCTGTCTGTTTGTCTGTCTTTCTGTCTGTCTGTCTATCTGTCTGTCTGTCTGTCTGTCTGTCTGTCTGTCTGTCTGTCTGTCTGTCTGTCTGTCTGTCTGTCTGTCTGTATGTCTGTCTGTCTGTCTGTCTGTCTGTCTGTCTGTCTGTCTGTCTGTCTGTCTGTCTGTCTGTCTGTCTGTCTGTCTGTCTGTCTGTCTGTCTGTCTGTTTGTCTGTCTCTCTGTCTGTTTGTATGTCTGTCTGTCTGTCTGTCTGTTTGTCTGTCTGTCTGTCTGTTTGTCTGTCTGTCTGTCTGTCTGTCTGTCTGTCTGTCTGTCTGTCTGTCTGTCTGTCTGGCTGTCTGTCTGTCTGTCTGTCTGTCTGTCTGTCTGTATGTCTGTCTGTCTGTCTGTCTGTCTGTCTGTCTGTCTGTCTGTCTGTCTGTCTGTCTGTCTGTCTGTCTGTCTGTCTGTCTGTCTGTCTGTCTGTCTGTCTGTCTGTCTGTCTGTCTGTCTGTCTGTCTTTCTGTCTGTCTGTCTGTCTGTCTGTCTGTCTGTCTGTCTGTCTGTCTGTCTGTCTGTCTGTTTGTCTGTCTGTCTGTCTGTCTGTCTGTCTGTCTGTCTGTCTGTCTGTCTGTCTGTCTGTCTGTCTGCCTTTATAAAATCGTTGATTTTTTTACCTTTTAAAGAAATTGAGTTCTTTCTATATGGCAAATAATAAACACAGTTTGAAATTATTTGTATCACTATTTATTTATAACAGTCACTAAGATTACAGAAAAACTAATAGCACGCTTCATTTACACTATCTAAATAGACTTAACGTTAGCCACACGTTATTTCTTAACACTTTAGCGTTTTATTTAAAACTGTCTTGCTGCATCACCAAGTACCCGTATTTATATGAGTAGTCAGGTATGTATTCAGTTATTTCCAGCTGTCAAAGAATTTACTAGTATAAAAGAAATTTCTGTAACAATATGTTGGTGTGGCGTTGCAAAAGCAACACTTCATTGTTTAATTTGACGCTACAAATGATGAAAAAGAACGTTTTTTTGATGACGATGATTGGTTGTGACTCACCGAACGCCCATGCGGTGCAGCTGGTAGTTTTGATGTTTCGTTTTTAGAAATTATGTTCAAAGTTTAACTTGTTCTTTCCAAAACACACGATGGATCTTTCCATTGTGGAAGCAAAAGTATATTGGATGAAGTGCCTCTGTCCAAATTTGTAAATATTTCTTCCTCCAACTTAGCTTGTGCTTTAGAGTCTGATTTAGTCGTCATCACAGCATTTTCTCATCTGAAATTTGTTCCTTTGAAGCTATGTACTGCAATGCTTGAAGATTTACAATTTCACAAAACACATTATCCATCCACTCACTATATTGTCCACTGAATTCCTTTAACTTCAATTTAGGAAGATTTGTGCGTAATGATTGTTGTACTGATGACATAATGCGTGTGCTGCTCAACAAGGGATCGGTAACGTTCAGCCGTAGCAATGACATACGCTCAAGAATTTTCGATTTAATCAAATAAAATGTTTCTTCAAATCTTAAACGGTGATTCTCATTAAACTCCAACTCGTCGAGATCTTCCAGGTGGCTTTGAGCATTTTCAAACGACTCCAATTGTCGCTCCAATAACAAAAGTTTGCCCATCGCGATGCAACTCGAATTAAACCATGTTATATATATATATATATATATATGCATTCCTCATACTTTGAAGACATCTGTATATACATGCAAAAAAGTCCCTATAATATGAGCTGTATCCAGTAAAATGTCTTTAGTTTATACAGTAGATAAATAAAAACTTTGAGGACGGTCTCCAAAGTAACGAAATGTCTTCATAGTAACTTGTGGAACGAAAAACCGTCCCCGCAACATGCACTGTGCATATATATATATATATATATATATATATATATATATATATATATATATGTGCACAGCACATGCTGCGGGGACGGTTTTTCGTTCCGCAAGTTACTATGAAGACATTTTGTTACTTTGGGGGCTGTCCTTAAACTTTTTGTTGTTCTACTGTTTACACTGAGGACATTTTACTGGATTCAGCGCATATTATAGGGACTTTTTTGGCATTCTTTGAAGACATCTGTATATACAGCCAAAAACGTCCCTATAATATGCTTTGTATCCAGTAAAATGTCTTCAGTTTATACAGTAGATAAATGAGAAGTTTGAGGACGGTCCTCAAAGTAACAAAATGTCTTCGTAGTAACTTGAGGAACGAAAAACCGTCCCCGCAACATGAGCTGTGCACACACATATATATATATATATATATATATATATATATATATATATATATATATATATATATATATATATATATGTTTAAAGTATGCTTCCAATTATTTTATGTTTCTAGGCAACCGTGGAAATGTTTGTATATGTCGTATCTTCCCATCTAAACATAGATATATTTGCAATTTTAATTTTATCATTATTATATTTGTGAGATACAACTCTGTAGCCTTTAGTTCAGTTCGAATTATTGAACCAGTTTGACTGAAATTTTCCACACTATTATTATATTATTATATAAAAAAACTGCAACTTTAGTAAAAACACAAATTTTTAAATTTTTTGTTGTGAAAAAAAAACATTTTATTTTCATAAATTATAATTGTGTGTTTTTCTTCTTAATTTGGAACAATAAATTAATTGAAAAGAGAGACAAATGAATGGAAATAAATAGTGCATCAGTTGAAGAAATATTCGTGTGTGATGAAAAAATTAATTAAAATATGAAAGTGTTTGAAATTTAAACTAATAAAATTACTTGTTACATAAAATTATAGAATTAGAATTCGAGTATTTAAGTGTATTACTTATTTTATAATAAATAAAATTATTATTATTAAAAGTGTTTTGCCCTATCTCGCTAAGTTTTTGAGATACCGGCCATCGAATATCTCGGAAACTAAGCGAGATAGCGCAAAACTGAACCCGACGAGATAAATTTGCTTACAACCAAGTTTTCCTTCATAACTCAGGAACCAAATGAGTCTCCACCTTAAAATTTTGCCACAAATACAAAGAGGCCTTAGTTTTTAACATATATTTTTCAGAATTTTAAAAAATTGGATTTTAAGATATGGGTCTTTGAAGATTAAACTTAAAAAAATGGTCTTTAACCTTTTAGTACAAAAAAAATTTGGGACGCTATTTTGAAGGGAATGTTTTCATTTTTTAAATGGTACCAATAAAAAATTTTAGGTTGCATAGTTTAGAAGTTATGGGCGACTTTGTATGGACACTTTTTCGATATTTTGATGTTTTTGCCAATTTTCATGACGTCATATTTCGAAAACTGAAAGGGTTTGGGGTCGAAAGGTTAATGATTTGATAAAACACTACCCATTTACAATATTTGTGGCGAATTTCATTAAAATCAGAGATGACAAACCCGAGTGCTATTCGGTTTGAGCTGGAATTGCCCTACAGTTTAATTGCTTTGTAACTCATATATGACATGCGTGTGTACATGAAAACAAATAATGTTTATGACCAAAATATTTTATGTTTATAGGCAAAAATTTATGTATATATTTGCGGGTTGAGGCATTTCATGTCATCCAAACATATTTATATTACCGGCAGAAATATGTTTGGGACATGTCGTTTTTTTTCAGCGTTTGGTTATACCAAAGATTCTACAAATATACAGGATGTGTAAAATGACTAAATGTGTGACTACCTAGTTTCCTAGCCACTGGATCGAGATTCTTAGCTAAAACTAATAATACAACTAAATTCGTAGATATAACAAGTAATTTCCTACCCACTACAGAGAAAACAAACACTACAAAGACCAAGGATTTTAGAAATATATGTATATCTATTTACTATATTTCTAAAGTCCTTGGTATTTGTAGTGCTTGCATACATGGGACTAATGCATTGATTGGACTAATTAATCGATAATTTCATTACCATTACATTGATACAATGGTTATTTGAATTAATGGTAATGATTAACGGATCTGTTTCATTGATCAATGACAATGTTTTTGAATTTCATTACCATTACTAATGTATTAATTAAAAGAAACCATTAGCATTATTAACCGTCGTTTTATATGTAAATATTTATGTTAATATTTATTTACGCGGGTTTACATTTGCATATTTTATATTTTGTTTTATTATCTTCTGTTTAAAAAGCTACTTTGATCATTTTTCAAATCGTAAAAACTTTTTTGTAAACAAATGATTTTTCAATTTTATTGTGGTATTAGTTTTAGCTAGAAATTAAGTTGTAGTGTATAGGTGGCTAGAAAGCTAGGTTATTGGCTCTATGTGAGTCATTTTGCACATGCTGTATATTTGTAGAGTCCTGATATTACTTTTAAACTTAAACAAAAACTAGTAGTTTTTAAAAACTACTTGTATTTACTTGTCAAATTCTACACAAATTTTAAGTAAAATACTAAATCTTTGTAGTGTAATAATGTATTCAGACTGAGCAAAAGCTTCCTTTTTTTATACAGTTTTTGCCCAGTCTCAATATAGTGCAAATTTGGCTATATAAATTTGTGGGAGGTATTTCTATTTAGGTAAAGCCTCATTAAGTATATAAAACCACATTTTTTTATATTTTGGACGATATGTGGTAACATATTAATATGTATTACGCCATGTCAAATAGTATCTCAAACACTTTTGAATTTTCCTCTCCACATCAAAATAAACATGACGATGAATCAATATAAAAATGGTGATAGAACCACTTAAGAAATTGTTTTTTAGTAGCCTATAACTTTTTATATTTTTTTTCGGGAACAACTACCATTGAAAAGAGCCTTTTCTTGAGATTAAAAACTAAAAAAATTAAGTTTAATGCATTAGAATTTTAAAGATTCTTTTACAAAAAACGAAAAAAAAATTTGTTCGGTCATATGATTAGAACTATATAACAAATTTTAAACAAAAATTTATTATTTACTCGAGCGCCCCGGTAGGCTAGTTGGTAGCGTGCTAGCTTATCAGTGCTAGCGGCAGTGGGTTCGATTCCCACCAGAGGCTCTGGTCTGTTTTCGCTACAACGAGCCGATGGCCTTTGTTGCTAGTGCTCGGTTAGGGTGTTAGGATATAATTTGTAATTATATGATTAACATAAATAAAAAAAAAAAATAAAAATATATAAATAAATGAATAAATAAATAAAATTTACTAATAAAATCATTATTTTTCAGTTTAAAAATACTATTTAATAATACTTACTAATTTATGTGTTGCTTTCTTTTGGAAAGGGGGTAGAAGAGAGTTGAAAGGTGGTCAAAGATGAAGGGCTCCGAATATGGTAATACTGTAATTGCGCTAGATGATATATTTTAGAACATTTGTTGCCCATCATCTGATGGAGAGTTGGCGAAATTGTTGAAGTTTTTTAGTTCATAGCCCAGTTATGCTATTTGACTTCGGTGGGAACATCGAAGGGGAACGTTGCGATATGTATGTGATAGAAAACTCATACATATTATATTCTAAATTGATGTTGCCGTCGTTGGGGATCGAACCCGCAACGTTCTGTGTAATAGTCCAACGCGCTAACCATTACATCACAACGCCCCACAGTGGCGCCTGTAGAACAAGTGAGCTTGCAAAAATCAAAAATTTCATGTGCCCCTAAAAAATATTGAATAAACCTTTTTTATAGGAAATTGTCAAAAGATTTCAAATATGCTACTCCTATAACAATCAGATTGGTTCAGAAGATATAGCTCTTCAAAGTTGACTTATTTTCAATTCTCCAAAAAACAGACAATTTTTAGGTAATTTGGTCCGCTTTCAGATACAATATCTCGAAAACTAGGTAACGGATCCTCATTCTTTTTGATTTTATTGATAGATCTATTTATTAAGAAAAGAAAAAAAAATTACTGTTTGCTATGGGTTTGTCCAGGTAAATCGATATTTACCATCTATCCATTTTTTTAATATTTTCCAACTTTGATGGAAAATAAAAAAACTATAAATTTCTATATTTACCATATTTTCAAAATAAGATCTCTGTTTATTCCTTTACCTAAAGAAAAAAGTTGGCGAGACAAGTAATTTTAAGACACTTCAAACATGACGTTGAACAATTTTAAATTTCACCTGTTTAAGAAGTCAACCACAGCAAAAAATTTCGTGGATGCTGCCTTCGAGGAACTTAATAGTTTATACGGCAATATACAGAGAAGCGAAAATATAAAAAATAAAGTTTTCATGATGCATACCAGTCTAAACTCAAAATGGATAAAAGCGAACCGTACGACTGAGAGATTAAACTTCAAACACCAGGATACATTGACATAAGATGAACCCAGCAAAACAACAGGACGTGCAAGAGGAAGGCTAATACAAAACTGGCTATTAGATATACAAAGGATGACGAAAAAGTAAGGTCACAGATCACAAAATCTGTTGCAGATGCAAGCCCACTGCGATTAAAAAGGATTAAGGAAAGCATTCCCACGCCCCCAAACGAAAACCTTAAAAAGAATGGTTCCGAAGAAGCTTTGGCTTTGTTTATGGACTTAGAACATTCTATAGGGAAATATGAGATACTACGGGCATCTTGTAGCTGATATTTTACCCGGATAAAAGCATGTTTCGAAAGCCAAAATAGATTCACGACCATTGCATACGTTTACTGAAGTCTCTGTGAAAGCCAATATGCAGGATCTTATGGACCATAAAGCAAAACGGCTGTTGGAGAGTCTTTCTGAAAATGTGGAAGAAATTCTACCTGAGAAACTGACATTGATCAGTAAATGGGGCTGCGATGGATCATCCGGACATAGCGTTTATGAGCAAAAGATATCTTCCATATGACGCTCCAATATCGGACAGAAATATGTTTATGGCATCTGTTGCTCCTTTGCGGCTAAAATCTGATGTTTCCCTAACAAATAAACAGTAATGGAAAACACATTGAATGTAGTTAAGACTTCTGACCATGATTGACGAAAAAGTCGTTAACGAACTGACAATTATGAATATGGAATTTCACAATTGCACGCAAGAATAAGGTGTATGGAGTTCTTGTTAAAATTATCGTATTCGCTTCCACAGGACGGGGAACACTTTGATGAAAATACATCAAACAAAGATAAGAAAAGGATCAGAAAGAATCGAATACAGGATGCGTTTTTCAAACAAGTTGGACTAAAAGTAGACTGCCCCAAGTACGGATACGGAAACTCAAACGATGGAAGCACTTGGAGAAGATGGGGCTGTAACTCGAGTCTCTGGAATAAACAATTAAATCGTTAAAAGATTAGGACGATCTTGAATGTTTTAAACTGCAAGGAAAAAGTTGATTCTGAAAAAAGGAGAATATGGTTCGAAAACTACATCACTTTTAGAAGAATTATATCCACAGAAAAAGTTGACCCCGACAGTTCATAAAATATTGTCGCATGGCAAAGATATAATTGAATATCAGACTTTGCCAATTGCAGAGCTTTCTGAAGAAGCGCAGGAGTCCCTAAACAAATTTTATAAAAAATATTGATTGCTGAACACTTTCAAATCATCAAGGGTGAGACAAAATGAGGACCTCTTCATCATGTTAGCAGCATCTTCCGATCCACTTATTTCATCACTGCGGCATGTAAAGTTACGAAAAGAGTTAGAAAATAATTATAGTTCACAAATGATTAGTCTTTTAGATATACCTTCTCTTATGGATTGTGAGCAATACTTTACACAAAATTGAAAAATAAATTAATTTTTTTTTTTTAATTTTTTCTGGTATAATTTTAAATCACAAAACCCTTCAAAAAGAACAAGAAAATCGAAAATTTTAAAAAAATATTTTATTTTACTTCCCAAGAATTGATTTTTCCACAAATTTCAACCCATAGGTAGGCACCTAAAAGGCGTAGAACACTTTTCACTCATTTATGATTTTTGCGGAAAGGCCAACCTGAAACATTTTCAATAATGTTTAGGTCTGGAAAATATGGCGGCCAATTAAGTAGACGAATATTTTGACTTGAAATAAATTCTTTTACAGCTCTGGCATTATGGATAGGGGCATAATCCTGTTGCAGAATCCATGGAATTGGTCCATAAATGATTACTTTCTCCAGTCATTAATGAGCTTTGAATTTCTAAATTAATTGTTACATAATACTGGGTTATCCATTTTTCGGTTTCAAAAGAAGGTTAAATAAAGCACACATATAACTATGATTTCGTTGTAATACTTGGACCTTGCTATTACATACGAAATACAATGTTATTTAAATGACCGCCTCTAGATTGGGTGCAGTATTCGATCCTTTTGAGGTAGTTTTCGACCACTTTTTCGCACATTTCGTGCGGTATTTCTGCAATAACTAAAGGTAACTTTAGCTAAAGTGAGGAAAAAAGTTACATTTAACTGCTTTTGGTTATTACAACTTCCTTATAAAATAAAATTAAATATTTTGAAAATATGGCATTACCAGAGCAAAAACCGATTATTTTTACCAAATTAAAATAGAGGTGGCAACGATGTTCTTTTATTTACTTTCAACAAACAAACGAACGAAAATATATAAGATTCAATTTGTGTAAAAAATAACAAAGTTTGTTGAAAAAGTATTAAAATGTCGCCGAACACAGGAATAAACCAAACAGCAATGAAACGGTCAAAAAAATACACGACAGAAGAAGAGGTACTGGTGGATGTTCACAAAAACTGCATCGAGAATAGGAAGTCGGACGCCGTAATATGGAAGCAAAAAGAAGAGGCATGGCGAAAAATCGAAAAGGACTTTGCAACAACAATTCGCATACACCGGGACTGGAAGGCTTTGCGTAATAAATATGAACTTATTAAACGTAAGTCCAAGTCAGAAATGGCTGACCAAAAATTGTAGAAGTATCGCACAGCTGGAGGAGTATCATCTTCAAAAATCAGCAGTGTGTCAGAAAAAATAGCTTCCATTCGGCCACTTGCTTGCAAAATATATATGATAGTCACTCTTGTAAGTATATACATATGTACAGATTTAAAATGGAATTATTCTTTTGAAGTTGCATTCCTAAAATTTAACTTTTTGTTTGCAGTAATTGAATTTGATGTATGAATAATGCAGATGTGGTATGCTGTATTGAAAGCGTTGACCAGAAGCAGATGAGCAATGAAAATATATGTTTAACCAAAAAAAAAATATAAAATTTAACCAATAATATTATTGACAGTTTTTTAATTTGTACATATTTATGTATATTGTTTATAATTTTTTCAGTTTGGTAAAGAGATTGTTGTACAGAAAAAATCTGACTAGTCAAGCTGGAGACCATCGACTTTAAAGCAGCAGAAATCGAAAGAGCTGGTAGATGGCGCCAAAAGAAAAATAAATTTGGAAGATAAAAAGATAGAGCAGCAGAAGTATTATAGGGACGAAAATACTCCTGTCCCTTAAATAAAATTTTCCTTTTGTTGTTGTTTTTTTTTAAGTTAATTTTATTTATGTTGTTTAATTTTATTTTTAGTCTTGTTTTTTATTTATAAAAGCTTAAATGTGAATTTTTCTTTTGTTCTTAATTTTAATTTTACTCTTATTGTCTAGTCATCCTGAATTTTGTAAAATACTGAAAGTATACAAATAAAATTTGTCAATGAAAATATTTAATATTATTATAAATTAAATAAAAACTTTTATACTTACTCTGCAAAGTAGTTACCTATTAAAATAGTTCTTGCCATTGAATTGGTATTGCTTAAAATGGAGGTTTGTCCTATTTAGTTATCTGGGACAAATTCTTCTGGAAATTCTCGTACCAATGTTTTTTCTGTTGATGCAAGTAGGTCTTTTGCAATAATAGCAATATTGTGAAGAACACCACATGCAACAATAACTGCCATTTTAGTTTCGGTAGCCAGTAGCAAACCTGTTAATAATACTGCGAAACATCTCTTCCAAGCTCCAAAACATCTCTCAATTGTATTGCGAGTACGAATTTAAGATTCATTATAAAGGTTTTTTTAAATATATTGTTATCGTGTGCTGATCGAGGCCAATTGCACACTGCTTAAACGTTAAAGTAAAAATAACCTTTTCTGTTACGATAAATTTCCCCATTGTTTCCACCCGGTGATTGAATACAAATGTGTGTGCAATCAATGGCCCAGATAACTTTTGGGAACTTTGCAATTGCAAAGAAATCTGTCGCTGTTTGCTGCATTCCTTTTGCATCGGAAGGGAAATGTATGTATTCTTACGACAGACCAGCTGTAGATATGCTAACACCACAAAAGTCACCCACTGTAATCAGGAAACTGCCACTTGCATAAAACCTAAGCGTTATTAATAACAGTCTGAGGTGATACGGAATAATGCCTAGAAGAAAATTTATTAATTGTTACACACATTATTAAAATATCGGAATAAACCTCTGACTATTTGACTGTAATGTATGCTTTGATGTTCGAAATCTTTGCACAAATTCAACTTCGTCGCGGATTTTTTTGACCTTTTGCTTTAAGAATGGGTATTTTCAAAAATATCCTCCCGCTCATTTATATAAAAGATATAGCTTATATTTTAGCAAAAATGTATAGGTCTTGTTGCCCCAAAATGGATTAAAATTTTCAAGTTTTGTAAAAATTATTAATAAGAAAATTAAAATAAAAATAAAAAACACAAAAAAATGTATCTCCCTGGCTCGGATACGAAACCATTGACATGAAACTACATATAATTATATTTTATGTCAAAAATTCTCTAGGTATTAGTATTAACTACCCGAGTAAAAGAGTTTAGATATAATCATATGTGGCTTTATCTAATAATATATTATCATGTAAAAATACATATGTCAGTATGCATTACCATATATAATTATATTTCACATTATTTTTTTGTAAATTTGCTTATATTTTTTCAGATATAACCACATCTAGTTATATATTGATCTTTTTAAAATAAGATATGGTTTATGTGATAAGATATGGTATATATTATATCATATTATGTTATATATAACACCATATTTACCTTTGTATAACTTATACTTTGTATAATATATACTTATATACGGCTTATGCAAAACCATTTATAATTACATATGCCATATAATAATATATGGTGCATTATCGAAATATATTTTAATATGGTATGAGATATAATTATATATGATTCAATATATGGTCCAATACTTTACAATGTTGAATACTTCTTGCAAAAGCTTATTTGATTCAAAGCCTTACATACGGACAAGAATAGTTCTTTTATTGCCATTTCGTCAGTACAAAAAAACTTGAAGTCTTATATAATACACTCAGAAAGAAATGTTAGTAGAAAAATTTGTAATCGGTTTTCAATCCCACTCAACTATTTTTGTACTTATTTTTAGTAAAAAATTATTATTTAGCAAATCTTTTTGCTATTTACATTTTACAAATTACAGAATTTTTACAGAATATTTACAAATTTTTGTTGCTAATTTCAGAAATCATTTTACAAATTTTTGAAAACCGATTTGCTAAAATTAGCAAAAAAATATTACTAATTTTAAAAAAGTGGTTATTGGAGGAAATGTTATTTCTAATTAAAACTTACACCTACAAACTTAAATTTCCTTAAAATGTTACATATATTTAAAAAAGAGATCGGAAGCGAAGATACCGACTGATGTCTAAAAAGAGGACATCCACTTAAAATAGCACTAAAAAGGTTTTTTAGTTCTAAAAATCCGCCTAAAAACAATTAAAATTTAACCTTAAAAGTAAAAAAAAAATTGACCAAAATATTTTTCAAAACAGAAATTACCAAATTAAAACAAAATGATTAATTCGTTTTTTAAAAAATATATTAAAAATTTTTGATGCTCGATAAGAAAAATAAATTCAAAGCTTTTTACTCATATTAATAAAATTTAGTAATTTTTTTTGCTGATTTTAACAAACAGATTTTAAATTCCACTTTACAAAAAGTCTAAAGTAGCGGCTACTAATTTTTCTACTAATTTCATTGTACTACACGTCAGCAGACATGTGTTGCTAATATTAGCAAAAAATACCGCTGGGCTCAAATTAGCAGAATTTCCCGTAATAACAGCAAAATTTTCAGTTGCCATTACAGACTTTTTTTGGTGAGTGTAACATTATAAGATATATTCATGGACTTAAAAAGCGTGACCAGGTTTCAACATTTTCGAAGACTCTCTATGGTGTCTCTTTTTAAAGCCTTCTTAAGATAAGGGTTCTTTTGATTTTTCATAAAGTAATTTTTCCGGAAAAGCCAAAGTATACATTTGGAAAAATAAAATTTGTTAGATCCTTAAGGGTTAAAAGGATCATTATTCCGAAATTTCGATGCCTAGTTTCTGAATGGCAATTTTTCATTAATGCTATTCGTCATTGGAACGCTCTTCCATATAACAAAGAGATAATCTCTTTAAATCTTTTACTTAATTCAATTATTTTATTTATTTAATTTTTAAATTTTTAATTTTAATTAATATCCAAATCACTTTATATTAATATATTTTTTATTCTTATTATAAAACATTAGTTATATGTATTTTATATTTTATATTTTATCTTTAGTTTAATTAAATTGAATCTGGCAATTATTTCTACACATATAAAATCCTGTACTATAATTATAAGACTTAGTCTTGTTGTGCAGGAAATCAATAATAATTAAAGAAATAAAATAAATAAATAATTATATGTGGCTCTATGTCAACGATTTCGAATCCCAACCAGGTAGACAAAAAAAATTTTTTTGTTTTTGAATTTTTTTATTACTAATATATTTTTCATAACTCAAATTTTTTAAAAATTTTGATGGTATATAAGATATAATTAGTTAATAATATTAAAAAAACAAACAGTTCGAATTCACTAGCTCCACAACCCTACAAATATGCCACTAAGGGAAAAAATAATGTCTGCCAAAAAAATCTCAAAAAAGGTTTTATTTAGTGGTAGCACATCGTCATTGAAATTTCAAAGTTGTTTTTGTTGTATAATTTAAAAGAATAATTTAATCTAATTGTTACGGTCTCGACTAATATTTGATATATTTTAGGGTGTACATTACCAATATGAAATCATTGATCAAGAAATTTTCTAATATTTGACTCTGCGCAAAATTCTTTTTAAATGATTATATGTCCACGGAATGTCTTCCTATGTGAGCCAAGATTTAATTTTAATACGCAAATAATAGCGACAAACTAAAATAAGTCAAATTTAACGTTCAGTTACAAGGATAACTATTATCCCTTCAAGAATTAAAAACAATGTCATTTCTAATAAAAGTCCTTGGTAAGTAAATAACAAAAGTGCAAGATGTTTGAAAAATCGTTAATTTGCTTTGTTTTTGTAAACATATGGAGGTTGAAAGCACGATATAAACTAGAAATAGTAACAAACATAAAACCACGAGTTATGTATATAAAAACTAAAAACTCTAAAATCGAATTTTGTTGAAGTTTCAAAAACCGCGAATAATTTAAAAACTAAAATTTTTTTCTTAATTTTGATTGCAGATTCGTAATTTTCATAAAAATTAAGATCAGATTTAAGAAAGGTACTCATATTAGGCGTTAGCAAGTTGAAATTTTACTTACATCTTTTCAGAAGATTTTGATATTCCCACTAAAACATGTATTTTTATCTATAAGTTAAAAAAAATCGCGAACTACTTAAAAGTTTGTGAATTTTTTTAAATTTTGACCTCATATTCCCTTTATGCACATTAAGTAAGACTATCCCTAATAAAAAACTTTAGATATAATCATCATATGTGGCCTTATATAATAATATCATATATAAATAAATATGCCAGTATGCATTTGCATATATAATTATATATTACATTATTTTTTTTTTAAATTTGCCTTATATTTTGTCATATCTGGTTATATATTGATCTTTATAAAATTATATATGATTTATATGATAAGATATGGTATATATTATATCATATAAAATTGTGTCTAAACTATATAATTATATATGGGTTACATGTAGGGGTGGATCCTGCTCAAGCCTTTGGGAGGTTGGGGAACTTTTTTGATTTTTTTATAGCCTCCACTATATATGGTGAGGGTATATATCTGTTTGTCATTCCATTTGTAACATGTCGAAATATAGGTCTAAGACCCCCCTAAAATAAATATATTCGTAATGCTTGTGATTTTAAGTCGTGTTAGCGATGTCCGTCCGTCTGTCTGTTGAAATGGCGATCACGGCTCGAAGACGCAAGCGGACATGCTCATTTTTTACCTAGATTAATGTACATCCTCTTGAGCAGCTTGGAATTGAAAATGAGCCAAATCGGTTTAGTGGTTAAAAAGTTATGAGTGAAAATATGAAGGTACCTCTAAATCATAGTAGCGCCCCGTAAATAATATATTTTCTCATATTTTTTCACCAGTCGCTTAAAAGTGAATAATATTTTTTATTCACCTCAAATATTTTTCACCTCAAAAATTATTTTTACCTCTAAGATTTTTTTTCACCACTAAACTTTTTTTTAATCACAAACATTTGTTTTTACTTCAAAAATTTTTTACACATCCAAAAATGTTTTTCACCTTCATAATTTCACATATTATTTTTTTCATTATTTGTATCAAAACACTGGAGGACAGGATTGAAAAAATTTGTTCTTAAGTACCTTTTGAACTATTGGAACCTTAAAAGTGCTATGGTATTCCTTTGAAACATTTGGTACTATTTAAAAATGTTCCCTTTTTATTATTTTTTTATTTAATTATTTTATAATCTTAAATTAAATTTGCAAAACACGTACAAAAAAGTAATACTCAGGCTAAAAACGCCACCAACGCTACCTAGAAAACCTTTTCTCGAATCCACAAATTCATCTCAGACAAAAATGGAACCTTTCTCTAGCCGTATGTAGGTCGATACAATCATATGCATCTCAGGTGTGGGGGTTTGGGTATTTTGAAGAGATTAATAAGTTGCAGCGATATTTTATGAAAAGAATATTAAGATTACCTGAGAACACCCCAAATTACGCTCTAATGCTTGAGACTGGTGCTGAGAATAACCATATATATATTTATATATTTTTATGGTTTCAGTTTTAACGGATTTCTTGTGGGCTTACTAACTCCCAATGAACACATAGGGTTACGTTTGCTTTTTAGAAAGCTTTGTATTTTTAACAATCAGACTCCAAGTATGGAAGGTAAATATCTGTGGAGTCAAAACAAACATGTTCAACACCTTTTATTTTAAAACATTTTGTCTGAAAGTGCTCCCAGGATTAAATAGGTTGACTTAGTAAGCACGTAAAAATTCATTCACAAAAAAAAACTAAACAAGGACTAGAAAAAAGATAATGACGGCTGTTATTATGCTATATGACAAGCCTTAATAATACATAACGAGTAAATAGGTTCATTAAAAAATAAAACCAATTAAAAAAAAAACAAACTTACAAAGAGGGCGTATTTACCAACATTTTTGAAAACCCGTTGTTTTTTATAACCGGCGAGCATCTACGAGGCATAAAGTCAACAAGTGCTTTACATTATTCTGAAGGAATCGAGTACCAAGCTTCTTGTATTATTGCCCAACAATCTGCTTTATTTTAAACATTTCTCCAAAGGTTCTCAATTGGATTTAAATTCGATGATTTAGAAGGCCTCTCCATCAAGCTATCATTTTCCTCTCCTTTACGATTTTAGAAGTGTACTTATTGTCATAATCCACTTGATTCTGTCACTTCAGAGGCATTTCCCACTCGGCATATGGTTGCATAATAGCTTTAAGGATATGGAGATAGAGATATCTATTCATATTTCCCTTGATCCAAAATGTTAGACCAACATATAGGTTGGAAACCAGGAAAACAGCTCCATATATGTTATATTTCCAACACCATGTTTTATGGTCTTTGTGGTGTACTTTGTACCTTATGCCTCCTTTTTTATTAGACTTACCCATGTTCTTCTATTAGGTCCGACAGAAAAAATTTATCTTAGACTCGACGGACCAGAGGACGTTTTGCCATTTTTTACACCTTCTTGTCCGACCTACTCTACGTGCTCTTGCAAAATTAATTCTTTTTTTCTCTGACTGTTGTTCAGCATTGGGACCTTCTAGCCCCATCTTCAAAATATGTTTTTTTCGCCCAATATTGTCGAAAAACTATCTAGTTTTTCTCTGCACTGCAGACATAAAAGGATTTCTTGTTGATAATACTTTAATACGATAATGATACTTTTTGGTAGATTTTCGATGTTGGCCTCTTTTTAATTCAAATTTTGGAGGTTGGAGAACATTTTTAACAATATTTTGCGATCTTCCCAGAATTTGCGCAATTCTCCGTGGGCTATTACCATTGTTGTGTAGTTCTTTAATCAGCTTTTTTCCTCTTCACTGCAATGCTTTGATCGACCCATTTTTAAATACTTTTTGTGGTATTTTCGTAAAGATTTCTGTTGAAATTTCAAAGTTAACTATTTTTTGTATTATATTTAATAAACATTGACCTCATACATATAATTTTTGTTTAATTAACACTTTTGTCAAAATGAACCTATTTGTTTGCTCGACAAATATATATTGGTATTTGAAATTTTTTATTTTTCTTACTATTCTTTACATAATTATACAATTATTGTTATTAATAAAGCTAGAATCTTCTCTAGTATTAAACGGTATTGCCTATTTTTATTCTTTTTGTATTATTTATTCTGACAATGACTTTTTAAATTTTTAGTAAGTGAACCTATATATTTGCTCGTAACTGTATGTTACAATTTAAAATTTAACGAAAATATCGATTAAATTTTAAAATAGTTTTTTGACATGTCATTAGGTAAATTACATGAGATTAGGTAAATTATTGTGTTCTTAGGACATGGGTGGAGGATATTCAAATATTCGGCACAGCCGAATTTAGTATTTTTTTACTTGTATAATTTAAAAATCTTATTTTTTGTTTAGCTGTTTTACAAATGTTCTTTATATTTTAATGAGGATCCATGTTATGCTTTATGAACAAAATTTTAAATGAAACGAAAAATTTAAAAGTTTGATTTAACAGTTTATTTATAAAATACAAGTAAAAAAAGTCTTAAATTAGGCTGTCCCTAATCTTTAAAACCCCTCCACCCATATTTATAAAAATGTTCTACCAATATTTATATAAATGTTCTCTACTGTTTTTGATACAAATAATGCAAAAAACTTTAGATGTTAAATTATGGACGTGGAAAAAATTTTTGAGATGAGAAACTTTTTTGGATGTGAAAACAAATTTTGTGGTAGAAAGAAAATTTTGAGGTGAAAAAATTTTTTGAGGTGAAAAAAAAATTTTTGTGGTGAAAAAAATTTTTGAGTAGAAAATTATTTGAGGTGAATATAAGATATTGTTTAATTCTAAACGACTGGTAAAAAACAAGTGAAAATATTGCCAGTCTATGAAATTGTACTAAAATACACCAATTTGTATGGAAAATTTAGAGGTACCTTCACATTTTTACTCATAACTTTTTGACCGATGGACTGATTTTACTCATTTTCAATACCAAACTTCTCGGGAGGATGTAATTAATAAGCACTCCCGCTTGCGTCTTCGCGTTATGATCACCATCAAAAGACAGATAGACAGACGGAAATCGCTAAAAAATTGCATAAGGGTGTCTTAGACCTATATTTTGACATGCAACAAACGGAATGCCAAACTGATATATACCATATATGGTGGTGGGTATAATAACATAAAAAACAAAACTAAAAAAAAATTAAAATAAATTCCGTACAACAATTTAAATTATTTAGTCTTAACAAAAAAATTTAAAAAAAAAAATAATCATATATTGCAAAAACAAAAATAAATTATTAAATTAATAATTTGATTTAAATTGTTCTTTAAAAAATTAATATAAAAAACCACAACAGTTTAAATAAATTAGTTTTTACATAAAGAAGTTGCATAAAAGTTTTGAAAAAATAGTCCAAATTAGTATAAAGTAAAAGTTTAAAAAATAAAAATTAAAAAGAAATAAAATTGTCATAATTGAGTGAGATTAAAAGAAACATTGTTTTTTTTTAAACTAATTTTGGTTTCCATTTTAGATGAAGCATTACGATTTTTAATTTTTTCATTACATAATCTTTATAAAAAAATCCTTTTAACACGTAAATTTTGTACATTATCCATCATAGGCTATTAAACATTATCAACGTCATTATATTAATTAAAGCTTAACTAATTCAACTTTTGAATGTGTTAAACCAAGCAACTCAAATAGTAACTCAAGCAACTCAAAGAAGTAAAATGTGCTAAATCCACAAAAAGTTTACATGCTATATCTAAAAATCAGATAGACCAATCTATTTCATTTCAGAATCGTCAATAATTATAACTTTTTAAAAACAAATTTAAAATTCTTAAACATTGAAAAAATTTGAACCTTTTGCGCTGCAAAACCAATTAACAGATTTTTTGACTTATATTTTTAACTGATTTTATATTAAATAAATAATTTTAATTCAATTTGTTTAAATTAAAGTATTACTATACAAAAATTAAACAAAAGTTAAGTCAGTTCCACACGGAAAATTAATTAAGCTAATCTTAAAAAAAAAATAAAAAAAACATATGTCTTTTAGTAAAAAAATAAAAATTTGTTACATATCGATACCCAGCAAAATAAAATGGATGTTATTCTTTACGAATCTCTTTTTCAGAACATCCAAAGAAGTTAGTAGTGCAAATTTTTCTATTTGTAAGAAGTCATTTTAAACAACTTCCAAAAATGTTGATATTTACCCCTACTAGTAAAAAACAATTATTTAGTTGGTCCAAAAATGGTTGATTCCTGCAGTTATTAAATGCCTTATTGAAAACATATTTTCCATAAAAATTCATGGCGTGTTCAAAATCACATTTTTAACGTAAAAAAAGCCACACCCTATATTTATTTTGTAGTCCCTATATTTAACTACTTCCGTAAACTAATGAAAAAGTCCATCTGCTCATCGATTTTTCATAGCACCGAAACACACTACTTCCTCCCAATGACAAGCCAATGTTAAAATCATTGATGAATTACCGAAATTTTCACAACTTCGTGTTCAGTAGATGTAGTGTTTAACTACTTCTTCCTCAGCTCTTATTTTGCTGGGTAGCTTAATATAGAAAAGGCGTATCTCGATTTTACGATACTTAATAGGACAAGGATAAAACTAAATAAAATTTAAAAACTTATGATACAAACACTATTTTAATCCAATTTTTATTCAAAACAAAAAACAAATTTATCATTTCTATTTGCAAAATTTGTTGAGGCAGATGTGTTTTAAAGTTGTCTACAAGAAAAATTTAAAAACACGATATTTGCATTCAAATATTTGGAATATATTATTTATAGAAAGGTTAAGGAATTTTTTTGTCCCCGTTCCCCCCCCCCCTGAATCCGCGCCTGGTTACATGGCACTGTATATATTAATATATGCTATCTAATATTTGAGATACAATAATATATGGGCGCCCCGGTAGGCTAGTTGGTAGCGTGCTAGCTTATCAGTGCGGGGGCGTGGGTTCGATTCCCACCAGAGGCTCTAGTCTGTTTTCGCTACAACGAGCCGAAAGCCTTCGTTGCTAGTGCTCGGTTAGGGTATTAAAATATAATTTGTAATTATATGTTTAATAAATAAATTAATAAATAAATAATAATATGGTATGAGACATAATTTTATATTGTTTAATATATGTTATTATGTTATTTTTGTTATGTTCAAACCATTTTGAGATTTTGTTATATATAGTTCCATATCTACAGTATTTTTGATATGGTAAAAGTTATAACTTGATATAATTATATGTGGTCCCATGTCAATGGTTTCAAGTCCCAGCCTGGGAGACATATTTTTGTGCTTTTAATTTATTTTTATTCCCTTATTAATATTTTTTTTAAAAAACTTTCAAATTTTAAACCATTTCGGGACAAGAACTAGAAATTTTTGATAGGATAAGTG
This sequence comes from Eustalomyia histrio, assembly GCA_949748255.1. Classification (NCBI taxonomy): domain Eukaryota; kingdom Metazoa; phylum Arthropoda; class Insecta; order Diptera; family Anthomyiidae; genus Eustalomyia; species Eustalomyia histrio. The sequence goes on from OX456523.1 coordinate 144,548,722, forward strand.
GTGAAAATTTATATATATTTTTTTTGCTCTAAATATAATTATTTCTCCACATTTTTTCTTAGTCCATATCCTGGCGAAGCATTCTTTTTTTAGAATTTTATTTTTTTTTATTTATTTTTATTTTTAATTTTTGTATACGTTTTTTAATAAACTGGTTTCCGTGTACAATATATTGTTGGATCTAATCTGATACAAATTGATCTGACAATTTTCGGATAAATTTGGATATTACTTTATTCCTAAATATGTATATTGTTGAGTCTAATTTTATCTGCCATTTTTCAGATCAATTCAGATCCTTCTAAATCTCCAAATATATTGCCGGATCTAATTTGATCAGCCATTTCTCGGATCAATTTAGAAACAGCTTAATCCCCAAATATATTGCTGGATCTAATTTTATCTCCCATTTCTCGGATCAATTTAGATCCTTCTAACTCCCCTAATATATTGCTGGGCCTAATCTGATCTGCCATTTTTGAGATCAATTTAGATCCTTCTAAATTCCCAAATATATTTCTGGATCTAATTTGATCTGCCATTTTTGGGATCAAATAAGATATTAAGGAATATTGCTGAAACTCGGCGCAGAGATTTTGGACATTAAGGAATAGGGGCAACATTGTGGAGATTCCGAATTCAAAATTTGTGTTTTTTTTTTTTGGACCATTATAAGATTTTTTTGTTTTTAATATAATAATTATTCTTTATATTTTTTTTAGTAAATAAGATATAATTATATAGTATATTATATACATATAATTATATAAAATCAAATAAGTACAGTAGCAATTTAGTCTCATTAATTTTTGCCAAACATATAATTATATATAAGTCCCGAAAATATAATCATTTAATAAAGTCAGCCACACACTTCTGACTGCATAACTCACTATAAATCTCGCAGACCGAGTTCAAATCCTGGCGGAGGCATTGTTTTTAGAATTTTAATATTTTTTTTTTTTTAAATTGTTTTATATGTTTTATATAAACATAATTCTGTATACATAATATTGTAGTCTGATACAATTCGATCTAAACTATTTTTCGGATCTTACTTAATCCCTTAATATATTGCTGGATCAAATTTGATCTGCCATTTGTCGGACAAGTTTAGATCTTTCTAAATCCCCAAATATATTGCAGGATCTAATTTGGTATGTCATTTTTCGGATCACTTTAGATCCTTCTAATTTCCCAAATATATTGTAAGATCTAATTTGGTGTGCCACTTTTTGGATTAATTTATATCCTTCTAGGTCCCCAAATATATTGCTGGACTTAATTTGATCTGTCATTTTAATATTAAGAAATATAAAATTAGACATGATTAAATATTGTGCCAGATCAATTTATTTTACTCGGGTATATATAACAATGTCTCAAATTTGGTTGCAAATATTGTATGATATATAATTTTATCTTATACCATATCAAAATATATTTCTTATATTGGGCGATATATTAAATCATATATAATTATATCTCATACCATATTAAAAACTATTTTTGATAATGGACCTTATATTATTAAATCTCAAATATAAGATAGCATATATATTTATGTATGGTCAGACCGGTCTACCCGGGCTTTACGGTCTAGACCAGACTACATTTTTCGTATAATTGTGTTATATATAATTATATCTTCGGGGCTTACATATAATTATATTAGGAACAAATTAATAAGACTTAATTGGTTCTGTACTTATTTGATTTTAATAAAATTATATATAGCTATATATTGTAGTGAACGTTTTATTCCAGTCAATTTTTGGTAGTTAATGGTCTGTTTTATTTCTACATTGTACATATTACCTCTATTGGTATATTGAGATTGTTAAAACCTGGTAGTTTTTTTGTTGCCCCAAAAAAATTTTTTTTACTGGGTTAATATAATAAAAGTCGACATCTTACAACATATTCACAAATAGGTGTTTATATACATAAATTACCAAAGAGTCTTATCAACAGGTATTTTGTTGGGGTACTCAACATGTTGGATATTTGTTTGCAACATTTTGTATTATTGCTTTGCAACATTTTAATCATTGTATCGCATCATTTGATATCAACATGTATAAATATTTTATTAATAATCGCTGACATTGAACATTTTTTTTTTTGAATATTATTGAATATTAAATAATACACTCAAAAAAAAAAAAAAAATAAAAAATAAGTAGAAAAGTTTCTGTGCGGGTTGAGATATTTAGAAACGGATACTTTGTTCTTAAGAAATTGCTATCTGAATTTCGTGTTAAAATAATTAAGTTTTCTTAATAATCGCAAACAAAATTTTATTAGGCATAGAAATGGCTATTTACTAACTAGAATATAATAAAAGTAATTATATATATCCTCGCTAAGATGAGAATGCTGGCTTTTAATTTTTTTCTTTTTTTAACTTCTACACGACCAACGTGAGCAGTTTATATAAGACTATATAGTAATCTTTTTTTTACATTACGCTTGCAGGGATTTTTGAAAAATTGTCTGAAGAAAAAAATAGTTGTTGAACAAATGGAAAAGATATTGAGGTTTTTAAAAATTTTCCTAATTTTATTAACAATTATGGCACAAATTTGTTTAAGTGCTTCTCCACGCGTTGGTTTGCGTTGTCATGCGTTGCATTAAGTTGTAATGAGTTAATTGATGTAATCTCGGCTTTTTCTAAAAACTTCATTCCGAATGCTTCCTAAATTATTCCACAGAACAATAATTTTTGCCACCATGAGTTTTCTTTTTATGTTAAAATCCCTTTATCTTCCTTTTTCTGGCGACTTCGAAACCGTGCGGTCATAAATTACTCATCAAATATCCAGCATTAAGCTAAATTTTTAAAGTGAGTTGACTTCTATCCTCTGGGAATTGTAATCATCATAAAAAAAAGGTAAAATTTTTATAAATTCCACAGCATGGTCTGATTTTAAATTTAAAGCAATATTTTCTTAGTCAGAAAATTTTGGACCTGAAATTGTTTATATCACAAGTATGGTTTAAAAAAAAAAAAAAAAATTAGGTTATGTCTAATCAGTCCGAAGGTGCAATTTTTGCCGTTTTGTTTAACAGGGCCTTATAAGCCTTTTATCAGAAGTCAATAAAATTCTCCACAAAAATTTAAGCCAGAAAAAGGGAAGCTGCGCTCGGAAAGGATAAATAATATTTCATGTTTTTTTTTACGGCCTTTCAAATAATTCAAATTATTTCAAAGGTAATTATATTTAGAAATGGCCAAATAATTTTCAAATTCTAAAACCTATATTTCTCCAAACTAGTTAGTGTCTACCATAACCTTAAAATTATTGAGGGCCGTAGGTTGGCCAGCCAGTAGAATACCCAAAGGAAAGGAAAAGAGGAACAAAGAAAAGAGTTTCAGAAATCTTACAGTGAGAGTTGCTGGGAAAGAAGAAATAAAAAAAAAAGAGCATCAAAACTACATCATCATCTAGTCTGTCTTTATGTACCTATTTGCCAAGCATACGGTATCGAAAGACAATGCATTCCAATTAGCAATCTATACCGAACACGACATCATAATTTATTAATAATTTCCCTTAAGAAGCCAAAAACAAAAACAAAAAAAAAATAGTTTACCAGAACTGTAATTAAATTACTATAAATTTAATAATCATTACCTACCAGTTAACAACGTGAATTTTAAACATTGTAATCAAAAAAAAATGTTGGTGGGTAAGTGATTCGATTTTATTGGCATTAAACCTATTTTTCTTCATAAAAGCAAACTTAAATTCTAAAATCTAATAACATACCTAAAACCCTATAAAAAATAAGTACAAACTTTTAAAATAACTAAACAATTCTATAAACTACTATTTAAATCATAAACTATCCCAGTTAAATATTGCTGCATTGGTATGCAGTTTTAATTCTCAGTGTACTATACCAACCCAAAGAAAAAGAAAACAAATTAAATTTTTTTTCTCCAAATACTGTACGAATATAGCAAAATAGCAAAGTACATCAACCATCCAACATTATTGAAGCTCATCAAACATCGAACCGATCGTGAAGGCCTTCCCGTTCATCGATATTTGCAAAACTATTAATTGGTGAGTTGAGTAAATTTTGTTTTATTTTTTTTTTAAGGTTGATATAAATTAAAAAAATAGAAAAATACAGAATTAACCAAGGTTGGTTACCGAAACGAATAAAACCAACGACTTCGAATTTTTTTTTCTTCCGATACGCTTAGATTAGGTATTTTCTTGTTTCGATAACGGTGTACCGTTATTGACAAGTAGTTTAATAGTATATTAAAACAAAAAGAAATAAAACATAGTTTCTCTTGGAAGTGATTGCCATACGGATTTTAAACTTTAAACTTCATGCAGGTAGTTTGTGCAAGTCAGTTTGTGTGTTAAATTTTTTTTTAGAAAAAAAAAACTCGATGTTTTCATAGAAAAAAAAATGCTTTTGCTTGTTAATGTCAATTTAATTAGGATCAGTATTGTTACCCATTCATAGTTATTAGTCGATAAACATTTTAAATTTTAATTTATTTACGGTTCCTTTTAAACTTAGAATTTAAACAAATATGAAATAACCGTTCCAAGCGTTTATTATAATTTGCTTATAGTTATAATGTTAAATTTTTTTTTTCCCGTATAATAACCCAAATTGTTTAAACAAATTTCAAAATTCAATTAATTAAATAGTCCTTACGTTTAGCTTTATTATCTAAGTAAATTTCAAAGCCTATGGAATGAATAAAACATGAAGTATTGTCATATGGATAACTAATTTTTTAGTGTTTCTTTGATGTGAAGATGGATTAAGATATGTGCAACTGCGGGTTCCTGGGAAAATTAATACTTCGCCCCTGGGATACAGGTTACGGGAGGGTTTTGAGGCGAGAGACTTCACTTACACCATGAAGTCCCAAAATTATTATAGGATTCCTCTCAAATAGTATCTTCTGTATTTTTGCTTAGTGTGATGGCCATAAAGGGCATTTATTCAGTTTTATTTTATGGTCACCTTGGTCCATTAATTTGTTTTTCGTTCATAATAAATAAGGGAGTCTATAAAAAAAAATCTGTAGTGAGGACTCAGGATTAAGTTGGGAGAGAACACGAACCCCCCAGCCCGATTGAAAGCTAGCATACTCAATGGCTCCCATCGTTCTTTACCAGCTTATATCTTATAAGGACTGATGTTTTAGTCCATTTTAATGAAATTCCCATATAGGGGTAAAATCCATGTTCATTATAGTAAATGGCGCCCAACGTGGGGCCGAAAGTGTCACCTCCAAGTGTTCTTTCGGTTCCGAATTCTGTTAAAACCGTAGATTTCATAATTGATCGGGTGTAAGGTGTTATTGAAGTTTTTGAGTATTTCGATGAATAAATTCCAGACCCTTTCCGGATTTACAACTATTTGAGGTCAACAGTTCGAATACGTTGTCCGATAGAGTATCTGGATTTTCTTTTGTCTACATATGATGAAATTTTAATGAATTGTTATATCCTGAAATGATTTTTTTTTTCTTAATTCTTTGTCATTACTTTAAACTTAGTTATCAGCTACTACCTGAAGTTAGGAAAATATTATAATTGTTGTACAGACGATTTAATATCCAATTTCGGGTGGGAAAGAATTTTAGTTAAAAGTTGCCCATTCTTTCGGCCGGTTTGTTTTAAACTAATGTATAGAATTTCTTAAAAAAAAATCTCCATAGCCAAAATTTTTTTAATCTGTATTATTTGAGTCCTTGAATCCTATCTGTTTTACTATCTTAATCTACTCGTCATCACATTTATAAGAAGCACCTTAATGAATTCGATTAGTTTTTTTAATTCCTTGTTTTACTTTTAAATTTTAAGAAACCAAATTTTTTTTTTCAATACAGCAATTGCAAACACGAATTGTTTTTTGTTACCAAATCGCTAGTAAAATCTTCATAGGGATGTTTAACCACAGATTACCGAACACTTAAATTTTATTTTTTTTATATAATTTTTTTCTCACGGCACATAATTGACTGAGATCCACTTTCGGAATAATTAGTGAAAGATTTTCGAAATTCACGAAACAAAATTTTGTAATTTTTGGGTTCGAAAAAAATATAAGTTAATAGACCGGGATACAATAAATCGGTCTAAACATCTTCAAAGAAAGGCTAAGGCAATTTTTAACAATTCTTTTTAAATCTTAAGTTAAAGTATATAATCAACTGATATTTACTGAATACGAATGCTGCTAAATAATAAAAAAAAAAAATAATACATTCTTATAAAAAAAATTTATTGCGTGGCACTAATAAATAATCTTGTATCTTATGTGAAATTCAAAACTTTGTCGTAAAGAGTTATAAGCAGCAATATTTAAAATAATTTTTTTCTTTCTACATTTTTTAAAGTCTTTACTTAGTCGGTAAAAACCAGATAAAAAAAAACTACTAGTTTCTTTTAAAACCATCCAAAAGCTAAATTTGTATAGTCGTATTAGCGATAATAGGAGTTAATTCCTTATATTCTAGATAGCACATATTTTTTTAGTTGGTTGTCTTTGGTTTTGGAAGTTCAAAGTTAAAATGTCACAGATAGCAAGAACCCCTCCTCCTGAAGTTGTTGCCGGTGCTGCCAATTTGTGTCAAATATGCCACGACCCAATGCTTGAGAATCAACCCTTGTTAATGATATCCAATTGCAATCATACGTTTCATCGTAGTTGCATCGAAAATCGTCTAGGTAATTCTTCGGAATGTCCGACATGCAAGGTGCCATGTGAACTTGCAGATTTAAAAAAAGTTCCACTGCTAGTTAAATCGGGTTTGCCTGGTAAAACTGGCCATAATAGGGATAAACCTCGTGGGGCATATCCCAAACATTATAATACCAGAAATAGTAACCGAAATACCAACCGTGTGGATGATCAAAATCTTTTTCTCGAGATGAGTCATCAGGACACTGACGTAGGGCCTGTTTCTACACCGGTTAGGACGAATTTAAATACGTTAATTGCTCCTCGAAATAATAATACGCCGCGTAGAGAAACAGTTGATTATGACCGTATTAACCAAATGATTGAAACAACTTTGTCTAGGATATTATGTAATATTAATTTAGCTTCAAACCAGAATAATACGCATGCTAATGATATTGATCAAAACACTGTTAATACGAATCATACTAGGGCAAATGGTCATCCCAATAATAATTTTATGAGAGAGTTTAACACCGGCAATCGAAATCAAAACTTTGCCCACAATTCGGCCGATCATTTTTCACATCCTTTTCCACAAAATGATAATTTGTTAAATCAGGGAAATCCAAGTACTTCACAAAATTCAGATTCTTCTAATGCCAATAGTATTAGAGCGAATAAAATTACGTCGGTAATCCAAAGCTGGAATTTAAAGTTCGAAGGTAATTGTTCTGGTATCGCAATTGAGGAATTCCTCTACCGCGTTATATCACTAACTAATGACCATTTCAATGGGGATTTTACACCTATATGTAAAAATCTGAATATTTTATTGCACGGTAAGGCTAAGGATTGGTACTGGCGTTACCACAAACAAGTCGGATCCATTGACTGGGAAAATTTTTGTATGGCCATAAGAACTCAATATCGGGATAGTAGGTCTTCGTTTGAGATTCTTGAAGAAATTAGAAATAGGAAACAGAAAGTTGGCGAAACTTTCGATACATTTTATGAGTCCTTTGTATCTATTATGGACAGGTTACCATATCCAATATCTGAAAGAGAGCAAATTGAAATTTTAACACGCAATCTTAGACCGGAAATACAACAGGAATTGTTATATGTCCCGGTTCACACTATACCTAAATTGCGAGAACTTGTCCAAAAACGCGAAAATTTTTTAGCAAATGAATATATTCGTAAAAACTATTCATTTCGCAATTTTAACCCTTCCATGCCACGAAAAAACATTGCAGAACTAGAATGTTCAGAAGTCGTTGAGAATATCGGAGAAAATAACGACGATGTCACGGTAAATGCGTTACAAGCTTCTGGTAGCAATCACCGCTGCTGGAACTGCGATGAATACGGCCACGTTTGGGATGATTGTATTCAACCTAAAACAATTTTCTGTTATGGTTGCGGGGAGAAAAATGCATATAAGCCGCAATGCAAAAAATGTGCGAATCGAAAAATTATTTTCTCAAAAAACTACCAACCCCAATCCCCAAATTCCAACCCCAATTAACAGTTCAAAAATCCCCCAAAAATAATTCCGTTACTTCGAACTCAGAATCTTTTCAGGCTAGTGACGAAAATGTTAATTTACATTTTAAAACTGATTCGAATTTAAATAATGCTTTGTTGAGAAACGCTGTTGAAGATAAGAAAAAAACCGTTACCATTTTAAAAAGACCTCCTTCGGAAGGGCCCATTTTAAATACCAATAAATTAATTTATCCATCTATGCCGTATCACAGAAAATGGGAAATATATATGGCGAAAAGGGATGAAATATTTAACGTGACAAGTATTTCAACGATTTCAAATAAAATCCCGAAACGATCCACTCTTCGAATACGAAATTATTTTAAAACTCGTAAAATGTGTAGAAAACTTTTAATTTCCGCAATAATTAGTAGCCCAACTGATAAAAGGTTTTACGCCAAAGTGTCATTTTTAAAATATACCGAATACGGCCTTCTTGATACAGGCGCTAATATCACGTGTATTGGTTCCGAGTTGGCTAAAGAAAAATTTTCAGACTATCCCAATTTTCATAAATGCAAATCTTTTGTAAAAACCGCCGATGGTCAACACCAGAAAGTCCTTGGATGGCTTTCGGTTGAAGTAGAATTTAAGGCCCAAAAACGTTTTATAAATATTTTTATTATTCCTTCCATTTCATTACGCCTTATACTTGGTATTGATTTTTGGAAAGCATTTAATTTAATTCCAGATATTGTGCAATCTAGAGATGTAGTAGATAAGTCAATGTTAGCTCATATTCCGTCTGAATTGGCTGTTGTTGAAAAAATTCCGTCCGATGTTCGGTCCGTTTCTGATGATAAATCTGTTCATAAGTCAGAGGAATTGAGATTTCCATTAACTCCCAGTCAACGCCAGCAACTTGAGGCTATCATAGCAGTATTCCCCAGTTTTGAGAAGCAAGGGTTAGGGAGAACCAGCTTAATTCAGCATCAGATTGAAGTGGGTAATGCCAAGCCAATCAAACAACGGTTTTATCCAGTTTCTCCGGCAGTGGAGAAACTGATGTTTGCAGAAATAGATAGGATGTTGGCTTTAGGGGTAATTGAACCGTCTCAATCCCCATGGAGTTCGCCCATGAGATTGGTTGTAAAACCAAATAAAATCCGACTTTGCCTCGATGCGAGAAAAGTAAATTCTGTCACCCTAAAGGACGCTTATCCACTTCCGTCAATAGAGGGTATTTTTGCAAGGCTTCCAAAAGCCAACATTATCACTAAGTTGGATCTGAAGGATGCTTATTGGCAAATCGGCTTAACCAATGAGGCTAAACCATTAACGGCATTTACGGTACCTGGAAGGCCATTGTACCAGTTCTTGGTAATGCCATTCGGGCTATGTAATGCTCCTTCTACTATGTGCCGGTTAATGGATAATATAATTCCAGCAGATCTACGTAACTGCGTTTTTGGTTATCTAGATGACCTTATTATCGTGTCCGAAAATTTTTCTACCCACCTCGCTATTCTCGTACGAATTGCCGAGCAATTTCGAAAAGCTAATTTAACCTTAAACGTATCGAAAAGCCAGTTTTGTGTAGTCCAAGTTCCTTATTTAGGATATGTGATTGGCAACGGTGGTATCGCCACGGACCCTGAAAAGGTCAGTGCTATAATCAATTGGCCTGTGCCAAAGGCCTTAAAACAGGTGCGTGGATTTTTAGGGCTTGCTGGTTGGTATCGTCGGTTCGTGGAGAATTTTTCGAACGTCGTATATCCCATTACGGAAGTACTTTCTACTAAAAAGAAGTTTGTTTGGACTACCGAAGCTCAAGCGGCATTTGAAAATATCAAAACCATGCTTACCACGGCTCCAATTCTTATTAACCCAGATTTCCGAAAAAAATTTTATCTTCACTGTGATGCCAGCGATTATGGCATAGGAGCGGTACTCGTACAGTTGGATGAAGAAGGTAGTGAACGTCCTATTGCCTTTATGAGTAAAAAGTTAAACTCGGCTCAAAGAAATTACAGTGTAACTGAACGTGAATGCTTAGCTGCCCTGGAGGCCATTAAACGTTTTCGTTGTTATCTCGAAATGCAAGAATTTGAGATAATAACCGACCACTCCAGCCTAGTATGGTTAATGAGACAACCGGATCTTTCTGGAAGATTGGCACGCTGGGTATTTAAGCTACAGCCGTATAAATTTAGTGTGAGTCACAGAAAGGGTAAGGAAAATGTCGTACCTGATGCCCTGTCGAGGATTTATTCGGCGGAAGTTTTAGGCCTTACAATGTTAGAACCGGAAGTTAATCTAAATTCCCCTCATTTTGAGGATCTGGAATATCAGAGTCTAAAGAAAAAAATAAAAACTAATCAAAGTCAATATCCCGATGTAAAAATTGTCGATAATTACGTGTATATTCGTACAGAGCACTATTCAGGGAACGATGACCAAGAGCAGAATGCGTGGAAACTGTGGATACCCTATAAATTGCGAAAGGAAGTAATGTTTAGATCCCATGATGATCCTGTTGCCTCTCACGGTGGTCTCGCAAAAACGTTAGATCTGTTACGACGAAATTTCTATTGGCCTGGTATGGTGAAAGATGTTCGAGATTACATAAGACAGTGCGAAACCTGTAAAAGTACAAAAGCTCCAAATTTTGTAATGAAACCGGAAATGGGAGTTCAAGCAATTTCCATTAGGCCATTCCAAAGGCTTTATGTTGATATACTTGGCCCATATCCAAGGAGCAAGAGCGGCCATATAGGAATCCTGATTGTGCTTGACCACCTTACCAAATATCATTGGCTCTCTCCATTGAAAAAATTCACCTCTGGTGTCATTCAGGAATTCCTACAACAACATATATTTCATGTATATGGAGTTCCAGAAACCCTTGTGAGCGACAACGGCTCTCAATTCCGTGCCAACGAGTTTAATTCATTTTTGACTAGCTTAGGTATAACACATATGTACACTGCTGTATATTCACCACAATCGAATGCCTCTGAGCGAGTAAATCGCTCTATTATTGCTGCCATCAGAGCGTATTTAAAAGACGATCATAGGCTGTGGGATGATCATCTCAGCCATATAAGTTGTGCCCTGCGCAACTCGTACCATCAATCAATTAAGTGTTCGCCATATCATGCTTTGTATGGATTCGACATGGTCACGCATGGTTCTTCTTATGATCTTCTTCGAAATCTTAAAATGCTTGACGAACCGGCATACCACCTGCACCGCGACGACTCTTTAAAACTACTTCGATATGACCTTCGGAAAAACATCAGGGAAGCTTATGAAACCAATCGAAATCAATACAATCTTCGAGCTAGGCCTAAGGATTTCAATGTTGGACAAGAAGTTTTCAGACGAAGTTTTGTTCAAAGTAATTTTGCTAAACATTTTAATTCCAAATTGTCACCGCTTTTCATTAAAAGTAAGATTAGGGAGAAGCTTGGTAAGCATTATTACACTCTGGAAGATCTAAATGGCAAAATTGTAGGCACCTTTCATGCAAAGGATATTCGTCCTTAAAAACGCCCTTGTTCAAGCTAATACTATTATGCATAAAGCATTAGTATTATCTAGTTTGTAGTGAACGTTTTATTCCAGTCAATTTTTGGTAGTTAATGGTCTGTTTTATTTCTACATTGTACATATTACCTCTATTGGTATATTGAGATTGTTAAAACCTGGTAGTTTTTTTGTTGCCCCAAAAAAATTTTTTTTACTGGGTTAATATAATAAAAGTCGACATCTTACAACATATTCACAAATAGGTGTTTATATACATAAATTACCAAAGAGTCTTATCAACAGGTATTTTGTTGGGGTACTCAACATGTTGGATATTTGTTTGCAACATTTTGTATTATTGCTTTGCAACATTTTAATCATTGTATCGCATCATTTGATATCAACATGTATAAATATTTTATTAATAATCGCTGACATTGAACATTTTTTTTTTTTGAATATTATTGAATATTAAATAATACACTCAAAAAAAAAAAAAAAAATAAAAAATAAGTAGAAAAGTTTCTGTGCGGGTTGAGATATTTAGAAACGGATACTTTGTTCTTAAGAAATTGCTATCTGAATTTCGTGTTAAAATAATTAAGTTTTCTTAATAATCGCAAACAAAATTTTATTAGGCATAGAAATGGCTATTTACTAACTAGAATATAATAAAAGTAATTATATATATCCTCGCTAAGATGAGAATGCTGGCTTTTAATTTTTTTCTTTTTTTAACTTCTACACGACCAACGTGAGCAGTTTATATAAGACTATATAGTAATCTTTTTTTTACATTACGCTTGCAGGGATTTTTGAAAAATTGTCTGAAGAAAAAAATAGTTGTTGAACAAATGGAAAAGATATTGAGGTTTTTAAAAATTTTCCTAATTTTATTAACAATTATGGCACAAATTTGTTTAAGTGCTTCTCCACGCGTTGGTTTGCGTTGTCATGCGTTGCATTAAGTTGTAATGAGTTAATTGATGTAATCTCGGCTTTTTCTAAAAACTTCATTCCGAATGCTTCCTAAATTATTCCACAGAACAATAATTTTTGCCACCATGAGTTTTCTTTTTATGTTAAAATCCCTTTATCTTCCTTTTTCTGGCGACTTCGAAACCGTGCGGTCATAAATTACTCATCAAATATCCAGCATTAAGCTAAATTTTTAAAGTGAGTTGACTTCTATCCTCTGGGAATTGTAATCATCATAAAAAAAAGGTAAAATTTTTATAAATTCCACAGCATGGTCTGATTTTAAATTTAAAGCAATATTTTCTTAGTCAGAAAATTTTGGACCTGAAATTGTTTATATCACAAGTATGGTTTAAAAAAAAAAAAAAAAATTAGGTTATGTCTAATCAGTCCGAAGGTGCAATTTTTGCCGTTTTGTTTAACAGGGCCTTATAAGCCTTTTATCAGAAGTCAATAAAATTCTCCACAAAAATTTAAGCCAGAAAAAGGGAAGCTGCGCTCGGAAAGGATAAATAATATTTCATGTTTTTTTTTACGGCCTTTCAAATAATTCAAATTATTTCAAAGGTAATTATATTTAGAAATGGCCAAATAATTTTCAAATTCTAAAACCTATATTTCTCCAAACTAGTTAGTGTCTACCATAACCTTAAAATTATTGAGGGCCGTAGGTTGGCCAGCCAGTAGAATACCCAAAGGAAAGGAAAAGAGGAACAAAGAAAAGAGTTTCAGAAATCTTACAGTGAGAGTTGCTGGGAAAGAAGAAATAAAAAAAAAAGAGCATCAAAACTACATCATCATCTAGTCTGTCTTTATGTACCTATTTGCCAAGCATACGGTATCGAAAGACAATGCATTCCAATTAGCAATCTATACCGAACACGACATCATAATTTATTAATAATTTCCCTTAAGAAGCCAAAAACAAAAACAAAAAAAAAATAGTTTACCAGAACTGTAATTAAATTACTATAAATTTAATAATCATTACCTACCAGTTAACAACGTGAATTTTAAACATTGTAATCAAAAAAAAATGTTGGTGGGTAAGTGATTCGATTTTATTGGCATTAAACCTATTTTTCTTCATAAAAGCAAACTTAAATTCTAAAATCTAATAACATACCTAAAACCCTATAAAAAATAAGTACAAACTTTTAAAATAACTAAACAATTCTATAAACTACTATTTAAATCATAAACTATCCCAGTTAAATATTGCTGCATTGGTATGCAGTTTTAATTCTCAGTGTACTATACCAACCCAAAGAAAAAGAAAACAAATTAAATTTTTTTTCTCCAAATACTGTACGAATATAGCAAAATAGCAAAGTACATCAAACATCCAACATTATTGAAGCTCATCAAACATCGAACCGATCGTGAAGGCCTTCCCGTTCATCGATATTTGCAAAACTATTAATTGGTGAGTTGAGTAAATTTTGTTTTATTTTTTTTTTAAGGTTGATATAAATTAAAAAAATAGAAAAATACAGAATTAACCAAGGTTGGTTACCGAAACGAATAAAACCAACGACTTCGAATTTTTTTTTCTTCCGATACGCTTAGATTAGGTATTTTCTTGTTTCGATAACGGTGTACCGTTATTGACAAGTAGTTTAATAGTATATTAAAACAAAAAGAAATAAAACATAGTTTCTCTTGGAAGTGATTGCCATACGGATTTTAAACTTTAAACTTCATGCAGGTAGTTTGTGCAAGTCAGTTTGTGTGTTAAATTTTTTTTAGAAAAAAAAAACTCGATGTTTTCATAGAAAAAAAAATGCTTTTGCTTGTTAATGTCAATTTAATTAGGATCAGTATTGTTACCCATTCATAGTTATTAGTCGATAAACATTTTAAATTTTAATTTATTTACGGTTCCTTTTAAACTTAGAATTTAAACAAATATGAAATAACCGTTCCAAGCGTTTATTATAATTTGCTTATAGTTATAATGTTAAATTTTTTTTTTCCCGTATAATAACCCAAATTGTTTAAACAAATTTCAAAATTCAATTAATTAAATAGTCCTTACGTTTAGCTTTATTATCTAAGTAAATTTCAAAGCCTATGGAATGAATAAAACACGAAGTATTGTCATATGGATAACTAATTTTTTAGTGTTTCTTTGATGTGAAGATGGATTAAGATATGTGCAACTGCGGGTTCCTGGGAAAATTAATACTTCGCCCCTGGGATACAGGTTACGGGAGGGTTTTGAGGCGAGAGACTTCACTTACACCATGAAGTCCCAAAATTATTATAGGATTCCTCTCAAATAGTATCTTCTGTATTTTTGCTTAGTGTGATGGCCATAAAGGGCATTTATTCAGTTTTATTTTATGGTCACCTTGGTCCATTAATTTGTTTTTCGTTCATAATAAATAAGGGAGTCTATAAAAAAAAATCTGTAGTGAGGACTCAGGATTAAGTTGGGAGAGAACACGAACCCCCCAGCCCGATTGAAAGCTAGCATACTCAATGGCTCCCATCGTTCTTTACCAGCTTATATCTTATAAGGACTGATGTTTTAGTCCATTTTAATGAAATTCCCATATAGGGGTAAAATCCATGTTCATTATAATATAAAGGGTGTCCCAAGAAGAACGCAATTTTTAAATCTAGCAACATTCGAAGTGTCATTGTTTGACATTTGAACAATTGTTATTGTTTGCTAGTAGAAGGTACGAGGTTAGTAAAAATGGAGCGCTACACGAATGAACAACGCATTCTCATTGTGAAATTGTTTTACCAAAATGGTGAAAGTTTTGCGGCTACAGTTCGCAAATTGCGATCATTTTGGGGTCACAATAATGCTCCAAAAGAGTCAACTGTAAAGAGGATAATGGATAAATTTGCCGAAACTGGGTCTGTTAGTGATGTAAAGACAACAACGCGCCATCGACCAGGTCGATCGACCGAAAATGTCACAGCTGTACGTGATGATGTCGCTCAAACTCCATCCACCTCAATTCGACACCGAGCTCAGCAAATTGGTGTCTCCAAATCCACTTTGCAGCGAATTTTGACGAAAGATTTGCATCTTCATGCATACAAAGTTCAATTGATTCAGGAACTGAAGCCAGCTGACCATGGACAGCGAAGGGAGTTCGTTAATTGGGTATTGGAGAGACAACATGAAAATGCTGATTTTGCCGATAAAATCATCTTCAGTGACGAAGCCCATTTTCATCTTGATGGCTTCGTCAATAGGCAGAATTGTCGCATTTGGGGTGAGGAAAATCGTCGAGTGATTCATGAGAAGCAAATGCATCCTCAACGTGTCACTGTGTGGTGTGGTTTTTGGGCTGGAGGAATCATTGGACCTTTTTTTTATGAAAATGAGGCAGGTCAAGCGCAAACAGTCAATGGTGTTCGGTATCGTGAAATGATAACCAGTTTTGTCTTGCCTAGAATTGAAGAAATGAATGTGGAGGGCATGTGGTTCCAACAATACGGCGCCACATGTCATACAGCCAGAGAAACAATTCAATTGCTGCATCAGTCATTTCCCGGTCGTGTTATTTCGCGTTTTGGAGATCAGAATTGGCCGCCTAGATCGTGCGATTTAACACCATTAGATTTTTTTCTTTGGGGTTTTTTGAAGTCGATGGTTTACGCGAATAAGCCGACGACGACTCAAGCCTTAAAAGAGGAAATTGGACGCTGCATTAATGAAATACCGCAGCATTCATGCAAAACGGTCATTGAAAATTTCATTAAAAGATCGCGTGCATGCCAGCAAAACCGCGGCGACCATCTTCACGATATATTGTTCCATACATAACCTCATTCTGTCTACTTTACGATATAATAAAGTTTCACGATTTTTTTTTAAATATCTGTGTTTTATTTAAAATTTAAAAATTGCGTTCTTCTTGGGACACCCTTTATATAGTATTATGTATATATAATTATATCTTATTGACTAAGAAAAATGTAGAGAAATAATTATTATATTAAAACCAAAAAAAATAAACTGGTCCAAAAAAAAATAAAGTTTGAATTCGCAATCTCCACAATGTCGGCCCTGTTCCTTAATGTCTAAGAACTCTGTGCCGGATTTCAGCGAAATTCCTCTATATTTAGTTGTAACACAAAAAGTAACCTTTTGTCGTTATAGTAATTAATACAAAAAGTAGGGTTGACTTTAAATTGAACTGTTTTTTAAACTATACGATATAATTTAACAAATTTTTCTAATATAGTCTTAATCAATGGGCATAAAGGGGAAATGAGATCAAAATTTAAAAAAATTCACGAACTTTTATGTAGTTGGCGATTTTTTTTTAAACATAGATAAAAATTCATATTTTTGTTAAAATATCACAATTTTCAGACAAGATGTAAATAAAATTCAAGCTTGCTAACGCCATATATGAGTAAACTTCTGAAATCTGATCTTGATTTTTATGAAAAATCCGAATCTGCAATCAAAATTGGGAATAAATTTGTGGTTTTTAAATTATTCGCGGTTTTTAAAACCCCAACAAAATTCGATTTTAGAGTTTTTTGTTTTTTAGTTTATGTTTACAAAAACAAAGCAAATTAACTATTTTTAGCTAGGTTAATACAGGATCTTCGATGCCAGAACCCAAAGTTTTAGAGAAGCTAGAGCTTCTAAGAGAAGGAAGAGCCTAGTAATTGCCTATCTATCTAAAAAAATCGAAAAATTTTGAACACCTTAATATACCTAGATTATTATATACTAATTAAATCTTATATCCTATCAAAATTTGTTGGGGCTTGTTGTCCCGAAGTAGGTTAAAATTTGAGTTTTATAAAAATATGAATTAGAAAAAAATTAAAAAACACAAAAAGTTTTTTTCTCCCAGGTTGGGACTCGAAGCCGTTGGCATAGAACCACATATAATTATATCTTTTATCATATCAAAAATACTCTAAAATTTCTCAAATTTGTTTGCAAATATTGTACCATATGTATATAATAATATCTTCTGCCATGTCAAAAATATTTCTTATATTGGACCATATATTGAAATATATAAAATTATAACTCATACCATATTAAAATATATTTTGATAATGGACCATATATTATTATACCTCAAATATAAGATGGCATTTATAATTATATATGGTTCTACATAAGATATATATAAGTATATGCGATTCTTTATAAGTTATATATAAGTAAATGTTTCCCGTGTAAGTCATATATAATAATATATAACCTAATTTTAAAAAAATTAATGTTATATATAATTATATATGGCAATGTATACCGACATATGTATTTATCTATGATAATATATTATTATATAAATCCAGATATGATTATATCTAAACTTTTTTACTCGGGAAAAATAAAGTCTAGTAAAGTCAGCTATTATGTATAGCAGTGTGTATCTTAGTGCTAACATCACGACAACTCCGGCAGACCGAGTTCAAATCCTGGCGAATGCATTGTTTTTTTAAGAATTTTAATATTTTTTTGTAATTTAATTTGTTTTTAATTTATTTAATTTAATATTTTTTATTTAATTTTTTTTAATTAATTTTATATTTTTTAAACGATTTTTAATAAACTATTTTCCGTGTACATTATATAGTTGGATCCAATCTGATACAATACGATCTGATATTTTTCGGATAAACTTGGATATTACTTTATCCCTAAATATATTGTTGGGTATAATTTGATATTCCATTTTTCAGATCAATTCAGATTTTTCAAAATCTCCAAATATATTGCCAGATCTAATTTGCTCTAACATGTTTTGGATCAATTTAGATCTTACAAATCCCCAATTATATTGCTGAAACTAATTTGATCTTACATTTTTCGGATCAAATATAGATCAGAGCAGATATTAAAGAATATCCAATTGAATTTGATTTTGGTGTCATTTGTTGCGAAAAGAGAAAGTCGGTCTGGTGCTTTATTTATTTTTTTTTTTCTAGGGAGGACTAAGATTTCAGCTCAAAAATCAATTAAAAAATGAGTTTTTGTTTTGTGATCTACATAAAATACAAAATCGACAAGAAGGGGTACCATCATCCTCAGAGGCCGATTGATTGAAATTTCTTCGTTGAATGCATTTACTTGCATTATCAGAAAAGCGCCAGTGACACCAGCAAATACCTGAATCTTCTTTGGTAGAGATTTCAAACGTTTCCTGTATATGTCTTTACGTTTGTGAAATTGTGAATGGCTTTCAAAAGCATCAATATGTGATATATTATAAAAAATGAAAACTACTTAACACTTTTTCAAAATCAATAATATAAAAAATTAATGAGATAATGGAGAGTGGCTACAAAGTAGAGTGTAGAGTATTCAAAAACCGAAACCGAAAACCGGTCAACCGGTTTCTTTATTTTTAAAAACCGATCGGTTTCGAATATTTTGTAAATTCGAAGAAAACCGAAAACCGGTATTTTTTGTTCGGTTAACCGGTTTTTTTAATTACATCACCAACTGGGTTACTTGGTCTCTTTTATTTTTTCCGAACACTTTTATAATCGTTTGTTTGGTTATGAAAATTTAGATGTAAGTCTGATAGATTCCGATGAAGACTTAACTGTGGATATTCCAAATTCAAATAGTTTAATTTCTGATCTATATAACACAAAGAGCATTCAAAATCTTCAAAAAGAGACTGTACAAAATCATTCATCATTATATGTGAACTTCTCCGAGAAAAGGGACCTAGTGTTTGAAAGTGAAGTTTTGGGAAAAACGCATTTAAAGTTTTATAACGCATTATCACTGTGAACACACCTTCAGTTGGGAAATGCGATTTGGTATGGTTGGTTATGATTGTGTGCCGACTTTGGTGACGTCTTGCCTATGTGGTGACGTATTTTTTTTCGCTTTTTGAGTGACAATTTAAAAACAATTTAAAATCAAAAAAAGTAAAATTTTAATGTTTTTTCCATTTTTATCGATTTTCCCAAGTTCGTTTTGTACAGAAATCTAACTCATTTCATCTTATTCTACACCCTTTTAGGTACCAGAATCCACTCTTAAGTCCAAACCCGTTTTTTGACACACTAGGTCTCTTTTCTCGGAGAAGGTCACATATGATGATTTCATATATCTTGATAAATGCGACAAAAGAACTGAAAAGTTGGACAATTTATATAATTGTCTTTTGACTATTTGTCCAACATCTACTATTAGTGAAAGAGTATTTTTCACTTCTAGCTTTATTAAATTCTGTTTTTTAACAAATTATATAAGCTTTTTATTCAAATTAAAAAAACCGAAAAAAAACCGGTTGACCGGTTTTTTCTACAAAAACCGAAACCGGTTTTTTTAAAATTAGATTTTTCGAAGAAAACCGAAACCGGTTTTTTCAAAAGGCCGGTTTTTTGAATACTCTAGTAGAGTGGCTACAAAATTAATTGAAACTTAATAAATGTAGATGAATTTAACCATATTGATCAGTTTTGTGTCAAAAAAAGCATTTTTCTCGAAATCTGCCGAAATAAATTAGCTGCCCTCACTAAATTAAATGAGAGATATATGTTATATTTGGTACATTCATCTCTTATGATATACATAATGAAAACCCACGGTGAGAAACTTAAATTTTGTAATTTTGTTAAAAATGTTTTTAAATATTTGAAATTAGTTTTGAAAATGCTTTAAAAAACATTAGCATTTTAAGTCATGCTCAAAAATTTGTTAACACTATCTTAGAGGAATAAAACTTCATATTTGAGAACTTATAAATCTATAAATATATAAATAAATCAGTTTGCATTAAAAATTTTACAAAAAAAAACCTAGTAGTGCTTGACAAATTTTTGGCCTTTCCATTTGTTTTAAGTAAGATAATTAAGAATACATTTCGATTTGGTCTAAAAAGATATCTTTAGTACAAAAAAAACTAAAAAAGTGATTTTTTTTCGCCTTGTATTCACAATTCAAATTTTCAATCGATTTTCAACAAACTCGAGGCCTGTAGCAGAAATAAGCTTTTGAGAATTCTGGTTTATTAAACTGATTAAGATAACTAAACAAAACTTCTTGTATTAAGCAATGTTTTTATAAAATATATTATTTTATTAACATAAGTAATTGAACAAAATCCAAAAAAATTATGTAAAAGAAATATTAGGTTTAGTTTTTGATATCAAATAACTTTTTCACAATAAGGGTTACAACGTAAAATCTATGAAGTCAGACAATTAGTAATAAAATAGTAAGCTAAAATTTCTTTTATACAATCAAGGTGTTATACTTTGCCACCATTTGACTTAAATGCATTTACTTGCATTATCAGAAAAGCGCCAGTGACACCAGCAAATACCTGAATCTTCTTTGGTAGAGATTTCAAACGTTTCCTGTATATGTCTTTACGTTTGTGAAATTGTGAATGGCTTTCAAAAGCATCAATATGTGATATATTATAAAAAATGAAAACTACTTAACACTTTTTCAAAATCAATAATATAAAAAATTAATGAGATAATGGAGAGTGGCTACAAAGTAGAGTGTAGAGTATTCAAAAACCGAAACCGAAAACCGGTCAACCGGTTTCTTTATTTTTAAAAACCGATCGGTTTCGAATATTTTGTAAATTCGAAGAAAACCGAAAACCGGTATTTTTTGTTCGGTTAACCGGTTTTTTTAATTACATCACCAACTGGGTTACTTGGTCTCTTTTATTTTTTCCGAACACTTTTATAATCGTTTGTTTGGTTATGAAAATTTAGATGTAAGTCTGATAGATTCCGATGAAGACTTAACTGTGGATATTCCAAATTCAAATAGTTTAATTTCTGATCTATATAACACAAAGAGCATTCAAAATCTTCAAAAAGAGACTGTACAAAATCATTCATCATTATATGTGAACTTCTCCGAGAAAAGGGACCTAGTGTTTGAAAGTGAAGTTTTGGGAAAAACGCATTTAAAGTTTTATAACGCATTATCACTGTGAACACACCTTCAGTTGGGAAATGCGATTTGGTATGGTTGGTTATGATTGTGTGCCGACTTTGGTGACGTCTTGCCTATGTGGTGACGTATTTTTTTTCGCTTTTTGAGTGACAATTTAAAAACAATTTAAAATCAAAAAAAGTAAAATTTTAATGTTTTTTCCATTTTTATCGATTTTCCCAAGTTCGTTTTGTACAGAAATCTAACTCATTTCATCTTATTCTACACCCTTTTAGGTACCAGAATCCACTCTTAAGTCCAAACCCGTTTTTTGACACACTAGGTCTCTTTTCTCGGAGAAGGTCACATATGATGATTTCATATATCTTGATAAATGCGACAAAAGAACTGAAAAGTTGGACAATTTATATAATTGTCTTTTGACTATTTGTCCAACATCTACTATTAGTGAAAGAGTATTTTTCACTTCTAGCTTTATTAAATTCTGTTTTTTAACAAATTATATAAGCTTTTTATTCAAATTAAAAAAACCGAAAAAAAAACCGGTTGACCGGTTTTTTCTACAAAAACCGAAACCGGTTTTTTTAAAATTAGATTTTTCGAAGAAAACCGAAACCGGTTTTTTCAAAAGGCCGGTTTTTTGAATACTCTAGTAGAGTGGCTACAAAATTAATTGAAACTTAATAAATGTAGATGAATTTAACCATATTGATCAGTTTTGTGTCAAAAAAAGCATTTTTCTCGAAATCTGCCGAAATAAATTAGCTGCCCTCACTAAATTAAATGAGAGATATATGTTATATTTGGTACATTCATCTCTTATGATATACATAATGAAAACCCACGGTGAGAAACTTAAATTTTGTAATTTTGTTAAAAATGTTTTTAAATATTTGAAATTAGTTTTGAAAATGCTTTAAAAAACATTAGCATTTTAAGTCATGCTCAAAAATTTGTTAACACTATCTTAGAGGAATAAAACTTCATATTTGAGAACTTATAAATCTATAAATATATAAATAAATCAGTTTGCATTAAAAATTTTACAAAAAAAAACCTAGTAGTGCTTGACAAATTTTTGGCCTTTCCATTTGTTTTAAGTAAGATAATTAAGAATACATTTCGATTTGGTCTAAAAAGATATCTTTAGTACAAAAAAAACTAAAAAAGTGATTTTTTTTCGCCTTGTATTCACAATTCAAATTTTCAATCGATTTTCAACAAACTCGAGGCCTGTAGCAGAAATAAGCTTTTGAGAATTCTGGTTTATTAAACTGATTAAGATAACTAAACAAAACTTCTTGTATTAAGCAATGTTTTTATAAAATATATTATTTTATTAACATAAGTAATTGAACAAAATCCAAAAAAATTATGTAAAAGAAATATTAGGTTTAGTTTTTGATATCAAATAACTTTTTCACAATAAGGGTTACAACGTAAAATCTATGAAGTCAGACAATTAGTAATAAAATAGTAAGCTAAAATTTCTTTTATACAATCAAGGTGTTATACTTTGCCACCATTTGACTTAAAACAGGGAGCATACAATTTTTTTATTGAAAGCTTAAATCTTACAATAACAAATACGTTTTATTTCAATCATCCCATTAGTTACGAACGTGAATGGTTATTACCAAATTTATTTTGTTTTTTTTTTAAGGGAAGCAGTACTCAGAAATTGTTCCTACTATTTAATGTGTTACTTCCTTTTAAAAAGGGATAGAGGAGAGATGAAAAAATTGCGCGAGATGTTTAATCTTAGAACAGTTGTTGCTCGACTTCTTATGAAGAGTTGGCAAACTTATTAAAGCTTCTTATTAGTTCATAGCCCTTTTATGTTATTTTGCTTCGGTAGGGTTAAGTGCTATGGGAACGCGATATGTATGAGGGATAGAAAAATGCATACATATTATTTATCTGAATTGATTTTGCCGTCTCCGGAAATCGAACCCGCAACTTTCTGTGTAACAGTCTAATGCGCTAACTATTAGACCACAACGCCCATTTATTTGGTATCTATGTACTGTGATACAAAATCTTATTTTTCTTCTTGTTCCCCAAGCTGTTTTGATGAATTTAGATATATGATATAAACTAAATCTTGTATCGACCCCGAAGGTGGCCGAAAAAGTGAGACAGGTTGTTCTTAGATTTCTTTTTTCTATCACATATCCAAATATCATCAAAATCAGTTGGGCAATTCACAGCCGGTATTGTATTTTGTATGTTGTATTGAAATACATTATACAAATATTTTGTTGTGAACAGTCAGTTGTATTTTCATGTTGTAAAACGTCAAATAGTGAAGAAGAAAAACAAAAATATTTATAAATTTATAGAAACAAGAAGAAAAAATATAAATAATGTGCAAAATAGAGGTGAAAGTGAAAAAAGTGGCATTCACTTGAGACTGATATGTTATGATACACAACACAACATTTAATAAACACAGCAAATTAAATTGTAAAGTTGTATCAGATTTTTAGGTGTAAATTACCAACAACAATTTTACACTATTGTAAAGTAATACACGATACAATAGATACAACGATACAATACCCGTTGTGAACTGAACAAGGGTTTTTAGGTTAAGGTACTTTTTTTGTAAGTGATGTTTTTTTTCATTAAAAAAATGAGAAGTTTTTATACGGGAGGAAAGCGCAAGTTTTTTTTAGGATTTTATGAAGGTTAAAATGCCGTTAATCATAAAATACGCTAACTAAATAAGTAAAAATTTAAATTTTACAATTACTCTTATTGGCCAGCTATTTTTATTGTTAAACACACACATATCTATAAAAAGAACTTTCGCTAAAATAATTTAAAGTACCATTAAAGAAAGGAAATAATTTTTAAATGCCGTTTTATATTATCACTAACAAATTTTCACAAAAATTAATTTTAGACCATCTGTAACAATATTCCACCTGGGCTTTTACGAAAATCCAAAGTTGAATTGTAATGCCACCATAGTGTACATATATAAACGCTTCTCAACACAGCAATTTTTAAGTTTCCTTTTGGACTCAATTGAAAATTGTATTATCTGCGACTTAAAGTTTATACCAAAATCATTCACATATATGTTCATATTAAGGCATGTTTGCAAAGTTGTACATACATATATCTACATAACATACTATATATAAATAAAGGGTGACTTTTAACCGTTTGGATTTTGAAAAGAAAATTTGCAAGTGTTTTGAAAAGAAAATTTGGGGCGATGAATGAATGTCTGCCATTTACTTTTTAAAGATTATTTCATGTAAATATTGCCCGCGGCTATGCAGTAGGTGGTCTATCCGTGTCCAATTTTGACATTTTGGCTGATTTCGGCTGATATCTGAACAATGGCAGCTGTAATGTTGTCATCCACAAAAAATAGTCTAGTGTGGTCAAATCGCATGAATTTGACGTCCAATGGACCGCTCCAAAACGTGAGATTAAATGCTTACCAAACTCGCCTCTCATAAGATTCATGATATCGCGTGCCATGTGTCTTGTTGAAACCACATGTCAACCAAGTCCATTTTTTCCATTCTGGGCAAAAATTGTCGGTAATCATCGATTTTTGAAAATCTACGGTACAATGATGCCGCCGGCTAAAAAATCGCACGAAAAAGTGCATATTTCAGGGTGCATTGGCAGCTCTTGAACTTCATCTGGCTGCTCTTCACACCAAATTAAGCAATTCTGTTTATTGACGTACCCATTGAGCAAAAAATGAGCTTAGTTGCTGAATACAATATTCAACAGCACAAATTTTGATAATAAAAATTTGATAATTTGCGAGCGTTGTTCGTTTGTTAGTGTATTCATGGTGAAATAGCAAACCTTAGTGAGCATTTTCGGCATTGCCACATGCAACGAATCTCTTTTTTAACACTGAAAAACCAAATAGCAAAAAAATCACCCTTTCCATATTTACACTTTCCTTCTTTTAGCAAAAGCCTTGGTTGGACCATGAAGCAATAATAGTTAGATATCATATCATACACAGAGCTACATACAAATTTGTATGTTGTTCCTGCTTAATTTGTACGAAAAAAGACCCGTATAACTTTGATGTTTTCTTCAAGTTCATTGAATGGGATGCGAAGAAGATGGTCATCGGTCCAACTTAGTTCAGGTCATTTCTAATGCTACCAAAAAGAATTGTTGTTGATAACTATATGCATACCATTAGTAAATATATGTATATTTACGAACATACACGCATACATATGAAATGGAAACCCCTTTCTCTCATTCCAATTCCAAGACTTTATCCATTTGTGCTCAAACTCATGTTACACCGAATTTCATCTTTTCTTGCATATTAAACGGACATTCACCATCATTCGTTAGTTCCTTTAGTTTCATTTGTTTGTATGTCAGTTACTTTGCACATAGTGAGTGTTTGTGTGTGTATGTTTGGATGTGTGCCTGCAGAGGATATAAGAAACCTGCAACTATAGCAACAATATTTAAGTTTCGAAATAGAAATTGTAGAACCGGACTGACTGTGCATTTGGTAAATATGTATGTACGTAACATCGTAATCATCAGTACAAGCCAAGATGATAGCAATGGCCAAGAAGATATCCGGGAAAATGTTGGTGGTATCGAACGAAAGAAATAAATGACTAAACTAACGAACATACCAGTTTAAATGAGAATACATATACATACATATGCATATGTAAATATTTATATGTGAGTGCGTGTGTGTGGATAGAATATATGTGCATAAGAACCGAAGAATATAAGTTGAACGTATGCACAAAAGAATAACAACAACAATAAAAACATCTGTCACGGATGGAAATGGTCAGAACGAAGGAACGACCGACAGACCAAAACTACGAACTAACGAAAAACCGAAACGAATGTACGGAGAAATGGATGAATAGATGGCTGGCTGAATGAATGAATGACTGAATGCCTATGTGAGTGAGTGGGCAAACGCAAGACTATAAAGGCTGGTAAGTAAAACCCCAGGACATAAGTTTTTGTTGTTTGTCATGCCTAAGAATATTTTAGATGTTGTTAATATGGACACAGCATCCATTTGCCTCCACAGCCCAATGGATAGTTCGAATATTGCATGTTCCAGTACAAATACAATTACAATATTTACAAAGACATTGTCTTCAAACAAACGTACATACATGTGCTAGAAAATACTGATACATTTCAAGTATTTACTTTAAGCCCAGGTAACCAAATACATATTTGTTATGTCCTGTTGTTTGTATTAGGAACAAGGAACTACAAAGATTGAATCTTAGAGAAGTCGGTCTTTACTCTAAAATGACTCGAATCCCTGTGATTAAGGACTATTGGCGGTCTACTCCTTTTTGCCTTCTAAAATTTCGCCCGACAAAGACATACATTACCGTTATGGAAACGTCTTTCTATATAAAAGACATAGAGTTAAAGCAAGAGTTACCATTTCTCGAGTAAAAAAGTTTATATATAATTATAAGTTACCTTATATAATATATATTATCATATATGAATGCATATCTCGGTATTCATTAACATATATAATTATATATTACATGGATTTTTTTAATTATTTTTTATTACGACATATATAATCATATCTAGTTATATATTGATCTTAATAAACTTAGATATGCTTCATAAGCTAAGATATTATAAAAATTATACAGTGGCATGCCCAGGCCCCCCCCCCCCCCCCCAAATTATTTCCAGTTTTTTACTAAGTTTAGTGTAATAATACAAAATAGCTTGTAGTTTTTTGCTTCAAATTGATTTTCTTTGTAAGACCAATTGATTTTTTTGCAAGTTCAATAGAGTTTTACCAGATTTCAGGTAAATTTGCTTTAAAATCAGGGAAATTTTCTCTCAGTTACCGAAACTTGTAATATGTTAAAAATTTTTTTTTGTTGCTGCTTACGATGAATTCTCTATACTTATCCTTCCACTATTACCCAGCAAAAAAAAAATGTAGCAAAAGAAGAGGAAAATAAGCAGTGATTTTGATTCTGGTGTTGTGAAAATTTGGATCGGAAACAATGACTTTTACATAGGGGTGTCATAGGGTGGAAGTTTTCAGTTCAGTTTGACTGTTCGTTATATTATAAGAAGACATTCAGTAATCCGGCCTCATTTATTAAATTACTTTATCCGAAATTTTCGCAGTTTTTTCTATAAAAATTTTTTACCTTTTGCAGCAATAAGAAATACGATTTTAAGAATTTAAAATCTCGTAAATCGTAAGTTAAAAATTGACAGAAACCACTTACACTTAAACCATAGTTATAAATGTCAAATTCATATAGAAGTATGTATGATTAACTTTGGTTGTTTTTAAAAAAAGTTACCCATAGATTTGAAGTGTTAAATTTCATTAAAAATCACATTGGTGGAAGTTGAGCAAAAGAACTGCCTTAGAAGAGAAAAATCAAACCTAAAAGATACTTTGGAATCAATGAAAAATTAATTCCTTAAGAATCACTTTCATTTCCACACTCGTAATATTATTTGGGTAAAAACAACCAAAAATACACTTTTATATTTTTAAAGCGTTTTCTATGAAGTAGTAATTGATTTATACGTCGACTACCCTTATCTGATATTACTCAGTATAAAAATCAGCAAAACAAAGAAATAATACAAACGTTAGAAAAAAACATATGTAAACTACATATGTTTTTAAATGTTGTATTTTGTGTGGGTGTGAGCTGGCTAAATAAAATCTAAACTAAATTCAGGTATCCAAATTTTTATGAAATTTAAAAAATTCTTCAAATATTTTGTCAAAAAAATTTTAAAACCTTTTTTCAATTTGTATTCAGCTTAGAATTTATTTAGCTACCTCGCCCGGGTTCTAAGTGGAATTATTTTATTTGTATATTTTCCTTTGAAAAAAATTGTATTTCCAATTGTATTACATTTTTTTAATTAAAAATCTGAAATTCAAATACCACATTAGGTCTTAACTGGAATCCCCAAAATTTTAGATTTATAATTTTTTTTATATAAAAACATATGTATTTAAAATTAAAATTATTTAATTAAGATTTTATAAAAATGCTGCCAAGTCTTGGCAATTCTTGGTTTTTCTCTTTTTAATTTTAACAAAAATATTTGTCATAAAAATATTTTAAATTTTTCAATTTGTAATTTGATAAATATTAAAAACAACAAAAGCTAACAAATAAATTATGCGTTTGTTAGTAAAAGTAGAACATGCAGGACATACAATATAATTGCTGTATTTCGTGTTCCTTCTAAGTCCATATCTGAAAACAAGTGTTTATAAAAATCCCATAATGTAGGCAAAATTGCCCTAAAATGACAATTGAAATTGAAAAAAAAAACCGAAATAAAAGAACACAATTTAAATTCCGAAAAAAAATGCAAATAAAATTCAAAAGAATTTGAAAAGATCAATTAATAAACAACAAAAGTATTTATTTACATTTAGAGTCATTTCAAAAGTTTTTAAAACAATCTAATCGCTTTTGAAATGTCTTTGAAGTGGTAATTCCACATTCCTATAATTTCTGTGCTGCTTTTATTTTTAAAAATTCGATGTAGTTCACGGTGGCGTTGTGCAAAATGGCCCCAAGAAATATAAACCCAATCTTAAAATGTAATTAAGACCCATTTTTTGGGGCAAAACTTCATAACGAAAACTGATCCTAAAAATATAATGAATGAATGAATATTCAAGAAATGAAAAATAACCCCAAATATGATGAAATGAAAAATTACCTCAAAATACACAAAGCAA
The DNA here is from genome assembly GCA_949748255.1 of Eustalomyia histrio. Taxonomy (NCBI): domain Eukaryota; kingdom Metazoa; phylum Arthropoda; class Insecta; order Diptera; family Anthomyiidae; genus Eustalomyia; species Eustalomyia histrio. The sequence goes on from OX456523.1 coordinate 144,578,016, forward strand.
AGAAATGTTGCTTATGCACAGCTTTATATGCATTGGAATCAATAACATCTGAATGTACTCCTTATAAACACTAAAGTTACTTTTTTTTTGCTTATTTTTGTTTTTTTTTAACATTTAATAATTAATTTATATAAAATTTTATATTAATAATTAAAATTCTTTTCTTTTATCTCCACCTTTTATACACAAACAACACACATATAAAGATTTGTCACTTAAATAAAAACTAAACAAATCTCTAATGAACGAAGACTTTTATATATGTACCTCTATTGACGATGATTTTGTGTGAGCTTCAATAGCTCAGTTGTCTAGACGCTGTGTCACAAATACTTTTTTTTTCTCTAAGGCCGCGGGGTTCGAGGTTCAAATCTCGGTCAGGTCAATTCACTTTTTTTGTACATTTTTTTATTATTTTCTTAAGACTTTTTTTTTTGCTTATTTTTGTTTTTTTTAACATTTAATAATTAATTTATATAAAATTTTATATTAATAATTAAAATTCTTTTCTTTCATCTCCACCTTTTATACATAAACAACACACATATAAAGATTTGTCATTTAAATAAAAACTAAACAAATCTCTAATGAACGAAGACTTTTATATAAGTACCTCTATTGACGATGATTTTGTGTGAGCTTCAATAGCTCAGTTGTCTAGACGCTGTGTCACAAATACTTTTTTTTTCTCTAAGGCCACGGGGTTCGAGGTTCAAATCTCGGTCAGGTCATGTCAATTCACTTTTTTTTTGTACATTTTTTTTTATTATTTTCTTAAGACTTTTTTTTTTTTGCTTATTTTTGGTTTTTTTAACATTTAATAATTAATTTATATAAAATTTTATATTAATAATTAAATAATCCATAAATAGGCTAAAAACATCAACATTTTTATAAAAACCCTCTGATACAAACAAAATACAAACGTTTTTATACCTTTCACCACAGGTGGAAGGGTCGCGGGTTCGTTAAGATTTTTTTTTTTTGTTTTTTTTTTACATTTAATAATTAATTTAAATAAAATTTTATATTAATAATTAAATAATCCATAAATAGGCTAAAAACATCAAAATTTGTATAAAAACCCTCTGATACAAACAAAATACAAACAGTTTTATTTCTATTTTTTGCTCCGATTTAAAAGAATTTATAAAAAGATTTTTAAACCATTTTATTTCTCACATATTAAGAAAATTTTATACATAATTTACCTTTGAGTGCAACTATTTTAGGTCATAACTTATAATAATTTATAAAAAAAATTATAAACTATTTTCCTTCAAATTTTTAAAATTAAGCTAAAGAAATTACAAATATTTCTAATAAAAAAGCGAAATAAAATCCCAAATGCAAATTTGCCAGCTAAATCAAACTATTTTGTAGAAATAAAACACATGCAGTTCTAGTGATTTCTTTTAACGATTTGTTGAAATTCTTTTCTTTCACCTCTTCACCTTTTATACACAAACAACAAACACTATTCTAGAGCTGTATTAAACTTCAGTTTTTTCCCAAACATGGTGAAGGGTATATAAGATTCGGCATAGCCGAATTTAGCCGCTCTTACTTGTTTTTTATTTTAATTAATATTTTTTTTTTTAATTTCAAATGGCATTTTTTTTAATTTGAAATAAGATATTATATTTAAAATGTGAATTTTTTTTTTTTATTTATAATTGCTATTTTTGTAATTGTATAAATGTTCTAATTAAAATTACTTATTAAATAATTAATAACACAGTGCAACAAGAAAACCCAGACTCAACAATTCCAATGGGATATGAAAGTAAACCATTAAAAAAACAGAACTGCCAAATGGTTTTGAAAAGTTAGCTCGAATTTCATTTTTATGGCCTCTTGAATTTGGGCCATATTTGACCATATTTTACACTATGAGTGCAAATTGAAAAAAACGTATAATTATATAAATATATTTAATGAAATGTAATTGTGCGGACTTATTGTTGCATTGAATCCAATGTGGAAAAATATATGTTTTCCTTTATTTCAACAAATGGTGGGCGGTATAGGCGTGGTCAAATATAAAGAAATTATCAATTTTTAATAAAAATGTACTACATGACATTCATTGTCTTTTTCAGAAAAATTTTAAACTATTCTGAAATCGTTTTGAATGTACCGTCATGGCAAATTTTTTAGAAATCATTCTGAAAGTTAGTGAAAATTAAAGCTTCCCGTTTTTAAACATTTAGTCCTCAGTTCTTGTTTCTTTACTTACTCCAGCTAATCGTTGTTTATTTATTACACACACGAAATCTCGTTTTAATATTTTTTCAGTTTATTTTCTATTTAAATTTAAACAAAAAGAACATCATCATTTGTTGGATACACTACATCCAGCTGCTGGAGCACTGACACACAAGGCATCAACATTGAACATAAAATGAACTAGATAAGTGAATATCATAGTCGTTACTTATATTTAACAATATTAAAAATTAACTGTTGTTATTTTAAGTTTGTTTTTAAAACAAATAGAGGAAAGTAATTAAAATGCAAGTTGATGCATTTGAAAGTGAAAGTCTGACTTTAGTGAAAGTCTGACTTTAGTTAATTTAATTTAAAATAAAAAGTGTGCTTTTTAATTTTAAAATCTACACTAAAAAAAAGAACTAGAATTTAGAAAAATTAACTTATTTAGAGGAAAAATTGAAATAAAAACGGCGCCAAAGACACTTTTTATCAATATTTAATAAAATTTTCCTTGAAATTAAGAAACAAATTTTACTTAAAATTTGGTCAAAATTTCTAAATTATAGAAAAATTTGACTACTGAGAAGTAAATTTTTATTAGAAAACAGTAAAATTTCCTCCTAATTAGTTCATACATCATCTAAAATTTGTTTGTAAGTTAGGAAATGTTTCCTTGGATTTAAGAAAAATTTTATTTTATTTAAGTTCATTAGATAATTTTTTTTTACTAAAAACTAGGACTTAACTCCCTAAAAATAAGAAAATATTTTCTAACAACAAGTTAAATGGTACTTCTTTTAAGTGAAAATCATCCTTATCCTGCTTCTATGGTAAAGGTAATATATTTTACCATATGTTTTAAAGTACTTTACACTCATTGAGTAGGTATTTTCCCACTTTCGGAGGACTTCCGCTTTGTGAGGATACTGCTCTTAACAAGCTTTTTGCTATACAATTTTGTCTTAAAACTAAATTGAATTATACTAAATTCATGTATTTAAAATATAAATTAAATTTTATTAGCAAAAAGGTAAACAAATTAAAAAAATGTACTGCAGGATATCCTGAAACGTAATAAATTGTGTCAAAGTCAAATCCTTTTCGTAGTTAATTAACGGTTCTGCTTGGGAGAACTACAAAAAGGGACGCCCTACGTAACACACTGCATCTATGGCTAAGGAACACTGGGGGTCCTTTTTCTTCTTAAATTAACTAATTTAAGGATATTGTTGTAAAAATACAAAATATCACAGATATATTTCTTGTTTTATTGGAAAATGCAAAAGTAATAAGTTTATTTTATGTTATTTTTAGCTTAAACTTTATTTGACATATACAAATTTAAACTTTTTTATTACTAAGTGAAAAAAATAGTTCAATAAATATAGAGTTTAAAAGGCGCTATGTCAATTATAGGAAAGCCATTATGCCGTAATGTAAATATAAAATGGGCCTGTATTGTAGTCAACAAACAAATTTATTACGTAAAAGCGCAAATTCGAAATTTTTTACCCTTTGCTAACAAAATTTTAAAATATATTTTAGGCTACTTTAAGTTTAATATTTAAGACTGTTAAGATTAGAGATGGGCACGTGAGATTTTTGACTCACGCTTACGCACGATCACGAAAATAAAATTACAACCATGCACGATAGTTTTTTTTAAATGGTTGCTTTAACTTCTTTTAATATTAATAATATTAATTAATATTTTTTCTTGAAAATAAGGAAAACTAACTAGTTTGTTTTTGATTCTTTTTATACCCTCCACCATATATGGTGAGGGTATATATCAGTTTGTCATTCCGTTTGTAACATGTCGAAATATAGGTTTAAGACCCCATAAAGTAAATATATTCGTGATCCTTATGCAATTTCAAGTCGATTTAGCGATGTCCGTCTGTCTGTCTGTCCGTCTGTCTGTCTGTTGAAATGGCGATCACGACGCGAAGACGAAAGCGGGGGTGCCTATTTTTACCCAGATTATTGAACATCCTCCCGAGCAGTTTGGTATTTAAAATGAGCAAAATCGGTTCAGCGGTTCAAAAGTTATGAGTGAAAATGTGAAGGCACCTCTAAACTTCCCAAACGAATTTGTACAATTTTTCTGTATCTATTTTTTTTTCTGTTAAGTAAGTAAATTTATTGTCTTACATACCATGAGAATAATAACATTCTTAGAGCTATATGTGTGTTACTCACTAATAACTAAGTTAATGTAAAAATCAACAATGTTAAAGTCGCTAACAGAGCAGACCTCTGTAAATAACATTGCTAAAACTTAATAAATAACATTACTAAAACTAAATAACAAAAGTTCGTTACATACATTGACAAAACATATTCATATTACAGTTCATGCAAAATTTATTATATACGTATATCATCTTCAGCCCTTATGGTGGAGGGTATTCAAAGATTCGGCACAGCCGAATTTAGCCCTTTTTTACTTGTTTTATATACCCTCCACCATATATGGTGAGGGTATATATCAGTTTGTCATTCCGTTTGTAACATCTCGAAATATAGGTCTAAGACCCCATAAAGTATATATGTATATTCGTGATCCTTGTGCAATTTTAAGTTGATTTAGCGATGTCCGTCTGTATGTTGAAATGGCGATCACGACGCGAAGACGCAAGCGGGGGTGCCTATTTTACCTAGATTGTTGGAAATCCTCCCCAGCAGTTTGGTATTGAAAATGAGCAAAATCGGTCCAGCGGTTAAAAAGTTATGAGTGAAAATGTGAAGATACCTCTAAATTTTCCATACAAATTGGTGTATTTTAGTACAATTTCATAGAAGCGACAGGTACAAAATATATTTTCTCATATTTTTGCATCAGTCGCTTAGAAATTAATAATATTTTGTATTCACCTTAAGTATTTTTCACCTCAAACAATTTTCATTACAAAAATTTTTTTCACCACAAAAAATTTTTTTCACCTCAAAAAATTTTTTTCGCCTCCATAATTTTACTTCAAAAGTTTTTTACATTATTTGTATTAAAAACAGTAGAGAACATTTTTTTAGGATATTCGTGGAGGGTGTTCAAAGATTCGGCACAGCCGAATTTAAATCTTTTTTTACTTGTTTTTTTTTTTTGGAATAGAATATTATTTTTTAAAAATTAGAAAACTTTTACTTGAAAAAAGAATATTTGCTTAGAATTTTTAAAATTTATCTGAGCTAAGTTGCATGAAAATTTTCCTTAGAAATATTTCATCAGTTTCTAAAATCAAGTAAATTTTTATTATTACATAGGAAAAAATTTATTACTTTTTGTTTTTAATTGTCTGAACTAATTCTTAATAAACAATTCTTCAAAATTAGAAAGTGGTATACTTTAAAACTGAATTTGGAAATAGCTTTCTAAAATTTAGTTAATTTTACTACTCGCGAACAAAAAAGTTAGACACATTTTTGAACTAAATGGGAGTAAATTATGTCCTTGATTTTTTTTAACTAAACTTAATTTTATTACATTTGAGTATGCAATTTTCTTAAAACTAAGATGTTTTTTCTTAAAATTAATACATTTTTATTTAATTGACTGGTTTTTTTCCTAAAATCAAGAAATATTACTTAGGAAAAATATGAACAATTTCTGAGTATATAAACTATTTCGTTTTTCCTCAAACTTAAGAATTTTTATTCTTTTTAAGAAAATTTTTCTAAGTTCTAATAAAATTTTACTTAAATTGAGCACTTGAAGGAATCTTGAAGGAATTTTTGATAACATTTTAGTTCATGTCTTTTTTTTTTTGAGTGTGTAAAATAATTTGTTTTAAAGCTTAATAATAATGTAATATTAATATAATATTATATAATAATGTAATATTAATATTTTTTGTTACGCTTGTGGCCACTTCACTCCACAGTTTGCAAACCATAGATATTTTACGGATGAATTTATGTGTGCTTTTGAAAAATAATTTAACCAACCTATTATTTCCAATGTGTCCTGGGCTCCTAATGTGGTTTGCAAAAAGTGTTACAGTGATTTTCTAAATTGGATGCATAAGCGAATTAAATGTTTACCATTTGGAATACCAATGATCTGGACTAATCCAATTGAACACAATAAATCAAATTGTTATGCGTGAAAAAACTCTGTTCGAGGTATGAACAGAAAAAAAAGAAGAATAAGTATACATGAGTGTTTCAAGTGCTCAGTCTCTAATACAACACTCCGAAATCGTTACAATGCCAAAACCTCCGAGCCCGAACATATCATCGGGTATTATTCTTGAAAGTGATTTCATTGAACCTTTTTCACTGTGTGAATTTGGCCCAAATGTTTTTAATACTCCAATATTAGTTACTCAAATCCAATTAGATTTCATTGTTGCTAAGTTAAGCAAACTGAAATAAGGTAAAAAAGCAACACTTAATAAAGAATCTCTTTTTTCCCTTCAGGCGTTGTAAATGGCCCAGATTTCCGAAAATTGTTAAAAACTCAGGCATTTGATGATGTTTTAAATGATGATGAATTGATAGCATGGCGCTCAATTAAAGAAGTTATAGAGGTCTTTCTGGAAAAAATAGATCTAAAAGCTAACAGAGATCCGTACAGACAATGATGGCTGCGTTCTCTAAAATTGGTGTCAACATGTCCTTAAAAATTCACTTTTTGCACCATCATCTTGACTATTTTGGTAGGCAGTTAGCTAGTGAGTCAGGCAAACAAGGTGAACGCTACCACCAAATTGCTATTCCATTTGAAATTAGGTAAAATTATTTATTTCTATTGATGACATATCTTAGTGATACAAATTACAGATACCGAGGGAAAAAGTCGCCTGACTCCCTTCTAGCGGAAATTTGTTGGTGGAGTTAAAACTTATTTATAGAAGAAATAAATAAAGATGATAATGGAGCTAATTTAGGGAGTGAAGCAGAAATGGATTCGGAATCGAAAAATGAGAGTGGCGATACCCATAATTTACAGCTTCCATCAATATCAAAAAGACTTCGAACCACATAGTTTAAAATATTTATATTGGTTCCAGTGAACAAAATGGCAACTCTGAGTTTGTTATTGCAATAAAACTTTTTAAACAAATTTTTTTTTAATAAAACAAAAAATCTTAAAAATAGTTTTTTTTTAATATTCAGATCACATTCTGAAAATAAATTGTACTAGATTTCAGATTCATTTGATCTAGAATAGTTTTAAATTTTTCTGAAAAAGAATGAATGTCATGTAGTGCATTTTAATCCAAAATTTATATTTTCTTTATATTTGTCCACGCCTATACCGTCCACCATTTGTTGAAATAAAGGAAAAATATATTTTTCCAAATTGGATTCAATAAGTACGCACAATTATATTCAGTTAAATATTTTTATATATGTATACGTTTTTTTCTCAATCTTCACTCATAGTGCAAAAAATGTTCAAAAATGGCAAAACTTCAAGAGGCAATAAAAATGAATTTCGAGCTAACTTTTCAAAACCCTTTGGCAGTTTTATAAAGTTAATGGTGAACTTTCATTTCCCATTGGAGTTGTTGAGGCTGTCGGCGATGACCCGAAATTTGTTACACAGTGTAATTTGTCAGTAAATGTTAATAAAATAAAGATATATGAACATATCAATTTGGTAATTGATATGTTGAATTCGATGCGTAAAAATGCTGAGGAGGATTTTGTTATTGGAGACTACTGAAATCGTAAAGCTGTATGGTATAGAACTAGAGTTAACAAGACGGGTAGGAACACAAAAATACTGTTCAAATTTACAAACACATGATTCAACGGAATATTACAGATCAGTATTATTCATTCCAATTTAGATGAAATAATCTCAAGTATGACAAATAGATTTTCCGACCACAGTAATGTGGTAAAAAATTTATACAATATTGCACCAAGTCGAGACTGACGTTTCGTCAAAAGAATTTTGTAGCCTAATAGACTCTTATCAAAATGATCTAAAAGCAGAGAGAAGAATCAAAACATACTTAAGAAATTAAATGGGCGAAGGAAGACTTTCTGCATTGGCTCGAATGTCTGTATATCGTGAAGAGGCAGACCCAGAGTTCAATATTAATGTATTTATTAGATCCCAGTCAATGTGATAAATAAGAGTTAAATAAAAATTTTATTTGAATTTGAAAGCAGTAGATTTTGTTTCAAATACTTCAACAAGGTCAAAAAATGAAGGTTTAGAAATTACCAGCTTAAAAAAAACAAGAAAAAAAGGCTAAATTCGGCTGTGCCGAATTTTTAAATACCCTCCACCAATATCCTAAATAGATGTTTTCTACTGTTTTTGATACAAATAATATAATAAAATTTTGGAAGTAAAACTGTTAGTGAAAAAAATTTTTGAGGTGAAAAACTTTTTTAGATGCGAAAATAACTTTTTTGGTGGAAAAAAAAAATAGACGTGAAAAAAAAAATGGAGTGGTGAAAAAATGTTTGAGTTGAATACAAAATATTTACTGCTAAGCGACAGTGAAAAAAAATATGAGAAAATATGTTATGTACCAGTCGCTACTATGAAATTGTTCTAAATTTGTATAGGCAATTTAGAGGCACCTTAACATTTTCACTAGTTTTTTTAACCATGGACTGCACAAAAAGCACATTTTTTTTGGCAAATACTCAATTTTGTTACTGGCTAATGGGGACTAGCTCTGCAGCAGAATATGGCTAATGGAGAGAATGCACTTTCTGATGCGCCACTTATTGATAAATAGTTGTAGCGAATGTTCTTTCTTTAAAAAATTAAGGTGTGTTTGTCTAATGGAGAGAATACAGCAAGGAAATTAATTTGTTAAAGAAAGAACATGAGTTGTAACTATTTGTCAATAGATGGCCCATCAGAAGGTGCATTCTTATCATTATGCATATTTTGTTGCAGAGCTTGTCTCCATTAGCCATATTGTGATACAATATGCAGTAGAGTACTATTGATTTTCTATTTTCTTCGTAACATAAATGAATATTTGCCAAAAACTATGAAAAATATATGTTTTATGTGCATATTATACCTTAATTTTTTAAATCAATATTCATTTAGATGTTTAAGAGCACAATATTGCACTTTATTCATATGTATTTTTTTATGGAAAAAAATTAACATAAATATATATTTGCCAATCCCTCAATTCTCAAAAATTATACAAATGCAATAAAAAAAATACTATTTTCCTCCATGAAAATTTCTTTTTTGAAACAAATGCTTTTATTCAAACATTTGAAAAATTGACTTTAAAATTATGTAATAAGTCTACTAGTAACATCTGAATACATTAGAATTTGAAGTATGTAGTTAACTTAATATTTTTGGTAAATACATTTATTGAAAGCCTAATTCAAGGTTATGTCGACCTAGCCATGGGGCAGGGGTTTGTTTTGTTAATTCAGCGCCACCTATTCTTTATATATAAATCAAAGACATTAGTTTTTACTTCGCAAGTAGATAACAATACCCTGCGCCATGCCTAGGTCGGCATGGCTTTGGCTTTCAATCGTCTTAGTAACCGCAAATAAGACATTTAATACATATTTATAATTCTAGTGCATTCAGCTGTCACTAGCAGACTTATTTCATAATACTAAAAACAAATTTTCGTAGTTCAAAATAGTATTTTTTCGTTGAATTAATAAAATTTCAAGTATTGAGGCATTGGAAAATGCATATTTATGTTAAATCTTTCTTTCAAAACAAAATAAATACACATACGATAAATTGCAATACTGTGCTCTCAAACATCTAAATTAATGTTGATTTAGAAAATTAAAGTATAATATACACATAAAACATATATTTTTGCATAGTTTTTGGCAAACATTCTTTTATGTTACAAGCGAAATAGAAAATCAATAATACTCTGTTGCATATTGTAGCAGAATATGCATAATAGGTGTAATTTATTTTCAGATGCGACACCTATTGGGAAATAGTTTCAACTAATGTTCTTTCTTTAATAAATTAATGTCTTTGATATAAATTATGTCTTTGGTTACAAAAACAGGGTATAAAACAGGGCAGGGTATTGTTTTAATGTGATTCTGCGCGACCTATTTAGAAGTAGCGGCACTAAAACAATTATGTATTTTGCTCTTTCTTTATATATAAATGCCTTTAGTTACAAAAACAAAACATACATTTTATGGAATGAAACGAAAAACCAACAAAGCTTAACAGAAAAAAAATAGAAAGAAAATTGTACCAATTTGTATAGAAAATTTAGAGGTACCTTCACATTTTCACTCATAACTTTTGAACCGCTAGACTGAGTTTGCTAATTTCCAATACCAAACTGCTCGTGAGGATGTTCAATAATCTGGGCAAAAATAGGCACCCCTGCTTGCGGCTTCGCGTCGTGATCACCATTTCAACAGACGGACATTGCTAAATCGACTTAAAATTGCATAAGGATTACGAATATATATACTTCATGGGGTCTTAAACCTATATTTCGACATGTTACAAACGGAATGACAAACTGATATATACCCTCACCACATATGGTGGAGGGTATAAAAATTTATAGAAAATATATATTTTTTTTATATGGTATAAACTAAATTTATATATGATTGAATATAATGCCTCATATCAAATTGTTTGTTGTTATATGATATGCGGTTCTTTATAAATTATTTCGAATCCTAACCATGGAAATAAATTTTTTTTGGTGTTTTTATACCCTCCACCATATATGGTGAGGGTTTGGATCAGTTTGTCATTCCGTTTGTAACATCTCGAAATAAAGGTCTATTACCCCATAAAGTATATATTTTCGTGATCCTTATGCAATTTTAAGTCGATTTAGCGATGTCCGCCTGTCTGTCCGTCTGTTGTAATGAATTTTTTAAATTTTTTTCAAGTGAACAATTAAGATCCGAACTTCACATTCACTAGGATAGCTATATCCTAAATGTTTCAGTATATGTCGTAAAAACCGAGCAACTTATATTGTACCGTTCGCACTTATCGCACAACAACCCGAGTTAAACTTATACCAACATATAATATAACGTTAAGTGGCGGTCAAATTGGTAGTAGATCAGAATCCTAAAGTTCGGTTCGTGGATCTTGGGTCGGCGGGACCCGTCTTACCGCTAGCTTCATTGGGTGGGGAGGTTTTTGACCCAGATCACACAAACTGTTCATTACGAGTGAATATTACAGAGTCCCTTAAGAGTGGTTGCTAAAAAAAATGGAATATGGACCGGAAAAATAGGATATAAGCAGGGCCTATATACACAGAAATTTGATGAAATCTAAACGTAGGTATTTCCTGGGAATATTCTTAGGGTAACGATGGAACATCCTCGAGTTCTGAACCCTCCCTGACCTGTGTCCTTATATGACCCAAAAATAACAAAGGACCCTAAATCGACATAGTTTACTTAACCTCTAGGAAAGTCTAAAATTCCAAATTAAACGCACATATTGATAGATTCAGTTTCAATTAAAAAAAAAATTCATTTATTTAACGTTTTGCTTTTGGTAATATTTTCTAATTTGGCTTAACTCTCACTACAATTCTTATTTTCCCACAAATTGGGCGTAAAAAATATAACTAAGATTTAAAATCTAATGGTAGATCTAATGCTATGAATACTAAGTTATACAATACAATTTCCAGGTTTACATTTTAGTGACTATAACTTTGGATAACTTTACATGGATTTAGCATAATAAATGTTTAAAATTGGCATAGTATTTTAATGTTGTTATTCGTCTAGAAACCGAAAGCCGAATTAAAAAATTTATATTATACGATTAATCGTTATAGTGCACATATTTAAAAGGTTTATAAAATGTTAATTGTTTAGCTATTGTGTTACTTTTTTTTTTTAATTTCATTCTATGACGTTAGTTTTTGAAAAAACGTTTAAATAAATAAAGTTAAAGAATGTAAAAATACAAAACATCAAACCACCTTATGGCTGCTTTCTGATCAGTGATTAAGCCTCTTATTCTATAATTTCAACAAGGCAAGATCAAAAACCATAAAGTACTCTAATTTGTGATCATAGTATGAAATTAAAAATAAAGACTCTGTAAGAAAATACTGTGTTGTAGGAAAATTTTTATAATAAAGAAGATGGCATTCTTTTCAATCTCTATTTTCTTATTTTAAGCAATAACTAATGCTTTTTAGATATCTTAGATTTTACATTACAATTATATTTTAAAATAATCCATTACTTTAGATTTCTGGTTTTCACAAAGGCATAGATTTTGTTTATATTTGTGTTTCTAAAGTTTTTTTATCTCAGTATTTTCTTACGTTATTTTGAAAGAGAAAGAACTTACCCTGCAGAGTGTCGAAAGGCATTTCATGCAGCTGTGAGGTTGATGGTCATAGCGTACACAGTGAAGACACGGTGATTAGAGCGCCTTTTTTTGTTTACGGCCTTTTAGAAAACTACGTGGAAACTACTATTTTAATACACTATAAAAGCAACTGCGCTATGAAGAACTGTAGGTGAAACAACTGTATGACAAATTATTCTGTCTCTCTTTATTGCGTCTGATTTTCCACTTTATCAGCTTATTATTGGTTTGGCCCACTCACTATTTTTGTAATAATAGAGGCGAATGTATTATATATAATATGAATATCCTCTTTCTATTTCTGAAACTAGTTTTTCGTTATCTGGCATCATAACTGAGATAACTAATATCAAGTTTGATATAAAATTAGGAATGAAAACCATTTTCATTGTTTTTCTTTTAAATCTTTGGGCAAACTAATAATAAGCTGACGATTAAATAAATGTATTTTGTGAGTGTGTTTATTTGCTCATACAATTTACAGATCATATAAATATGAAACCTTGTTGTATGTTTTGTTCTTTTAAATACTGAGATAAAATAAAAAAATACATTAATTATGTGCAAAAATGCTATAAAAACAAAACAGTTTTTGTTATTACAATATGTAACCCAAGTATAAAATTTGTTGTGAGTTTGTACTAAGTTTATGAAACAACAATTTTAGTAAATACAGTCATGTTGCACTTCTATGGTATCTTTTTGATATTTTTGGCGATCATATGTTTTAAAACATGCTGTGTAGTTGTTCACTTTTACACATTATTTTTTTGTATACATTGTTTTTAAATCTCTTTCTCGCCTAGGACATGAAATACAACAACAACCCTCACCATACGGTTTTTATCACTCGTTTGACAGCTGTCACTTTTGACATCACTGTATACCCTGTGTTGATGGTAATGCAGTTTTGTTGTCACCAAATGCCAAAGTGTTTTTGTTGTTATTGTTTTCTCTTTTTTCTCAATTTCACTATAATCCCGTTTATTTTATTCTTATATATATATTAATTTTCACCGTTTTATTTTTTATACAAAAACAAATTCTACTTTTACATTCTTTTTTTTAAGCTTTGATTTAATTGTTTTAATTTAACCGTTTATTTTCGCCACAGTGAATAAATCAGATAAGATCATTTATTTAATTTTTTTAATTTAACAAGTTTATTATAATTTTCTTTCAACCATTTAAAATTACTTTGGCACAATATGTAATAGAATTGATTTGGTTTTCAACTTTTAAAAATTTTTCTGAAATATTCTTTATTTTTTACTACTAAATTCTATTTCTCAATGAAATATCAATTTTCGTATTGAATTTACTTTTATAAAATTTTAAATAATCTTCAATGTCAAAATTTACTGTGCACACATTTTTTTCAACATTAAATATCATGTGAAACCACGTACTTTTTATTTCATTATGTTTTTTCCTCTTTTTTCTTTTTAAACAATTAACAAATTTTTAATACCCTCTTTTTATCAATTTTGGTTTTCGTATTTCGAGATTTATTTATTTTCCTTTATGTGCAATCCTGTTTTTTTTTTGTTATTTTCCCAATTCTTATGTGCAATGTTTTTATAATTTAATTTGCGAAATCTTATTGTGGATTGTTACGATTAGTTTTTTTTTTTTTTTTTTAATTCTATCTACAATTTGTTATATTTTTATACAAAATTTTTATACTTTTATATTTTAAAAAAATTTTGCTGATAAGATTATTCAACAAAAATACGTTTAAAAGTCGCTTTTTTCTTTTTCTTTAGTTAATATTTATTTAGCATGACCTAGACTATTTGTTGTTTTGCCACTAATAATTTTAAACCCGCAATAATTTCGCAGTTTCACTGATTTTATTTCAACTATGTAACACATGGTGTGTTTCGAAAGAGGAACAAAAACCTTCTGCTTAGTACACGACTTTAAGTAAAAGTTGTCTGTCCTCTTCAATAATTATGAGTAAATTTCCAATTGCACCAACAATGCTATGTAATTGAAATCTTTTACAGAAAGAATTCTAATTATCCCTCAAACGGCCAAGGGATCTATAAAAGAATTCTTTAACAGTTGTTCGTAAACTTCTTCTCTGATATTTTAAGCTAAAAAATGATGGCATTTACTAATCAATGCTCTCTGGTTGACCCGATTTCCCTCCCGAAAGGAATTGATAAATCCACAGATTTATTTCGGGAAGAGTTGGAATTAGCTTTAAACAAAATTTATAAGAAACGAAATAGTTTTCGTTAAGAAACGGTATTAATCTATAACATTTTTAATACGTTTTGAGGGATAAAGCTACTAGTTGTCTGTATAAAAATTAAGAACAACACCCAGTTGAGTTGGTGTTGTTCGTTTGATTAGACGATCTGCACTGTACCACTGCTTATGAAGGAAAGAACGATCGTAGAACATTCTTGTGACTACTTCGACTACTCACAAAACTTGGTTAGCAACAAAATTAACGATCGTTTTCGCGCCTAGTAACATGTCATAATCTTAACCAATCAAATTACGCCACGGAAATTTGCATAGTAACAACCTTTAAATATTATAAAGTATGTCTAAATCTGGTATCTGCAAAATCTTTGAAACGAAAACCGATATGATTCATTACACTATCTGTCTGTTGAAATGGCGATCACGACGCGAAGGCCCCAGGGGGGATTGTTGGACATCCTCCCGAGCAGTTTGGTATTGAAAATGAGCAAAATCGGTCCAGCGGTTAAATAGTTATGAGTGAAAATGTGAAGATATCATTAAATTTTCCATACAAATTGGTGTATTTTAGTACAATTTCATAGAAGCGACAGGTACCAAATATATTTTCTTATATTTTTTCATTAGTGGTATAGATATTAATAATATTTTGTATTCACCTCAAATATTTTTCACCTCAAAAAATTTTTTCACTTCCATAATTTTACTTCAAAAGTTTTTTACATTATTTGTATCAAAAACAGTAGAGAACATTTGTTTAGGATATTGGTGGAGGGTATTCAAAGATTCGGCACAGCCGAATTAAGCCTTTTTTACTTGTTTAAATTTAATTTAATTTTCTTATTAATATTTTTTTTTCGAAAACACCAGTAGTTAGAAATTTTTGATATCATATAAAGTAAAACAAAATTTATATAATCATATATAGACTTATCTAATAATATATTATCATACATATGTCAGTATGCATTACCATATATACAAGTTAATAATTTCGATTTTTTGTTATTATAATAACCAAATGAATTCATACATACGACAAAAGAACTGCTCCGGTTTTGAGATAAAGAATGAGTCAAGCCAATTTCTGATACCCTGTTCTGTAGTGAAGCGTATTCTAGTAAGGGCGTTCTGCATCGATCGAAACAAATGGTAGTCAGAAGGGGCAAGATCTGGGCTGTAAGGCGGGTGAGCCAAAACTTCCCATCCACTGTCTTCCAAATAGTTTTTGACCGGTCTTGAAACATGTGGACGAGTGTTGCCATGGTGGAAGATTATGGCCTCGTGTCTCGTTGATTGCTCTCTTCACACGAATCAATCGTGTTCGGCACAGGTGCCCTGTTATCGTCTGACTTGATTTCAACTGCTCATAATACAAAACACCCTTCTGATCCCACCAAATAAAGAGCATTAAATTTGCGCAATGGATATTCGGCTTCGGCGTTGATTTGGCTAGTTTTCCGGGCTATACATATGACTTTTTGCGCTTGGGATTATCGTAATGTATCCATTTTTCATCACCAGTAACAATACGATGCTAAAATGATATTTTTTGTAGCGTTCAAGCAGCATTTCCAACACGCAAAATCGCCTTTCAACGTCTCTCAATTCATATGGGACCCAATTTCCTTGCTTTTGAATGAATTTCAATGCTTTTAAACGTAGGGAAATGGCTTGTTGTGTGCCTCTCAATGATAATGCAAGTTCTTCTTGCGTTTGACAATAATAATCGTCTAGTAATGTTTCCAATTCCTCATCTTCAAACTTTTTCGGCAGACCAGGCCTTTCCTTGTCTTCTGTGTCGAAATCAGCACTTTTGAATCGCGCAAACCATCCCAACAAAATTAAAATGATTCTAAAGGAATTAATGTATCGTGTAGATCTGATTTTCCTCTTCTAAGGCAGTTCTTTTTCACAACTTCTAAAAATGTGATTTTTAATGAAATTTATCACTTTTCAAATCTATAACGGGTACTTATTTTAAAAACAACCAAAGTTAAACATTAATCATAGATATTTCTATATAAATTTTGACATTTTTAACCATGGTTTAAGCTTGAGTGATTTGTTTCAATCGTAGTTATTGTTGCTACAGAAATTAAAAAATTTTTTGTAGTAAAAATTGGAAGAATTTCGAATAAAGTAATTTAACAAATAAGGCCCGATTATTATTTAACCAAAAGTCAAACTCAAACTTTATATCGGAAACAACAACAAATGTGTCAGTTAAATTACCTGGTATAAGCTAACGGAAGATTGTAAAAATGAGGCTAAAGTCCGATTATTGATGTCCTGTTAAAATCTAAATTACAAATTCAAAATTTATTTAGTAACATAAAAAGATCTCATTTTTCACAAACCATAAGAAGGGCTTTAGATGCAATAAAAAAGGATCATAAAAGAAAACTTCAACCCTATGGCACCCCTATGTAAAAATCATTGGTTCCGATCCAAATTTTTACAACACTGGAATCAAAATCACAACTTTTTTTCTCTTCTTTTGCTACTTCTTTTTGCTGGGATCGTTCAAAAGTTTTTGTAGTTGGTGCTTGTTGACCGTAAGCTTCTACCAACAATCGATAACTTTCAGCAGCCGTTTTTATCAAATGAAGGAAGGTTATCATATTTCTCCACAAAACATCCTTTTTAGGCACAAAATTCTACATTATTATAGCGATTGAAAAAAATGTGTGTTTACACTTTGGCGTCTATCGAAAAAAAATTAAATAAAAATTATTATATTTCTAAAACACAATGCCTTTGCCAGGATTTGAACTCGGTCGGCCGGAGTTGTCGTGATGTACGCACTCAGTTATATACATTGTGTTATAGATATCTAATTGTATATTCGGGACTTATACACGCAAAGAAAAAACATTGTTGGGTCAATCATATTCGAAGAGCATCATATATTTTTGGGTTTATGGTTGTGCCAACCATAGTCGCACTATATTATAGTTATAATATTATGATGATAAAATAACCATATTTTTACCATAATATGGTCCCTACAATAATATTATGATTCAAAAATTACCATATTATAGTCCTAAATAAACATGTTATAATGAATTTATCATAATATGATCGCACGAAATCATGGTATGCTCAAAATTTTATCATATTATGATCCCTCAAAACTATATTATGATTCCTGGATTATCATTATATGATTCATAATCTAAGAAAATTTATTAAAGAAAAGTTCTTAGAAACTATAAAAAAGCTTTTTCAATTTAAGAATATTTCCCTTAGAAATGTTTTTTTCTAAAAAAAAATAATATTAAGGACTTTTTGAAGAAAAATTTTAAAGGAAGAAATCATAGGACTTTTCTTTCAAAAAAACTTTGATTCTGTGTACTTGTTTTTAAAAAAATACATAAAACTTTTTATTAAATTTTAGTGACTTTTTTAATAAAAAAAATCTTCAGACATTTTTAAGATTTTTTAAGAAAGTTTTTAGAAATTTTTCTTTAAGAAAAAGTCTTTAGAATCTAGAATATTTCTACTAGAAAAAGTCCTTAGAATCTAAGTATTTTCTTCAAAATCTATGAATTTTTCCTTCAAAGAAAGGCATTAAAATCTAGGTTTGTTTAGAATATATGAACTTTTATCTAAGAAACAGTTCGGAGAATCTGAGAATTTTAGTTTAAGGAAAAGTCCAAAGAATCTAAAAATGTTTATATTACATAAATTTATAAATATCTATTATTTTGTGTAAGAAACCTCTTCGTACAAAAAAAATCATGGGTTCTACAGACTTTTTCTTATAAAAAATATTTTATTAATATTTTGAGCACTTTTTACAAGAAATAAATAAATAAACATATATTTTTTTTTGATTCTAATTGTTTTTTTTTAAAGAATTAAAAAATATAAAATCTTTCGATAGAATATTTTTGACAATGAATTGATTAGTGTAAATAATATTATTTGTATAAGGATTTTTCGAAAAAAATCCCTTTAAAAAAAATCTTCTAAAGCTAAAAAAATATTAAATGGAACTTAATGGGTCAATTAATGAGTATTAATGACATGTGAAAGGTACCCATCTGATATTTGTCCAGTTTTAGTAAACAATATATGATTGTTTTTTTAAGACATTTTGTAGTAAGAACAAACTGACTGAACTGATATAATTTTGGTTTTTATGAAAACATACAATATTATGACTGTAAATGTTAAAGTCATGTTTTATTTGATGTATATTTATTTATTGATTGTAGCCAGGCATTTTATCGTTGCATAATTATCATATAGTAGTAATATAGTAGCAGTGATCATATTGCAACCATGTTTTTCTCTGCGTGTATATAATATAGTTATATATTAGGAAATTTGGGGAAAATATGTTATCATGGCTGAGTTATTGGTACTAAAGTGGTACTGATTTAATATAATTATATAACTATACATATTATATATAATTATATATTATTGACTAAGAAGAAATGTGAAGAAATAATTAGATTTAAAGCAAAACATATATGTATATACACATATATAAATTTTCATCACTTATATCCTATCCAAAATTTCTAGTTCTTGTTGTCCCGAAATGATTAAGTATTTTAGTTTTTTTAAAAAAAAAATATTAATAAAGAAATAAAAACATACTAATAGCCTGTTCCTCGATCTCGAACGAAAGCAAGTCACTCGAATTCGAATCAATTTGGGTTTCTCTATTTCGAAAGTCTTCGATCGACTTGACTTACGTGTGTCAATTTTTATTTCTTACGCATTTACAAATCACAGAGATGCCAGATCATATATTTTAAGCATTTGTTACAATTTTCTTTAAAAGTAGCAAAAATACTACTAAGCTGCTTTAAGACAAAAACAACCCTGTTTAACAGTGATCAGCTGTATATGACAAATGAAATAAAAAAATAACAATAAACAAATAAATTTTTATTTGGAAAGTGTGTTTATTTTTGAAAATTTTTGTTATCGATTGGTTGTGGGTGAAATTGTTGTTTGGAGAGCTTTTCTGTTGCCTGTTGTCTGTTCCGTGCGGTCACTTCTAAAGTCCTTGTAAAATAAAAGATGTAAAATAAAAAATGTAAATATGAGCTTCTTTGGCAAACGTAAGCCACAAACAACACACACATTCCTTTTACCACTCAGCAACAGCGAAATAAGGGGTAAAACGGAGTTTAGTTTTCTGGTCAAATTTTCCTCCTCTGCGGATAATTTGTTTGCTCCGAACACCAGAGTCCTTCTGGCAAAATCAGGGCCTTCTTCCATATAAAATACAAGCGTCTTCGGATGGTCCATTGTTGATTTTTTTAACTAAAATTAAAAATTCTTAATAAACTATAAATATTTGTATTATTTTGTATTTATTTTTTGTTATCCATTTCTTTTATTACTTTATTTTGCTTTTAAAAATATCAAATATATATTTACTCGACAAAAAAATAGCAAGTGACTGATTTTGACATTTGCGTTCGAGCTGTTCGAAATAGAGAAACCAAATTTTGTATGAAAACAGTTACGTTTTCATTCGAGTCATCGTTCGCATAGAGTTAGTGAAACCCAAATCAGTTTTCTTTCGACTAGAAAGCGAACGAACGTGTTCTTTCGAGATAGAGGAACAGGCTATAAAAGCACAAAAATGTATCTGCCTAGCTGGGATTCGAAACATGGGGCCACATATAATTATATGAAATTATATCTTTTACCATATCAAAAATACTCTAGATATTGAAGTATATATAGCAATATCTCAAATTCGTTTGCACATATTGTATAATATATAATTATATCTTATACCATGTCAAAAAATATTTCTTATATTGGAACATATAACAAACCATACATAATTATAGCTCATACCATATTAAAATATATTTTTGATAATAGCCCATATATTATTATATCTGATATATAAGATACCATATATAATAAAAAATGGTTCTGCATAAGCCATATATAAGTATATATGGTATTGTATACGTCATATATAAATATATACAGTCCCTTGTAACCCATATATAATTATATATAGTGTTATATACAATTTTATATGATATAATACATACCATATCTTTATATACATATATAAAATTTACATAATTTAATAAAGATTAATATATAACCAGATATGGTTATATAACATATAAGGTAATTTAAAAAAAATTAATATATAATATAATTATATATGCTAATTCATACTGAAATATTTATTTATATATGATAATATATTATTGATATTGAATTTGAGATATTGTTTGATATTGTATATGAGATATTGCTATATATAGTTGCAATTCTAGAGTATTTTTGATATGATGTAAAATATAATTAGATATAATTATATGTGGTGCCATGTCAATGGTTTTGAATCCCAGCCAGAGAGATAGCATATTTTGTATTGTTTTATTATTTTTTTGTATTAATATATTTTTTACAAAACTTTCATATTTTAACCCATTTCAGTACAACAAGATCTATAAATTTTTGATAGCATATAAGAAATAATTAGTTTATAATAATCTAGGTACATATAAAATTAAATATGATCTTTGTTTCCAAAAGTCCTATAAGAGGTGAAAATTTATATTTTTTTGTTTGTTTTGAATATTATAATTATTTATCCACATTTTTTCTTAGTCTATAATACATGATTATATATAATATTACATATAAAGGGTGGTTAAATTTTAAGGGCCGATGTTGATTTTAAATAAAACACAAATTATTTTGGAAATTATTGTCATTTCTTTTTATAATGATAATATGGTATGGTTCAATTATGTATGAAACAAAATAACAAATGGCCGCCGCCGAAATTTTCGGTGACGCTGAGGCATAATTGAGGTTCTATGCCGTTAATGTGCCGAATTATCTTATCCTTTAGCTCTTGAATTGTTTCTGGCTTATCGACGTAAACCTTTTCTTTCTAATAACCCCAAAGAAAGAAGTCCAACGGTGTCAAATCACATGATCTTGGCGGCTAATTGAGATCGCCACCACGTGAGATAACACGGCCATTGAATTTGTCGTTAGCTGTGTGGCAAGTGGCACCGTCCTGTTGAAACCACATATTGTGCACATCCAATTCGGGCCATAAAAAGTTCGTTATCACCTCACGATAGCGAACACCATTATAGTAACTGCCGCCAGCCCGTAAACCGCACCAAACAATCAATCTTTGTAAGTGCACTGGTTTTTCGACAATCACTCTTGGATTATCATTCGCCCAAATGCGGCAATTCTGCTTATTGATGAATCCACTGAGGTGAAAATGTGCCTCATCACTGAAGATGATTTTCTTCGAAAATTGATCATCCACTATTGGCATTTCTTGCCACCATTCTGACCACTGACGACGTTTGGAATGGTCAAGAGGCTTTACTTCTTGAGTAAATTGCACATTGTAAGCGTGTAAATGCAAGTCTTTATGCATAATGTTCATCATCGACGAGCCGTCCTGTTGAAACCACATATCGTGCACATCCATATCTTCCAATTCGGGCCATAAAAAGTTCATTATCATCTCACGATAGCGAACACCATTCACAGTAACTGCCTGACCGGCCTCATTTTGGAAAAAATACGGCCCGATAATGCCGCCAGCCCATAAACCACACCAAACAGTAACTCTTTGTGGGTGCATTGGTTTTTCGACAATCACTCTTGGATTATCATTCGCCCAAATGCGGCAATTCTGCTTATTGACGAATCCACTGAGGTGAAAATGTGCCTCATCACTGAAGATGATTTTCTTCGAAAATCGATCATCCACTGTTTCCATTTCTGGCCACCATTCTAACCATTGACGACGTTTGAAATGGTCAAAAGGCTTTAGTTCTTGAGTCAATTGCACCTTGTAAGCGTGTAAATGCAAGCCTTTATGAATAATTTTCATCAACAACGAGCGTGAGAGGTGCAATTGTTGGGCACGACGACGAGTTGAGGTGGACGGCTCTTCAGCCACATTATCGCGAACAGCAGCAATATTTTCTGCAGTACGAGCATGCACTGGTGTTTTCACATCTCCTACAGACCCGGTTTGCTCAAATTTTTGCATGATTTTTCCGATTGTACCCACATTTGGACGATTAAATTGACCGCGTTGCTCGATTGTTGCTCATGGTTCAAATTGAGTTAGTCTGAAATTGAGAAATGTCATGACGTTTAGGTGTGGTTCACATTCAACATCGGCCCTTAAAATTTAACCACCCTTGAGTTATGTACAATTATTTAAAATCAGATAAGTACAGCACCAATTTAGTCTCATTAATTCAGCTATGATATGTAGAAATTTTTCCCAAATTTCGGAATATATAGTTATATATAAGTCCCGAAGATATAATTATTTATAACACAATTATACGAAAAATGTAGCCTAATAAAGTCAGCCACACACTGCTGAGTGCTTAACTCACCACAACTGTGATAGACTGAGTTAAAATCCTGGCGAAGGCATTGTTTGTTAGAGTTATAACATTTTATTTTTAATTTAATCTTTTAAACGTTTATTATTGAAAAAAATAAAATAAGTTAAAAATAAATTATAATTAGTTTTTAAAAATCTAGTTACATGTAATTGCATATGATCTTTGTTTTTAAATATCCAAGCAAAATCTATTATTTTCCTAAATTGATCATTCGCACGAATGATTGAATTCTAAAATTTGTAAACCGAATTATTTTTTTATGACTGAATTCAATGATTGTATAAATCAAATGGTAAAAAACCAAAAGCTTCGTTATAAAATAAAACGAAAGGGATCTATTAAAAATTTATTAGTTTCACAGAGAAGTGATTTGGGAATGCAGTCATTACATTTTTTTCAGAATTAAAAATCGAATTAAGGATTGAATTCTTTTAAAGATATCATCGGATTTTGCTAATTTTCAAGAAAAATTTGTCTGCCATTCTTAGTGACGTAAAAAAAAAAATATATATATATATATATATATATATATGCTGATGTAGTTTTATTTCGAATACTTATGTTATTTATGGTTTGTACGTACCTACCTACCTTTATAAACTTATGACTTTGCCCTCGAACTTTTTCGATTTCACATACAATTTTCTAGGCTTTTATGGAATACAAAACTTTTGCATGTACGGTGGAGCTGAAGCTGTTGCGACATAAATTCACATAGTTCCTTTGACTTAAAGAATGCGTACGTGTATATGGATATATAATATATTCCTTTTAGCTTGTTGGTAGAATTCCAATGGATTTAATTTCCCCAATGATATGTTTAAACGTATTCCTACAATATTATCTTGTCTATTGTTTCCATTAGTTATTTTGGAAGTTTTTTCTTCGATTTACTCTATTCAGCATCTTCTTGTTAGTCTTCATCTTTTCCCAAACATGTATTTATATCACGTTGTATGTGTATGCAGTAGAGTGGCAGGTTTTTTCTCGACTCGATTTTTATCAAATATATATCATATATAATTAAACCATTTGGCCTAAAACTTATATTAGCAAAATTTGAAGAACTCTTATCTGTGAACCACGGCGGTCAAAGTTAGTATATTCTTGTGTATAGGTTTTTTAAATTTAGGGAGATATTACAAAAACTGACACGAATTACACGGTGCTACACTAAAAAAGAACTTGCGAAATGACCTAGTGTAGATTGTAGGTCTAGCTGAGTGTACTATATAACCGGTTATAGAAGTTGCAATATACCCCCAAATTTCGAGATATGGGGAAAAGAGTATTTTTTTGGACTGGCGCACTTAAACTCTTCTAACTCAGTAATTTTTTAACCGATTTCGAAACGGTCAAATATATATACTTCCCGTATACTATTAATATAAATATGTAGAGATTTTTTTAATAATATAAAAATTTTTCATTTTTTTAAACTTTTTCATTTCTTACGAGGTTTTTTTTCGAATCTTCTTTTAAAACAACAATATTCTCAAAGTCAGTGTCCTTTTGAGTAAAACAAGTTTTTATTCATGTAAATCGGTTAAAAATTGACAAAGTTATAATACTTTTTCTAATCAAGAGATATTAGAATTCCTTAAACTATTTTTTAATTAATTTAATTTTTGTTAACGAATCGCCGTTAAAATCCTATTTAAATTATTTATTATTATTTACGTTTCAATTAACAAAGAAATTAAACATTTTTTTGTTTTTTACTTTAGATGGTTACTCAAGTTCGGCGTCTGCCAAAGCCAACTTAAGGAACTTAGGTCAATTACAGTTCTAGCTATAGGACTTATTATACGAGTATGATACAAACAAGACATAAGTACGAAGGAGAAATAAAGAAAATCCACTCTGTATAGTTTAGTACTCTATCATTGTAAATAAGGCATTATTTAAATTATTTTTGTAATAATACCGTTACTTTTTTTTTGATACTTGCAAAAAAGTTGTTTACTAGTTAGTATAAGTGGTGCAGCTTCAAAAAACAACATATTTTTCTTAAAAAAAGCTAACTAAAATATGTAATTGTGTTATAAGCTAAGTGTTAATAAAAATCATTTGATTTATTAAAAGTTGGATCATGGATTAGTTTTATATCTTTATCTAAACATTTTTTGGGTAACAAAAGAAGTGCTGACTACACTGATGTTGTTAGTGAATTTCTTAAGGCGTACGGAGAAATCGATGCAAAATGTCAATCAAAATACATTTTTTGCATTCTCACTTGGAATTCTTTCCAGAAAATGAATTTAGTGACGAGCAAGGCGAACGTTTCCACCAAGGGCTATCAACAATGGAAAAGCGGTTCGGAGGAAAAAGTCAGATCGGAATGCTACCGAATTACTGCTGGTTGCCTTACAAAAGTAGATTAAGTAAAGATTTTTAAAAAATAAACGTAATTAAAAAAAAAAATAGTTCGAACTTTAAATTATTTCTTTTGTTGAATCATATAATCGTAATCGGGTTTTCGCTGTTTAGAAAAAGTACTATAACATTGTCATTTTTTAACCGAATAACACGATTAAAAGCCGACTTTGAGATTATTGTTGTTTTAAAAGAAGATTTGAAAAAAAACCCTCGTATAAAAAATCTCTACATATTTATATTAATAGTATACGGGATGTATATATATTTGGAAAGAGCACGTTCATTTCTAATTAATTCCGTTTCGAAATCGGTTTAAAAATATAATACATATACATATATATAATACACTCAGCTAGACCTACAACCTACACTAGGTCATTTCACAAGTTCTTGCAATATTTTTTTGTAGCATAGTGTTATTATACTTAAGTGTCTTAAGCTAACTTTTTTTTTTTCGAGCGCCCCGGTAGGCTTGTTGGTAGGTGCTAGATTATCAGTGCGGGGGTCGTGGGTTCAATTCCCACCAGAGGCTCTGGTCTGTTTTCACTACAACGAGCCGAAGGCCTTTGTTGCTAGTGCTCGGTTAGGGTATTAACATATAATTTGTAATTATATGATTAATAAATAAAATAAATAAATAAATAACTTTTTTTAAATTTCAGCTTAATCTAATAATTCGTGGTACCCAGCAAAATCTCAGTAATGAGTACTATGGAATCTAAATAATAAGCAGTATATATAGGGTCATATCATTACATTACAAAATATATAAAATATGTGGTTAACAAAATAAATTGTTAAAGCAGTTTAAAACACGCATTTACAGGTTTGTAAAGAATAAGGGTTACTCGTATACTTATTAGTAATTAAAAATAAGTAGTTACCAATTTTACATTATTTTTGTAGTTAAATAAGTAGTCGTGCGTAAGCTCTACCCTTATAAAAAGGTCTTTCACTAACCAAAAGTTACATTATTTAACTCATATCGTCCCAAAGATTTTTTCTTTTTTTTATCTTTATAAAACTTGGTAGTTTAGGTAATTTGGGGTTAAAAAACACGAATCTGAAGTCATATTTTTTCAGATTTTTTGTTTCTGAGAAAAATGGTGTTCGATTTCTCGAACACTGTATTTTGAAGGCATATTACAACAATAAAATGTTTAATCGTTTGTTAATGGAACTACATTTTTACTTTTTTTATTTTTTAATTTTTTTACAAAGTTTTTATATTTTAAATTATGCAAAATTATGCTAAAACACATTATTATTTTCTTCTTCTTTGTTATAAAAGGGGGAGTGAAGTGGGTAAGAACTTTTACATTTGAAGCTAACCCCTTATACTATCTAATTGCATAAAAGAAATAGTTCAGTCTTAATTAAAAAAAGATAAAAATTATAAAAACGAGTGTTCGAATAATTGAACACTGGGACGATATGGGTTAATTACTTATTTGGTAATGAAAGATTTTACTACTAACACAGTGGCCAAAGGTACAATTTTTAAGTAGTTTTGAAGGTACTCAAAATGCAACTTCTCGTATATTAATATAGAATTAGATATTGGTATAGTAATATAAACTGTATAGAAAAATACATTATAACTAAATGAAATATAAAACTCGTATAAATAAAATACCCCATTGTATCTAGCGATCCTTCAATTTCGATATACTCGTAATTTATTATATATAGGAGTTTTTTTTTTTTGAGAGCGGAAATCCGCCTGCTGTCAAAATATATATAATATAAAGGTGAACATCTCTTCTTTAAAATTCAATATTGAGAGATGCTTCCAAAGATGATTAAAATATTTTAATATTTTAATATTTTTGCTTTAATTTCAAATTCAATCTGTCATCAGATTTTTAAAATTCAAAAAAGCTGATGATTTTTTTATATGTGATGTAATTCGTATCAAATATTTTGTCTGCTTGAAAATTGTCATATTGAAAATGTTGGATGATTTCGTGAAATTTCGGAATTCGTTTTAAAAGTTGAACTTTATCATTTTTGGAATCTGACATTAGATTTTTAAAATATAGGATCTAAAATTGTATATCTTGGAGTATTCGAGGGTCCCTACTTAAGACTATGACAATTTTTTAATATTTAAAATCGCATATTCAATATTACGGTTTAATTACTGAAAAAAATATCATTCGCAGTTTTAAATTTTACCAAAAAATTATATAAAATTCATTAAATGGCTTTTTAAAAGTTAGTTATAAATAATTTTAAAAACTGAATATTTTTAGTCTTGTGTTTAATTAACTCCCGATATATATTAACAATAAAAATCTTAGCAATAAGTAAAATGTGTCGGCAGAATAACGGCACAAAATTTCTAATTGCCGAGCTTGTTCTCATATTTTGAAAAATTTCAAGAAAGAAGATTCTTCTATGAGTACTTGTAAATACACTTGTTTAGGGAATTTTTTTTTTAAGTTTAATAATTTTTTGTTGTTTTTCTATAATTTTTCTTTATTTTTTATTTTTGGCGTCTTTTTTATAATTGTCGAAGGAAAATGGCAGCTAGTTTGACGTTTTATCTTAGTTATTGCTTTATCTTAGTTATTGCTAACGAATACTGCTGGAGAATTATTGCGACATATTTGCCGACAATAAAATGTACGAAATCGAGTGGTCCACACTAGCGATTTCTTAATTTTTAAATTTGCTGCAATTGATGTCAACATATTTATCGATAGTCTAGACTACAAGTAAGATTACTAAAGTCTTTCAAGGAAAAATTTCCTAAAAATATATTTCATTCAAAGTAAAATACTATTATAAACAATGGCGCGTAATTATAGTAAAAAATAAAGTATACTTTTGGAGTTCTAAAGTATACTTTTCTTAAAAGTAGTAATTCTGACTATAATATCAAAATAGATAATAACACGCCTTTAATTTAAATTCGTTTTAAAAAAAACGGACTTTAGTACAGGCCAATATCAATAACTGTTGACTTGCTAGTAAAGAGTTGCCAGGCTGAACTTATTAACACTTTAAGGCTGGCATACGGGAATTTCTACGGATAAACGGATATTGATGAATCGAAATTTCGTAACAATATATTTTTTGAGGGTATATTTTTATAGGTGTAATAAATATTTTTGGCATTTGATGCTTAAAATCACATATAAGAATTGATGTAACTTTTATTAGAACTAAATAAACATTGTAATTTAGGATATTTTTTAATATTAACTTAAACGGTAAACGGTACAAAAAAAATTTTTCTCAAAATCTTTGAAAACCCTCTTTTAACATATTTCTTTCGAAAGTAGCATAAAAATAAAATTTTAACTTTTATTTGACAGCCTTTGTAGTTGTTACACACACAATGGTTATAACAGTGGTCCCTGAAATTGACAAAAATGGACTATCGCTTACCTTAAAATACCACAAACAAAATAACTTACAATACAGTTAACTTTAAATAACCTAAGATGCCATTAACCCTGAAATAAACTAATTTTAAAGTGCATATAACCTTAAAGTAAGATAACACAATAATTTGATATGGGGCTATATACAGTTATAAATATTCCCATATTAATATATGTACATATATACATTAGAGTTGACAAAAATACCTAAAAGTTTGAATTCACAATCTCCACAATGCTGGCCCTATTTCTTAATGCCTAAAAAGTCTCTGTGCCAAGTTTGAAAAAATTCGTTTATATAGGGTGTCCCAAGAAGAACGCAATTTTTAAATTTTAAATAAAACACAGATATTTAAAAAAAAAATCGTGAAACTTTATTATTTAAAAATTTAAAAATTGCGTTCTTCTTGGGACACCCTATATTTAGAGGTAGCACAAAAGTTAACAAAATTTAGTCTTCATTAATGTGAATAAAAGGAATAAGAGATCAAAATTTAAAAAATTTAGCAACTTTAAAGTAGTTCACAGTTTTTTTAAATTTATACATAAAAACACATATTTTAGTTAAAATATCCAAATTTTTGAACAGATGTAAGTAAAAATTCTACTTGCTAATGCCACATTATTTTCAGCCCAATGAAAAAAATGGTGAAAAATAAGGTAATTTTTAGAGGCTATAAAAAATCAATAAGAGCTAACGTAGAAAACCCCTTTGAGAGTGTTGATATACTAATGATATACATTAATTTCCCATTAGACTCATTGGGGGAATATTTAATTGTTGCACAGTGTAATAAGCAGTAGAAATAGTGTCTACTGTATACAATTTGATCTCAAAACTCATTATTTTTATTCTAGGTAATTTTTGAAAGTAGTTGAACATATTCGCTGCAGGAAAAACACACACAATGTGTGCAACTGCTTACCGGCGGCGTTACAAAAATATAAAGAATAAGTTGTTAACAAAATAAATAGTAATTCTTGTGGTGATAAGTAGTTAAAAAATTAGTGGTTACAGGTTTGTAAATAAAAAGTCTTACTCATATACCTTTTGGGGATTAAAAAATATGTATGTACACAGAAAATATCATCGTTCATAGATAATTTTTGTAAATACAAATAAAATGTTTTTTTAAAAAGGCACCCACAATGGAAGTTGTAAATACAAAAAACTTTTTGTTAGTTTTTTGTAACGTCTAACAAAAATAACTATTGATGACGCCGAATTATAAGCAGTAAAAAATGAAAGATTTCGCTGAGACACAAGGACAAAATATTAAAGTATTGGTGACACTTAATCTTCTAACGGCACATCTAGGGAAAATTTTTAATTTTTTTTGGCTTTTAGGCAAAAAAGTGCATCTTCTTCCGTAATTTCCGGTTAAGAATATTTCGTGTGGGTTTAAAGTTTTCTTCATAGAAAAAAATGACAGTCTAATGTGCATCTATATTGTCTTAGACTTTTCCACAAATACAGTATATACTACAAACAAACATAGACTCACGTGTATACATGTATGTTATATTCATTAGACAGAATGGGCAAGAGTTGCTTCATAGAACACATTCTGTATGTTGCATTTCTTTATCTGAAAGGTTTTTACAATCTAATTGTCGATGTTCAAATAATACTAAGAGGTTGAATGTGTATTTAAGAATTAGTGTGAGTAGTTGGTGCCAATGTTGCCAGGTTTATTTTTTTAATTTTTGTAAACAAATTAGCGGCCAAATTACCATCTCTTTTTAAAACCGTTATATTGGTTATAGCCCATGTCGGAATATATAGTCCAAATGCTACGCTTTTACCCCCCTCTAAAAGTATGTTTCATGTAAAATATTAATATACACAGTACATCACGAAAAAATTGCGGGGTTCTGACAATAGATTCTGCTAGAGAAGACAAACCAAAATATATTTGCGCATTCTGAAAGATCACATCGGAATTTTTTTAAGGGGGGGGGGGGGGCGCTTAAAGTTTTCCTCTTTAACCTGTTTGTGCAGCATATCGGTATATAAAACTATGTGTTCATTTACATCTGAGGTGTAGGGTATGAATAAAATGTGAAACATATTAACCCTCTAACTCCCTTACATAACGGTAATTTTTAGCTCTATTCTAACAAATTGTAAAAAAACCCTCTAAAAATGGAGGGAGGGCGGGAATGAAGTGTTCAACAAAAATGTTAGCTATACAATTTTACTACATATGTCAGAACAAACCAAAGCCCAAAACTTAACACAAAAATCGAATATCAGTCAAGTTCAAGACTGCCCCTCAGGTTTCTCGTCAGATTGTGGAAGGACCTACAGAATTTTGCATACAGGATGTTTTTTATGTTCCAGGCCATTGGTGTAAATAAAATATTTCTAGATATTGTTGCTCCGAAAGCGCTAAAATTTAAGAGTTTTCTAAAAAAATATTTAATTACAAAAAAAAAGGACACAACAAAAATGCTTTTTTGTATCTCCCTAGCTTGATTTCGAAACTATTGAGATGGACACATATTTTTTTTATATTTTATATCATATAATGAATTTCTAGGTTCAGAAGGCACCAACAATGGTATTTGTGAATACGCAAACTTTTTTGTAATTATTTTGTGACTTCCCTATTTATTTTTAAAAAAAAATATATGAACAACAACAATTTTCAAACAAAAAATAGTTAGAAATCAAAATTGAATTTAAACAAATACTTTTAGTTATTTAAAATTTTGTGATACTTTTCTTTGTGTAAGAAAAAACATTAAATTAAAAAAAAAACACAAAAAAATGTATCTTCCTAGCTGGGATTTGAAACCACTGAAATGGAACTACATATAATTATATCTTATATCATATCATTATATCTTATATTATAAATTTTCTCGCAAATAGTTAAAAAAAATTGTTTTGATATTGGGCAATATATTAAATCATACACTGAAAAAGTTTGCAAACAATCAAATATTTTTTTTTTTAAATTCAAATACTATTTCTAATAATTTTGTAGTTATTTTTTTTTTAAAAACTTGAAAATAAAAAGTTAAACCAAAATTGTTTGTATTAACAAATTCCGTTATTGGGGCCTATTTAAATAATTATTTCTTTATGATGTTAACAAAAATTTTGAATATGTGTTATAGAGTATTCAAAAAACCGGCCTTTTAAAAAAACCGGTTTCGGTTTTCTTCGAAAAATAGAATTTTAAAAAAACCGGTTTCGGTTTCGGTTTTTGCAGAAAAAACCTGTCAACCGGTTTTTTCGTTTTTTTTTAATTTGAATAAAAAGCTTATATGATTTGTTAATTATGTAAAAAAAAAAACGAAATTTAATATATAAAGTAATAAAAATAAAAAAATATATTCTTTGAAAAAAAAAATAATTCTTTCATTGTATTTCATTTCAACATTTCATTCATTGGTTTTAATATTTTTTAATATAATATCTTAAAAATTAATATTATAAAACTATATTTATATCAAATGAATAGAGATCATTGAGTTTGTAAATTGGGTAAAATTTGGTACGTTAGTAACTTGAACGTTTAAAACGTTTGGCATTAAATAAGTTTTTTTAATATTACGCTTTAAATATGTAAAAAGAAAATCTATTTTTCACTTCTAAAATAATATTTTAGAAATAATATGCAATTTAAATATTTCGTTTTAAGACGATTTTTTTGTTTGCTTTTGTATAAAGCTAGAAGTGGAAAATACTCCTTCACTAATAGTAGATGTTGGACTAATAGTCAAGAAACAATTATATAAATTTTCCAACTTTTCAGTTCTTTTGTCGCATTTATCAAGATATATGAAATCATAATATAATGATGAATGATTTTGTACAGTCTCTTTTTTAGGATTTTATACTGTTCATTGTGTTATTTAGATCAGAAATTAAACTATTTGAATTTGGGATATCCAAAGTTAAGTCTTCATCGGAATCTGTCAGACTTTCATCTAAATCTTCATAACCAAACAAACGATTATAAGTCTTTGTGTGTTATTTAGATAAGAAATTAAACTATTTGAATTTGGAATATCCACAGTTAAGTCTTCATCGGAATCTGTCAGACTTTCATCTAAATCTTCATAACCAAACAAACGATTATAAGTCTTCGGAAAAAATAAAAGAGACCAAGTAATTCAAAAAAACCAGTTAACCGAACAAAAAAGACAGGTTTTCGGTTTTCTTCGAATTTACAAAATATTCGAAACCGATCGGTTTTTAAAAATAAAGAAACCGGTTGACCGGTTTTCGGCTTCGCTTTTTGAATACTCTAATGTGTTACCTGAAGTATGGAATGAGTTACATAAGCTATATTTCAGAATTTTGGACAGAGATGTGGTAAAAATGAGGACTCAAAGGGCGAAAAGTCTCCCCTTAACTGCTTGCGCACACCGTAGAAACATAGAACGTAGAAAGTTTAAGTTAGGTATGTTGGTTCCTTCTCTACATTGATAACAGCTAACACGTGATTTTTGGAAAATTCAAAAGGCAGGGGCAAAAATGGGGAAAATTCTCCCCCTTGACGGCCTGCCAAAATCGCTGGAGCTTGGAAGTTGAAATTTGGTAAATGGGTTCCTCCTCCGGCGTAGACATCCACCTAGGTCGGATTTTGGAAATTCCACACACCACACCGATTTAGCTAGAAACCTAACATTGATAAGGTATATTTTATAATTTTAGCCAGGGACATGGTGATAATGGAGGTTCAAAAGGAGAAAATCTCCACCTTTCGAGGTGGAAAGCCGAAATTTTTATAAAGTTTCCTCTTCCGATATAGACATCAGCTAAGAGGGAGACATCAGTTAAGACGGGATTTTTGGAAAAACCTACAGGGAGGTGCAAAAAGGGGGAAAATATTGCCGCTTGACGGCCTGGCAAAACCACTAGAGCTGGTAAGTTGAAATTTGGTATGTTGGTACCTCCTACGGCGTAGACATCCTCTCAGACGGGATTGCTGAATATTCCCTTGTGAAGGGGCAGAAAGGAAAAGAGTCTCCCCGTTGATGGCCTGCCCACACCGATTTAGAAACCTGAAATTTGAAATATGTATTGCCTGAAGTATAGGCTAAAACATTCTTAAGTTAAATTTTAGAATTTTCGCCAGGAATATGGTAAAAATGGGGGACGGCGGATATTCATAAGGGAACTGCAGGTACTGCCGGGCTTAATGGGGCAAGATTTTTCTACGCTAACAACAAAGCGGGCTTTGTCCACTATTATTTTGTATCACAAATATGTGATAGTATGTAAACGGTGTTTTTTTTTTTTTGGTTATTCAGTTTAAACTTTTTTCAGTGAAAAAAAGATACATATGACATGTGGCAATGCGAAAAATGCTCAGTAAGGCCATTCACCATAAATATCGTCTATTTTTTGGTCGTCATTATCGACCCACCGAACAATCTTTTTATGGTGTTGTGACCAAATTTAGCACCAGTTTTACTTTATTGGACATTAATCCACCAACCGTTATCCGAAGAGTGCGTACCGAGGAGAATATTGCTGCTGTATCGCGAGTCCAATTTGTTTCCTTTCTATATAAAACTAATAAATATGAAGTTTGGAGGCAATCGGATAAAGAAAAGTCGAGGCGAAATCTATTGAAAATTTCATGAGCGTTTATATGGGAAAAATATGAATTTTTTCAGTTTTCAGGAAAATTTCGTTCTATATTTTAATTTTTTCAACCACTTGTGTTAAGAATCGATTTCAGTATAAAATTATCTTTTCAAAAAGCTACATAACTTCAAGATCGGTTAAGAACTCGCCAAGAAATAGCAAATGCCCCAGACCAATTTTGTGCCAAAAAAAACACTAGGTCATGAAATTTGATGGCACCTTTTTAAACTTTCAGAAACTGATTTAAGCCATAATTGTAATTATAAATAGTCAGATATGAAATATTGTTTCATAACCTGTCGCGCAATAAGGCAAACAACGCATAAATGTTTTGGCATAATTTTCAAAACTCCATATTCGATTTTTAAAAAATTTTCTTAAACACATTAAAAAAAAGGATTTTGCGCTTCAGGAGCTTGTTAAATACATCCCAGAGATGTCGGTGACGAGTTCTTATTTTGTGTGGATTTCAAGAAAAGTATGATTTTTATCCAAAATTATGTAAATTTACTCTTCTTAAGTACTTTGTATCAAAGATGAATCAATTTTGTACTTTTAAATGTTATATTTCATCTTAATAGCTTTTGAGTTTTGGGAAAAAATAATATGATATTTGGACATGCTAAAAAAGGACAATTTATTCAAAAAACGCAAATATTTTGTAACTACTGTAGAATGTTTAGAAGTGATGCTTAAAATATAATAGCCAAATGTGCGGATCTTCCATGCTAAAAATTTGGAATAAATCGAACACCGTTACCCCATTCCTTGCCAGGCACAGGCTTTAAATTTTTGCATATTTAAAAAATTAATAAATAAATAAAATGACTTATTCTAGATACTATTAAAAAAGTATGCTATGTTTTCGAAAATTAACCCTTTTGTGTCTCTGGGGTCAAATTAATCTATAGTGAAATATCTTAAAATTAACTATATTTAATTGCGCAGATGTCTCACTATTTGCTCGCAAATACATTAAAATATTAATATTTTAAAACTTTTTTTGAATTTGTGGATTATTTAGTATATATGTATAATATTTATTCCAGTAATAAAATTAAAAGTGTTTTTTATCACAAAAATATATCAGAAGAATTATGAACATGATTTTTTCCAACATTTTTATTATACCCTCCACCATATATGGTGAGTGTATATATCAGTTTGTCATTCCGTTTGTAACATGTCGAAATATAGGTCTAAGACCCTGTAAAGTATATATATTTGTGATCTTTATGCAATTTGGAGTCGATTTAGCGATGTCCGTCTGTTGAAATGGCTATCACGACGCGGAGAGGCAAGCGGGTTGTATATTTTTACCCAGTTTATTGAACATCCGCCCTAGCAGTTTGGTATTGAAAATGAACAAAATATGTTCAGCGGTTAAAAAGTTATGAGTGAAATTGTGAAGATACATCAAAATTTTATACACAAATTGGTGAATTTTAGTACAATTTCAAATAGCGACTGGTACATAATATATATTCACATATTTGTTCATGTCGCTTAGTAATAAATAATATTTTGTATTTACCTCAAATATCCTTGCGGGAAAAAAGGAGACAGTTGAAAATTGGGACCTATGCCGTGATAGGTAAAAGCTGGACAGATTCCGAAAATACATATCACGAGATAGGTGAAAATAGGACCGGTTTCTAAAGAACCTTCCACGTGACCGGTTTAAAAGTCATGACATGTTATTTTAGACCAGTCCTGTGACATGTCCTAGGACAAGCCCATGTTAAAGTGACCGATCTCGTAACCGGTCCCTATCACAATGAACCGGTCACATGACGTGTGCTGGGGTAGATGCTTTTCCCCAGGGATTTTTCTCCTCAAAAATTGTTCACCAGAAACAATTTTATTCACCTCAAAAAATATTTTCACCTCAAATTTTTTTTTTCACCAAAAAATTTGTTTTCGCATCCAAAAAATCTTTCCTCCTCAAAAAATTTTTTTCACCTCCATAATTTTACTTCAAATGTTTTTTACATTATTTGTATCAAAAACAGTAAAGAAATTTTTTTTAGGATATTGGTGGAGGGTATTTAAAGATTCCGTACAGTCGAATTTAAGCCTTTTTTTACTTGTTTTATTATAAATCTATTTTATTATTAAAATGTATGCATATTATGTTTAAATTATAACTGATCTTTGTTAAATTAAACTGAACTTTGTATATGAAGGATATTATTCCTTGTATGATTCCACTTTTTGGAGTAAAAACTGCTTCTCTTCTTCATTATTTGTTAAAACTTTGTTGGATTTTTTTTTTCTAAATTTAACGCTTCTTTCGGCAGTATCGTTTATTACAAGTGATTTCTTGCAGAAATTGAAACTCTTCTTAAAATCTTCATTAGATTCCTATGTCGATGGATAAAGTAATAAAAATTCTGCAGCTGAAACAATTTTTAGTTTTCTGGGAGACAACAATGAATTTTCTATTATCGATAAGTTTTACGACTGCATAAAGACGAACAACCATTTTTTCGCTAACCTCTATGGAAACTTTTGAGATAAAATACCACAGATGCTGTTTCATTTTTTTTAACAATTCTTGAGATACAAATTTATCAATTTCGCTATAAGCACAAGCTGCTTTTATAAAATTCAAAAGAGCTCCACTCTTATTGCATTTACGCATTCAAACCAAGCTTTTATATAAAGACGAATAACCCCAGGAGCATACAAGGGTTAGTTTTCGAAAAATATTGCAGGATTTTATAATGGTTTTATCTTGTTTACTCGAATAATACATTATTTTTAGGTATTTATTTTTTTAAAATATCCAAAAATTCAAAGTTTGGCCCTGGCAAGGAATATGTTAACGTTGTTCGATTTTTAACATGGAAGATCTGCACATTTGGCTATTATATTTTAAGCATCACTTCTGAAAACTCAAGAGAAGTTACAAAATATTTGCGTTTTTTTTTTTAAATTGTCCTTTATTAGCTTGGTTTCATATGTGACCCAATGTACACAAGGGTTAATGAGGTCATATTATTTTTTTCCAAACCGCTAAGCTATTAAGATAAAATATAACATTTAAAAGTACATAATTGATTCATTTTTGATACAAAGTACTTAAAAAGAGTAAATTTACTTAATTTTTTATAAAATTAACACTTTTCTCGAAATCCACAAAAAATAAGAGCTTGTCACAGACAGGTCCATGGAGGGATTTACCTCAAAATTGGCATACTTCATCTCTTGGATATATTTAACAAGCTCTTGAAGTGCAAAATCCATTTTTTTTAAATTTGTTTAAGAAAATTTTTTAAAAATCGAAAATTGAGTTTTGAAAATTATGCCAAAAAAATGTTTTGTCTTATTGCGCGACAGTTTAACAGGCTGGTAATAAAACAATATATCATATCCGAGCATTTATAAGTATAGAGAGCAAAAAACAATTATGGCTTTAAAAGAATTTAAATATAGAACGAAATTTTTCTATAAACTGGAAAAAGTCATATTTTTCCCATATAAACGCTCTTGAAATTTTCAATCGATTTCCGCCTCGACTTTCCTTTATCCGATTGCCGCCAAACTTCATATTTATTAGTTTTGTATAGAAATTAAACAAATTGCACTCCGACACTCTTTAAAATCGCATTTTCATTTTGTTGGACACCTCTAATGAACATGCTAGCCAGAATTCCAGCTGGCACTGGTGAGATACCTGCCATTTCGGCAGGTATCTTACCAGTGGAAAAATTATGCCAAAATTGGATCTCATGGATGGACCACCTTCAGCGTAGATGCAAACGGTTAAAAAATCACCCTAGGGGTGGATTTTTAAGATTATGTTTGTTTTTCAATTAAGTCTCCTGGCAACAGATGTCTGCTGACGTGTAGTACAATGAAAATAGTAGCCGCTACTAAATTTTAGTAGACTTTTTGTAAAGTGGAATTTAAAATCTGTTTGCTAAAATCAGCAAAAAAAAAATTACTAAATATTATTAATATTAGTACAAAGTTTTAAATTTATTTTTTTTTATCAAGCATCAAAAATTTTGATTATATTTTTTAAAAAATACTTTATACAAAATGAAAAAAAATCAAAAGATTTAAAATTGTTAAAACATAAACGAATTTATCATTTTGTTTTAATTTGGTATCTTAGTCAATTTTTTTTTACTTTTAAGGTTTAATTTTTATTTTTTTTTTTTTAGGGCTGATTTTTAGAACTAAAAATCCTTTTAAGTGCTATTTTAAGTGGATGTTTTAGACATGAGTCGGTATCTCCACTTCCGATCCCTCTTTAAAACCTATGTAACATTTTTGGGCAATTTAAGTTTGTATGTTTTTGGGCAATTTAAGTTTGTAAGTTTTACTAATTAGAAATAACATTTCCTTCAATATCCAGTTTTTTAAAATTAGTAATTTTTTTTGCTAATTTTAGGAAATTGGTTTTCAAAAATTTGTAAAATAATTTGTGAAATTAGCAACAAAAATTTGTAAATATTCTGCAAAAATTCTGTAATTTGTAAAATGTAAATAGCAAAAAAATTTGCTAAATAATAATTTTTTTTACTAAAAATCAGTATAAAAATAGTAAAGTGGGATTGAAAACCGTTTACAAATTTTTCTACTAATTTTTTTTTTTTTGAGTGTACACAGTAGGTACCTAATCACTGGTATATACCTATTACTTGAAATTACGGGCATTAATCCAACGCTTCTAGCAATTCTATCCCATGATTAAAATAATTTTTCTGAAGGTCTGCAAAATAATCGTATACAGCTGCAATTGCATTTCATTCGAGATAAAACAACAAAAATATCGTTTAAATTTGGGAACAGATGGACGTCGCATGGAGCTAAGTCAGGAGAATAAGGAGGGTGGTCAATTCGTTGAATTTGAAATTGTTAAAACACTCATGTGTGCTGGTGTATTGTCTAGATCAAAAATTATTTTTTGTGTTGTAAGCCAGGCTGTTTTTCTCGAATTTTCACATTGAGTTAATCTAAATGGTTATCATAATATTCTAAATTAATTGTTTAAACATTTTGAAAATAGTCGATCAATAAAAGACCTTTGTAATCCCAGAAAACCGTTGCCATAACCTTACCAGCCGACTGAATTGTTTTTACCTTTGGTGCACTTCCACCAGCTTCAGTCCATTGTTTTGATTGTTTTTTGGCATCTGTTCTGTAGTGATAGATACAGTTTTCATCAATAGTTATAAAACGATGCTTAAAATCAATTTTATATTGCTTGAATCGATCCAAATGCGTTTTTGATCAACTATTAACAAATGTGGCACCCATATTTCAGAAAACTTATACATATGTAATTCTTGATGAAAAATAAAATGGACTCGATAAATTGAGATACTTATTGCATTACCTATTTCACGCACTTTCACTTATCGATCGATATTTGAACAGCTGTTACTATACGAATTAATTTTACGATGTATTCATATGATAGATGAAAGTTTGTATTACACTTAACTTTTTGCTGTTTATGCCGCCATCTCTGTGTCAGGCTAATAACATTTCGAACGCCCTCGTATGCAACTTATTTAAA
This sequence comes from Eustalomyia histrio, assembly GCA_949748255.1. Taxonomy (NCBI): domain Eukaryota; kingdom Metazoa; phylum Arthropoda; class Insecta; order Diptera; family Anthomyiidae; genus Eustalomyia; species Eustalomyia histrio. Next base: position 144,618,073 of record OX456523.1, read on the forward strand.
TTTAATTCATGGACAATTAATTAGAAATATGTTCACATTTTCAATTCAAAAAAAAATCCTTTCCTTTAGAAATTTAAACCTAAAATAACAAAATTTTATTTATTTCATGTATTACATTGCTGTAGTGGTTCAGTTGCCGATAAAACTATTCTGTTTTTTTTTTAAATATTTGACAAGAGATATGGACAAAATTTTTAAATTTTATTTGCTTTAAATTTTATGCAGTAACAAAAATTTAAAAAATTTCTGAAGATATGTTAAATATTTTTTTTAACTACTAGAGATTAACTTTTAACAAATTTTGTTATTAATTTTGACAATACAACTACTGAATTTTGTCGTTTAAGTGGCGCAATCGCACTTCTGGACTTGAGTACATTATTTCCAAATTTAAAGAAAAATTATAAAATTGTGCTATAAGTTAATTAATATTTACTTAAATTTAATACATAATAAGTTAGTTTAGTCAATTTAAGTTCATTGTTGTACTTAATTTCAGTATATGATTCTTTGTTTTGTGTAAATGTGTCCTTAAATTAAAGAAAAAAACAAGTTAATTTTTTTTAAAAATTGTTTTTTTTTAAGTAAATTTATTTACTTCAAATTAGTACGAGATATTATCAATACTCTGCTTTAGCAATAATAAAAAATTTTAATTGTTAAATTTAAATTTTAGCCCTTTAAGTACATACAAAGTGTGAATTTTAATTACCTATACCACTGTAGGGCGCCATAAAAGTAAAAACACTTTTTGTAATTTCTCTTAAATTAATTTCTCTAGTAGAACCACTAAAACAATGCATTGAAACTTGATGAAGTTAAATCTGTTGAAGAATCGGATGAATAACAATGGTTTAAACCCTGTTTAAAGTTTATTTAAAAAATTAAAAACTTTTAAACAATTAAAACTGTATACAAAAATTACCCGGGATACATATTAGCAATTAACACCATATAAATAAATCAAAAATATAGAATTGCATTAGAATAAAACATTATATATTTAACTTTAACTTAGTATACATAGGATAAATTGTTTCAATTAAAAGAATAAACAATTTAATTTAAAATAATTTCGTTTATTGCTTTTTTAACGCATTTATGCAATACGCAATTATCCGCATTTTCGGATAAATGATTCCCCGTTTAAATGCGCAGAAAAGTCTGCATTTTAGGTTGCGCTTTTAACCACGGATTATTGTACCCAACAAAACTTTGGTAATGGGTGCGATATTCTCATGCGTTACCTTGTAATGATAGCTCGTTACCTTTTTCATTATTTGCAAGCATAAAGTAATAAGTTACTCATTATTGATTACGTAATATATGATTTATAAATGTAAAGTAATAGTTGAAATATTTTTGAAAATCAATTTTTAGATACATCACTTTGTGTTTTTTTAAGCAAAAGGGAAATGTATGTTTGTTTTGATTTAGGTTTAAAGCAATCAAATACTATATGCGTCGATAGCTCAGTAGGTAGAGTTCTTGGCTGGCAACCAGATTTCCCTGGTTCGATTCACATCATGACCACATTATTTTTAATTACGAATAATTTAAATAAAATATTTGTAATAATTTTTTTTAATAAAAATTCCTCTTTTTTAAAAATCTATTTTTAGACACATTACTTTTTCCATTCTCGTAACCATATAAGTGACTCCTTACATTATCACCTCTAAAGTAATGGGTGTATACATTACTTTGAGGCTAATCGCATATAAAATTCATCAGTGAAGTAAGGTGTAAAGTAATCCATCGGCCCTATGGCTATACATTACGTTACCCATTATTTGGTAATGTGTGGTTTTGCTAGGTAATTCTATATGAAATAAAAATATCATAAATTCTAAAATATTTTCCTGATAATGTATACATATACCGGAAAAACAATTTCTGATCTTGCACCAGATTGCAGATAGTAGCAATCGTCAAACCTGGCAACACTGTTTGTTGGGTAGGTTGGTTGGCTGGTTAATGGTCACTTGGTCAATCTGTATATATCTTCATGTATTTATATTTTTGCATACCTACGCACATACATACTTATTCAAGTATTCTTTCGTGGTTTTTGCATACTATACAAATAATATGAACGAATGGTGACTGGGAGGACTTCCAACACTACGATGGTAGGAGCTTAAAGAATGATGGTTAAAAGATTCATATATGTATGTTTGTATTTACGTATACATATAAACAGGAATACTAACATATACATACACTCACAACATATTGTCCGTTACCGACTGTAGTTTATTTAATAAGTAATACGTAAAGTTTGTTTTTAAATGAAAAATCAATTAAAATTCATAGAAATATATCTCAAATATTTGCATCAGTCATTCAAAAAACAAACTATTAAAATTAACAGACATTCAGTAGGAGTTGATATTTTCTGTTAAAAGTAAAATTTTATGTTTCCTGTTTTTAAAAACAGAAATTCATATAATTCCTTTTTGTCTTTTTACCAAAATAGTTTGTTTATATATAAAATAATTTCAATAAAAATTATAAGAAATTATTCAAATATATATACACATATAGTAAATAAAAATATATACATCAAATTGTAATTTGAAAAACAAACCACAAAAATATTTTTTTCTACGTTTTGTTCAAAATTGATGGTTTTTCTAAACGACTTTAGATTGCTTTTACTACTTTTGTCGATTATTAAACAATGGGCTGAATATAATGAAAAATCAGTAGTCCTCTTTTGATTGAATTTTCGAATAATTTAATGTGTATTTTAGGTTATTTTTAACGAAATAATAATGTGAGTGTATATGTATGTAAATTAGATTAAGAGTGTAGAAAGATATGTTATGTTGTTTAGTTGTTAGTATATGGACTAAAGAATCTTACCAACGGCCGAACCAACTCCTTAACATCATATAAACCTCTTTTTTCCTTTAAAGCATGCACATTAGAGTGGGCTGTACTTAAAAAATTTCTGGAAAACTGGGAAAATTTTAATATAGAAGATCCGTTAATGTCTTCCGTGTCCGGTAAGCGATGGAATTTTCCAAGTTTCGAAAAATTTATAACAGTTAATTTATAAATGTTTAATTTTGGTACGCTGAACATGAATATACTAAATTTTTAAATCGATTGAGAAGTTACTAAAATAAGGCACCCTTTTTTGGTGAACATGGTGTTTTGATTGGCATTGGCGGAATCTGCAAATGTTAAAATGTTATAATTTCTCATTACAGCGCGTTATCATAACACAATCATTATTTTAGATATCTAATGAAAAACTGATTTTGTTGAGTAACGATTCAATACCGATACGATACCGATATTAAGGGAAAGGGACTTAGAATATCAGTATTTTGTAAAATCAAAAGTTTCGATATTGGTATCGATTATCAGTTTTAAAGGACACACAATAATAAAGTGTCAACCGAATTGAATGGTTTTTTTGTTGCGACAACCAATATGTTCATTCAGCACAACCATATTCAAATGTGATTGCTAAAAAATTCAGTTGTAGTAACCAAATTTTTTTGTGGAATTCAATATACAGTTGTATTAACCAATTTTAGTCGCAGAAATCGAATTTGAATTAGAAACAGACAAACATTTTCTCTGTGGGTGGTAGACAAGTATATTACAATTTGTAAAAAAAACTACCCAGGTGAAAATGACCTTATATGTTCATATATCGTCATATATGATGTCATGTATCAGCATATATGGTTTCATGTATGAGCATATATGAACATATTTGTCATGTCATATATGCGTAAATACATTCAAAGAAAAAGTGCATATATGGTAATATATGTATGATACCATATATGGCAATATATTATAATAACATTGCATATATTAGTCCATATATTGATTCGTATATGGGTGTTTCCAAAGTAACGGTCGTTACCGATTTTCGGAGATTTTTTAAATAAAATTCCAACCAAAGCAAATATGCTACGAGGATTGCATAATTTTGGACCTACGAAAGTTCAAGCATCGGTATCAACCAAAATATATATAAAATAACATTTTCAATACTTTTTTGATCATTAAGAAGGTAACGGTAGTTACTTTATAAATGTGCTGTTTTCAAATTTCCGAAACAAACATCATGTATTGTAAAATTTTGCACAGGATCTGTCAAGTTAAAAATCTGATGAAATTCTTTGAAATGTTTTGTTTAAGGAATGGGTTTATTTGCAAACCAAAGGAAATTAGTGACATTATAAAAATTTAATCGATTTTTGTGTTTGAATTCATATATTATGGGTAACAAAAAAAACATAAACGAATAGCTATAAAAAGCGTAAAATTAGTGTGTTAAGTTTTTTGCATAGTTTTATTCGCTTATAGATAAACAATAAACGTCATTATAATGTAAGCGTTTTAGGCTGTTCATTTTTAAAGTTGATACGCCTGTTAAACCCGATTGCACCGAATTTAAGTTAAGTTTTCGAAAATAATGCTGTTTTCGATGGGTTTAATATTTTCCCAACGTTTGTAAAAGTTCAGTTTCAGATTTTATGTCTTTTTTTCGCAGTAAAGCACTATAATACCTTCCAACTTTTTTGTGGTGTTAAAAAAGGCGTAACGGTCGTAACATCTTTATAAAAAAATTAAAATAGGCTTTTGGTGCTTATTTGGTCTTACAAAATTCTTCATCTACTCACCTTCTTACTTTCCGCTACTATAAAATAAAATTGTTTGAATGAATTACGAAATAAACAAACTTTTGTGCTTTTGGGGTAACTGTCGTTACAGTCGGTTAGATTGTTTTGAAATATTTACAAAAAATCAAATTTTAACTTGTTGCTTAGTATGAACAAAATTTTCAGCTTTCAGCTGGCTTTTGTTTTGATCTTAAACCACCGTTAGAACAGTGTTGCCAAAGGGCTTTAAAAGTGACCATGTAATTCACGGGAAAAAAACGCGCACGGTGTACCAAATTTAAAGTAGCTTATTTTTGTTAGTATAAAGAAAATTAAAGTTAATCCTTCGGAAAATGACAGATACATTTGTTTTGTTTAATATAAGCGGAAAAATACATTAAAAATGATAATTTTATTTTTGAGCTGTAAGGGATAATTTTCTGTGCAAACACCTATATGCAATGTATATTCCCTGTAGGAAATGTCGATAGTGAAACTGTACCGATTCACTATTGACTTTGTCACCAGTACTACTGACTAGTTATGCGCAAGCCAACGCTTTCTGCTATAGACATTTAGCACGTGCGTGTCATTGCGAATCTACACAACTATTGACTAGGTGTTGACATTGGAACCAGAGATTCACATTTTAGTAATTATAGTCTACACTTTTGGAACTTTTTACTTGATTTCTACACTAGGAAGGAAATAAGATTAAACAGGTGCATTTATTTTGTTAAATTAGATATTTTATTAATAAATTTTTTTTTATAAATATCATTAAAGTAAAAAAAATGTTCGTGCAAATTAAATTTTGGAGTAGACAAATCTTCAAAAGACTGCACAAAATCATCCACAGGCTCCGAAAAATCTTCATCAGGCTCCACAAAATCTCTATTTTCACTAAAAATTGTTGCCTCTTTCAAAAGTTTTTTGTAGTTTCTTTTGCTTATTATATATTTTGTTCAAATTTGTATATTCACCTTTTAAATTCATTTTTCTTTATATTTTTATTAAAAACTTTAATTTTGCATGCAGCTATGCACATGTATTTTCAACAAAATAAAACAATAAAAAAATCAAAAACAAGCACAGATTTGCAGCTGCAAAAAAGGAATGTAAAAAGTATAGACGCTTTGTGGACATTTCAACAAAAAGTCACCCAAAATAGTCGGCAAAAGTGGTGACTTGTAGACACTTGACCCCAGGCTTCCTACTGGGTTCATATATGAATGTATATATTATTCCATATGTGGGTAACATATATGGACAGGTGAAAATGGATTTTCCGAAGACCCCAGACATGATGTGAACTTGATTGTTATATATTTCTGTTGCATGTGATCCTTTTTTGTTTGCTATTGAAAATCAGCCAGATCGGTAAATGGCTGAGATATTAGCAAAAAACCACGACTACCTCTAATTTTTTCCATAAAATCCTTTTGTTTTATATGTATGTTGAATTTAACGCATAACAAACACATCCATTTGTTGAAATTCTTTTCTTTCACCTTTTATACACAAACAACAAACCAATACAAAGATTTTGTCATTTAAATAAAAACCAAACATTTTTTTTTAAACGAAAACTATTTACTTCTATTAACGATGATTGCACATGAGCTCAATGGCTCAGTTGTCTAAGCTCTATATCACAAATACTTTTTTTCTCTTCGGCGTGGATCGATCCCCCCCCCCCTCCCCCATCTATTCAAGTTTTTTGTATAATTTTTTTTTTATATTTTCTTTAGACTTTTTTTTTTTGTTTTTTTTTTAGCATTAAATAATTAATTTAAATAAAATTTTAAATTAATTATAAATAATCCATAAATAGGCTAAAAACATCAAAATTTTTATAAAAACCCTCTGATACAAACAAAATACAAACGGTTTTATTTCTATTTTTTGCTCCGATTTAAAAGAATTTATAAAAAGATTTTTAAACCATTTTATTTCTCATATATTAAGAAACTGTTATACATAATTGCTCTTTGAGTGCAACTATTTTAGGTCATAACTTATAATATTTATATAACAAATTTTTAAAAACTATTTCCTTTAAATTTTTAAAATTAAGCTAAAGAAATTAAAAACATTTTTTAAAAAAAGCGAAATAATATTCCAAATTCAAATTGCCAGCTAAATCATACGTTTTTGTAGAAATAAAACACATGCGGTTCTAGTGATTTCTTTTAACGATTTGTATAAAAAAATTCTTTGGTCGAAGAAAGTTTTTTTTACAACTAAAAAGATTTTTGAAAAAAATATAACAACACCGATATATAGTAAAATTGATTTTATTTTGTTTCTATTTCATACAAAATATATGAAGGTACAATTGTACCTTTTCAGCCTTTTAAGGGTGTCAGAACAACTAGGTCTTATTAAACAGGTAATAAATCGACATATTTTTCTGAAATTTCGAAAATTGAATCTAAATTAAAAGTTTGGAGATGTCACAGAACTTCAGATATCTATTAGAAAAAAAGTTATTGCAATTTAAAAACGAAAAAGGTACAATTGTACCTGTCCCGTTCGACTAGGGTTAAGTTAACAAAAGTATAATATAGTTAGCCCTTTAGTCTTAACTGGAATCCCCATAATTTCAGATTTATGAGTTTATTTTTATATCAAAACATATGTATTTAAAATTGAAAATATTTAATTAACAAAACTTATATAGACTTTCAAAGTTGTTATTGTAGTTAAAAAGTAAGATTTTACAAAAATGATGCCAGGTCTTGGCAATTTTTTGCTTTTCTCTTTTAAACGTAAACAAAAATATTTGTCATAAAAATATTTGAAATTTTCTTATTTGTAATTTGATATAATATTAAAAACAACAAAAGCTAACAAAAAAATTATGTGTTTGTTAGTAAATTTAGAGCAGGACATACAACATAATTGCTATATTTCGTGTTCCGTTGAAGTCCAAAAGAAATAGACAAAATTGCTTAAAAATGACGATTGAAATTAAAAAAAAAAAAAAATCCGAAATAAAAGAACACAATTTAAATTCAAAAAATTACAAATATAATTCAAAAATTCGAAATCGATACTTAGAAAAATCAATTAAAATTAACAAATAAAAAACGCAATTAAAAAATTATTGAATTTCAACAAATATCTATTTTATTATATTCAGTGTTTTTGAATTTCAATTGATGCTTTGTAAATTACATTTGGAGTCATTCCAAAAGTTTTTAAACCAACCTAATCGTTTTCGAAATGGTCATTGAATATGAGTAAAAATTTGCAAGTGTCTATTCGACGTTCCCATGATATCTGTGCTGTTTTTTTATTTTTAAAAATCCGATGTAGTTCACGGTGGCGTTGTGCAAAATGGTCCCAAGAAATATGACCCTAATCTTAAAATGTAATTAAGCCCCATTTTTTGGGGGGAAATTTTCATAATGAACGTTGTAAGGTATATTTGTAATGGATTGGATGAAGGTGCAAGTGGTGTTGCTAGAATGTTTTTTGATTTCACAAAAACATTTGATTTAGTGGACCATCAAATAATGTTGCAAAAATTGACATATTATGGCATTCGGGGACATGAGCTTTTACTGTTTAAAATTTTTTTTCTAACAGAAAACACTATGTTCAAATTAACAAGGAGAAAACTTTTATTGGATCAGTGGATTATGGAGTGCCACAGGGTAGGGGACTGGGTCCATTGCTATTTTCAATTTACTTGAATGACTTGAAAAACCTTGGTTTAACTGGCCAATTATACATGTTTGCTGATGATGTGTGTTTGTTGTATCCATATAAGTTTGATTTAGTGTGAAAGACATATATAGAAAGAGATGCTGCTTTGATATTTGAATTTGCACGGCTTAATAGATTATTACTTAACTCAGAAAAAACTAAACTGATTCGTTTTAGGCCATATGCATTAAGTCATAACGATAATTTCTCTGTATATGTTGATGGAAAATTAATTCATGAAACACATTCAGTAAAATATCTAGGAATCACATTACAAAGCAATTTATCGTGGGACATACACATAAATAACTTGAAAAGAAAACTAGCGCCTGCTATTGGCATTTTGTTCAAATTTAAACATAAATTGAACGAAAAAGCTAAATTAATGATATATCAATGTTTAATACATTAACGTTTAAATTGTTTAGCAATTATATATGCTTATAGCAAGAATAATAATACGCTGAAATCTCTCTATCGAATCTAAGATTTCCGAGATGTAGATTGGAAAGAAACAAAAAACGTATTGATTACACTGGTAGTAATAAATATAATAATTTGTCAACAGATTTAAAATCTATAAGTAGAATATCAATGTTTAAAAACGCTCTAAAACATCATTTACTTACAGAGTTTGAATCGCTTCTGATGTAAACTTTATTTAAACCTTATGAAATAGGTTAAGGTCTTCTTTTTTAAACAACTTCAAGGTTATAATTTTTTTTTTTTTGAACTGAAACAAATTGTGAATTAATAATTTTCTATTCTTTGTACAAATTAAATTAACTTTTGCCAACTTTGCCTCAATAATGCCTACAGGGCGCTGAGGCCAAATTACATTGTTAAATATTTTTGTACAATAAATTTTAATTAAAAAAAAAAATAACCCCAACCAAATGAAAATTAGCCCAAAAATTAGGTTTGGGGCATATTTTCATTTATTGGATAGTGGCATTTATTCATTATGCAGAGTAACACCAATTTGAAGAAATAATAAATGTCCCTAAATATGATAAAATAAAAAATGACCCCAAAATATGCAAAGAAATGGTGATTATGCACAGTATTATACGTATTTATATTGCATGGAATCAATAACATCCGAAGGTACTCCTTATAAACATTAAAGTTTCTTGGGCCAACCAAAATTAAAATATTTTAAAGAGTTAGAATAAAAATCATTTTATATAAATCAAATATTTTAGTGATGCTCAACCACTGTCTTTCAAAATAGTTAAAAAATTAAGTAAATTTCTGATCTCCGTCCATGAGTGTGTTCCTCCAGTTCTTTGACATTGCATCTTAGAGCTTGGAAATTTCGAAACATGTTAAGAATTATATTTGTTCTTAATGTGTTAAAAACAAAATTTTTGCCAGTGGCGCCAACTTCTACAACTATAAATATACGAAAAACAAAATTAATTTTTTTACAAAAATCGCGCAATTTTTGGTAAAAATTTGGGACTGACAAATATATTTAGGTTTAGAAAGTGCCAGCTTTTACAAAAAACTTTTTAGAGAATATATTTTGTCACCCCCTCCCCACTCGAAACAAAATCCCGGGCACGCCACTGTCTGGCGCAATATTTAATCATATCCAAGTTGGTATTCTTTAATATCTGTCGTAATATCTAGCTAAATTTATTTGATCCGATAAATGTCAGATTATATTAGATTCAGTAATTTATTTAAGGATTAAGTTTGGGGATTAAAAAGGATCTAAGCTGATCCAGCAATATATTTGGAGATTTAGAAGGGTCTAAATTGATCAGAAAATGGCAGATCTAATTAGATCTCACAATATATTTGTATCAGATTATATTCCAATACGGAATCTAAATTGTCAAATAACGTATAACAGATTTTAAATTAAAAAAATTAAAATTCTAAAAACACAATGCATTTGCCGGGATATGAACTCTGTCTGCCAAAGTTGTAGTGAGTTAGGCATTCAGCAGTGTTGAGTTTACTACATTTTTCGTATAATTGTGGTATATATAATAATATCTTCGGGACTTATACATAATTATTTATTCGGAAACTTGGGAAAAACGAGAAAAACAAACCAAAAAAAATATATAAATTTTCCCCACTTTTAGGACTTTTCTATTCTATAAAAAATGTATATGTCTTGTTGTCCCGAAATGGGTTAAAATTTTAAAGTTCTGTAAAAATATTAATATAGAAAAAAAAAAAATAAAAACAAAAGAAATTGATCTTATAAAATACTCTAGATATGCGACTATTTATGTATAACAATATCTTAAATTTGTTTGCAAATATTGTACCATATAAAATTATATCTTATACTATATCAAAAATATTGGACTGTATATTGAATCATGTATTATTATATTTCTTACCATATTAAAAAAATGATAATTGTCCATATATGTATTATTATATCTCAAATATTATACAGCATATATTATTATATATGGTTCTTTATAAGTCATATATTAGTATATATGGTTCTTTAAAAGTCATATGTAAATATGGTCCGGTGTTAGCAATATGAAATTGTATATATAATTTATATGATAAATATATATAACATATCTTATCATATAAATCATATCCAATTTTACAAAGATTAATATATAACTTGATATGGTTATATATGGCCCAATGTAAAGTGATTTTAAAAAATTAATGTAATATATAATTAGATGTAACAATGCATACTGACATATGTAAATTTATTTGATAATATATTTTTAAATAAGGCCACGAATGATTTAAACTTTTTTACTCGGGTAGCTAATATATTTGGAAAAGGTTTTTCCGAATTGACTTAAACAACAAGTTTTATTGTCAATACAATTTTTCGAACAAAGTTATGTCCCTAATGTCCAGCTTGCCCTCCACATATTGACGATGTCCGATCCTATTGAATAGCTTAACCAAAGACAAGAAATTTTATTGAACTGACAAAGCTATTCCTTAGTAAAAAATGGTAAAATAAAATTCTGTACCGTTACAAAATATTTTTAAAATATTTGAATTCAAACGTTTTAAAAATTAGTAAACTAGTAACATGGATGTTTTATTAAACTCAGAGCAACGCTAAATAGAAAGATTGATAATAGTTTAACCAGTACTGTACCTTACATATTTAAATAATTTTAAATATACATATATATAAGAAGGTAAATCATTCTGTTATGTGTTTCTGTCTATTATGTATCTTGCATATCATAAATGCCTCTATATTGATTTATCATTCCATCTAAAATTATTATTTTAATGTTAAAGATAACAACAAATTTAGTTAAAAATTGTTAGTATATATTAGAGTAGGCCGAACTTGAAAAAATTTCGTTCCAAAACGGAGAAAACTTAAATTTTGAAAACTAGTTTTATCTTCCGTTTGCGGTAAGCAATCGCAGTTTCCGACTTTCGAAAAACTAGATAACTTTGGTACGCTGCAAAAGAAAAAATAGATCTGGTGAAAGGTTTTTGATCCTAAAAAAATCCTAACGTGAAAAAATCCTCAAATTTGTTTGTATCACTTTTTAATTCAATATACTCCAGAACGGATGCTTTGGTAAACCTCCCGTTATCCTAATGGTTACACGCAACAAAAACAAACTTCTTAACTGTAGCTTTTTATTTAATTACTTGATATTAATCACAATGCCAAAATTTTGTTTTATTTTGCATTTGTTAAACCAACGGTAAGTAATAAAATGATGCCTTAAGCCGATGTGACACTAGCTTTATTTTTCATTGGAATGATATTAACAGCAATCTAAATCAAAAGGGGGCGTTGCGTTACTGATATTCATTTGACAAATACTGATTTATTTTATATAGTTGAACTCATCACACAAATTATTATCTGAAAAGAAAATTGATAATTTTCGTCAATACATACAAAATCAATAGGAAATCCAGCAGGTGTTATACGGGCTTTATAATAACCAATTATCATTACTTACATTTATAATATCGAATGTTTATTTATTTTAATTTCCTCTTTTTATAAACAATGATTTTTTGAGTCGATTATGGGGTATGTGATAGAAATCAAAAACGAAAACGATCGGATTTTTAATGCTCTATATATTACGATCTATATTTTAAAAATTATTTGTTATTGAATAAATGAAAAGTTTTGAGTAATACAAATCAATATATAATATTTTGAACTCAATTTAATTTTCACGAAACTAAATGAGTGTGAATAGTAACATGTTTGATGGGCTCAACAGTAAACAGTTGTGGTCTAAGCTAAGGAGTTATGGTGTGGCTAAATGTGATAGTGATCTTGATAATTTTGACTATCCGGATGCTAATTTATTGAATCATTATTTTGTGAACCCTCAGGCTAATAATAGTCAACGTCAGGATATATTATATACTGATAACTGTGATGGTTTTATTTTTCGTTGTGTTGACGTTGATGAATTAGTTTTGGGTTTTAAAATTGGGCTATGGGCTTTAAAATTGCAAATGAATAAAAATAAATAAATAAAATATATATTCTAGACTGAAAAGCTGTTTTCGTTTTTGATTTTTATCAAATACCCCATAATTGACAGAAACAAATGCACTGTTTATAAAAAGAGGAAATTAGGACAACAAATATTGAGAACGAACTTTATAAACATTCGATATTATAAATATTAAGTTTTATGAAGTATACATTAATTACTCTTCTTTGACTACTGGTAAGTCATGATCGATCTGTCTCTAGTAATGTATACCTGATGAAATATCGAATATATAAGCAGTTCATATGTATATCAACTGTAGTGATATGGATAGAAACCCAATGCATATCTTAAAAAATTAATATTTTCATTGCTTCTAAAGCATAAGTTATCGTATAAAATGGAAGAATTGGACTTGGTTGACATGTAGTTTCAACAAGACGGTGCCACATGCCACACGGCACCCAATACCATGAACCTATTGAGAGGCAACTTTGGAGAGCAATTAATTTAACATTTTGGAGCAGTCATTAGCCGCTAAGATCATGCGATTTGACCCCACTTGACTATATTTTGTGGAAAGTCGTGAAGTCTCTAGTATACAGGAACAAGGCAGCCACAATTGCAGCCCTGGTAGATAATATTACGGTCAACGGCATTAATTAGAAAAGAACGCGCTCTTTCGAAATATTTATACTTCCCGTATACTATTTATATAAATGTGTAGAGATTTTTTCAATAATATAAACAATTTTCATTTTTTTTAAACTTTTTTATTTTCTACGAGGGGTTTTTCGAATCTTCTTTTAAAGCCACAATAATCTCAAAGTCAGTGTCTTTCTGAGTAAATCGGTTAAATCGGTTAAAAAATTACAATGTTATAGTACTTTTTCTAAACAACGAAAACCCGATTTCGATTATATAATTCAACAAAAAAAATATTTTAAAGTACGAACTATTTTTTTTAATTACCTTAATTTTTTAAAATCTTTACTTAATCTACTACGTTTGTAAGGCAAACAGCAGTAATTCGCTAGCATTCTGATCTGACTTTTTCCTTCAAAACGCTTTTCCATTGTTGATAGCTCTTGGTGAAAGCGTTCGCCTTGCTCGTCCCTAAATTTACCCAGATTTTCTGGGAAGAATTCCAAGTGAGAATGCAAAAAATTTATTTTGATTGAGATTCTGCATCCCATTTCTTCATATGCCTCTAGAAATTCACTAACACACTCAACTTTTAATAAATCAAATGATTTTTATTAACACTTAGCTTATAACACAATTAAATATTTTAGTTAGCTTTTTTTAAGAAAAATATGTTGTTTTTTGAAGCTGTACCACTAATACTAACTAGTAAACAACTACTTTGCAAGTAGCAAAAAAAAGTAACGGTATTATTACAAAAATATTTTAGATAATGCCTTATTTACAATGATAGAGTACTAACCTATACAGAGTGGATTTTCTTTATTTCTCCTTTGCACTTATGTATGTCTTGTTTGTATCATACTCGTATAATAAGTCCTAAAGCTAGAACTGTAATTGACCTAAGTTCCTTAAGTTGGCTTTGGCATACGCCGAACTTGAGTAACAATCTAAAGTAAAAAACAAAAAAATTTTAATTTCTTTGTTAATTGAAACGCAAATAATAAAACAAAAGCCAATTTTAATTGGGCTTTAACGGCGATTCGTTAACAAAAAAAATTGTTTAAGGAATTCTAATATCTCTTGATTAGAAAAAGTACTATAACTTTGTCAATTTTTAACCGATTTACATGAATAAAAGCTTGTTTTATTCAGAAGGACACTGACTTAAAGATTCGAAAAAATACCTCGTAGAAAATGAAAAAGTTTAAAAAAAAATGAAGAATTTTTATATTATTTAAAAATCTCTACACGTTTATATAAATAGTATACGGGAAGTATACATATTTGGCACGTTCGTTTCTAATTAATGCCGTTGATCGTTTCGAAATCGGTAAAAAATTACTGAGTTAGAAAAGCTTAAGTGCGCCAGTCCAATAAAATACTATTTTCCCCATATCTCGAAATTTTGAGGGTATATTGCAACTTATAAAACCGGTTATATAATACACTCAGCTAGACCTACACAACCTACACTAGGTCATTTCGCAAGTTCTTTTTCAGTGTATTACAGTGTTATTTTTGCTCTTATGTTTTGTTTTTTTTTTTTTGACTTGAACTGAAGTAAACAATGCCTAATATGTGGATATGGTCGTTGTTCGTGTTTAACCGTAAACTATTACCTTTGCGGTTAAAACTGCTAAAGATGTATGAAATGCATGGCTGCCTTTAAATTCATCGATGAAGCCATCAGAAAAGAAATGATGCCTTTGCTTTTATGGATTCATTGGCAGCTTCATTTTTGCTGGTTAATTGGCCCTTTTAGGCAATGCCAATTCAAGAAAAATTTAATTGGCATTGAATAATTGTGGTGTGTGAACTAACGGAAATGAAAAGTGACATTATACATCTGTCTGAGCACTTAGCGAGCTGGAAACACAAACACAAATTTCTTGTAATAAAATCAATTTTAAACAAATAAATTTCAAGTTCAAAGACCCAATTGGGCAGAGTTTAAAAAAAACCTGAAATGAGTTAAAAAAGAAATACAAAGCTAAAAGAAAATGTGGAAGAAATTTGTCGAGTAAAGTAAAATTTATCTTCAGTTTTTGAACCTGTTTTTACTGTTATTTTTTGTTTGAACAAATTTTTGAGTAAAACTAGTAAAAATGGTGAATCTAGTAAATATATTATGTAAATAAATACCAATATTAACATATATGCTTATATCATCATACATATATGAGCATATATGGTTGTATGTATAGAATAATATATGACAACTACATTCAAAGAAAAAGTTCATATATAGTAATTTATGATACCATATATGTCAATATATGATACTTTATTGCATATATTTATCTATTTATTGCGTTATACATGCCATATATATTATTATATTATTCCATATATGGATAATATATTTAAATTATATATTTTATCAGATATGCGCATATACATATGAAGGCGAAAGTTTTTTTAAATTTAAACTCTAGTTCTGCCGAATTAAGATCCAGTTAAAATTCTTATTTGAAAAATATGAGACTTTTAGTCATTTTAACCAGACGTATTTCATAGGATTGAAATCTTTAACACACATTTCAAATTTTTCCTTATTGAAGAAATATAAATGAAATTTCTAATAAAAAATAATATAAATATTATAATTAATAAGTGAAAATAGATTTTACACTTTCCACAACTTCTGACGACGACATTAAAAAACAGAGTAAATAAAGAAACTAATTTTTATGATTTAAAACATTATAATTTTTATTACATGGTTTAAAATTCTTGTCTTACATGTCTTTTATGTAAGCTAACTAATTTTCACATTGAGAAATGTGTTTAATATTTAGTATAGCATAAATTTCTATAATTTTAAAATCATTACACACAGGGCATAAATCGGGTGGTTTTCGATTATAGCTATTTAAAATCAATAAGAAATATTAAAATAGTACACCCTGAAAATAGATTTGTAGTTGCAACTAAATTTTTGCCAACCGAATGTAGTTACATCAACTTTAAATACTGTTGTAATTACCGAATTTTATTTACAAATTCCGAATTTTGATTGTAATAGTTGATTGCTTTTCTATTTATAGATTATAATATTCTATAAATAGATATTCTACTAAAAGAAACGAGTTCCACAAATGTATTTTAAAAATAAATAATTAAATAGATAATAAGATAATAATAAAATCTTCTGGGCATTGCTTCTCCTCTAGGCGAAACTGTATTAATTTTTTTTCGTTTGCTAATCTTAATATTTTATTAAAATTACCAAAATTGTGGAAATAAATGTTTGACATTATACTAAAATTGATTGGAAAAACTAATATTTTAGCAATAATTTTTATTAAAAAAGAACTAATATTAGATTTTTGCTGCAAATATTCTGTTCAAATGCTAAAATCTTCGATAAATTGTTGGTTGTTGGTATTCAAAATAATGAAGAACATTAAATATTTCAATATTGATTATAAACCCCAATATTATGGATAACGTAAGATTGTTTTTTTTTTTAATTTAATATATTTTCCGTTTATAATTAAATTTAACTATACTGATGAAGAAATGTAAGTACATACAATTAAAATTTTAAATAACGATACAATTTTGGTAATTACGATGGAGTTCCAACCAATTAATTTTCAGTGTATACCATTATCATAAATTTATTACAGATGGAACAAATAAAGGGCGTTTTTTAAAGCCCGATAGAACTTCCGAAAGGGTTAACTGTCACACGAATTGTCATACTGCCGCTCACTTTTTTATATTTATAATCGGTATACTCTGGTAAATCATCGTGAATAGATTGACGCTTGAACAACGCTACAAAATGATCGAGATTTACTTTGAAAATCAGTCATCGATTCGCCCAACTTTTAGACAATTTTTTTTCGCACAATTGTGTTTAGCGATAAGGCTCATTTTTGGCTTAACAGGTTTGTTAATAAACAAAATTGCCGGATTCGTTTCACTCCATAGCTACCAGCGTGTAAACCACACAATAATGAACATTAATTTAATTTTTTGTGTTATTTCTTACAATTTAAAGTTCGATATAAAAGTGCTATTATTAAATAATATGTACATTAATTGGCAACAACAATCACCAAACACCACTTGGAGTAATATTTCTGTACTAAAAAATAATATTTTGTATATATTCAATTGAATCCATAAACTGTCGGCTTATTTGTTTAACCAATACGTAATATTTTCCAATCCCAATTCAAAAACGTATCCTGATTATTAATCGGTAACAGCAAATATTATTCTGTTTTGAACTACTTGTCAAGAAATTAAAATAAAAAAATTAAATATATTCAAATATGTTGATTTGAAACACTAAAACATTTAGAAGAAATAAAAATCATATTAAATTTTAATCAATGGTATGATAACAAAAAGCAATAAGTGTGTCCTAAAAGCAATATGTGTACATTTTTTCTATTTACTAATTACTAATCTTTGCGATTCGTGGTGAAGAACATCTTTGTCGGTAGCCAGAGTGTGAGCTATTACAAGCATAGCCTTTATGAATTGGAAGAGACGACTTATATAAACGACTTGATGTACAATTTGCATAAGTTTTTTTTCTTTCTCTGAATATTAGATTAAAACAACAGATATATTATGTGGAAGCATTTAAAATCTGTGTTTAACAAAAATATTTACAATCTTATGTTGCACACATAAAGGTTGAACTTTGTCGTTTAAGAATGGAGCACAATATCATGACTACCACGACTGGGCCATTTTTCTTCGAAAATGAGCAAGGAGCAGTTGTACCGACAACGGTGAGCGTTACCGTGCCATGCTCAACGTATTTTCGTTTCTAAAAATTGAAGAGAATGACATGGACGACATTTGGTTTCAACAAGAAGGGGCCACATGTCACACAGCCAATGCAACCATCGATATTTTACGCGATGTTTTTGAAAATCGAATAATCAGCCGAAATTGTGATGTCAATTGGCTACCTCGGAGCCCTGATTTGAGCCCTTTGGATTATTTTCTGTGGGGAGCCATTAAGGATAAATGTTACGCAAACCATCCAGAGACAATGGAATCGAAGTCGCCATTGAAGAGATTCGAGCCGAAATAATTGAAAATGTATTAAAAAATTGGGTTGATCGGATGAGGTACTGCCGAGCCAGTCGTGGTAGTCATATGAATGATATTGTGTTCCATTCTTTAATGACAAAGTTCAACCTTTCCAATATAACAAGAAATTTGAAAAATAATCAGTACTTTTTCTTACAGCCAATTCAAACTTTAAATGGCGCATCCTGTATTATGAAGACTTTGTCCATTAGTAGACTTCTTTCAAAAACCCTCAGATTCAGGGAACCTGTTAATATAGGAAAAACTTCTGTCTTTTAGAAAAAAGTCATCAGATTCAAGGAGTTCTCAACAGAGAACCAAAGAAAAAGACCTAAGTCTTATGGGGATTTTTCCCGGGTGTCCGCCGGGAAGGTATACTACTTTGTTTGTTTATAACTTTTGATTAAATGAAAGAGAATGGATCTTATATTGATAAATATTTTATTTAATGACGGCAATTATGTATGGAATACAACATCAGATAAATGTCCGCCTCTGTTAGCCTCACAAATGCGAGCCCTTTTGAGCACATTTTTTATTACGTTCTCACACATTACACGTGGTATTTCAGTAATTTCATCACGAATATTTTGTTTGAGTTGCTCAAGCGTTTCTGGTTTGTTTGCATAAACCTTGCTTTTTAGATATCCGGAGCAGTCAGAAGTCAGGAGCAGTCAAATTAGGCGACAGTGGAGGCCAATCAACATCACCATTTCTTGAAATAACTTGTTGTGGAAAGAGGTCTCGCAGTAATTCCATTGTAATCCTGGCTGTATGAGATGTGGCAATGTCCTGTTGATACCAGTTGTTAATCAAGCCCAAAGCATGCAGTTGTGGCGTTAAAAAGTTTTCAATCATATCACGATATCGCTCCCCATTTACAGTTACCGTTATGCCGTTTTCATTTTCAAAGAAGTAAGGTCCAATGATTCCTCCTGACCAAATTGCACACCAGACTGTCACTTTTAATGGATGCAAAGGTCACTGATTAATAATTTGAGGGTTTTCCATTGCCCGGAACCTACTATTCTGTTTATTCACTTATCCATTCAAATGAAAATGTGCCTCGTCACTCATTATGATTTTTTCATGAAAAGCGAGGTTGTCATGGGCGAGCTGTTTTAACGATTAAAACACATTGGTTTATCGAATATTTTTCCATAATAAATTTGCCACCTGTCTACTTCACGACTGACAAATATGAACTGTCAAGACTAATGTTTACCAAAACGAAACAAAGTAGTATACCTTCTCGGCGGACACCCTGTATTTAGTTCTCATATATTAAAAAATTAAAGTCCATAGAATCTTAGAGATTTTCAACAGTTAAAATCTATCAGAATCTGAGATAGGCTGTATAGACTTCGGGAACTTTTGCAATTAAAAACTCAAAAACCTAAGGACTTCGAGGACTTGTTCTAAACAAAAGCTCTCATATTTTTGATAATATTTTGCGATAGTAAAAATTTAAGATTTTAAGGAATTTTTCTTTTAAAAATCCCCTTAAATTCTAAGTACGTCTTTTTGTTTATTTACCTTTTTGATAAATTAAATACATATGTAGTATAATGGAAGAGTTTGCATTTAACCGTGTAGCCACTCTACTTTGTATCCACTCTACATTATCTTATTTATGCATATTGCTTTTATATTTAATCTTTACTTTTAAAATTTAGGCTGTTATTAAGAAGACACTACTTTGTAACCATTCTACATTACTTTATTAATTTTTTTATGACTATTGCTTTTGAAAAATAGTTTTCATTTTTTATATAATATATGTATGCACAGCGCATGTTTCGGGGATGGTTTTTCGTTCCACAAATTACTATGAAGACATTTTGTTTCTTTGGGGACTGTCCTTAAACTTTTAATTTTTCTACTGTATACACTGAAGACATTTTACTGGATACAGCGCATATTATAGGGACTTTTTTGTTTAAACTTTTCAGTTAAAACAGAAGAGATCTTATAGAGCTGTAATTAAGGGTTTACATCATTCAACACCAATTACCGACATTAAAGCTGAGCTTTTGTATTTAGGTCATCAGGTTAGAAATCTAGTTAACGTTAAAAGCCGCCAACGGAAGAAAATATGTCTCATATTCTCAGGCAGTCATAGGTAATGCTTAAAGCAGGATAATGACCCAAATAATGATGAAACTATGGAAATGAATCTAAGAATTGCAACATGGAATGCGAATGGAGCTTCAAATCATACCAAGGAAATAGAAATTTTCCTTAAATGTAATTGTGTAGATATTTTATTAATATCTGAAACACATTTGACTTTAAAAACTTATTTTAACATCCGAGGTTACGACCTAATTCAAGCCAACCATCCTGATGGTAAAGCGCATGCTGGTTCTACAGTATTGATAAAGTCTTGCTTAAAATTCGAAGTATTGGATGCAGTAATTATGTCATCAACACAAGCAAGTGGTATAAAACTCAAATGTGATAACGTTTATATACATGTTTTTTCAGTATACTTTCCCCCAAGTCATAAATTCGATCTTCAAGATTACGAAAAATTTTTATTGTTGGTGGAGACTTTAACGCAAATCATCCCTGGTGCGGATCTCGACTAGCTTATCCCAAAGGAAAAAAACTTTATGAATGTATTAATACACATCATTTTAAAACTTTGTCTACTGGTAGACCAATATACCGGCCAAGTGATACCGGATTTACTGTATTTCTTTGTTACATCTGGAATATCTAGTAACTTACTAGATATAATAGATCGTAATGATCTTAGTTCTTATCACACACCTGTAATTCTAAACTACAGTACTGCTTTGCAAATCGAATCTAAAAACTGCAAAATAATAACTTCAAAAACAGATCTTGACTATATAAAATATTGGACAGCTGATGAACTTGAAGGTGCAGTGGAAAAAATTACAAAACTAGTTCATGAAGCTTTATTATTATCTACTCCACAAACATATCAGCAAAATGGCAAAAAAGTTGTAATATCAGGAGAAATAAGGGATCTAATTAGAAATAAAAGGAGACTGAGAAGAATATGGCAACTGAGTTTAATGATTTACTTACATGTTTTTTTTCATTGCGCACTATTAAAAAACACTTTTCGCAAAGCACTTAATAATCAATTAAATCACACGAAACTGCTTTTATCAACTGACGATTTCAAGATGCAAAGCTAGTTAACAAAGCATAATTAATAATAATTAACAAAAAAATGCACAGAAATGCACGTGCATAACTGCGCTTTTCTCTCATTTGTGATGTCCTTTTAAAAGGACGGTTGCGCCAAGTGGGTTAAAAAATTAAAAGTTGTCTAATTTTTTGAGAAATTTTGATTCGACAAACAATAGTGACTATAGTTTGTGGAAAGTTACAATGCACCTTAAAAATCCAACAAAAGAAATATTCCACTTAAAAGTCCAAGCGGAACTTGGTGCCAAATTGACAAGAGTAAAGCTGACTTATTTTCTGAACATTTGGAGAAAACTTTAAAATCATTTCCACTGAAAAATTCAAATTCCAATGGATATGCCAATAAAGTCATTTTCACCTAGAGAAGTTCAAAATGAAATATATAAACTAAATAACTCCTAATCTCCGGGATATGATAAAATAGACTCGAAAGTAGCCAAGTCTCTCAAAAAAAATGTATTTTGTTTTTAACTCTCGGTAACAATTCTATTTTAAGACTGTCGCACTTCCCCTTCAATGGAAATGTGCGGATATAATTATGATTCCAAATCCCAACAAGCTAGAAAATAATATTACATCATACAGACCAATTAGTTTGCTGCCCGTTTTTTCTAAAATCTTCGAAAGATTGTTCTCAAGCAGACTACTTTCAATTTTGGAAAAACAAAATGTCATCCCTGATCATCAATTCGGTTTCCGGCACAAGTATGGAACCCCGGAACAATACTACCGAATAGTTAACGTTATAACAGATACCTTGGAAAGACAAATTTATTGCTCATCAGTTTTTTAGATGTAAAGCAGGCTTTTAACCGTGTGCGGCATGAAGGACTTTTATACAAACTTAAATCAATATTACCAACTCCATTTTACTTATTATTTAAATCGTATCTAAATGAACGAACATATTATGTAAAAGTTTGCGAAGAAACTTCCAGTATATGCACCACATGGTAGTGTGTTAGAGCCGGTGTTGTATACTATTTATACTTCAGATATGCCATTGTCAGATAATGTAATCATGGCTACATATGCTGATGATGTTCAAACACAATTAAATTTAATCCAGCAGTGGCTAACAAAATAGAAAATAAATATCAATGCAGAAAAATCGAATCATGTTACGTTTACTCTAAGAAATAAAGAATGTCCTTCACTATACGTAAATGGTACTGAGATCACAAAAACTAATACTGTCAAATATCTAGGAATGCATCTTGATAAAAGACTCAAAAGCAAAAAAGCATCACCTTGATATTAAAATAAAAAGATGTATTGGTAATTGGGACCAAAATCAGACCACAGTCTTGAAATTAAAGTCAGATTATATAAATCTATTTTAAAGCCAGTATGGACATATGGCATTTATTTATGGGAAACTTCGAGTGACTCCAATGTAGAAATACTGCAACGGTATCAATCCAAAACTCTTAGGGGTATTGCCAATGATCCATGGTTTGTAACCAACAAAAGAATTAATGAAGATCTTAAAATACCCTGAGTCAAAGATGATATAAATATGTATAGCTCCCGATATATAGATTGACTTAGTGATCATTGTAACACATTAGCTAAACTTTATTGGATGAATACATGTATTAGAATACATGTATTAGATCTACCTTATAGATAACAGCATAATTTTTCTCTTATATATCTTTTTTTTAAAAAATGTGCATATAACTTGTAAATTTATACAAAACCAAATTTTTAAGATTAGGTTATTAGAGTTGATGCAGTGAAATAACATATGTATGTTAAGTTATCCTATATTATCACATTTACTTAATATTGTAGAAATAGATTGTAAATAAAATGTTAATAAAAAAAAATAAAAAAAAATTGTTTTTCTGTAAAATTTCTGTAAAATTTCTTAATACTTCGTATTCATAACATTGTATTGTCTTAAAATATGGACCTAAAGCTTTAAAAACCATATGCAATGAAAATGAAAACTTCACTTATTTCTATTATTTCTTAATCTTAAAGAATTTCTTAATCGGACTTGCAAAATTTAAACGCTGATGTTAGTTCATCCCACTTAATTCATTTCATCAAAGGAACCATAGCCATTACATCAGCAGTTTCAAAAAAAAAAAAACAATCTTAAATACAAACGTAATAACAATTTTTCTTAAATATGTTTTATATGAATTTAATATGAAACAGAAAAAAATGTACATGCATATTTAAAAATCGTTAATTTTTAGGATTTTGTGCTTTAATTTACAAATACTTTGTTCGAATTGAATGTAATCAAATATATTTTATCTAAATGTTATTAAAACATTTTAAATAATTTTCTGTTTTTTTTTTCTTGAAATTATAAATTAAGAAACGTGTGGTCTTTCCAAAATTATTTTTGTTATTCTTTAAAAAAAATACACCTTATATATCACACTTTGATCACAAAGAGCATACAATTTTTACCCTAACGAACTAAGGTAGAGCTACTCGTACCTCAACATTTTTTCAACAATAAAATCGTTCACTAGAATGTTGAGTAGCAGATAAGATGCAGCCAGTGGCTATATGAAACGTCACATCGAAATATAGAACTCTACCATATTTAGGATAGGGAGAGTCATATAATATTAAATTTTCCTAAAGGTATATACAAAAATTTACCTATATATAATTTTGATATTAGTGCATCAACCTATGCTTAGTATATTAGAGTTACATATTTGAATGTGACAAATTTCGGGGGCCCAAAGTATATTTTTTATAAAATTTGTTAAAAAGCTAGTAATTTCAAAACCTATTTGAAGCATTTAGTTTTTTAATTCATATAAATTTTTTATTTAAAACTTATTTTTCACATTGACTGAGAACTAATGTATCGTATTCATTAAATATTGAATTTAAAAATTAATGCGACGTTTTTTCGACATAAAACTATCAGCAATTTTGTCTGGGTCTACCTCTTCACAATATACAGGCATTAGAGCCAATGCAGGAAGCTTACTTCGCCAGCACACGCTTGATAACTTCACGGTCCGTCACTGGATTAAAAGTAAAACTGTGCTTCGGTCGGAAATTTGAATGAATTAAAATTGATTTGTGTTTCATAATATTGGCGAAAGTCTTGAATAAATTGTTTGTCGTCAATTCTTTATCATAAATTGAAGTTTTTATTTTAGTACAGTTGATCCTTTTAATACTTACATACATGAAAATCTATTTTATTTTCGAAGGTCATAGAAAATTTTTTTAAATGAAAAAATTTTTATTTTTTATTTAGTATTTAGTATTCATGGAGAATACACGGAAACAGTATTCATGAAGTGTTACATTGGGCAAAAATTTAAAAAGTTTTTCAAAAACATGGTGACGGTATCACGCAAGAAGAATTTATCGACAAAACATTTATTTGTGATATGTGATAGATGTTTCTTTTTATGTTTGTAATTTTCACACTCAGGAAAAAAGTTTCTGCATGTTAATGAACCTTTTTTATAAATTGTTGTTCAAAAATTTATGAGTACCACACTTGGAAAATGGCCTATATAAAGCTTAAATATATATAGTAAAACAGACACAGGTTTTAATCTATCGTAGTTGTAACACCTTTTATTAATAAATTTGGTCGAGATCCGAGTGAAATTCCTAACTAGATTATTTTAGTAATATTTTTTTGAAGTGTTACATTGAATGAATATCAATTTTTGATTTTTACTAATAACTTGAAGGAATATGGTACTACTCGATCTAAAATTGATATGGTAAAAATAAAGCTAAATTGGATAACTTGAGGGTCAGATTTTAAAATGGTTTGAGAGAATTGAATTAGATTAGAAACCATGTATCGCATAGAAAGGCTCCCCCTTGGCTGCCTACACAAACTCCAGGAGTATTAACTTATAAAATGGAAGTTAAAAGGGGAGAAAAGTCTCCCCCTTAACGGATTTTCCAAACCGTGTTGGTTAGAAGCATGATAACAGTTTGGCGTGAATATGGGACGAGGAATGTGTGAATTGAAGCACTAGAGAAGGGAACGAAATGGAATTGATTGCGGATCTATTGGAATTAAAACGTAGACAAGGAGAACGAAATGGAATTTAACTGCAAGAAATGGAATTGCAACACTATACATGGTAACGAAATGGAAAGGGGATCGATTTGAATTGAAACACTAGACAAGGGGTTTGAATTGAATTGAAAGTGTAATAACTAGAGAAGGGGAACGAAGTGGAATGAAACGTGGAGCGTAAAGAGTTGAACTATTAGACAAAGGGAAAGATGTGGAATGTACCAAGGAACGACTTGAATTGTAACACTAGACAGGCGAAACAAATGAAATGGAAAGGGGATCGCTTGGAAATGGGAACGAGATGGGAACGAAATTCCACTAATTCCATTCCATTTCATTCTCCTTGTCTGATCTTTTAACTCCACTCGTTTCTCATTGCATTTCGTCCTTCATGTCTAGTGTTTCAATTCCACCCATTTCCCGCAGCATTCCAATTTCAGTGTTTCAGTTCCACTCGATCTTTAGATTTCAATTTTCTATTCACAGTGGCTTGGACAGGCAGTTAGGGAGAAGGGAGTCGATTTACCCCTTTTAAATACCAATTTTGCGTACATGGCGAAAGTTCGAAAAATTATGTTATCAGTGAATTAGCCCATACTCCAGGACACACACACTTCATACATATTTTAAATTTAAGGCCTATCGCCAAATCGATTCCGGCAAACCATTAAGGAAGAGGTGTTCCCCTTTTTGTCCCACCTCGAATGCATTTTTTTAGATACCAAATAATTTTTTCATGAAAAGCTATAATCTAGGGGCACTGAGAATCGCCGGAGGTATCATCGGGTCTTATTTTTTCGAGGTCGCCGTAGGAAACCAGAGACTGTAATTGGTGAGCGATACAGAACCATGATCAACGAGTTTTTATTGCCGAAAATTAATGAATTGGGACTGAAGCTCGGCGCAACTACACACATAGCACGAGGGGCAATGGACATTTTGAATAATGCGTTTCCGGGTCGCCTAATGTGTCGTTTTGGCGATATACAGTAGCCAGTAATATCGACCATGAAATTAATATAATAATTATTATTTCCAGTTTTGGACAACTTCAGGGAAATAATTTTTAATTCCTTTGTGTCACTGTACAATGACGAAATTCTAATAATTTTAAGTTTGAAAACTTGTAAAAATCAGTTAATATTATATTAGTATAATTCGATATAATAAATTTTTGTACATGTTTAACAATTATAGGAAAAAAATATAGCATAGGCATTCCTAACACTTTCTTCATAGTTTCCATATTTTAAAAGCACAACTTTGTATATATTCAAAATAATGACACAGAAGTTATAAACAATATTTGTGCTAACCCTTTCACGTTATGTCGAAATGTGAAAATATATTGTACAATAATATTTGCAATTGCTTTAAGAAAACAGAACACTTAATCCTAATTTTAGAACTATGTTATATATGCATACAAAGAATAAATTAAAATCATTGTAATCATAACCCTCTAATGTGCAATTTTGTAATATTTGAAAGAAAACAAAAAGCAATATGTATTTTAAATTAAAAAAGATATAAAAAAATATAACACCCATATGAACATACATGACGATAAAGACTTGAGCATAGTTCAATATATGATCATACATGGTCTCATATATTTTTGGATTCGAAATTTGCTCACATACACTGATTCGAAGATATTTTTGATCATGTATGGTCATATGTAGAATTATGCATGGACATAAATGATCATGTTTGCCCATGTATAATCATATATGTATATAAATATATATATATATATTTCGATTTACACTTGGGTATACAAATCAGTTTCGCCTTTAAGTAAAAAAATTAACATACATATTGAAATTCTACTGAAGCTGGCTCGGGAGAGCGTAAAATCATGTTCTAGAATATCATTACAACGTGGCCTACAAATTTTTTGTGAAAGCAATTGGATCGTCTTAAAATTTGACACTCGAGTTTTTAGGGTTGGTTCTTAAGAATCTGAAGTTAGTTTTTTATACTTAAATCTAATTATGTATGATTGAATATAATTAGATCTGGTGCTACATCTGATCATATATCATTAATTATGGCTTATGTGATACACTTTATGGACCGATCTGATCAGATTTAGTACCAGTTCTTTAATATTTGGTGACTTTTGTGGCCTGATACGCGAAAATCTTGACATATGGGGTCATATCTGGCGGCAGATCTGTACATATTTATTATCAGATCTAGTAAAATATCGTAGCCATTTGAGACATTTTCTAAGGCACCAAAATAAGAAATGTATATAAAAACGAGTAAAAATACTAAATTCGGCTGTGCCGAATCTTTGAATACCCTCCATCCATGTCCTTAAAAAACAATTATTTACCAAATTACAGATAATGCATTTAAACAAAATTTTTTATAATTTAATTGATATTTTTGCTAAAATAAAATTTTAACATATGTGTTTTGTGTCCGTTTTTATTTAATCTTGGGAGTACTTTCAGAATTCAGAACAAAATGTGTTGAACATGTTTACTAACTCCACTCATATATTTATCTTACATACTTAAAGAGCAATTCTGAATAAATAAATAAATTCAAAATTTATCCAAAACAATAAATTACAAAGATTTCTAAAAAGCAAACGTAAATATATGTTATGTGTTTACGCCATGGATGGTAACCGAAACAAATGTGGTTTTTGGAAAGGGTAACGCTATTTTCTATTATTTCGGTAACGTTATTTTAAGGATAACGATTTTTTCAGTTATTTTATGAATAACGATCTTTTCAGTTTTTTCGGTATCGGTATCTTAGCGATAACGGTATTTTCTAATATTTCGGTAATGGTATTTTTGTGATAACGTCTATTTAGTTATTTCGGTAACGATATTTTAAGGGTAACGTTATTTTTGTTATTGCGGTATCGATATTTTAATGATAACGCTAGTTTCAATGCACACTGATATATTTCCCATCATGATCAGACTTTTGGAAGATAGATAATTGTATGTACAGTAAATATATATTTGTGAATCTTGTTATTTCACAGTGGCCCCTTGCAGAAATATCTATGATCAACACAAACATATTTACAGCTGCTGTCTAAATAATAGCACCACCTACATTGCTCAATAAAGTTATAAAAACAAATTTATTAAAAAAAACTATTAATTTTTTTTTAATTAAATGGCTGATAAATGTAAAAAATTTTACAAAAGAAAAAGAGATCACTCAAGTTCATGTTATTATAAAAAAATTGACTTTTTCTTAAAAAGTAGAAAAATTGTCTGTCAAAATAATAGCACTGCTCATATTTAGCTGAAAGGTATATATAAAAAAATTGATTTTATTTTTGTAATACGAGTAGTTTTCTGTTGAAATATCCTTACATATTGGCACACATTAGTATTAAGTTGCGTTCCCTTGTTGGAAATAACGGCGGAGCATCGTCTGCCCATGTAGATTTGGTTATCTCCATGGGGAGACGATGCTGACACATTTCTACAGGAATGAAATACCAGGCCTGTTCAATTATACTTCACAGATCATTATTATTGGTCGCTTTGATTTTGGATACTTTCTTTTTTACATCAGCCCATAAATTTTCAATAGGATTTAAATCTGGCGACTGAGCAGGTCACTCCATGACTAATTTGGTTGTCCTGAAACCATTTTTTAACTGTTTTACTGGTGTGTTTTGGGTCATTATCTTGTTGTATGACCCAAATCAGTGGCATTTCCTCGGATGCATATAGGAGCATGATTTCTTCGAGTATTCTGACGTATTCGGATGCATCCATGATGGTATTTATACGGTGAATAGGTCCAACTCCATAGTACGAAAAACATCCCCAAAGAATATTGCGCCATTTGCACTTTTCAATTGACCAGTCAAGGTGGTTCTTAGCAAATAATAATCTTTTTGCCAGATTCTTCTTTGTCAAGAGTGGAACTTTTCTTGAACTATGAGCTTTGAGGTTATGTTCTCTTAGTCTCCGGCATATAGTTTCAGTGCTTACCGGCAGATTTAATTAATTTTTTACTTCTACAGCCGACATAAACGGTGCTTTTTTGATTTGCCGTACTATGCGATTAACTTTAAAGGTGGAGTGACCGTTTTCCTTCCACGTTTTTCGGCTTTGAATTTGTAGGTTATTGCGTTTCTTATCATTTTATTTGAACAGCCAATAATATCTCTTACTTGGGAGTACGTTTTTCCTTCTGAAATTAGTTTTTTAATGAGATCACGTTTCTCAAAAGTACAGTGCTTAGCACGACCCATTGTTTACAATATAATGCAACATTTTTGAAATTTTAATGTGAATATTATTAACACAAATTACTAATAACGGTTATATATTGTTAAAAATATAAACTTCTGCTTCAGGTGGGTTTTAAACAGAACTTAGAAAATTGGTGCTATTATTTTGACAGGACTTTTTACGACTCGTTATGCTGTTCTCCATATTTCTGAAAATACACTCTTTAGTTTAGCTGAAAATTATTTACTCAGTGTGAACACATACTATTTGTAACGGAACTGCAAAGTTACAGACGAAAACCAAAATGCAAAAAAACAGAATTGCCAAATAAAGTTTATAAATTTTGGTGGTGCTATTATTTTGACAGCAGCTGTACATAATGAACCACAGCTGGTTTGGAATTAATTGGCAAATGTAACTATGCCCGAGTAAAAAAAAAATAATCTGGCACAATATTTAATCATATCCAATTTTATATTCCTTAATATCTTATTTGATCTGAAAAATGGCAGATCAAACTAGATCCAGAAATATATTTAGGAATTTAGAAGGATGTGAATTGATCCGAAAAATGGCATATTAAATTAGATTCAGCAATATATTTGGGAATTTAGGAGGATGTGAATTAATCCGAAAAATGGCAGATCAAATTAAATCCGGCAATATATTTGGGGATTTAGAATGATCTGAATTGATCCGAAAAATGGCAGATCAAATTAGACCCAACAATATATTTAGGGATAAAGTAATATCAAAATTTATTCGAAAAAGTTAGATCGAATTGTATCAGATTATATCCAACAATATAATATTCACGGAAACTAGTTTATCAAAAAAACGTATAAAAAACAAAACATTAAAATTCTAAAAAAAAATGCCTTTGCCAGGATTTGAACTCGGTCTGCCGGAGTTGTCGTGATGTAAGCATTCAGTTACACACTGCTATACATAATGGCTGACTTTCCTAGACCTTATTTTTCGTATAATTGTGTTATAGATACATAGACATGCAATTGTATATGTTATCATGGCTGAATTAATGGTACTAAATTGGTCCTGATTTAATATAATTATATAAGCATATATAATAATATATATAATCATATATTATTGACTAAGAAAAAATGTGGAGAAACAATTATATTTAAAGCAAAAAAAATATATATAAATTTTCACCACTTATATCCTATCAAAAATTTCTAGTTCTTGTTGTCCCGAAATGATTTAAAATTTGAAAGTTTTAAAAAATATTAATAAGGAAATAAAAACAAACTAAAAGTACAAAATATTTTATCTCCCTGTCTGGGATTCAAAACCATTGACATGGGGCCACATATAATTATATTAAATTATATCTTATTCCATATCAAAAATACTCTAGATATGGAACTATATATAACAATATCTCAAATTTACACATATTGTATCATGTATAATTATATCATATACCATATCAATTAATAATTCTTATATATTAAACCATATATAATTATATCTCATACCATAATAAATTATTAAGGTTCTGTATAATCCATATAATACAGTCCCGTGTAATCCCTATTTAATTATATATAGTGTTGTATACAATCTTATATGATATAATATATACCATGCGTGGTAATGGAAATAATGTCAGGTTCGGTATTTCAACAACGCATTTTTCGATAATTAAATTATTTTAGGGGTAATAAGAACAAATTTATTCAACTTTAGTGTTAAAAATAATTTTCAATGACTGTAAAGTAACGGTATTGTAATGGTAACACTATTCAATATTTTAGGGGTATTGTTTGTAAAGGCTAAAGGCTTTTTAGTTACAAAATCGAATTCAACGAATTTTAGTATACATGTTTGTTTTATTTATTTGAATAAATTTAATATATGACTCTTTCTAAAATCACGTACCAAATTTCGGTAACCTACGATAACCATTTCTATTTTCATCCACCCGTTATATGGAGCGTTGTTAGCGTACAAATATGTTGCCCGGGCTAAAGTCCGAGATTGCCCGGGATAACGCTCGGGAGTACCCGGAGTCCCCATGTTTCTAACTGAAACTCTAAAGTGTACCTTATCAATGAGTTAGCATATTCTAGGTTACACATATTTCAAGTTTCGTTGATCGTAAAATCAGCATTGAAAGTCTGTTACTCTAGCACCCAGTCAGCATATCTACGACGTTGTGAATGACCAGCCGGCTTCAATTGTTGCGTGAGTTGGACTTTATATGGATTGAGGCGCAAATCCAAATGCAATATACGCCATAATGAGCCGTAAGATAGGTCCAATTGCTGAGAAAGCCGTGGAATCGACAAATTCGGATTATCCGCTACACTTTCACTCACAGAAGCGATACTTTGTAGTAAGTTTTAAATATTTTTACGCGTTCTTTGGTTGTTAAACGATCCATATTCGTAAATGGCAAACCCTTCAGTAATTAAATGAAACTTCAGATAATAGATATTTAACAGTTGACAGACCGGCGGATATAAAACCAATAATTGGATAACTCGCCTAAACTAATTTTTTAAATCCCCTGCGTTCAACGCCTCACCTACACTTTACTTTCTAACGCACTTTTACGTTACCACTATAATTGTTAAATTAAAATAATTTCAGTGTTACCGGCATTTATGCATGTATGGAATTTATGTTTGATTTGTTACATTTATCCCTACTTTTTTGCTATTGGCAACACCAATGTTAACAGCACGTTACTTTTTTATACCACGTCTCCCTCGTCTGATGCAGAATCCAACCAGGGTATTGGTGTTACCAAACGTCAATTACGGTACAATATTAATGTCAAAATACAAATTTTGTGTTTTTTTAAATAAAAAACCCACGCCCAAACAATTCAATTAATGATTTTGACATCTCAAGTGATTAATTATTCAGCGCAGTGATTTTTAAATTTTAATTTGTATCTATAAAATTTCAAATAACGTAACGAACATCTGTTTCAACGCGAGCAATCACCTATGTTACTTTATTCAAGTGATTTACGAAATCGATTTTTTTAAAAAATGATGTGAAGTAAGGCGATGCGTTTTGCAAAATGAGGGCATAAGTATTGTTCATTTAAAAATCACATACGTTTTATAGCCTAATTCTATAACTTTTTTTTATAAATTTATGTTATTGTAGAGAATCGAAAACGCTAACGTAAAAATTTAATATTCTGTAATTTTTTTAGTGCTGACATTTCAATAAAATGTAAAATATGTGTTCATTACTTTATGCCTAATTAATCAAATTTTAAAACAGGATATTTTTAAAAATAATGTAATTAACCTCTTCTGTGTTTTTTTAATCTGGCATTTTTGTTTCAAAAATTAAAAAATCTGGGTCTTTTGAAAATATTTCAAATTGACAATTTAAAGTAAACAAATCATAAATATTTTTATTTATTAAATAAATTTTATTTTTAAAACAAAAATTTTTGTGATAATTCCTATTGTGATTGTGATAGATATTAGTTATTATATTAATTACAATTAATGCAAATTTTTTAATTGATTCAAGCTAAATCGTGAAATATAGACTTGGCGTTAAGCAACATAATATTGTTAGAAATAATGACACATTTCAAACTGTTTATTTTGTGTATGTGTGTGATTTTTTTCGATTCCAAGTGTTTTTGTTATATTAGCGGATGTTACAATATTACAAATGGGATAAGTGATGCATATTTTCAGAAAATTCGTCTAAAGATCGTCTAAGAAATCGGTCTAAATGCAAAAAAACTGGCAAAGTATAAATATCCTGACGTGTCATCAGTGTCCAAGCCAAGTCCCCGAGGTAGGAGTGAAAATTCTATGGAAACTTTTTGTTCATCACCGATGAACTCTTCATCATCAACGGAAGATATAAACATAGAAGAAAAACATTTAATTTCGCAAAGTCAACTGAATGACTTGATTCGTGATTTGGATTTATTGAAACAAAAAGCAGAATTGCTTGCATCAGGGTTTTAGGAGTGGAAATGTCTTGACACTTAAACAAAGTCACTGTTTACAAAACCAGAAATAAGGAGCTTTTACCGTCTTTTAAAAAAGAAAAGGAAATATGTTTCTGAGTTGACATCAATGGTTTACTTGATGCGATGAATACCCCGTACAATGTGACGAATGGCGTTTATTCATAGATGGTTGAAAATACAGCTTGAAGGTTGGGTCTAATACACAATGGAAATACAAAACCATTCATTCTGGTTGCTTATGTAGCACAAACGATACAATATGTAAAATTTTCACCAAGCATCAGTGGAAAATTTGTGGCGATTTAAAGGTTTAAAAATAATTCAATCTTAAACAATAAATTATTTACATACTATTGAAACAGGTTATCACTTAATGGTGATGCAAACTGGATTTACGAAATATTTCTCTTTTTTTTTTTGCCTGTGCTAGAGTCGTGCAACTCACCAACATTATGTGGCAAGGTCGTACTAGATATGAACCAGGAAAACAAAACGTTCTACAACACTTGAGAATCCACAAAACAGAGTGGATATTTTAATTCAGCGTGCTTAATAGCTTTAGAAATAACTTTTAGTTGCTCTAATTTAAGACCGTGTATACTTGTGTATTCGGAACTCAACCACATTCTATTGCTCAGTAAATATTTGACCAAAAGGATTGCTCAAATGGAGTTTGGCTGGCACCCACACAAAATACAATATTTAAAAATAATAAACCTGACATACATATTTTTATAACGTTTTGTTGCTCTGCCGGTTGTTAAACCTTTAATTACTCCTTTTGTAGAAAACGTTCAAAAAAAGATTAAAGGTTCCCCCTGGACACGCCACTGGTATCAGTTGAGTGCCTAGTAAAGGCGCCCATTTTTTTTCATTGATTATAACTTCCATTATTCAAAAGTAGCCTCCAGACGTATTTTATTAGAGTACTTAAAAATATTATGTTATTAATTGAACAAATCAGCAAAGAAGTGTCCATTCTTGCTGTGATTATACAAAATATGTATATATTAATACATATCAATATAGAGCAGGAATCTTTAAAATCTTATGCATATTTCAAATTTAAGACGACAATTTTTTCATTTCGAAATTGACAAAAAAAACAATATTGAAGTTTTTCTTGATTTTTGTATTGTTGGAGTATGAGTGGTTTACATTTCAAAAGTTAATAACCATACTTCCGAAAAAGTTCTAGAAAATGAATCTGGACAAAGGTTCAAAGGAATTACTTTGATGTTTATAAGGACAAAGATGTTTGAGGCGAAAAACCAACAAAAATAAAACTATATATTGCTATAAACAAAGTATACGTTAAAAAAATATTGTGATGAAAGCCTAAAAATACTAACAAAAGTGTATACAACGAATTTTCTATATAGAATATAAACACCCTACAGATATTCAATACAGAGAACGAAGACACTTACAAACTAGCATAGTTGTACGCTGAGTTCCTACATACTTGTATACTACTCATTCTTAATAGCAGTTGCTATTTTGGTATCTATGGATGTTTGAATGAATGATATATTCTAGATATTACTAAAAAACACAACACATTTCTATATATTCGGTTTTTTATGAAACAACATTTCTTCTTTCTTTTATTTTTTTTCTATCCATCGAATTGAAATTTCTTTTGTCTTAAACTCTTCTATATTTTTCATTTACTATGCTTTTGATAGTGATTGCTTTTGTATTGTGTTGCCAATCTGAAACTAGGAGAAAAAAATAAAAACTAAAAAAATAAAGAATCCAAATCTAAAGAAGAAATAGATAGAAAAAAGCAGCTGTTATAAAAAAGCACAACAATCATCTACATATTACCAGTGCAAACAAACAGATCAACATGTACATTTACGTATGTATTCTATAAACACTATGTCTATAATGCAT
This sequence comes from Eustalomyia histrio, assembly GCA_949748255.1. Classification (NCBI taxonomy): domain Eukaryota; kingdom Metazoa; phylum Arthropoda; class Insecta; order Diptera; family Anthomyiidae; genus Eustalomyia; species Eustalomyia histrio. The sequence goes on from OX456523.1 coordinate 144,653,889, forward strand.
CACTCACAATATTCTTTCCTTAAAATCTACTAAATAAATATGCACGTTAAAACAATTGAAAATCAGTTAAATATGCAATTACGTACTTTTTATTTAACCCTTTCGCTACAAGTTTTTACTGGGTTGCTTAAAAAATCCAATTTTTTGGAGTTTTACTATTATTGGCCCTGGGAACAACAATCAGTACTCAATTTTTAAAAATTTTTATCCTAAATGTGTTTTTTGGAATGTATCCATATGGATACAAATTTTGTGTATGGTAAAGAAAAATGCTAGTACAATATGTTTTTTTATAATTGAGATTTTATTTATTTTAGTAGTTTTAACATATAAAATTAAATTTTTTTCAATAAAAGCAAACATTGTATATACTTACACGCACAAACTAAAAATTATAAATCTAAAATTCATATAATTATAATAAATTTAGACAAAAATAACACATAAATCTATATTTAATACATAAAATACATATAATCTGAAAAATAAAATATCTTACCAACAATTTATTCATTTGATATATAATGGAATTCCTTGAAGCAATTTCTCGATTCATTGGGAATGCACAGGAAAACATTGCACTTTGAACACTTGTATCTAGTTTGTCCTTTACATCCTTTGACTTTGCATCTACCTTTATCCGTCGTGTGTTCTGGCCAATGCTGATTTCCGTCATATCGAACAGAAATTGAAGGTGTAGATTTACGTTTCTTATCGGAGGTCGTTGGACTGATTGGAATATCCTCATTTTGCCATAATGTTGGGCGTCCACGCTTACGAGAACATGCCTGTTGATTAGACCGAGCTAAAAGACCATGCGCAATATCGTTACGAAAGCTCAGTAAGTCCATATACTTATTTTTCAAATTATTGTTTTCATGATCCATTCTATACTCTAACCACGAGTTACAAATAAATCGATGAAATGGTCAAAAATCTTAAGAGTCCACTTTCCAGATCTAATCGAAATTCTACATAAAGAAAGGAGAAAATCCATTTTGTCTACTCCTCCCATATTGATGTTGTACTCTGATACAATGCATGGTTGTGTTATTTCAAAACTTTTCTTTTTTTCAGCACAAAATCGTGACACTTCGTTGACGGGCTCATGGCCATGGATTGATGACACGAGTTGCACAATTCCCCCATCAAGCCATCTAAGAAGAAAAATATTGTCTGCTCTTTCTATACGGAAGTCAAAAGTTCCACGGCCTTCTTTTTTCAAATCCTTTTCAGACTTAAAATCAATTTTTCCGAATCTATTCCCTCTTATAGTACCTGTAGCCCAAATTCCTTTTTGGCGTAAATATAATACTAAATTAAGAGTTGTAAAATAATTATCACAATATATTTTATGATTTTTTTCCTCAGGAACAGTTTTTACAAGGTGAATCACAATATCAGAGCAAAATCCTAGTTTTGAGCCAGTTAATATTGTTCCTTTTCCCTGATATATCTCAAAATCATAAACTATGCCTTTGGAGCTACAAAGGCAAAATATCTTCATTCCCCATTTGATGGGTTTTTTAGGCATGTACTGTCTCAGAGTGGTTCTTCCTTTAAAAGGAACCATCATCTCATCAACACAGAGATTTTCATCTTTTGGAATAGCGTACGAGTTTTTTGTAAACATATTTATTATAGGGCGAATTTTATAAAGCTTATCGCTTCGTGATTGGTCTATTGTGAACTTTAAATTATTTCGCAAAGAATGGAATCTATTCCTGGTCATATTTTCTGGGAATGATGGTATTACGGTGCCCATTGTCCAATACATTTCCAAACGCGGGTAGCCAATGGTACCAATCAATATTTCTAGAGCTAGAAATTTTAAAAGTTCTTCTTTAGTTAAACTGAGAGATTTCCCATATTTAGTCATTGATGCCTGGTTTGTTGAAGATACAAGTTGTTGAAGAAAGTCTTCTGTAAAGTACTCCAAAAAATACTCGACAGGCAATTTTATATTTTTCTTTGGGTACGTTTCAGAAAAAGAAGTCTCTGGATTAGTCCAAGAAGCTTTTTTCCAACGAAATTGGTCAGCCTTTTTAAGTGGAACTTGTGGTGATTGAAAAATTGTGGGACTCTCTTGAACGGTTCCATAAACTGCAAGACTTTCTTCGATCTCAATAACCCTATCACCTATATCATTATTATTATCAACATTAATTTCTTGAATGTTGATCTCATATGGACCTTCTCTAGAAAGTACTTCTAATAAAAAGCTGTTATTATTATCAAAAGCATCATATAAGTTGTTTATAACTTCAGATTCTTTCGACTCTTCCAAGTCAGAAATATCGGAATCAGCAAAACTGGTTAAAATTTTTTCAATTTCAGAGTCCTTAATTTTTCTTGCCATTTTTCTAAATGAATTTAAATGGTATCAGATCTAAAAAAAGAACGTCTGCATCAAAGCAGCATCAAACGCAAAATGATTTTATTTGTATTGTGTGTATAATGTTTACAACCACAACTTACGTTTGTGTCCATATGGATACATGCAATGTTTAAAAAATCCGCAGACCCTTTTTTTGTTATAAAACAAAAAACTTTAAATGCAAAATATTAAAATAAACATTTCTCTTTATGATTGATCAGTTTTTGAAAAAAAAAAAAATGGTCCTATATACATGTAATATGTAAAATAAAAAAACCTTTTTTTACAAAAAAAAAAAAAAAAAAAAAAAAAGGTTTTTTTAAAATTGCTATATTTTTCTCAGTTTTGTAAAAATCTAAAAATTTTTTTACGAAAATTATTCGGAAGACCTTAAAAAACAATTATAAGTCGATATCCAAATCGATTCATTGATTTAGAGATTGCTAGATGACTCCAAAGTTGAGTGTATCCATATGGATACAATGTAGCGAAAGGGTTAAGACAATTGTATTTCGTCGTTTTATATCCTCCACCATATATGGTGAGGGTATATATCAGTTTGTCATTCCGTGTGTAACGTGTCGAAACATAGGTCTAAGAACCATAGGTCTATGCAAATAAGCACGCGGTGTCGCTCATTTTTATCTAGATTAATGGACATCCTCCCGAAAAGTTTGAAATTGAAAATGAATAAAAGCGTGTCAGCGATTTTAAAGTTATGAGTGAAAAAGTGAAGGTACCTCTAAATTTTTCATACAAATTAATGTATTTTAGTTCAATTTCATAGTAGCGCCTGGTAAATACAATATTTTTTCATCAGTCGCTTTGAATTGAATAATATTTTATATTCACCTCAAAAAATTTTTCACATTTTTATCACCATAAAAATTTTATTTCATCTCAAAAATTTTTTCCTATCCCAAAAGTGGTTTTCACATCCAAAAAAGTTTTTCACCTCAAACAATTTTTTTACCTCCGTTATTTAACGCCGGAATTTTTTTACATTAATTGTATCAAAAACAGTGTAGAGGGCAGGGATGCCAAAGTTTTAACTTAAGTACATTTTGTGTTACTATTAAAGCCTTGAAAGTTCCCATTTGCTACTATTCATTAATGTTCCTTTTTTTAATTTTTTTTATTTATAACAACTTTTGCTATATAATTTCTTTTAAATGCCGTTTATTAGAAAATAATTTTTTCAAGGATTATATATTTAATACTATGGTACAATTTTTGCTACAATTTAGAACTTCAAATGTACTTTTATGCCTAAAAAAGATAAATATATTTATAAGTGCATGCAATTTCTGACACCATTTTTAAATTTTTAATTTATTAACCAAGGTAGATATTTAGGGTTTGTAGATTTTTATATAAAATAGCTTCACGCAAAAATTCAACATCAGCGGACTTTAGCTTTACCATAGAAATGGGAAATAATGGACATAGATAGACATATATGGTCAACGGGTGTATAGCCCTTAATACTTTCATGTCACATTCTTAGTTTGAATTTGTACCTATTTTTTAACACAATTGGGCAATTCACAGCCGGTATTGTATTTGGTATGTTCTATTGAAATACACTGTACAAATATTTTGTTGTGTACAGGTAGTCATTCTGTGACTATAACTTCTTTCATTGCTTCCTAAACTTCAGTTGACATTCTTTTATGATTTTTTGGTGTTATTCTAAGGTACTTCGAAAAGAATTCATGTGTTCATATTCCAAATGCAGTGATCTGGATATAAACCCGATGTATATCTTAAAAAATCACTCTTCATCACTTCTGAAGCATAAGTTATAGTATGTATATCGGATATTTGTTTTTGAACCTAAAGCATTTATTCAAATTGAGAAAATAGTTCTGATGAACTTTTTAATTTTTTTACTAAATCATTTTATATATTTTATTTCAAAATTTCATGAGGGCTAGAATTTATGAAATTTTGCAGTTTTTATAAAAGTTTTGAAAAATCAAGAAAAACAAATTTTTTCACCTTTTATTAAAATTAGCTGACCTGTCATTTGCATTTTTTCAGCTTTAAATATTTATGACGACGCAATCTGTGCATTTTTGCATTGTGTATATTATTTAACACTACATCATTTCCAGTTTTAATTCAGAATTTATCAAAATAATTTTAAAATTGTGTAAAAATTATTTCAAATTCCCCAAAAATGTTTTAAAATTGTGCAAAAATTATTCATTAAAATTTTTTAAAAATGTTTCAAAAATGCTCTTTCACTAATGCAGAATTATTTATTTGTTTTTTATAAAGAATATTTGTATATCAATGCATAAATTTCGCTTCTTTAAACTAATTTTTCTGCATTCTTATGAATTAAATTTTCATCAAAGCTTAAATATTACAAAGTATATGAACATTTTCCACTCATGCATCAGAACATCTAATCATTGTATTATCATTGCTTCCTTAGAGAAAAGTATGAGTAATGCTAGTAGCTACATTTGAATACTTCTATCCTATGACACGCTAATGTTAAATTCATCGATGAAACCATCGGAAACGAAGTGATGCCTTTGCCATAGTAGTGATGCTTCTTTGACAGCTTCGTTTTTGCTGGGTTATGACACACAATACAACGATACAATACCCGTTGTGAATTTAACAAATATAGGAGTTTTATTGAAATTTTTACTTATAAACTCACAATATATTTTCCGTTACCGACTGTTGTTTAGATACACACAAAAGTACTGTTAAGCTGACCATAGACGCTTGATTTCTGCGTGTCATTTGTATTTTTTAAAAATATTATATGTGAACGCCTTTTTTGTTGTGTTCACAAATAAATTATCAAAAAAGCAATTGCATCATCGGCTTCAAAATTCATGTTTTCTTTTTGAAGTTTAAGGTTATTGTGATTTGTTTGTCGTGTGTGGAGAAATGGTACACGAACAAATCACATGCCAAATCCATCGTAGTGGTGAAAATTTTGTACATATTTGTTTTAATTGTTATAATTAATTAATTACACTTGTATATGCTTTTATATATACATAACTATATATAACCAGATAAGTAAATGAACATGTAGTTTCATAAATTCAGTCATTATATGTAGCATTATATCCCTTTTTTAAAATTCTGGAGTATAAAATTATCATATATATAAGTCCCGAAAATATAATTTTTTAACACAATTACACGAACAATGAAGTCATATAAAGCCAGCTATTATGTACATATATTAGTGTATGGCTGAGAGAGTTAAGCTGTCGACTACAACTATGGCAGACCGGGTTCAAATCCTACAGAGGGCTTTGTTTTTATACCCTCCACCATATATGGTGAGGGTATATATGAGTTTGTCATTCCGTTTGTAATATGTCGAAATATAGGTTTAAGACCCCATAAAGTATATATATTCGTGATCCTTACGCAATTTTAAGTCGATTTAGCGATGTCCGTCTGTCTGTCCGTCTGTCTGTCTGTTGAAATGGCGATCACGACGCGAAGACGCAAGCGGGGGTGCCTATTTTTACCCAGATTATTGAACACCGAGCAGTTTGGTATTTAAAATGAGCAAAATCGGTTTAGCGTTTCAAAAGTTATGAGTGAAAATGTGAAGGTTCCTCTAAATTTTCCATACAAATTTGTACAATTTTTCTGTATTTATTTTTGTTTTCTGTTAAGTAAAAATGTTATTAAGTCTTCTTCTTGTTCGATTACATTTACTGTCTTACATACTATGAGAATAATATCATTTTTGAGCTATATGTGTGTTACTCTTAATAACTAAGTTAACGTTAAAAGCAACAATGTTAAAGTCGCTAACAGAGCAGACCTCTGTAAATAACATTACTAAAACTAAATAACAAAAGTTCGTTACATAAATTGACAAAACATATTCATATTACAGTTCATGCAAAATTTAGTGTATACGTATATCATCTTCAGCCCCTATGGTGGAGGGTATTCAAAGATTCGGCACAGCCGAATTTAGCCCTTTTTTACTTGTTTCTACTCAAATCTTATTTAAATTACATTGCTGGATCTTATCTGACACAATTTGATCTGCCATTTTTTGGGTAAATTTTGATCTAACTAAATTCCCAAATATATTGCTGGAATTTATTTGATCTTCTATTTTTCGGATCAGGCAGATATTACAGCAGAATATCATATTGGATATGATTAAATATTGCGCCAGATCATTTTTTTACTCGGGTTTCTATATAGCAGCACTGCTAGACAGTACAAAAAAACGCCAGCAAAAGCAAAAAAAAAATATCGATTAAACATAAAAATATTTTGTCGACATATATAATGCATTATCCATGATTTGGTAAATCATTGTTTTCATAGGCACAGCCGAATTTAGCATTGTTTTACTTGTGTTTATACCCTCCACCATATATGGCGTATGGGTTGAAATGGCTATCACGACTAAATTAATGAACATCCTCCCGATAAGTTTGGTATTGAGAAAAATCAGTCTAAAGTTATGAGTGAAAATGTGAAGGTTCCTCTAAATTTTCGATAATTGGTGTATTTTAGTACAATTTCATAGTAGTGCATAGTGACAAGTAAAATATTTTATTTTGTTTTTTCACCAGTCGCTTTGAATTGAATAATATTTTATGTTTACCTTAAAAACTTTTTTCATCACAAATTTTTTTTCCACCACAAAATTTTGTTTTCACTTTCAAAAAAGTTTTTCACCTCAAAAAATTTGTTCTCACCTCCATAATTTTACTTCTAAAGTTTTTTACATTATTTGTATCAAAAACAGTAGAAATTTTTTATTAGCATATTGGTGGAGGATATTGAAATATTCGGTACAGTCGAATTTATTTTATTTCAGAATGGTACCAGGACCAAATGTTAAATCATTGTTTCTGAAAGTGCTTTCACACCCAGAGAAATGATTGGTTGGAATTCGATCAAAACCATTAACATTTATTTTTAATAAAGCAAAAATATTGTATTCGGAATTAAGAAGAGGGAAAAAGGAAACAAATCTAATATCCAATGATTGGTATTTGCAATTAACTTTAAATTCATTTAACATATGTATTTAGTGACTTTACTACAAAATTAGTACAATCTATCATATTTATTAAAAATTGTCGATATTCAGTAGAAAAACTCAAATTGTGGATTGTATTGATTATAGACGCCACTAATGATTGGTATTGGTGTAGTGGGTAGAGACTTAGAGAGGTAGACTAGTACTACGAATTTTCGAGTTCATATCCAGAAAAAGTCAAACATTAAAAAAATATTTTTTATTTAATTAAAATAAAATATTCAAATATTAAAATAGCAAATTTATCAAAAAAAATAAAATAAGTAGTGATGCTGTAGGCATGAGTGTGAGCTATAAATCTGAATACCCAGGTTCAATACCGGAAAAATCTAAAAATAATTTTTTTAATAAAATTTTGTGGGACGTAATAATATTTATGTGGAATATAAGTATTAAATTAGACACTGAATATTGGCTCTCACGACTGAAAATGTAATTTAATTGGGGATAGCCGTTATAACCGCCTGAATTCGATTGGCAAAAAATTACTCCAAAGAAATGAAATTACCCAAGATTTTCATTAAAATTATTTTTTCATTTGAACTCTAAAACAGTGTTAAAATCCCCAAACATCATCTTGAATGTAGGAAAAATGTTTTCGTTATATCAATTGCACCATCGTTCTAGACATTGCTTTCTTACAATGTTCAAATGTTAAAAAAAAAGTCAAGATGAAACAGGGTCAATTGAAAAATTATGTTCCCACCGAAATTCTGTTGTTGTAACAAACAGAAATATTTGGTTATCACAATGAGTCTGTTTTATCTGTGTAGTTATTTTAGAACATTCATGCCCGTAAATTCAATCAATAGATACCTACCGGTGCCTAGATATCTATTGGTTTTTGGTCTAAGCGCTGGTTTAAACGATTCGAAAATATTGGTATTTCATATATCAAAATTTATATGCAATAGAAGTATTTCACTATTTTAATAAAATAAGAGAAAAAATTCAATGTATTAAATCTTTTTTAATGAATTTTTTATCAAATAAATCGAAAATCGAAAAATATTATCTTCTGGCCAATTCATGAATTTAATTCCATTTTTACCTTGTAATTTGGAATTATTTAATTTCGAAATTAATCCACATTATCAATTTTTGACAATTTAATCGATTTCTTGTTCACTTAATTTTAAAATTTAAGTCAAAATATTATTTTATAATCAAAATATCTAATTTCAAAAAATGCCAGCGCGTTTTACCCATGCACAAATTATTACCAGCGTTTCGGCTAAATATCTGTAATGTGGCAACACTTGTTACAACATTATATTTTTGTTACGCCTTTCTCTGCAATTGTATTTTCCGTGTAGTGTTGCAGATGTTACGGTAGAAAAATTTAGTTGTTATGAATATTGCTACATAATTCTTTCCACGATAACTATTTCATAAGTATTACCACATATACTCCCCAAGATGTCAATCGAAAAATTAATTTAAACAAGGGATAAATTTTACTGAGGTTCGCCTTTTTTCTTTTGTTTCTCATAAACTCCCGATTTATCCGTACAAGTGATCGGCTCTCCTTACACAATCTGCCAAACAATTTTCTTAAAAAATTGTCCTTCAGTTTAAAGGCCATGAGTACAATTTATTGGTTACTATGACTAAAGTCGATTGATATAATTGGACATTGCATATCAAAATTTTGTTCACACAACTAAATTTTAGTTGCAACATGTACTTCCTTACAGAATTTATTGGTTGTAGCAAACAAAATATACTTTCAATTCAGTTGGGAACTCATTTTTCTGTTCTATCCATTAAGACCAAATTAACTGGGAAGTAAAGTGAGGCAAAATGATTCAAAGTAATCTACAAATCTATTTTCAATAGATTTTCTTACCTCAAACTTACTTCAACAATTAAAAGTAACTATATTTTACGATACAACCACACTTATAAAGCCTTTATTCGAGTTGTATACTTTTTGAACATTGGGTAAATATATATGTACTTATGTGTGTATATGAAAGTATATGGACATTAGGGTAGCATGGAATTTTGATAAAGCCTAGGCGGTATATTGTAGTACATCGTATAATACGAATATTGTTAAAATTTGAAGAAATCCGGATAACTCTTTGCCGTGCACTTTTGAGGTAAAGTTTTCGACATTTTGCAACAACTAAGAATATGCTAATGGCTGGGAAAATATCCCAGTAAAGAGCGATTCATTTTAAAATTTCCCTGCATAACTGGAATTTCCGCTCAAAAAAAGTGAGGTTTCTATTTAAGGAACAAAGCTTCTTTGAAAATACTAATTCATAGAATCAACTATTTCAAATGAAATTATTGCATCAAAAATCTCAAAAAAATAAAAATACATGAAATTCTCATTATTTCAAGTCTATTTGTAAATTTGAACAATGTTCGGATGAAGAATCGAAGAAAAATATCTTAAATAAAAAGTACTCATTTAGTAAACTGTAAACATTAACTTTTTTAACAACATTTTTGGAATATTTTTCATGAAAAACCATTTACAGACTCATTTAAAGAGATTTGAAAATTTCGCAACAACTGGAAAAATATATAATATGTGACTGCAGATAGGAGATTTTTTGTTATCTTTTTTAATTGTTTTTTTTTTTAATCTTGCTACTTGTAGTTTTTTTCATAATTATTACAATTCCAAAATCAAATTGGTCACTTATCTATGGTTTTCCTAAAAATTAAAGAACATAATTAGGGCTCATTTTTACTTACAAAATCTTAAAAGTTTTGTTTCCGTTTTTCTGTATAACACTTAACTTTATTCTTTAAATGGGTTTTTCTGGAATCAACAAAATGTAAGTTGGAGGCCACTGTGCAGCTTAAATTGGTAGATAAATTTTCGATATGTTTTGTTTTTATTTTGTAGCGAACTAACAAATGATGTGCCCGATCCAGACACATTTCTCATTTTTTCGGCAAATAAAAAAATTAAATACTTCAGGTCTTATTAGCTTAAATAGAACAGAATAAAAAACCGATTTTTTGGTGTTTTTTCAGTTTTTGGGCTTACCCTCTAAACATTTTAATAAAATTTACAAATGCAGCTACATAAGAGACTTAATAATTTATTCGTCTGTTAAAATTGTTTCCTTTTTTAGTTTCAGATGATTCCGATGATATCGTGATTTATTTTCTTTTTAATTTTGCTGAATTTAGGAAAAATCTCGGTTTTCAGAAAAATGTTCACAATATCTCGCAAACTACACTTAAAATAGTTTGTAAGTTAAAATAACTGAAAATATCATTTGAATGAAATGATATTTCATTTAAAAATCGGTCTACTTAATTTTAATTTAAATTAAATGCCATTTATTTATTTTTAAATGTTGATTAATCAACTGACACATCCGTAAGAAACAAATGCTAATAGTTAATATAAATCCTTAAAAAATAAATGTTTTTTTTTCATTTATTTGAAATTGTTTCACTTTTTGTATTTTTTGTTTTTTTTAATATACTCGTACAATACAAAATATATGTATGTTTATGAAGTTCTTGTAATTTGTATTGAAAAATTTTGTATATATACAACCAATTTAAATAAAAAAAAAATTGAAATTTTTTGAATATTATTTTTTTTAAACAGACAGCAAACAAAATTTAACTTTGTAATAACTGTTACGGACACAAATAAACCACAAGTTTCCGTTCTGTGGGTAAATTTTTATTAAATTTCAAACAAATGAAAAAAATAAATGAAACTGAAAAAAATGGTAAATGATAGTAAATTATTTCGAATAAATGTATAAAAAAGTTAATATAGATATTTCTTTGAAAAATTAATGTATGTTCCTTTATTTTTAAAAGGAACGGAAAACATTTTTATTAAACTACAAACAGTTAACTACATAATATTCTGAGTATATTTGAGCGATTTGAAAATTTTATAAGAAACCATCGCAACTAGTTACGTATGGTAGTTGAAACGTTGACAAAGCAACATATTTTTGGTCTTTATAGTGTCCTTAGCACACTCAAATGATAACCTAGAATTACAGTCTCATGTTGGTGTTTTATTGTATTTTTAAAACGTTGCAAGAACCAAAATTAAATTAGTTTTAAAGTGTCATGTCTTTTGATTTTAAAACGTTTCTAAATCATTTGGAAACCCAAAGGCATAATGATTTTAAAGTGCATTTATTACAAAAATTGAGTGTCTTCGTAGTTTTTAAATACAAAATGTGGAATAATTTTCCAGCACTCTAAATACCAAAAACAAAGTAATTTACCAGTACCTAAATACATTATTTATTTTTTCATATTTTATTAGTAATTAAATTCGTTTCAAATAATGGACACATTTTAGATGAAAACAACATTGAAATAGGTACATATATGATAGATGTTAAGAATGCATTTAATCATTTTATAATGAATCAACTGCGTTTTCTATTTTACATAAATAATTTTAATACAACATAAGAATGATTTTTAATACTCAAATATATATTGGGTATTTTTTTAGAGATTGAGAACTTTTATTAAAATAAGGCCTTATCTAATAATACTCGTATATTATCATATATAAATACATATGTAAATATGCATTAACATATATAATTATATATTACATTTTTTTTTTTAATTACCTTATAACTTGTCATATAGAACACTATCTGGTTATATATTAATATTTATAAAATTAGTTATAATTCATGTGATAAGATATGATATATATTATATAATGTAAACTTGTATATAACACTATATATATTTATATATGGCTTACACGGGACTGTATATATTTATATATGACTTATACAGAACCATATATACTTATATATGGCTTATACAGAACCATATTTAGAGTTGTAGATACATTATGCTTTAAATGATCCTCTTGATAAACCCAACAAAAACATGGTATCAACTACTTACTAGGCTGTTTACTCGCTTATTTACTTTTGTTCGAGATGTCCAAAAAGTAATTCGTACCCACTATTTTTTGGCTGCTTGTAAGCGAGAGTGTAAGGACCAGCTATTACTTTTGTAGAGTATTTTTGATAAGGTAAAAGATGTAATTTGATATAATTAAATGCGTCCCCATATCAAATTTTAAACCATTTCTGGAGAACAAGAAATTATTAATAGGATATAAGTGGTGAAAAATTATATATATGATTATAAATAATTATATATAATATTATATATAGTTATTAAGTAGCCAAAATCGACTTTTTGCGAAAAATAACTTTTTTATTGTTGAAAATGGTTCTTTAGGGCTTCAGGAGCAACTTTTGTTCTGCGACTTTTTCATAATTCCGTTATTTACAAAATTACCGTTATTTTAGGTTACTGAAGAACATCAAAATTTTTACCTTTTAATTTACAGAATTCGACCAAATGATGTTTGCAACTTTGTACAAAATATTTTGGCGATTATTTTTGCAGAACATATGAACTCATTATATTTGCAAATACAGGGTTTTGTACTTACTTACATTTTTAGTTTTGCGAATAATATTTTAGTTATTTTATTTAACAGAATCTTTATTATTTATACTTTTAAAAACATAAAGTTATTTTTATTTTTATTATTATTAAAAGAAGTCTACATAAGAGTGTAAATATTTTAGTTTTTCTTTGAGTTTGTACTCTAAATCCAAATTTGTTGTTTGCCCAACTTTTTCACCATGAAATTTATAATTTAAACCTCTCAAAATGTTTTTTCTTTTTAAGAATTTTTGTCCGATTACTCTGTACATCGACATAAGATAGTTCATGTAAAAAATTAAAAACTCCATACACCCAGAGAAAAGATTGGTTGCAATTCGATCAAAACCGTTAACACTTATTTGTAAGGATTTAATTTTATTTAGAATAGCCCAAAATTCATTAATAAAGCAAAAATGTTGTATTGGGAACTAAAAAAGGGAAAAGAAACTAAAAATCAATCATATTATTCAATCATCGTTAAAAATAAAATTCATTTAGTATATCTATGCGGTGGAAGCAACCATTTATTTAGTTAATATATTAGAAACTTGGTACAATCTATCAAATTTATTACAAAATTGTCGATATTCAAAAGTGGTAACTACAAGTACGGTTATTCTGATCAAATATATTATTGAATTAGGGTTTCAGTAGAAGCAACCGAATTGTGGATTGTATTGATAATAGTCGTCACTATTGATTGGTATTGATAAAAAATTTTTTACTTATATTTGTTTTGCTACAAAATTGTTTAAATTAAAAATTAGCCATCAAAATTTATAAGTTTTTGTGGTGTGGTGGGTAGAGAGGTAGCTCAGTATTCCGAATTTCCTAGTTCAAATCCCGGAAAAGCAAACATTTAAAAAATTATTTTATTAATTAAAATAACATATTCAAATATTTAAATAGCAAATATACAGGTTGGTTGAAAAGTTCCTGCGCTCACCAAGAGATGGCACTGCTAGCTCCAAACTTTTTTTTCTCAAGTTGGTATAACTGTCCTGAGAACACATGCAAATTTGCAAGTCATTCTGTCAATTCTTTCTTTGTTTACAAGCCATTTGAAGTTGACGTGTCATTGATTTTTTTAATATGGAAAAAATTGAATATCGTGCCGTCATTAGATTCTTTGTTTTGAAGGGTTTAAAAGCAAAGGAAATTTATGAACAATTGTTAGAAGTGTATAAGGAGTCCTCACCTTCAAAACGCACCGTTGAATTTTGGGCTGGTGAATTTAAACGTGGTCGTACCAGCCTTAAAGACGATCCACGCGAAGGACGATCAAAAACAGCAACCACAGAAGAAATCATTGAGCAGGTACATAATATGGTTAGTGAAGATCCAAGTTTGGCTAAGCGTGAAATTGCTAATGCCATAGGCATCTCAGACGAACGAGTATTCCATATTTTACATAAAGAATTACGTATGAAAAAACTGTTTGGAAAGTTAGTGCCGCACACATTAACAATTCAACAAACACTGGATCGAAAACAAATTTCTCAGCGTAATTTGGAGCGTTTTAAGCCGAATAAAACCGACTTCTTACGCCGTTTTATAACTATGGATGCGACTTGGATCTACCACCATGATCCTAAATTGAAACAAGAACGTTTACAGTGGACTGAAGCTGGTTGTTCAGCTCCAAAGCAGGTGAAGTCACAACGATCAGCAAAGAAGGTTATGGCATCAGTTTTTTGGTATGCAAAAGGAATTTTGTTGATTGATTATCTTCAGAAAGGTAAAACAATCAACTCTGAATATAATTGCAGCCTTTTGGATCAGCTGGATGAAAAAATTCGTGAGAAAAGACCCGGTTTAAAGAAGAAAAAAGTCATTTTTCATCAAGACAATGCACCTGCTCACAAAAGTGTTTTGACGATGGCTAAATTCAAAGAATTATAGTACGAATTGCTTGAACATCCACCGTATTCACCAGATTTGGCTCCCAGTGAATACTATCTCTTCAGTAATCTCAAAAAATTCCTTCGTGAAAAGCATTTTTCGTCGAATGAAGAGGTCATAGCACCCGTAGACGGTTATTTTGCAGAGCTTCCGGAAAACCATTATAAGGATGGGATAAAATTATTGGAAGATCATTGGAACAAGTGTATTGAGCTTCTATTTGTATTGAGCTTCATATTGAATAAAAAAATATATTTCGTAACAAAAACAGTATTCTTTCATTTCGAGCGCAGGAACTTTTCAACCAACCTGTATAAAAGAAAATTAAAATTGGTTGTGGTTAAAGTAAGCAAGAATGTGAACTATGAATCTGATTGCCCAGGTTCGACACCGTAAAAATCTAAAAATTTATTTTTTTAATAAAATTTTGTGGAACGTAATAATATTTCTGTGGAATATAAATATTAAATTGTACAACTGAATATTGGCTTTCACAACTAAAAAAAAATAATTTAATATGAAAACAGTTGTCCTAACCGCCAGAATTCCACTGGCAACAAATTCGGTGGCCACAGCTGATGCTGTGTTCTGGGTATAAGTATATTCACTTAACCCATGGAAAGGAATTTTTTTTCCCAAAAGTAAAAGCAGTGTCTATGGTATTAATTACTAATGTATAACTCATTTCAGTAGCATAAATGTGAAAGAAGGTGAAAAGAACGAATTTTTTAAATTTTTTCACTTTTTTTTAACATTTTCCAAATTCTCTTGTAAACGAAAAATGCGATCGTCACGCCCAATTTGTGCCTTGTTAAATGTTAACAGTAGTATTTTCTTACTTCCAAGTTTTGTTGTTGCCATTTTTTTTCTCAGTGTATTATTGCAACAATATCCGAAAATGGAAAATTGTTACCCAAACTAACTATCCAACAAATAAAAACATTGATTTTGTAGCTGTTAACATAAATAATGCGTTAAATTTATGAAAAGTTAAAAAATCCAAGTTTAAAAGGCCACCCTAAGTTTTCGTTATGGGCAAGTGAGAGACACTATAATTAGCAATTAAGGTACCTGACTACCCCCGAAGCATTAAAAATCATTCGGCATTCATAGCTTGAAAATGAAAAAGTACATTTGTTTGGCATATCAATTTAGTCTCATTAATTCAGCCATGATATTTTTCTCATGTTTCCGGATATATAATTATGTTTTATATAAGTCCCGAAGGAACAATTATATATAATACAATTATACGAAAAATATAGTCTAGTAAATCCTGGAAAAGGCATTATTTTTTAAGACTTCTAATATATTTTTTTAATTAATTTTTTGTTCTTTATTTTTTATACGTTTTTTAATAAACTACTAGTTTCTGTGTATATTATATTGTTAAATCCAATCTGATACAATTCGATCTGACATTTTTCTGATAAATTTGAATATTACTTAATCCCTAAATATATTTTTGGATATATTTAGATCTGCCATCTTTCGGATTAATTTAGATCCTTCTATATCCCCAAATATATTTCTGGATCTTATTTGATCTGCAATTTTTTGGATCAATTTTGATCATCCTTAATCCTCAAATATATTACTGGATCTTATTTGATCTGCCATTTTTCGAATCAATTTTGATCCTTCTAAATCCCCAAATATATTGCTGGATCTAATTTGATCTGCCATTTTTCTAATCAATCATCTTATAAACCACCAATTTTCAATTTTTTATTCGGCTAAAAGTGACAGCAAAAAATTAATTTTTTCCATGATTTTTCAGATAATCTTGAACAAAACAAAAATTAACTGCATAAAAAACTACTTGCATTTTACAGTTTCTTCGTATTGCAAATGCAGGGCAGTAAACATTACGCCATTTATATTTTAAAAACATTTTTTCTTATAAATTGGTCCATACAAGAGAACGAATTTTAATGATGAGACTATTTAAGTATTTAATTAATTTAAATATTTAATTAATTTTAATTGGAAAAATAGTTTTTTTACTTACTGCGATAAGTTACAAATGCTAAAAGTACTTAACAAATTTTTAAATAAGTTGTTTTGAAGAACGTCTGGTATATTTTAGTATGTAAGGTGAAGAATTTTTCGGGCTAGACAGAAATATGCATATTTAAAGTTTACATATCTATATAATATTTATTTTAAAAAACAAAAGCAAAAAAACACTCCAAATTTTTTTTTGGTGCAAAATTCCGAAAATTTTACCTGAAATGTTCTCGGCGGAGAGCTACCCCATTTTAATCAAATTTTTACAATATAGCTTTTAGATCATATGTAACAATATTCGTCCTAGGCTTTTACGATAATCCAAACTTAAAATTTTGCTGCCACCCTAATGGACTTCATCCTAACAATGCTTACAAACTGATGGAACATCAAATACCATCAAGTTGCCTGCAGTAAAATGTCTCTTTTCAAATAATTTATTGATTTTTTCCTAATTCTCTTTCGAGAAATAAAAAAAGCATGACTAGGTCTGTATTTGAAGAAAAAAACATATTCTGGTAACATTACACATACAATTTTATCTTATTTTAATGACCTCTATACCTAAAAATAGTTAGAAAAAAAATTAATACAACGCTTTTACACAATTATTTTTAGCCCACACGATTGATATCACCATCATCTTTGCTAAGACGGCGACGGGGCAATAGCTTTGAAATGGCAACACTTTTATGTAGCATGCTTATAGGAGCCGGTTTTCCAGCTGTGGTAGTGTCAGGTGTTGCTCGTGCTGAAACTGTAGAAAATAACCAGCGATCTAGTCCATATCCCCACAAGATTGTTGAACTTCAAACAGAAGAAGAATTAACAACAAAACTTCAAACTGGTCAAACATACAAATTAAGACCAATGCCAGATTTGGAAAGTCACTTGGATGAGAATATGGAAGAACTTTTGAGAAATAAAGCTGAGGAAGAACAACGCGCTCGAGATGAAGTTATACAAAGGGAACTTGAGGTAATCTGTCCCAGCAAAAATAAATGGAATGAAATTCTTAAGGAATTCATTATTCATTGATTCCAAAGTGTCGTTTAGTTCTGGTTTTCCTCTTCTACGGCAGTTCTTTTAACAACTTCCAAAGTTGTTATTTTTAATGAAACTTAACACATTTTAAATATATGACGGGTAACTTATTTTAAAAACAACCAAAGTTAAACATTAATCATGTATATTTCTATATAATTTTGACACTTATGGTTTAAGTTTAAATGATTTGTTTCAATCTTTAACTCACAATTTACCAGATTTTAAATTCCTAAAATAGTATTTATTGCTACAAAGAGTAAAAAATATTTTGTATTAAAAAGTATGTGGCAGTTACATTCCCAGGTAGAAGCTAACGGAAGATTGTGAAAATGAGGCTCGATTACTAATTTCCTCTTAAAATCTAAATTACAAATTTAAAATTTATTTGGGAACATCAAAAGATCTCGTTTTTCACTAAACCATAAGAAGGGCTTTAGATGCAATGAAAAAGGATTATAAAAGAAAACTTCCACCCTATGACAACACCCCTATGTAAAAATCATTAGTTCCGATCCAAATTTTCACAACACTGGAATCAAAATTACTGCTTCTTTTTCTCTTCTTTTGCTACTTTTTTTTTGCTGGGGTTTATTGGCGTAGCTCACGCTTGTACTATTTTTGGTAATTTTATCAAAGTATATTTGAATACTTGGATGATATTTACAGGTCGCGATAATTTCCAACTTTTAAGTTTCATATACACTGCGTATCTTAACTATAGACGCACCTATAAAACAGCTGATACGGAGGGTTCTAAATAATTTCGATCTTTAAAAGCAGTTTTCAATAAGAGAAAAATTGAAACACATATAATTCTACAAAAAAAAATTCAGTTCCGTAACCTATATCGAAGGAATGCATTCGATCACCAATCTCGTATTTCAGCCCAGATTTCCTCACATCTGGCCACAAAAAGCACAAAATTTTCCAGAACCCTTTAGATGTAAATAGAACTGTCACTAGATCTGATCAGATCTGTCCATAAAAAGTGTATCATATCTAATTAGATTTAAGCACATTTGATCAAATCTAATCTTTTTTACACGGGAGGAACAAATTTTAAATTACTGGAACGATAGAAACAAGTTGTTGACAAATCGATTTACTTTACTCCAATCAGTAAATTTAATTACTACCCAGCAAAAAACGTGGTAATGACTTGTCATATATGCCCGTGTAAAAATATTAGATGTGCTGCGAGATCTGATCATATATGATGCGATATGGGATATGTGATAGACGTTATGTCCAGATTTGATCAGATATAGTGCCAGATCTGTTCATAATTGAAATGATATGCTAAAATTCGTAATCTATTTTTTCATATCCAGTACCAGAACTTAGCCATTGGAGCACTAATATAAAAATTTATTTTAAAATAAATGTGTTTTTTATTGCTAATTTTCATAATAAATCTAATAACCCGAGTAAAAAAGTTTGGATATAATCATATGTGGCCTTATATTGTTATACATTATCGTATATATTTACGTATGCCACTATGCGCTATCATATGTAATTATATATTTAATTAGTTTTTTTTAATTATAGTATATGGTATATATAGTATATTATATCATATAAAATTATATATAATACTATATAATTTTAAAATACATTTTATGGAATGAAATCAAAAACCAACAAATCTTAACATAAAAACCCAATCTGGTTTACTATATCACCAGGCAAAGAATTGGAGATATTTGAACAGAAAATCCTAGGAAAATGCATCGGAAAAAATTATGAAAATTTCATAAAACGATTTTCAAATAGTTACGTCTATGAAAATGCCGATGTTCTACCCTTCTGTAGGTACTCCATGTCGTTGCAAGCCAGATTTGTTGAGAAACTTGCGCTACACGATAATATGCTTGTCAGCCAAATATACGAAAGCGAGAAAAACACCATCTGGGCCTGATCTACATATCTTTCTCCTGTCGGTATAATTAATGGACGTATTAACGACGATCCAGCTCCTCTGGACCTTACCTCATTCTATATGAGCTGTAATATGAATATGTTTTGTCAATTTATGTAACAGAACTTTTGTTATTTAGTTTTAGTAATGTTATTTATTTAGTTTTAGTAATGTTATTTACAGAGGTCTGCGCTGTTAGCGACTTTAACAATGTTGCTTTTTACGTTAACTTAGTTATTAGAGTAACACACATTTAGCTCTAAGAATGTTATTATTCTCATAGTATGTAAGACAATAAATGTAACCGAACAAGAAGAAGACTTAATTACATTTTTACTTAACAGAAAACAATAGATACAGAAAAATTGTACAAATTTGTATGGAAAATGTAGAGTTACCTTTACATTTTTACTCATAACTTTTGAGCCGCTGAACCGATTTTGCTCATTTTGAATACCAAACTGCTCGGGAAGATGTTCAATAAAAATAGGCACCCCCACTTGCGTCTTTGCGTCGTGATCACCATTTCAACAGACAGACAGACATCGCTAAATGGTCTTAAAATTGCATAAGGATCACGAATATATATACATTATGGGGTCTTAAACCTATATTTCGACATGTTACAAACGGAATGACAAACTGATATATACCCTCACCATATATGGTGGAGGGTATAATAATTTAAATAATGCCTTATTTACAATGATAGAGTACTAACCTATACAGAGTGGGTTTTCTTTATTTTTCCTTTGCACATATGTCTTGTTTGTATCATACTCGTATAATAAAGTCCTAAAGCTAGAACTGTAATTGACCTAAGTTCCTTAAGTTGGCTTTGGCATACGCCGAACTTGAGTAACAATCTGAAGTAAAAAACAAAAAAATTTTAATTTATTTGTTAATTGAAACGCAAATAAAAAAACAAAAGCCAATTTTAATTGGGTTTTAACGGCTATTCGTTAACAAAAATATAAATTGTTTAAGGAATTCTAATATCTCTTGATTAGAAAAAGTACTATAACATTGTCATTTTTAAACCGATTTACACGAATAAAAGCTTGTTTTACTCAGAAGGACACTGACTTTGAGATTATTGTTGTTTTAAAAGAAGATTCGAAAAAACCCTCGTAGAAAATTAAATAGTTAAAAAAAATGAAAAATTTTTATATTATTGAAAAAATCTCTACACATTTATATGAATAGTATACGGGAAGTATACCCAGCAAAAATGAAGCTGCCAAAGAAGCAATAAAAGCATCACTACTATGGCAAAGGCATCACTTCTTTTATGATGGTTTCATCGATGAATTTAACATTAGCGTGTCATAGGATGGAAGTATTCAAATGTAGCTACTAGCATTACTCATACTTTACTCTAAGAAAGCAATGATAATACAATGATTAGATATTCTGATGCATGAGTGGAAAATTTTCATAAACTTTGTAGCATTTAAGCTTTGATGAAAATTTAATTCATAAGAATGCAGAAAAATAAGTTTAAAGAAACGAAATTTATGCATTGATATACAAATACTCTTTATTAAAACAAATAAATAATTCTGCATAATTGGAAAACGATATTTGAAACATTTTTCAAAAATTTTAATGAATTTTTAGACAAATTTTAAAATATTTTTGGATAATTTAAAAACTGGTTGCACAATTTGGAAACATTTTTAGACAATTTTAAAATATTTTTGAACAATTTTAAATAATTTTTGCACAATTTTAAAACATTTTTGGACAATTTGAAATAATTTTTACACAATTTTAAAATTATTTTGATAAGTTCTGAATTAAAACTGGAAATGGTTTAGTGTTAAATAATAAACATAATGCAAAAATGCACAGATTGCGTCCTCATAAATATTTAAGGCTGAAAAAATGCAAATGACAGGCCAGCTAGTTTCAATTAAAGGTTAAAAAATATCTGTTTTTCTTGATATTTCAAAACTTTTATAAAAATTGCAAAACTGCATAAATTCTAACCCTCATGGAATTTTAAACTAAAATATTAAAAATCATTTAATAAAAAAATTTAAAAAGTTCATCAGAACTATTTTGTCAATTTGAATATATGCTTTGGATTGAAATATGAACTCATCAATTCTTTGGAAGTGCCTTAGAATAACACCAAAAAATCATAAAAGAATGTCAACTGAAGTTTAGGAAGCAATGAAAGAAGTTATAGTCACAGAATGACTACCATTTTTTTTTTTGCTGGGTATATATTTGGAAAGAGCGCGTTTATTTCTAAATAATGCCGTTTCGAAATCGGTTAAAAAATGACTGAGTTAGAAAAGTTTAAGTGCGCCAGTCCAAAAAAATACTTTTTTCCCCATATCTCGAAATTTTGAGGGTATATTGCAACTTATAAAACCGGTTATATAATATACTCAGCTAGACCTACAACCTACACTAGGTCATTTCACAAGTTCTTTTTCAGTGTAGCACAGTGTAATATATAGTCCATTATTAAAAATATTTTTCAATATGGTATAAGATATAATTATATATGGTACGATATTTGCAAACAAATTTGATATATTGCTATACATATACAATATTGCTATACATATACAAGGTGGCGCAAAAGTAATCCTCCTATCAGAAAATGCTATAAATTTTGCGATTGGCCCCTAATGTCAGTTCTGTTTTGACATTTGTGTAGTAAACACATGCGAAATACACGTTAATAAACAATGTTACGCTACACTGCTCCAGAACGCGGAATATTGGTGACTATTTATTTGAGCAATAATGAAGATGATTTTTCATCAAAAATAATCATGAGTGATGAGGCCCATTTCCATCTTAGCGGGTACGTAAATAAGCAAAATTTACGCTTCTGGGGTACTGAAAATCCGCGTGTAACCCACGAAGAGCCATTACACCTGCTCAAAGTCACTGTATGGTGTGCTGTTTTCGCTGGAGGAGTCATCGGACCTTTTTTCTTCGAAGACGTCGCGGGCCGAACGGTTACTGTGAATGGTGAGCGCTACAGAGCAATGATCAACAAGTTCTTTTTGCCGCAACTTGATGAATTGGGATTGGAAAACATGTGGTTCCAACAGGACGGTGCAACGCCACACACTGCACGTGCCACAACCGATATGCTGAAGGATGCACTATGGTGAAAATACCAATGACTAATAACAATGATATTTTAAAGTCAATAATAACAATAATATTTTACAGTCAATGACTGACCTACTTTTGGTTCAATTACTTAATGCCAATGAACGATACATTTTAGGTGTCGGGTCACATTACATATTTTGCTGTCTGGTCATTATGTATTTTCGCTTACCCTCAAATTCTTTTAGTTTAAGCATTACCTTAAATATATTGATAAGTAGATATAACCAAATCATTAATAAAGAGTTTGTCAAGAACTAAACTACAAACTAACGGTTTAATTATTTAAACGTTCGGCCGTGAACGCCGAACTTAACATGGCGACCGTGACAGTTATTTAAGTTATTTGTTTGAATAAAACATAACTTAAAACAATTCCAAACATTACCAAAATACAGTGAAAAGTGTAAAAAAAAAAACAAAGAACGTTTTTGAAGTAAAATAAAAACGATTAAATTATATTAAAAATAAAAAGCAACAAATTTACAACAATCGATGCATATTTGCAAATGATTTTTGTGAACAAATTTTAAACAAGAGTACATATCTATGTACATAAAAGCACACAAACAACCAAATGACAAAGATATCGTTAAAAGAAGTTAAAAATACAAATCGTAAAATATACAGTCATCATAAACAACATTAAAGTGTGTGATTTAAAATTAAAACATTTGGAAAAGTGAACATTTTTTTTTTTTTAAACAAACAATTTTAATAAAAACAAACATTATTATGACGTGGTGGAAAAAAATACTACAGACAATCCCGTTACTTGTTGCAGGATATGAAGTGGGCAAATCCACTGAAGATAACAACAAAGAGGTAGTAGAAATGCTACGCGATAATTTGAAAATAAACAGTGAAGAATCTAAAACAACAACAAAAAACGAAAATAATTACATCGAAACATTGACAATAATAGCAGCGATCATCATAGCCGTTATATATGTACTGAAGTTGATCCTTAAAGCCATAAAAGGGAACAGAAACGCAGCCGCACCCCAACAACAGATATAAATTAAAGCCGTAAATAAGAAGACTAACACAGCCACACGACAACAGCAGGAGCAAATTAACAGATAAAAAAAAATGTAAGCTAAGAAATTAAGAATTGTATTTTATATAAATATTTTGAATTTATTAGATTATCTAAATTTTTAAAAAATTTTATATATATAATAATTTTTTTTTAAAAATTGTGAATTAAATGTTTAAAGAGTTTAAATTAAATGTTCGGCCATGAACGCCGAACTTAACATAACATACAATAAATGAAGAACAATCACAATATATAATCATGATTACAAAGTTTTATTATAAATGATGCAATGGGAAAATATTTTGGAAAGCTTAGAGCCATTGAGAATTAAATTTAGACAATCTTATAAGTGCATAAATCAGAATAGATCGATAAAGCCGGAAACATTGAGTAAACATATTCAGATTTTAATAGAAACCTTTAATACTATTAGGGCAACATTACACAGACAATACGACAGGTACTCCACACCTCACAAGGAGGAGGCCAATGGGATTTTTCACGGATTTAGAGACCAATTGATAAAAGTTTTCCATAAACATAACGTTAACATAAAGGTCCCACTTACATTAAGCTGTGAGATAGATATTGAAGTCACAGAGACAGACGAAAGTGAGACGGAAGAAAGCGAGACTGACAAAATCACAAAGACAGCTGAAAATAGTAAGGAAACAAAAGGGGGAATAGAAACGACAAACATGCCACGAACGGAAGATGATGTCATGGATAAGGCCGCAAAAATTGTGCCAGTTTTTGATGGTAGCGTGAGCGAACTACAAAGTTTCCTTGACGCATTGACATTGATGGATAGGATAAAGGAAACACATGAAATGGTGGCAATAGATGTAATAAAGACAAAATTGAAGGGACATGCAAGGAATATTATTACAAACGAAAACACCATTCAAGCAATTAAGGATAAACTACAGTCATCTGTTCAAGGGGAGTCGTCGGAATTACTATGTTCAAAACTAATGAACATAAAACAACAATCAAAATCGGCTACGACCTATGCAGAGGAGATCCAGGAAATCGCGAAAAAACTAGGTGGAGCCTATATAAAAGAAGGCTACCCACAGAACATTGTTGAAAAATTAATAAGGCAAAATGCAGCCAAGGCCATTTCCAGAAACGCTACAAGTGATGAGGTAAAACTCATCATTAAAACAGGGAATTTCAATACTCTTAATGAAGTCGTTTCTAAGTTCATAGAGGCTAGCACTGAAGCATCAGTTTCAAATTCTTCAGTATTCTATTTTAAGCGTCGTGGTTCTGGTAATCAGAACTACAGAAACAGTGGATTTAATAACCATGGACGTGGACGAGAAGGGCGTCGAAACAATAATTCTAGAAATTATAATAACAACCGCTACAACGGGCAACGCCGAGGTCAACACGACAATAATGGAAATCAACCAAACCATCAACGAAACAGAGGACGGATAAGATTGGCACAGGAGGTCTCGGAAAACGAGACTTCCCCCCAAGACGCGGGGGGTTATACTCGAAATTAAGTGAACACAGGGCACATATTGGATCAGTGAGGAAAATATTCCACTTAAATCTCCATTTAAGTAGTTTTATTGAGATTCAAGTATCATCTCATAATGATTTAAATACGTTCCTTGTAGATACCGGAGCGGACATTTCTCTAATTAAAATCGGTGCCCTCAACTCATTAAAAATCAATACGAAAAACATCATACAAATTTCTGGAATCGGAGAGGGAAATATTAAATCCCTCGGAACAGTTGAAATTGATTTAAAGAGGAAAATTTTCCTCATCCCCCACAAATTTCATGTAGTTTCAGATGAGTTCCCAATACCATTTTAGGGTATATTGGGTCTGGATTTCTTGAAAACATATAATGCAACTATTCAATACGGACAAGAAGCAAACTCGAATTTACTCTCTTTGAGACCTTACAATTTAAATTATCCCATAGATATTCCAATACTTGAAAACATAGGCGATGGTACAATAACATTACCAGCTCGGGCTGAAGTTTTCAGGGCTATTGCAATCGAAAATGAGGTTTCCGATTTGGTCGTTCCAAGTCAAACAATAGAAGATGGAGTATTTGTAGCTGGATGCATAGTGTCTAAGGATTTTCCATATGTAAGAGTTGTGAACACGAATTCTGAAAATAAGTTTTGAATAAAATGCCATTAAAATATGAGAAACTGTCTGACTACGAGATTCTAAATACATCCGGTGTTGATAATGAGAGAAACCAAATAATTTTGAAAAAGTTGACAGGAAAATTCGCTGAAATTGTTAAGGATGAATTGATTCAATTATGTTCAAAATATATAGATATATTCGCTTTGGAAAGTGACAGGATAAGTACGAATAATTTTTATACACAAGATTTGAGAGTTTCAGATCACAATCCCGTATACATTAAAAACTATCGCACGCCACACTCGCAAAAGGATGAGATAACAAGGCAAGTAGACAAACTAAGGCAGGACGGAATAGTTGAACCATCAGCATCCAATTATAATAGTCCTATTATGCTAGTACCAAAGAAATCATTGCCAAATAACCCTGAAAGAAGATGGCGTCTAGTAGTTGATTACCGACAAATAAATAAAAAGTTGATAGCGGACAAATTTCCATTGCCCAGAATTGAAGACATTTTAGACCAACTGGGAAGAGCTAAATTTTTCTGCTGCTTGGATTTGACCTCCGGATTTCATCAAATAGGATTGAATGAGAAATCAAGGACATTACTTCCTTTTCAACGGAAAATGGTTCATATCGGTTCACACGTTTACCATATGGTTTGAAAGTAGCTCCGAATTCGTTTCAAAGAATGATGAACCTAGCTTTTTTTTCAGGTTTAGCACCTTCCAAAGCTTTTATATATATGGATGATGTTATTGTCACAGGTTGTTCAGTAAAGCACATGCTTAAAAATTTGGAAAGTGTTTTCCAAAGATGCAGGGATTGTAATTTAAAATTACATCCAGAAAAATGTAGTTTTTTCAGACCCGAAGTTACATATTTGGGTCATAAATGTACTGATAAGGGTATTTTACCAGACAATAGTAAATACGAATCAATTAGAAACTACCCAAAACCTAGAAATGGCGATGAAGTTCGTAGATTTGTAGCCTTCTGTAATTATTACAGACGCTTCATACCACATTTTGCATTCTATTCTGTCCATTTAACTAAACTAACCAGAAAGAAGGAACCTTTTGTATGGTCTGCTGACTGTGAACAAGCCTTTCAGCACCTCAGGACAGCACTATTGTCACCACAAATTCTTCAATACCCAGATTTTGACAGAACCTTTTGCATAACAACTGATGCAAGCAAAATCGCTTGTGGCGCAATATTATCTCAAGAGAAAGATGGTATGCAACTTCCAATAGCATATGCGTCACGTGCATTCACAAAAGGTGAATCGAACAAAGCACCAATAGAACAAGAATTAATAGCAATCCAATGGGCTGTCAATCATTTTAGACCCTATGTGTATGGAAAACAATTTTTAGTACGTAGCGATCACAAACCACTTACATATTTGTATTCTTTAAAAAACCCCTCCAGCAGATTAACGAGAATTCGTTTGGAACTAGAAGAGTATGATTTTGTTATAGAACACATTAGAGGAAAAAATAATTCAGGAGCGGACGCGCTGTCTCGAATTGCCTTTAATGATATTAGATCAATACCTTCTATCAATAATATTTTCAAGGTAACTACACGTGCACAATCAAGAGATAAGACAAATGATGAAATTAATAAGGATTATAATTGAGTAGTTACTGAAATGCCTAAAGTTTTCGAAACTATTGGCTTCGATTGCGTAAAAAAGTGGGTCAAACTTAAGGTGAATATTGACGGAAACACCCCCACAATTCATTTTAAACGAGGGAAAAAAGTGCTAGCACCAAGGATTAATATGAAAAACACTTTTGCTAATGGAAATATCGATTTAGATCAATTTTTTCCAATTCTTGAAAAAGAAGCAATAAGTAGAAATCTAGATAAAATACAAATTAATTTAAATGATGATATATTTAACCTCGTATCAATTGAAAAATTTAAACAAAAAGCTAATCAACATATAAGGAAGTTACAAATAGCGCTCACACCCAAAATATGCATAATAACTAACAAGGATGAACAAAAATACTTATGAAGCTTAGACAATTTTATTATTGGAAAAATATCACTAAGGATGTGAACCAATATGTAAAGAAATGTGTTCAGTGTCAAACCAATAAGATCACAAAGCACATAAAAACAAATATGATTATCACGCCAACACCACAAAAACCCTTTCAAACTGTAATAATAGATACGGTAGGACCCCTTCCCATAACAGAAAAGGGAAATCAATACATTGTAACTATTATATGCGATCTTACAAAATATCTAGTGGCAATACCAATAATTGACAAGAGTGCCAAAACAATAGCTAGAGCACTAGTGGAACACTTCATATTAATTTATGGACCCATGAATAAAATACTCAGTGACATGGGTACTGAGTATAACAATCAAGTTCTTGTGGAACTTCTTACACTTTTAAAAATAGATAAAGCAACATCAGCACCTTACCACCATCAAACGGTAGGAACAGTTGAAAGATCACATCGCACATTTAACGAGTACATCCGATCATACATTCATACATCCAGAAACGATTGGGATGAATGGTTAAAATATTTTACGTATGCTTTTAACACAACACCCTCAACAGTGCATGGATACTGCCCATTTGAATTAATTTTTCCAAACGTACCAAATCATAGCCCACCAATACAAACTGATAAAATAGATCCATTATATAATTTCGATGATTATACAAAGGAAGTAAAATTCCGTCTACAAATAGCATTAAATAGAGCACAACACTTGATTGACAAAACGAAAATATACCAGAAGGACATCTATGACAGGAATATTACCAACACAGACATTAAACCGGGTCAGGAAGTATTCATTAGGGATCACACGTCACACAAACTGGGGCCAGTTTACAAAGGACCATTTAAGGTGATTGACATCGATGATAGAAATAATGTTTTTGTAGAAATAAAAGGGAAAATTCAAAAGATTAATAAAGGGAATATTAAAATTTTTAACAAATAACTTTTATAATTTTATATACATATATCCTACCGGATACATGGCAACTTAATGATAGTATTAATATTTCTAGATAGAATATTTTTTTTTTTCTCAATTTCCAGATATATAGCATTTTAATGATAGCATTAGGATTTGTAGATAAAATATTAATTAAATTTTTTATAAAGCTCATTGTAATCATGATTAATCAACATATTTTTTTAATAGACATTACAATACAAATATATAAAACATAAAAGATAATAAAAAAAAAAACACGAAAATATGTTATTACAAATAAAATTTATTGAGAAAAGAAAATATTTTTATCAAAAATTTTAAATATTATACAAAAAATTTTAACAAAAATTAAAAAAAAAAAAAAAAAAAAAAAGTAGAAATAAACTACTAATATTAAATTAGTAAAGAAAGCTCTCATCGAAATCACTTGATCACTGATTTCTATAAGACATTTCTCTTTAAAAGGGGAGGTATGGTGAAAATACCAATGACTAATAACAATGATATTTTAAAGTCAATAATAACAATAATATTTTACAGTCAATGACTGACCTACTTTTGGTTCAATTACTTAATGCCAATGAACGATACATTTTAGGTGTCGGGTCACATTACATATTTTGCTGTCTGGTCATTATGTATTTTCGCTTACCCTCAAATTCTTTTAGTTTAAGCATTACCTTAAATATATTGATAAGTAGATATAACCAAATCATTAATAAAGAGTTTGTCAAGAACTAAACTACAAACTAACGGTTAAATTATTTAAACGTTCGGCCGTGAACGCCGAACTTAACAGCATTTCCCGGGCGCCTAATCTCCAGTTTTGGCGATTTACACTGGCCAGCAAGATCGCCTGATTTGACCGCTCCAGACTTCTTTTTGTGGGGCTTTTTGAAGTCGCGGGTTTATGTCAACAAGCCTCAGACTCTTGCAGCTCTTAAAGACAATATCCGTCAAGAATGTGAGACCTATCGCCGGAAGTTTTGGCCAAAGTGATGGAAAATGCCATAAAAAGGGCTCAAATGACAATCAAATGTGGCGGCGGCCATTTAGATGACATCATATTCTCGACTTGATGTAAAAAAAATTAAAAGACCAAATAAAAATAATCCACAAGAAGAATCAAAGTTTTTCATTTTTTTTTTAAATTACAGCCAAAAAACATCGGAAGGTGATTTTTGCGCCACCCTGTATAGTTGCATATCTAGAGCATTTTTGATATGATATAAGATATAATTAGATATTATTATATGTGGCTCCATGTGTATGGTTTCTAATCCCAGCCAGGAAGCTACAATTTTTTTTAGTGTTTTTTTAATTTTTTTATATAAATATTATTTTAAAAAACTTTCAAATTTTAACTCATTTCGGTACAAGACCTAGAAATAAGATAAGAAGCAATAAAAGCATCACTACAATGGCAAAGGCATCACTTCTTTTCTAATGGTTTCATCGATGAATTTAACATTAGCGTGTCATAGGATGGAAGTATTCAAATGTAGCTACTAGCATTACTCCTACTTTACTCTAAGGAAGTAATGATAATACAATGATTAGGTATTCTGATGCATGAGTGCAAAATGTTCATATACTTTGTAGTATTTAAGCTTTGATGAAAATTGATTTCATAAGAATGCAGAAAAATAAGTTTAAGGAGGCGAAATGTATGCAATGAACAAATAAATTATTCTGCATTAGTGAAAAAGCATTTTTGAAACATTTTTCAAAAACTTTAATGAATTTTTAGACAAATTTTAAAATATTTTTGGATAATTTAAAAACTGGTTGTACAATTTTGAAACATTTTTAGACAATTTTAAAATATTATTGAACAATTTTAAATAATTTTTACACAATTTTAAAACCTTTTTGGGCAATTTGAAATAATTCTTACACAATTTTAAAATTATTTTCATAAATACTGAATTAAAACTGGAAATGGTGTAGTGTTAAATAATAAACATAATGCAAAAATGCACAGATTGCGTCCTCATAAATATTTAAGGCTGAAAAAATTCAAATGACAGGCCAGCTAGTTTCAATTAAAGGTTAAAAAATATCTGTTTTTCTTGATATTTCAAAACTTTTATAAAAATTGCAAAACTGCATAAATTCTAACCCTCATGAAATTTTAAACTAAAATATAAAAAATGGTTTAATAAAAAAATTAAACAATTTCATTAGAACTATTTTTTCAATTTGAATAAATGCTTTAGATTCAAAATAAATATATTATAACTTATGCTTTAGAAGTAATGAAGAGTGATTTTTTAAGATATGCATCGGGTTTATATCCAGATCACTGCATTTGAAATATGAACTCATCAATTCTTTGGAAGTGCCTTAGAATAACACCAAAAAATCATAAAAGAATGTGAACTGAAGTTTAGAAAGCAATGAAAGAAGTTATAGTCACAGAATGACTACAATTTTTTTTTTGCTGGGATATAATTAGTTTATAATAATCTAAGTACATATAAAATTATATATCGAGGACTTATATTCAAAACCTTCTATCTTAGATTTTAACGAAAATGAGTTTTTGATGGGAAAATAGTCAGTAAAATAGCGCACATTCATGGTATACAATTTAAATAAAAAATATTTTTTTTTTTTGCAATTTTAGTCCCATTTCACACAGAGCAACTTTTGTTGTGCAACTCTTGAGTTTGTGGGAGAGAGGGGAAAGAAGATTGGTAATTGGTATGGAGCTGCTTGCTCCATTTTTTTTAATTCTTCGTTTTTTCATTCATTTTAAACCAAATGTAGACGAAAATTTCTCTGTGTGAACATAATAACAACTTTAAAAGAGAATTTACAAGAATTGCCGCCACAGAAGTTGCTCTGTGTGAAACGGGACTTGTAGATATTTTTTTATTTCTCTATCTTATACATTAAACGTTTCTGAAGGCAAAACCGCTTTCTTTTCAAATATTCTTAAATATACATTTTTCTTTGAATAACCTTCTTTTGTAACATGTTTATTGTTTTTAGTATTCTTGCATGTTGAATACAAACCTATCGTTTTTAATATATAGATAGTTTGAAGTTCAGGCGAAAAACATATTCTCTTAAATTAGTGGAATAATACCGGGAAATGAAGAAGGAAAAAAAAAATATATATATATATATATATATATAGAATAAAAATAATATAAGAACAACTTAAGATGATCATTTACATACATCTTTCATCTACAATGATAAAAAGGACATTGTTTTAAAAGCCGGATAAAAAAACAAACCGCCAAATGCGCGATTTTCTTCTATTGATCGAGTATCCAAACAAAATTTAAAAAGATTAGCAAAAAAATGGGATCGACATGTTTCTTTCCGCCAATTTCATTATTAAATGTTGAAAGATCAGAAAGAAAGAATACTTTCAAAAATTATACAAAATAAAAAGTCACTTTTTTAATTTAAAATCAAAACAGAAATATACAGAGATTACTCCAAATACTGTTTAGAAAAGAAATTTCAACCTGTTTCAATTTTTACTTTTTCCAAATCCTTTGAGGAAAAGTTAGCATTGTTCAAGCCTCAAAAAGATCAGTCCGACATATGTTGAGTTTAAGGTTATCCAGATAAAACCTGAAGACTATAGTGCACATATTTCCAAAAAGATGGTGCACAGCATGAGAATAGTGAGCATAAAATTTGCCAAATGGTTACGTGAATGTTACAAAAGAAGCAAGAAAAACTGTTAAAATAAAAATCGAGATTATATTTAAATAACGATTTAAATTATACTGATGTAAAGACAGTATCGCAATTAAGATCACTCTTGTATATTCCGGATGGTACAGTAAAATATAAGGTTCATTTTTATAATGATCATATTGATCTTTCAGTTCGTATTAAACCATATACAGGTCAAAGTGCACCAAAACCTCTATGTTCTGCACCACTTTCCAAATAAATGGAAGAACTTTCAAGATTTAAAAAGTGTAATTCCACCAAAATACCATTTTTTCTATGCTAATTTACAAAAGGCAAATCCAAAATAAAAAGCCCATGTACCTTTTTTAATATTATTTATTATTATTTTACATCTTATATTGTATTATTGCAATTACTTTAAATAACACATGTTAAAAATTGATTGAAGTCATAAAATATTTAAATAAGTGTGTTTTATCACCAAGCTGACCAAAAAATCACTAAGTGCATTTTGATTTGAACGCCCATTTTCTAAATAAGCCTTAATAACTTTAATGCGTTGCTCGATTGTGTATCTTTCAAATTGAGTTAGACTTAAATTGAGAAATGTCAAATGAAAAGCAGAAAAAACTTGACGTTTAGGTGTGGTTCACATTCAACATCGGCCCTTAAAATTTAACCACCCTTTATATATGTAACTTGTGGAACGGAAACCCGTCCCCGCAACATGCGCTATGCATACATATATATATATAAGTTATCACACTCTGCGAATACACTAAATGATAGACGATTTGGTAACAATAACAACAACACAACAGCTAACTGACACTTACATATAACACACAGTAAAATTCAGACAGAACAACACGTAACATAATTAAAAATTATTTAGCAACTAAGCAATACAGCTAAGAATAAACAATATTAAGGGTCAATCACCGACCCACTTTTAATAACTTTATTTAACATTTAAAAAGTACTAAGTAATCAACATGATTAAAGGAAATGGTAAAATCAAGACAAAAAATAATTATTTTATACATTAGCAATAATTGTAAATTAGTTATTAAGCAAAATGATATATAAAAAGAAATCAATAAAGTTCAATTTAGTTCCGTCTTAACTACCGTGTTGTTTAAATCATTAACTGGCGCCCGAGCAAACAAACTGGACAAACTAGTGAAAAATAAAAATTCTAGTAAAAGGTCAAAACTCTAGTGAAATTTAAAATCCTAGAAAAAAACTCTAGTAAGAAGTAAAAATACTAGTATAAAGTGCAAGTACTAGTGAAAATTTGAAAGTACTAGTGAAAAAAATTGCAAGTGGGGAAAAAGGAAATACAATTCCACTCGTGAACGTTTTATCTAAAATAAGGGCAAAGCGTAACCACTAACCACCCAGAAAGGCAGGACCCGAAGCTTAAGACGAACTCAAATCCGAAGAACGTGGAAGAAATTTATCTAAATCTACCACCGATAAAGGAGCTTAATCCGAAGAACGTGGAGTAAATTCATCTAAATCTACCACCGATATGGAACCCATCAGCCATAAGTGACGTCATCTGTACCATTAGTAGCCCAGCGAAAAGGATAATCACAGACCGTCCAAAAGATATGCTGATCTTAATGTAAGTCACTATCGACTATATTTAAAGTTAAAAAAAAATAAAGAAAACAAAATCTTGTGAAAAATTAAGATTGAGAAAAATTAGAACAATCAAGTTGTTTATTTAAAATTTTGTAAAAAAGAAATAGAGTAGAGATTGAAAAACTATAATTTTAGTGCAAAATCAAATTACTTTGATTAATTTTGTTTAAATAAAAAAGACAAATTGCTTAAAAATAAACCATAAAGGTAAACAAAACCTTGTAAAAATTGAGATTGAGAAAGAAATATTATTATCATTTTTTTTGAAATACATAAAACAACATTTCTTTTTATCTTGGTGAAATTTGTTCTGACCAATATGGACCAAATAAGGCTTCCCTTATTTGGTCCATATTGGTCAGAACAAATTTCATAACACAATTGACTGGTTCTTTAAACGCCCAGATCGAACAGGTGAAGACACTAAATAACAGAATGACCGATTTGGAGAGGACGTTAAGTCATCCTACCCCTAGGGAACCTTAACTCCCTGTTCCACAAGTTTTTGACCGAAATCCAGTTCAATATATTTCATGGGTTCACAATGTGGAATCCATTTTAGCAGATTACGAGATCGTCAGAAACAAGCCGATATATAGGGAAATTGTACAACACATCCGACAAAAGGTCCGGGGACCAGCAGACACAGCTTTGATCTCTTATAACATCTTTGATGAGAGTTGGGAGAAGATAAAGAGTTGTATCTCATTACACTACGCGGATAAAATTGATGTACAGACACTGGAGTACGAACTGAGCGTTATGCGCCAGGAAAACAGTAGCATGGACGAATTCTATGCTAAGGTAAATCATCAGTTGTCCCTCATCATAAACAAGATAAAAACGGATAACTACTCGAACGAAACGATTGAAGCTCTCATATCATGTTATAGAAACAGAGCATTGGATGTTTTTATCAGGGGGGTGGGCGGTAACATTTCAAGGATGTTGGCAATCAAAAAGCCAAGAACCTTACCGGAAGCTTATACTTCTTGCCTTGAATTTCAGAATCTAAACTTTCGAAATACCTCAATTCACCCTCGATATTCGAATACAATAACTTCGCCAACAAATCAGATGAGTAGATTCGGACACTTCGGTAAACCACCAATCCCTCAGAGAAACCTCAATACGAACGAGAGAGCTCGTATTTATAATACGCCTACCCAACAATTCGCACAAAACATACCACCACCTAGGCCTAACCAGCCTAAACCACCCTTACATATGGAAATAGACCTGTCTATCAAATCACGTCATGTAAATTACATGAATAGACCGGAAAAATATTCCTTACCTGGCTCTGCTTACTCTTCCAACATTCCCCGAAAACAACAGCGCATATTTAACACTGAAACCATAGAAACTTGCGAAGAATACGCAACCCACGATGAATGCGACGTTGAATTCGAAGGAAATGAAGAAGATTTGGATATGGAAAATTACGAAGGAGAATACGAGGAAAATCAAATAAATTTTATGACGGAAGCCTCTCTAGCCTACCCTATTTAGAACTTACTTCAAAAAATGGACGAATACTGGAATTCTTAGTGGATACTGGAGCCAAAAAAAAACTTTGTTTCTGAAATCATCGCATATGATTCCGAACCTGTACAGTCCAAATTTAAAATACGATCGGCGACAGGTGAGGCTTTAATTACTCACAAGGTCGTAGGGAAATTTTTTAAAAGCCTTGGCATAGAAACGGACATTACATTTTTTGTCCTCCCCGGACTAAAAATTAAATTATTCAATGGCGTCACAATTCTACTTAAATCCAGGATATCAAAACAGGTCAACTGCATTGAAGCGGTGCGCCATGAGGACAAGGAAATAGAAAAATTGATAAATAAATACAGCGCGTTATTTAGCCCAGTCTCGGACAATTGTATTATCGAAACAAACGTTCGTGCAGAGATCAGAATATCGACAAGTGAACCAATCTACACAAAATCATACCCTTATCCCAATTATCTTAGAACTGAAGTAGAAAAGCAGGTAGCCCAAATTCTCAAAGATGGTATCGTAAGACCATCTAAAAGCCCTTACAACTCACCTCTGTGGATTGTTTCAAAAAAAACCGAAACCTGATGCAGAAAAACAATACAGAGTAGTTGTAGATTTTAAACGATTAAATGCGATCACCATACCCGATACGTATCCGATCCCAGATATCAACACTACACTCTCCAATTTGGGAGACAGCAGGTACTTTACTACTCTCGACCTAACTTCTGGATTCCATCAGATTAGGATGAAGGAGAGCGATATCGAAAAAACGGCTTTCTCTACGACCAACGGAAAATACGAATTTGTGCGTCTACCCTTCGGCCTCAGAAATGCACCCTCAATTTTCCAGCGTATGATAAATGATGTGTTCCTACCGTTACTTGGAAAAGCGTGTTATATTTATATCGACGATAAAATAGTTTTTGGTTTTGGTATTTGGTATTTTCTCTATTAAGCAAAGCTAATTTAAAAGTAAGTCTGGATAAATCCTAATTTCTAAGAGCAAGTGTAGAATTTCTCGGACATACAGTATCCCAACAAGGCATCAAACCAGATCCAGCTAAAATTTGTGCAATGCAACAAATTCCAGTCCCTAGAAATCTTAAAGATCTAAAAAGTTTTCTTGGATTAGCATCCTACTACCGACAATTTATTCGATATTTTGCGGCTATGGCAAGACCCCTCACAAACCACACTAGGGGATCGAACGCACAAATCAAGGCAAACCAATCAAAACGCGTTGCCATTAGTTTGGACAATAAGGCCCTAAAATCTTTTAAAAACTTGAAGGAACTATTAATGCCATCGGAAATTTTAGTTTCCCCAATTTTGAAAACCATTTATCATAACCACTGATGCGTCCAACTTTGCGATAGGATCTGTTCTTTCGTCCCATTACTTACTTATCCAGATCCCTTAACAAAACCGAAGAGAATTATTAAACCATAGAAAAGGAAATGCTGGCAAGGCAATAATATGGTCTCTCGACAAACTTCGTATGTACCTATATGGTGACAGGAAAATAAAAATCCTGACTGACCGCCAGCCATTAACCTTCGCGCTAAGTAATGCCAACAATAACGCTAAACTCAAAAGATGGAAGGCCAGGATAGAAGAATACAATTATAAACTTATATGTAAACCCGGAAAGACGAACGTTGTGGCCGATGCTCTTTCCTGAATATTACCGCAGGTAAATGTACTAACATCATCAGACGGTTCCCAACACAGTGCTGAGGAAGATAATTCCCAGCTCATACCACACTGCGACGCCCCAATAAATGTTTTCCGAGACCAAATTATATTTTTCAGAAAAATTGATTCTAATTACTCAAATTACCCTCAGGATGGCTTCCAAAGACACTACGTTAAAATAAGGAAACTCGACAAAGGAATTTTAACAGAAATTCTGAGGAAAAAACTGAATCCTTCCCTGGTAAATGGTATAAAAATCCCCGAAGGAAATCTCGTTTTACTACAAGAAATCTACAAGGAAAACTTTTCAAAATTTCACACAGAGATTGGTTGAAGACATAAAGGACAAGTAACAACAATTTCTAATCATTCAAGAGGAACACAAACGAGCTCATAGGAATTTTATGGAGAACAAAAGTCAAATCTTAGAGAAGTACTAGTTTCCAAAAATGACAAAATTGATCAAAGATCTTACAAAATCATGCGAAATCTGTAACAAAAGTAAGTACGACAGACATCGTCAAAACCCCGAATTACAGGCCACCCCAATTCCATCATATGGAAATGAAAGGCGAGAAATTTCTAACCTGTGTGGACAAATTCTCTAAATCCGCAAAATTTTTTCATATAAAAAATAAGTCAGTCTTACAATTAGAGAAAAGATGATAAAATTGCTTAATTTTTTTCTGCTCCTAAAACACTCGTAATGGATAACGAGGGTAGTTTCATCAGCCCTATTGTACTGAATTATGACGAGGGACTAGGAATTAAAAAATACTTTGAAAATAAAGAGTTCATTCTACAGTTGTAGAAATGTTTAGATGTCCTCAAGAGGAGTATTTAGATCTTTCAATAAAAGAATTGATCAATATTACGGTTGATAGATATAATAGCACTATACACCCAGTCACCAAGAGAAAACCGGTCGATATAATTTTTGGTAGAACGGGGAGAATAAATTAATAAAAATTAGTTGATTTTAAGTAGGTTGTGAATAATGATTTACGAAATGAAATCAAAAAATAAAAGTTTATAGACAAAACGCTCAGAACAAAAAACCCAAAAAATATAACTGTGGAGATGTCGTGTTTAAGAGGAATGAGCAAATTAAAGGAAAAGATAAGCCACTATTTATTAAACAAACCGTTGTAAAAGATAATGAAGTTACGATAACCACGACCGAAAATGAAAAAATTCATAAATTTCAACTCAAAAACTAATGTATATTTTCAGGTTACTTATCCACTGGGCAAACGCATCAGTGAATGTCTACGAATACAACAGCCCACTGGTTACCATTTAACAAGGCGTGGGGAAAATAAGCAATGGGAATTATAAAATTATCCACACAATTAACCTAAGGGAATATGAACGAGTAGCTACAGGGGTAAAGTCCATAGTACTATAAACGAATATCTTGTAAAAACAACTAATATTTTATTGAACGATTATAACAGAATAATAGGACGAACAAACGATACGCACAGAAACTCTCAAACACTTTTCAACAGACTAGAATTAATCAAGGACGAAATATTCCAAATCGTTATGGCAAGTCAACTAGCGTAAAACAGTATTGTCTATTCCCAGATAATAAACAAAGGAGATATCTTAAATGTACTTGCTCAAACAGAAACTCTGCCATATAAAAACGAGTTACAAGCCCTCCAATTTGCTGAACCCTCAATGGACTCACTACTCTTGTATATTATCTCTTTACCACAAACAGATGATGTACTATTCAACAATGTAATTCTGCGTTCAACAGTAAGGAATAACAAAAGAATTTATTTAAGTTTTACTAATATCCTGATATCCCAAACCGAGAAGTATGGGATAAAGGGAAAATGTCTGATAATAGACGGCACCACAATCTGTAAAGAAAACCAGATTGAAAAACAAACCCAACCATTGCATAGTCGCCATTTTAGATGGTGAAAAGGCAGCTTGTGAATATCAGATAGAAGAACAACAAATATTCGAACTTATCTCAGAGGGAACAATCTTTTTATCAAATTACATCGGAAATTTAACATTTGGAAAGAGAACACAAACAATGAGACTGTAACTCTAAATGATGTCGGTTATTCGAATTGGCAGACAACTTCTTTTCAGACTCTCCCACCTAAATTGCAAGTTAATATAACTGTGAAAGAGATCAAACTTGACCTGCAATATCTCCATCACCTTCATCTCGGGAATATCAAATATATTAAGGATATTTCATATAGAAGCTTAGTTTCAATAGGTTAAAATTTTTGCTACTTCTTGTTGGATTCTCCATAATATTAACACTTTGGGTGTATTCCGGACATAGAAATTATCGGAAATCACTGAATATCCCACATGTTTTGGACTTCCCTGCGGTAAAGATAAATTACCCATAATATCCTTCCTTTTTTCTCTCTCTTTTCGTTCTTTCTGATCAGCGAGACACTGATACTTAAAATGGGGGGAGTTATCACACTCTGCGAATACCCTTAATGATAGTCGATTTGGTAACAAACAACAACACAACAGGTAACTGACACTTACATATAAGGCACCGTAAAATGCAGACAGAACAACAAGTAACATAATTAAAAATTATTTAGCAACTAAGCAATACAGCTAAGAATAAACAATATTAAGGGTCAATCACCGACCCACTTTTAATAACTTTAAAAAGTACTAAGTAATCAAAATGATTAACGGAAATGGTAAAATCAAGACAAAAAATGATTATTTTAATCATAAGCAATAATTGTAAATTAGTTATTAAGCAAAATGATATATAAAAATAAATCAATAAAGTTCAATTTAGTTCCGTCTTAACTACCGTGTTGTTTAAATCTATAATATATATATATATATATATATATATATATATATATATATATATATATATATATTAATTTTCGTTAATCTACTGTATACACTGAAGACATTCTTCTGGATACAGAGCATATTATAGAGACTTTTTTGGCTGTATATACACGCAGAGAAAAAAGATGGTTGCAAGATGATCACTGCTACTATATTGTGCTTGCTGTAATCGGGTATTGTTGTTACAACCATATTATTGGTTGTCTAACCATCATCATGGTCGCTACCATCATTATTGTAGTAAATATTTCACTATTTTATGATTGCCACCTTCTATTTTACAACATGATTGGCTGTAACCATACTGTAGTAACAAAAATTCTGACTATAAAAAATATGATAATTATGCAACCATAAAATGCTGGCAACAATCAATGAATAATTATACATCAAATAAAACATGAGTTTGACATTTACAGTCCTAATACGAGAATTGTCTTGATTTCATGAAAACCAAAATGTCTTAAAAAAGCAATCATATATTGTTTACTAAAACTGGACATATATCAGATGGGTAGAAAATACCTTTAATGTGGCATTAAAACATTGACCTATTCAGATCCAGTTTATTTTTAGAAGATTTTTTTGGAGGGTTTTTTTTCGTAATTTTTGGATCATAATATAACTGTAGGGTCCATATTATGGTAAAATTATGGATATTTTATTATCATAATATGATAACCATAAAATAGAACGACTATGGTTGGCACAATCATAAACCCAAAAATATATGATGCTCTTTGAATATAATTCTCCCAACCACGTTTTTGTATGCACGATGAATACATATATATATAAGAAGACAGTCCCCAAAGAAACAGAATGTCTTCATAGTAACTTTTGCAACGAAAAACCGTCCCCGCAACATGCGCCGTGACCATATATATATATATATATATATATATATATATATATATATATATATATATATGTGTGCACAGCGCATGTTGCGGGGACGGTTTTTCGTTTCACAGGTTACTATGAAGACATTTCGATTCTTTGGAGACTGACCTCAAACTTTACATTAATCTACTATATACACTGAAGACATTTTACTGGATACTGCGCATATTATAGGGACTTTTTTGGCTGTATATAATGAATGAATGAATATATATATATATCTATATATATATATATATATATATATATATTCATTGTGAATACTTTGAAGACATCTGTATATACAGCCAAAAAAGTCCTTCAAATTTGCGCTGTATGCAGTAAAATGTCTTCAGTGTAAACAGTAGAACAACGAAAAGTTTAAGGACAGTCCCCAAAGTAACCAAATGTCTTCATAGTAACTTGTGGAACGAAAAACCGTCCCCGCGCATATTATAGGGACTTTTTTGGCTGTATATAATGAATGAATGAATATATATATATATCTATATATATATATATATATATATATATATATATATATATATATATATATATATATATATATGCATTTCACATACTTTGAAGACATCTGTATATACAGCCAAAAAAGTCCCTGTAATATGCGCTGTATCCAGTAAAATGTCTTCAGTGTAAACAGTAGAATAACGAAAAGTTTAAGGACAGCCCCCAAAGTAACAAAATGTCTTCATAGTAACTTGTGGAACGAAAAACCGTCCCCGCAACCCGGGGAGAAAAACGTTACTTTGTCGATTGCATCGAATTTTGATTTTAAGAATTCAAACAGTTTCATTTGAAATAAATAAACGGACACATAATTATGAGCTAAACTCTACGCGACAACAACAAGGCTTACGGTCTGTAGTTCGTTATCTTCGTTTTTGAAATAAATGCAAAAAGGATGCACCGTGCACTGGTCGTTTGCCCAGTGATAAGCCTGAATTTCATCCTGAACGAGAAAAGTGTAATTCTCGGCAAAGTCGCTTATCACAATGAATTCATTTTGGGCTAATTTCTCCTTACTTTCCTTTAGAAATTTCGATTGCATCTCGGATATGAAATGATGCGCCTTCAGTTCATTCAACTTGAATCCGAATTCCTCGATGAATTCCGGAATCTGCTTACCACGGTCTCAAGGGAACATCTGCCGCTGCTAATTATCCACTGTTTGAAATGCACCTCCTGAATTAACAGCTGTTCAAACTTTTCCGCCAAATATTGCTCTAGCTCGTCAATCTTCGGACAATTGTCGCATTTGGACAGATGACAATTTTCCGTGGGGTATGCGCACAACGACTTCGACAGGAGGTCCCTATATGTTTCAATTTCACCGTGAAATACTTTCAATTTCTTGCATGGAAAGAACATTAATTTGATGTTTTGATGAAACATGCAAACGCAGACTGAATGCGTTCCGTGCCTGTCTAATGCCAGCACGCATTCTTTTGGTCGTAGGATGGCAAACTTAGAAAATCCCACTTTTTCTGCTGGGTATTTCTCTTTGAACTGATGGTATGCTTCGGATAGATTACATAATAATAATCTGCGCTGCTTGTGTACTTTTTCTCCATCTTCACGTGTGATAACATAGTCACGTGTACCTGGGCAGGCGCGGCTGTTGTCATCATTGCAGTAAAAATCTTAAATCAATTTCACCGTTGCTTCGCTGAGGGTCCTTGAGCCAAATTTCTTGGTGGGAGTCGCCAATATGCCCTTCTGTCGAACTAATTCTTTGCTTCTTCTCGCGATGTAAAAAGATGTTTGAAACTGTTCAGAAATCTTGCGTATAGACCATGATTGAGGCAGCACAGATAAAATGAGATATTTCTCCGGAAAAGTGGTCGCTAAATTGAATTTTCTTTTCAACTGCTCAATCATTTGTTTGCCGTCATCAACGTCATCTGCTTGACTGCATTCGTTATCAGAGCCTTCATCAAATATTGTCGCGATTGCACTCATAACCTTGCATTTTTTATCTTTCCTGTATTTTTCACTTCGCAACTTTCTTTTTCTAATAGGCGTTTCACCTAAAGTGGTAA
Organism: Eustalomyia histrio; assembly: GCA_949748255.1. NCBI lineage: Eukaryota > Metazoa > Arthropoda > Insecta > Diptera > Anthomyiidae > Eustalomyia > Eustalomyia histrio. Next base: position 144,697,261 of record OX456523.1, read on the forward strand.
TAGCCTCATTCAAAGGACTCAAAGACATATTGACCATCGGAATGTCTGCCTCACTATCAGATGAAACATTTTGTTCAATTGTCATTTCACTCTCGGATTGTGGTTGCATTTGTTTCAATGCATTTGCTTGTTGAGACAAATCGATTTTATCCAAGTGTAAAATCGATTTTTTTTCTCAGAAATTTACCTTTTTTCCCATGAAAATTAAATTTTCCGATTTTCCACAGAAGCTCCTAAATTTTTCGGCTAATTTTATTTATTTTTGGATTCCTCATAATTTTTGCTTTAAGAATCAGCAATAAAAAAATGGGCCCCGACTCCTTGTTTGGACAGGAGAAGAGCATTTAAGAGACCACCTTGTTCTCATTGTTTTTATATTTTTTATAATTGAATTATTTTTAATTATTTAACATTATTTTATTTTATTATTAAAAATACATTTTAAAAATTATTTTACAGTTAAAAATACATTTATGAAGAAAAAATCTTTCTTATTTTGCTGCTTATACTTAATTACAATATTTATTAAAAATTTCAATTGTCTTGGCATCATTATAAAATTAAAGTAACTTTAAATTTAGCAAGTCGGCAGACGAAGAGTACCGCTTTACATTAATTGACATATCAGAAATATTTGGTATGAAGCAATGAAACTTTTGCGTTCCAGTTATAGTTTTGACATTATTATATCTGTTTTGAAGTCGTCGCTCCATGGCATCGTGTTCTTTTTGAGTGCATAAAACTGTGTTAATGGCAATTTCCTTGCTTTGAATCCACGAAAACAAATGTTGTACATTTAAGATCTGGTCAGTATATGGCCTTTGCAAACTTGCCTTAGTCGCCATGCGTTTTAGGGTTCCCCCTAACACATCGCATGGGCCCTTACCGTGGGACGTCGCAAAAAAGTGCCACTCGATCTTGCAGTTTTGTGTTTTCTTCAATTATGCAAAGATTGTAAAATTTTTTTTTATTCTTGTACTGAGAAGCCGCGCCGTCTGAGAAAAACTTTACTTTGTCGATTGCATCGAATTTTGATTTTAAGAATTCAAACAGTTTCATTTGAAATAAATAAACGGACACATAATTATGAGCTAAACTCTCCGCGACAACAACAAGGCTTACGGTCTGTAGTTCGTTATCTTCGTTTTTGAAATAAATGCAAAAAGGATGCACCGTGCACTGGTCGTTTGCCCAGTGATAAGCCTGAATTTCATCCTGAACGAGAAAAGTGTAATTCTCGGCAAAGTCGCTTATCACAATGAATTCATTTTGGGCTAATTTCTCCTTACTTTCCTTTAGAAATTTCGATTGCATCTCGGATATGAAATGATGCGCCTTCAGTTCATTCAACTTGAATCCGAATTCCTCGATGAATTCCGGAATCTGCTTTACCACGGTCTCAAGGGAACATCTGCCGCTGCTAATTATCCACTGTTTGAAATGCACCTCCTGAATTAACAGCTGTTCAAACTTTTCCGCCAAATATTGCTCTAGCTCGTCAATCTTCGGACAATTGTCGCATTTGGACAGATGACAATTTTCCGTGGGGTATGCGCACAACGACTTCGACAGGAGGTCCCTATATGTTTCAATTTCACCGTGAAATACTTTCAATTTCTTGCATGGAAAGAACATTAATTTGATGTTTTGATGAAACATGCAAACGCAGACTGAATGCGTTCCGTGCCTGTCTAATGCCAGCACGCATTCTTTTGGTCGTAGGATGGCAAACTTAGAAAATCCCACTTTTTCTGCTGGGTATTTCTCTTTGAACTGATGGTATGCTTCGGATAGATTACATAATAATAATCTGCGCTGCTTGTGTACTTTTTCTCCATCTTCACGTGTGATAACATAGTCACGTGTACCTGGGCAGGCGCGGCTGTTGTCATCATTGCAGTAAAAATCTTAAATCAATTTCACCGTTGCTTCGCTGAGGGTCCTTGAGCCAAATTTCTTGGTGGGAGTCGCCAATATGCCCTTCTGTCGAACTAATTCTTTGCTTCTTCTCGCGATGTAAAAAGATGTTTGAAACTGTTCAGAAATCTTGCGTATAGACCATGATTGAGGCAGCACAGATAAAATGAGATATTTCTCCGGAAAAGTGGTCGCTAAATTGAATTTTCTTTTCAACTGCTCAATCATTTGTTTGCCGTCATCAACGTCATCTGCTTGACTGCATTCGTTATCAGAGCCTTCATCAAATATTGTCGCGATTGCACTCATAACCTTGCATTTTTTATCTTTCCTGTATTTTTCACTTCGCAACTTTCTTTTTCTAATAGGCGTTTCACCTAAAGTGGTAATAGCCTCATTCAAAGGACTCAAAGACATATTGACCATCGGAATGTCTGCCTCACTATCAGATGAAACATTTTGTTCAATTGTCATTTCACTCTCGGATTGTGGTTGCATTTGTTTCAATGCATTTGCTTGTTGAGACAAATCGATTTTATCCAAGTGTAAAATCGATTTTTTTTCTCAGAAATTTACCTTTTTTCCCATGAAAATTAAATTTTCCGATTTTCCACAGAAGCTCCTAAATTTTTCGGCTAATTTTATTTATTTTTGGATTCCTCATAATTTTTGCTTTAAGAATCAGCAATAAAAAAATGGGCCCCGACTCCTTGTTTGGACAGGAGAAGAGCATTTAAGAGACCACCTTGTTCTCATTGTTTTTATATTTTTTATAATTGAATTATTTTTAATTATTTAACATTATTTTATTTTATTATTAAAAATACATTTTAAAAATTATTTTACAGTTAAAAATACATTTATGAAGAAAAAATCTTTCTTATTTTGCTGCTTATACTTAATTACAATATTTATTAAAAATTTCAATTGTCTTGGCATCATTATAAAATTAAAGTAACTTTAAATTTAGCAAGTCGGCAGACGAAGAGTACCGCTTTACATTAATTGACATATCAGAAATATTTGGTATGAAGCAATGAAACTTTTGCGTTCCAGTTATAGTTTTGACATTATTATATCTGTTTTGAAGTCGTCGCTCCATGGCATCGTGTTCTTTTTGAGTGCATAAAACTGTGTTAATGGCAATTTCCTTGCTTTGAATCCACGAAAACAAATGTTGTACATTTAAGATCTGGTCAGTATATGGCCTTTGCAAACTTGCCTTAGTCGCCATGCGTTTTAGGGTTCCCCCTAACACATCGCATGGGCCCTTACCGTGGGACGTCGCAAAAAAGTGCCACTCGATCTTGCAGTTTTGTGTTTTCTTCAATTATGCAAAGATTGTAAAATTTTTTTTTATTCTTGTACTGAGAAGCCGCGCCGTCTGAGAAAAACTTTACTTTGTCGATTGCATCGAATTTTGATTTTAAGAATTCAAACAGTTTCATTTGAAATAAATAAACGGACACATAATTATGAGCTAAACTCTCCGCGACAACAACAAGGCTTACGGTCTGTAGTTCGTTATCTTCGTTTTTGAAATAAATGCAAAAAGGATGCACCGTGCACTGGTCGTTTGCCCAGTGATAAGCCTGAATTTCATCCTGAACGAGAAAAGTGTAATTCTCGGCAAAGTCGCTTATCACAATGAATTCATTTTGGGCTAATTTCTCCTTACTTTCCTTTAGAAATTTCGATTGCATCTCGGATATGAAATGATGCGCCTTCAGTTCATTCAACTTGAATCCGAATTCCTCGATGAATTCCGGAATCTGCTTTACCACGGTCTCAAGGGAACATCTGCCGCTGCTAATTATCCACTGTTTGAAATGCACCTCCTGAATTAACAGCTGTTCAAACTTTTCCGCCAAATATTGCTCTAGCTCGTCAATCTTCGGACAATTGTCGCATTTGGACAGATGACAATTTTCCGTGGGGTATGCGCACAACGACTTCGACAGGAGGTCCCTATATGTTTCAATTTCACCGTGAAATACTTTCAATTTCTTGCATGGAAAGAACATTAATTTGATGTTTTGATGAAACATGCAAACGCAGACTGAATGCGTTCCGTGCCTGTCTAATGCCAGCACGCATTCTTTTGGTCGTAGGATGGCAAACTTAGAAAATCCCACTTTTTCTGCTGGGTATTTCTCTTTGAACTGATGGTATGCTTCGGATAGATTACATAATAATAATCTGCGCTGCTTGTGTACTTTTTCTCCATCTTCACGTGTGATAACATAGTCACGTGTACCTGGGCAGGCGCGGCTGTTGTCATCATTGCAGTAAAAATCTTAAATCAATTTCACCGTTGCTTCGCTGAGGGTCCTTGAGCCAAATTTCTTGGTGGGAGTCGCCAATATGCCCTTCTGTCGAACTAATTCTTTGCTTCTTCTCGCGATGTAAAAAGATGTTTGAAACTGTTCAGAAATCTTGCGTATAGACCATGATTGAGGCAGCACAGATAAAATGAGATATTTCTCCGGAAAAGTGGTCGCTAAATTGAATTTTCTTTTCAACTGCTCAATCATTTGTTTGCCGTCATCAACGTCATCTGCTTGACTGCATTCGTTATCAGAGCCTTCATCAAATATTGTCGCGATTGCACTCATAACCTTGCCTTTTTTATCTTTCCTGTATTTTTCACTTCGCAACTTTCTTTTTCTAATAGGCGTTTCACCTAAAGTGGTAATAGCCTCATTCAAAGGACTCAAAGACATATTGACCATCGGAATGTCTGCCTCACTATCAGATGAAACATTTTGTTCAATTGTCATTTCACTCTCGGATTGTGGTTGCATTTGTTTCAATGCATTTGCTTGTTGAGACAAATCGATTTTACACTTGGAGCAAATGAATTGTGCTTCTTCACCGTATTGTATATTTAATTCATTCATGTATGGCTTCGAAACACCAGCTAATTTTAATACTTTTATCTTTTTCGAACGATGTCCACTCTTGTTAAACGGATTGCAGCAAAATTTATTCATTTTACTTTAAATTGTCTTTACAGCTTCACTCTTTACTTTACAAAAAAAAACACTTTAACACTTTCACGTTTAGTATTCAACTGAAATTTGACTCAGAGTGTGTGAAGTATTTATATTTATTTTTTGGTAAAAAATAGGTAAAAAAAAAATAAGCGATATTTGCTTTTCTTTAATAGGAAAATTTGCGTGAACTACTGGTCATAAAATGTTTTTTAAAGAGGGACTTAATTAGTTACTGCCAATAAGCCGACCACAGGTCATAAAATGTTTTGTAAATTTTTTAAATTACCAGGTAATAAATATTTCGCCATATTTATGGAAAATCCGTGTTTTATGACTTGTTTCTGCACGTGTCATTTTAGGCGAAATATTTATTACCTGGTAATTTCAAAAATTTACAAAACATTTTATGACCTGTAGCCTCAGTCGGGTTTGGTGTGCCATTACATGCCACTGCTGCTGTTATCCATGGATTTATGGCCGATCTTGTGAAGGCAGGCAGACCATATTCACTACACACTCAACTTGGGGCTCTTAAAAAAAATTGATTTTTTCTTCATAAATGTATTTTTAACTGTAAAATAATTTTTAAAATGTATTTTTAATAATAAAATAATGTTAAATAATTAAAAATAATTCAATTATAAAAAATATAAAAACAATGAGAACAAGGTGGTCTCTTAAATGCTCTTCTCCTGTCCAAACAAGGCGTCGGGGCCCATTTTTTTATTGCTGATTCTTAAAGCAAAAATTATGAGGAATCCAAAAAAAAATAAAATTAGCCGAAAAATTTAGGAGCTTCTGTGGAAAATCGGAAAATTTAATTTTCATGGGAAAATTTAATTTTCATGGGAAAAAAGGTAAATTTCTGAGAAAAATTAGGAAAATTTTATTTTTCAATTAAAGCCTGATTCAATACCTTTCCAACGAGCTATCACTCGTTGCGATCGCTTTAGTAGTCAATGAGGTCCCTTATGAAGAATTCTTCAATTTTGTCACATGACAGTGGTGTACACCACCACTAAACCAGTCACTATAAAAAAAAAAAAAAAGTATGTAGGTACATTATTTTTTGCTGGGCAATCGATTGAGACTATTTATTTTAAAATCGGAGAGGGGTCGTCCAAAAGGTGATCGCTTTCATATGGAATTGCTCTATAGTATTTGGTACTAGCCAAAACAATAGGGTGCCACATTATTCCCCGCGCTAGAGGAGGTTCACCTGAACCTTAAAGGAACCTTGACCCGTCTGCCAATTGTAGTAGCTTTGGGCTGCAGCACTTCAGGTGAAAATCTGACAGCTGGGCTGGAATGTGTTGACGTATGATTAGAGTTGAGATCACTTTCGTTAGGAACTTGTAAATTTGTAGAAAAATCAGGTGAGCTGCTCTGCAAAGCAGCTGAAGGTAGCTCGGGAACAGTTGAACTGTCGTTGAGATCATCATGTGAGATAAAAGCAGGTTTAAGCCGATCGATACTAATGTTAGTTCGACGACCTTTAATTGAAATTGTGAAAAACTTTTCGAAACGCTTCACCACCAAATATGGACCATCATATGGATGAGTGAGTGAAGGTCGAATGGAGTCGTTGCGTACGAAGACGTGTGTTGAGTTTTGAAGATTTTTTGAAATGAAAATTTTTGGCGTTGAGTGATGAGCAGTATCGGTTGGCGTTAGTTTTCGCATCGCTGTTCGAAAATCGGAGACGAAATCGCTGGCAGTGTCGTCAATTTTCGTTTGCTCAAAAAATTCGCCGGGAATTGTTGATGTGGAGCCGTATACTAGTTCTGCTGGCGAAGCTTTTAAATCGGGCTTGAAAGCAACTCGTAGACCAAGCAAAATTGTAGGTAAATGATGTATCCATCTTGCCGGATTATGACACAAAATCGCTGCTTTAAACGTTCGGTGCCACCTCTCGATTATACCATTCGATTGTGGGTGGTATGGTGTAGTACGAAGGTGTGTTGCGCCGATTGCAGTTATTAACTCGGCAAAGACTGACGATTCGAATTGACGACCACGATCAGATGTTATTCGAGCTGGAACACCAAATCTTGAAATCCACTGAGACACTAAGCTTTTGCAACTGTGGTCGCTGACATGTCTGGGATTGGAACAGCTTCCGGCCAGCGTGTAAAACGATCCACTATCGTAAGGCAGTACCGTTGCCCTTCACATAGTGGAAACGGACCAACGATGTCTATGTTGATATGAGCGAAACGTTGTTTTGGAGGATCATACTTCACAGGTGATGATCGAGTATGCCGCTGAATCTTTGATCGTTGGCACTGCAAACAGCTTCGCACAAAAACAGCAGAATCTTTTCGAATCCCAGGCCAACAAAACCTGCATGTGACCAATTTGGTGGTAGTCCGGACACCTGGATGTGACAAATTATGAACTGTTGATAATATCTGTTGACGAAATTCCTTTGGGATGTATGGGCGAACACGGGACGTCGATGTGTCACAAATTAGTTGGTCGTTGCAACCTGGGATTGAAAAAAATTTTAATTTAAGTGAATTGATTTGCGTACCTGAACTTTGAAGCATTTGTTGAAGTTCTTCATCATCTTTCTGAGCCAACGCAATGCGAGAATAGTCGATGATTTTTACCAATGATTTGAACCAATGCGAGAAAGTGCGTCAGCTGTAGCATTTTCTAAACCAGGCGTGTGGCGAATATCGGTGGCTGATGAAATCGAGTTGACGTATTCTACGGGGCGAAGCTTTCTCGAGTTTTTGTTTAAATGCAAAAATTAGCGGACGATGGTCGGTGACAATGTAACAACTCCTTCCTTCTATCATATAACGGAAATGGGACACAGATTGGTACATTGCTGCAAGCTCGCGATCATATGTTGAATATTTTTGCTAAGTTGGTGTAAATTTTTTGGAATAAAACGCCAGAGGTTGTAAATCACCATAAATTTTTTGATGCAAAGCTGCCCCAACAGCTGTATCGGAAGCGTCCACGAAGATAGCTAACTCGGCTTCGGCAGTGGGGTGTATTAAAAGTGCTGCGTTGGCTAATTCGTTTTTACATCGAGCAAAAGCAGCTTCCGCGTCTGGAGTCCATTTTATTGCTGTACGATCGTTTTTTTTATTGCCAACGATTAGCGTCTGCAGCTGCGTCTGATAAGAAATTGCATGTGGCAAGAATTTTCTATAAAAGTTCAGCATGGCGATGAACCTTTTAAGCTCTTGAGCCACTTTTGGTTTTGGAAAATCGCATATAGCAGCTACTTTTTCCGCAAAGGTCGGATTCCGTCAGCGTTAACCAGACGACCAAAAAATTTTATTTCGTTTTTACCAAATTCAAATTTTTTCAGGTTGATGGCGAGATGGTTGTCTTAAAGGCGTCGAAAATCTTCAGCAAGATCATGACGATGTTGTTCAGCAGAAGACGAAGCGACACAAATGTCATCGATGTATGGAAAAACAAAATCCAGACCACGTAGTACCTCATTTATTAACCGCTGGAACGTTTGGGCGGCGTTGCATATCCCAAACGTCATAAAGTTAAACTCGTACATGCCGAACGGGGTACTAATGGCGGTTTTTGGTACGTCATCAGGATGGATCGGCACCTGGTGGAAAGCTTTTTGCAGGTCAACTTTAGAAAAAAAATTCTTACCTCTCAAACTTGCTGTGAAATCTGTTAAATACGGCAAAGGGTAACGATCTGGCAACGTCTGCGCATTCAGGGCTCGATAGTCGCCGCATGGTCTCCAAGTTCCGTCACTTTTTTTGACTAAGTGCAACGGACTAGACCAGTTGCTTTTTGATGGTTGGCAAATGCCAGCTTTCATTAAAAAATCAAACTCTTTTTTAGCAGCTGAGAGCTTTTCCGGAAATAGACGTCGTGGTCGACAAAAAACAGGCTGACCTGTTGTTTCGATTCTGTGAAGAATCGAAGATTTTGTAACGTCGGGAAAATTTTTTAAAATTTTAGCAAACGGATCGGTTGCGTCGAAAGTTTTGATGACGGCTGCTTCGCAAAACGTTGATGATGTCAGACTTGATAAAAGACCAGTGATGTTGTCGATAAGGCGGTTACGTCGAAGATCGATAAGTAGGTCGAAGTGTTTTATAAAATCGGACCCGATGATAGGTGAAGTCACGTCGGCGACCACAAATGACCAATGAAACTCACGGCGAAGACCAAGGTCAAGTTTCATACGCTTTTCTCCACTTACCTTAATGGGAGAACCGTTAGCGGCGTATAACGTGATGGCAGTTGAACGGACATCAAAAGACTTCGAAGTTAGAGGCAGGACGGAAACATCGGCGCCACTATCGACAAGAAAATTTGTGTTTGTGTAACTATCTTTGACTTGAAGGCGAAATATTTGGCACTTGGTGGGGGAATTTTCGCCGGAAACCTCCACCGGCCGATTAAGTCACTGCGATGTACCTGTAGACAGTACATTCACTTTACGTTGTTTATGTCTACAAGGGCTGCGACACTTTTGAGCATTTCGGCCATATTTTTTATGGTACCAGCACTCGTCGCCAGTCGTATCGCTGGAATACGGAGCACGATTTTGGGATCGGTTGCGCGCCACTGTTGGTTTACTTGAACGTGAGCGCGAGCGTGATCGTGACCGAGTCGAAAAATTTTCAAATTTTTTTGTGAGTTGAACGACAGCTGCCCGAATTTCGCTTAATTCGCTTGATGGCCCAGACGCCACTTGATTACCTTGGCTCGACGCGATGGCGTCACAAATTGAATCGGCAATTTTCGTAAACTCGACTGGAGTGCCTGAAGAAGCAGCCACCACAGGTTGAGCGAATGCCGGCAGCCGTTGTGTCCATAGACCCTTTAGAGCTGCATCACCCAGAGTGCTTCCGGCGACCCGCTTCATTTCGAAATACAATTCGGATGGTTTTTTGTCGCCCAGGGGTAATTCAGACAACAGCCGGTTGAGTCGACGCTGCTCACTGTCTGCAAAATGCTCGATTACATTCGTTTTGATATACTCATACCTTTCGGTGGCCGGAAGTGCAGCAATAACGTCGGTCAACTGTGATATTACATTTTGACTAAGCGCTGCCAACACAGTTGCCATCTTTTGTCGGTCAGCGGTTATCCCCGATGCCGTGAACCAGAACTCCATTGTGGTGAACCATGCCTCAATATTAGTGTTAGACATCTGAGGAACAGGCAATCTGGCATAGACGACAGAAACATTATGAGCCGGTTGAATATGTTGTAGGGATTCTTCGATATTGTGTCCACCAACATTGGATGCTGTTGTGGAAGTCCCACTGTCGTTTGGAATGACCATCGTAAGCTGTTACACAATTGTTACGTAACAATCGGCTTGATATTTTGTAAAAGAATAAGGCGGCTCAAACCACGCCACTTGCTGTTGCAAAAAAAATCAAAATGGCCGGTATCCAACAAAAGAAATGCACTCCAAAAAAGGAAAAAAAAATCACACAATTACGATCACCGCCAATCACGTCAGGGTCACCAGTTTGGGAAATTTATTATTGATTTCCCTAAATTAAAAAGGCGGTGGTGTATTTAGTTATTTACTTTAGGTTTTATTTAACTAAATTACAATTATGTGATGTTTTATTAAATTTTAATATATGAAGCGTGTTGAAAGCACGAAAAAATAAAAAGGAATGAAAGAAAATGTTTTTTAATATTAGTGTTGAAGAATCTAACAACTAATTGGTAAGAGTATTTGGTTATAGTATTTGGTACTAGCCAAAACAATAGGGTGCCACATATATATATATATATATATATATATATATATATATATATATATATATATATATATATGCATTGCCCATACTTTGAAGACATCTGTATATACAGCCAAAAAAGTCCCTATAAAATGCGCTGTATCCAGTAAAATGTCTTCAGTGTAAACAGTAGGATAACAAAAAGTTTAAGGACAGTCCCCAAAGTAACAAAATGTCTTCATAGTAACTTGTGGAACGAAAACCCGTCCCCGCAACATGCGCTGTGCATATATATATATATATATATATATATATATTTATATATATATATATATATACTGATACTGTTTTCTGGGTGTAGATTTTCTGGTTGAAAAAAAAAACAATATGCTGATATGCTGATATGAGTTTTTCTAGTAGATTTCAACCCAAATAATGCAAAACTAAAAAATAAACAAAAAAAATGCAAAATAGCACGTACCAAATATTTTAAAGCATTCATTTACAAAACCTAACCATAACAGCTCGATAAAGATGCCATTTAACATTTTTTTGTTTTGAAAAACGGAAAACAAATTTAAATTGAGTTACTCCTTAAAATAAACCATTTTCAATTCCGTTACAGGAAATGGAATTACATGCTGTTGATAAATATCATTACCGTAGACCACATGCATGGGTAGCGATTATAGATAACGCACCATGGAGTGTTAAGCCAAAGAAAACATATGTCAACGAAAATGGCGATATTACCGAGGAACCTCCTACTGCTCGGTTTATTGAACCATCAACAGGTTTCTTTTGTGAAACAAATTGCCGAAATTATATTATCATTGACAGTGTATGGAATCAATTTCAGTACTACGTAAATAAGCAGAAATATTTTCGTGTCGGTGACATTCGTTGGGATCTACAAAACACAGATGATTGGGAACATCTGCTTCCAGGAGAACCATCGGAAATGCGAGCACACGTTATTAAATCTGAAGAAAATATTACCGATACAGCGCATCCAATAGAAGAAGAGAAACATTTAGATACTATACGATCTTGGGTTGTGCGATTACATATTGGGGAAAAAGAATTTGAAGAACGTTTCCCAAAACTGCAAAAAACAGTTTTATACAAATGTTGTAAACATATACGGTTCTCTCCGTATTCCCAGAGAGATGGTAAGATCATGCAGTTGACCACATATGAGGATGATGAATACCACAAGCCCATAATGCATTGGGAATATTATGAAAATCGTGCTGACATGCTGTTGCAGCTGAAATTTACTTATGCAAATACAGAAATTGAAGAAACCTTTGGAAAAGGACGAAATGATAGTTTAAAATGTAAGTTTAAAAGGGGCTTATATACACAAGAAGTTTTTACTGAATTAAATTTTACTTCAGTTTTACGTTCGAATTTGAATCCTCTAGCACCCAAAGAATTATTTTTCTTTTCAAAGCCACGCTTAGATTCATTAAATTATTTAAAGATTGACAGTGATCGTATAGTGCTACAATACAGCGAACGAAGTGATTTATGTTGTTATCAGGAGTATGAATTTAAGCCTGGTGGACAAGTTTTAAAGGTAAGTAGAAGAGATACTACTTCCAGGTGTACAATAGGAGTTCTTCTGTAATCATAGCTACGTATATGAGAGTGTTTTCGTTGCCGATAAAACCTCTTTCTAAGTGTTCTTTTAACAGAACAGTTAATTATGTTTTTTATGACTCCAAAAATTAAATGCTCATACTTTCTGTGCGCTCATAATAGTGTTGGCTGGCTTTTTATATGTAAAAAATATTTGTTATTTCATCCTAGAGAAGCTCCTTAAAAAAGAAGTGCCAATGAAAGAACGCCCAATAAGTCCTAAGTCAAAAATTAAAATTTTTTTTAGATTTTTCTTTTATCTTCCAGAATAAGTTTCTATTTTGCAATACATTTATACTCTACACACAAAAAAATAATTTTCATTTTTGAATACGAAAAACTCGGATCCAATAAATACATGTTTTGAATTTCATGCGATGACGATTTTTGCAGTATTGATAAAAAAAATTGTAAGCGCGTTATTGAAAATATTTTTATTCAGTCAAAACGAAATTTATTGAATCAATAAAAATATTATTGGTTTAAGTTCTATTTGTAATAAAAAAAGTTGTTGGCTTGATAAAAAAAGTTTATTGAAAATTTTTAAATAATCAAATAAATCGATGCAATAAAATGTTTTATTGGATATTTAGACAACTTTAATAAAAAATTAATTGAATTGAATCAGTATAAGTTTTACTGATTTCTTCATTTGTGTATTCAGTGAATACAAATGACCTAGTGGTAGGCGTTGGCCTAGTATAGTTAATAAATTTTAATTTTCTTTTTAAACACACACTCAAGATCTGAAATTATCAGCAAAAAAAAGTTTTTTCAAAACTTTTCGGTTTTAGAAAGATGAATAGTTAAGCTTTGTTACAAGCCCATGTTATAACTTATTTGGAAACCTATTTTTTTGTTATTTTTATTTCAAATTTCCTTATTTATTAGAATGGGTTAAGAACTGTCAAAGTTACAAATTTTTTTTTAATAAAACTTTAATTTTTTGCAGTATGTGCGAAATAATTAATATTGAGTAAAAAGTAACTCTAAAATTGTTTGCGTCTAAAGTAGTATGCATATTACTTGGAAAAATTAAAACTTTATTTAATAAAAAGTTGTAACTTGAACAATTTTCAACCGGTTCTAACAAACAAGGACTTGTTTTACTCACTAATAATAAACGTATTTTCAAAAAAGCAGAGCTAATTACGTCTTGCAAAGAATCATAATAATTAAAATTGGAAGTAAGAGGCACGCCACTACCATGATTGTTGTTTAGATTTGGTTCACACACGCAGAGAAAAAACATGGTTGCAATATGATCACTGCTACTATATTGTGCTTGCTGCAATCGGGTATGGTTGTCACAACCAAGTTATTAATTTTCTAACCATCAACATGGTCGCTACCATCATTATTTTTTCTATTTTATGATTGTCACCATCTATCATTATATCATGATTGGCTATAACCATACTGTGGTAATAAAAATTATGACTATGAAAAAAATTATGATAATTATGCAACCATAAAATGCTGGCAACAATCAATAAATAATTATACATCAAATAAAACATGACTTTAACATTTACAGTCATAATATGTCTTGTTTTCATAAAAACCAAAATTTTATCAGTTCAGTCAGTTTGTTTTTACTACAAAATATCTTCAAAAAATACATTCATATATTGTTTACTAAAACTGTACAAATATTAGATGGGTAGAAAATACCTTTCACATGTCATTAAAACATTTCATCAATTGACCCATTAAAAGATTTTTTTAAAGGGGTTTTTCGAAAATTCCTTATAGATATAATATTATTTACACTAATCATTTATTGCCTTTCTTTGAAAGAAACATTCATAGATTTTGAAGAAAATACTTAGATTCTAAGGACTTTTTCTAGTAGAAATATTATCTAAGATTTTTTTATTAAAAAAGTTATTAGTTTTAAGTATTTTTTGAAAGAAAAGTTCTTAGAAGTTATGATTTTTTCGTTAACAATTTTTCTTCAAAAAGTCTTTATTATCAATTTTTTTAGACACAATTCTAAAGGAAATATTCTTAAATTTAAAGAGTTTTTCATAGTTTCTAAGAACTTTACCTTTAAGAAATTTTCTTAGATTATGGATCATATAATGATAATCCTGGAATTATAATATAGTTATGAGGGACCATAATATGATCATATTTTGAGCATAGTATAATTACGTGTGATCATATTATTATAAATTTAATATCATGTTTATTTAGGACCATAATATGGTAATTTTTGAATCATAATACAACTGTAGGAACCATATTATGGTAAAAATATGGTTATTTTATTATCATAATATGATAACTATATTATAGTACGACTATGATTGGCACAACCATAAACCCAAAAATTTATGATGCTCTTCAAATATGATTGCCCCAACCATGTTTTTTCTGTGCGTGCTGTTATTTGCTGTTGCGAAATTTTCCGGAGGGTTAGTTAAATTACATTCACTTATTACTGTGCTTTCTTTTAAAATCGATGGAGTAAAAAAATCGCTTGTTATATTTTATTTTAAAACCGATGGAAAAGCTTTGTTTTTTGTCTTTTGACATGATTTTAAAAATTACACTTAACTGTCAATTTTTGTGAACACCAATAAAAATTAGAAACATAAACTTTACCAGGTTGAGTATACAGATCTTTTAAATGGAAACACAAACCCTCTAGGCAGTAATATATCTTCTCACATATAAAACAATTTATAAAACTTACCATTTTAATTTATAATCTTTAATATTTTTCACAATTTAATTGTTTGCAACCGCACAAATACGCAAACAACCGCATACTACTGCAACGAAGATATAGATGGGTCTAGAACAAATATAGAAAATATAATACAATCGTTCTTTTTTTGATACTATTCGTTTCTTTGAATATGTCAATAAGCTTCCATTTTAATTCAATTTAATACTTATGTAAATTGTACCATTTTCATGTCATATCTTTTTTGTAAATTAAGACAATCTATCCAAATTTGTTGTAACAAAAGAAAACAAAAACAAGTAAAAAAGGGCTAAATTTGGCTGTGCCGAATCTTTGAATACCCTCCACCATAGGGGCTGAAGATGATATACGTACATACTAAATTTTGCATGAACTGTAATATGAATATGTTTTGCCGATTTATGTAACGAACTTTTTTTATTTAGTTTTAGTAATGTTATTTATTTAGTTTTAGCAATGTAATTTACAGAGGACTGCTCTGTTAGCGACTTTAACATTGTTGATTTTTACCTTAACTTAGTTATCAGAGTAACACACATATAGCTCTAAGAATGTTATTATTCTCTATCAATAAATGTAATCGAACAATACTTAACAGAAAAAAAAATAGATACAGAAAAAGTGTACAAATTTGTATGGAAAATTTAGAGGTACCTTCACATTTTTACTCATAACTTTTGAACCGCTTAACCGATTTTGCTCATTTTAAATACCAAACTGCTCGGGAGGATGTTCAATAATCTGGGTAAAAATAGGCACCCCCGCTTGCGTCTTCGCGTCGTGATCGCCATTTCAACAGACAGACAGACGGACAGACAGACGGACATCGCTAAATCGACTTAAAATTGCATAAGGATCACGAATATATATACTTTATGGGGTCTTAAACCTATATTTCGACATATTACAAACGGAATGACAAACTGATATATACCCTCACCATATATGGTGGAGGGTATAATTACTGACAAACATATTGGTAAAAAAAATCCGCACTAAGTTAAATCTATGAAATAACCAATATTTACTGTCATTAGAAAATGGGAAATCCAAATTTCTTTGCATTACTTTATTAAATTTCGCAACGGTTTCACGCAAGGGAAACATTTTTTTGACAGAAAATATCAAAAGTTGACAAACACTAGTCTTAGCAAAAAAAAAAAGCAAAAACAATAATGGCTTAAGTTTACTTTTTCCATTTCCAGGGTGCTCCTTCGTTATATGGGCCAAAATTAGAGATTTAGACCTAACTACCCCTAGAAATGTTCCTATTCGTGTAAAAATACATCTTGGAAAATATAAGACTGATCGAATATCAGGAAGGCGTAGCTCAAACGCCCTAAAGTTGCTAAAATATGTGAAATTTGTAGACAATTTGCAAAAATGTTCATTTTAAGGCGGATCATACATAATGTAGATTTTTTCGTTGAATCAGAATCTGCTAGTTACTTCAACTTTTTGAGTTATGGTAATTTTTATTTGAAAAAAAATAATTTTTTAAAACTTTTTAAAAGGTAATAAGGCAAAAAAACGACGATTTGCTGTATGTAAGCATTAAAAATGTGCACATATTTACAAACATAGTACGAAATAATATATACTACAGTAAAACTTACCATTATGAGCACTTAAAAATTATCTTCCTTAAAGGGTCGCTACTAATTATTGAAATGTTTCACTTTATATCACTTTACACAAAAATTAATATGGTTATTTTTGACAAAAGGACTTCCTTGAATTTTAAAATTTTCATATAAAAATTAAAATTAGTTTCTACCAAATTAAATATTATTTAAAGATAATATATTAATTATTTTATTATATTGAACATTATAATTCTGAAGTTTATTTCTTATTTTCAAATCTATGTATACTTAAAATGTTCACTTATTAAAGTAAGTGTTTAATAGACCTGCCCTTATTTCTATGAATATTTTTCAAAATGGCGGCGCATAGGAGAGTAGGGTCCAAAAAGTTTCCATTTTATGCCACAATGCTCCATGTAAAATTTGGGCTCGATCCGACGACTCCAAGTGGACCCAAAATTGAGTTGAATAATAAGACAAGGTTTTATTATAATAAATTAGGAACTTTATTCGGCATTTTTGGAAAAAACTCAATTTTGGTAACAGTTTTGTCAATATTTTGTAATTTTCTTATTTTTATGTTATTCTCCAATAAATTACACGTGAAACACGCGTGACGCGGAAAAATCACGTCACGCGCACATATCTAGTGGCATTGTTATTTAGCATAACTGCGTTGCTGCTTACTTCTGAACTAGTTATTAAATTTTCCTGCAAAATACCGTGATCTGATTTAATTGTTGTGGCAACCCGTGTCGAGACACACACATACACAACAGAGAACTGCAAAATCAACTTTTTTCTTGATTTAATCATACACAAAAATTCTTGTTCACATTTAATTATTCAACAAAATTCACTGTAGAATAAAATCAGCATCATGTTACTGAACGCGTAATTGGGATCAGTGTGAATCATATGTCGGTTATGTTTACTGCAAATGTAATCACTCAACAAAAAGTCAGCGTTGAATTAATCAGAAAAAACAACAAACAACGCATATGAGTGTGTTCATAATTACAACAAAATAGAAACACACTTCATAAATGTACATTAGGGTGGGACTTAAACCCGCTTTTTTAGAATTTTTATTAGTAATACAATACTAAAAATATTCTTCTTTGTGAAATAAAAATATTTTTTTGGAAAAAAAATTTAGATCGATATCTCGGACTTGCCTAATCCGGAAAAATTTAAATATTGTCTAAATTTTTTTTCATCTATTTTGATTGGAAAATTAGGCAATATTTAACTTTAACCGGATTGGGAGAGCCTGAGATATCGACCTAAATTAAAAAAAAAAAAATTCACAAAGAACAATATTTTTGGTATTCCTAATAAAAATTATAAAAAACGTATTTTAGACCCACCCTAATATACATATAACATATATGAATTGTTTTTCTACAAAACCAACCCCCTTTTTATAGATAAGAAACTATTTTGTTTTAATTATGATTACACTCATACACGTTGTTTGTTGTTTTTTCTGATTTATTCTACATCAAAATAATTATTGTTGGCTCGAATGAACAGAATAAAATCAATGGTATAAAAACGACCGTTGATTATAAATCAGTGACAACAGTTTGCACGTCGTTTTATTGATTTAAAATCATCAACGAATATGTGTGTTGGAGTATATTCAACGTTTGAACGCAAACACATATTTATTCTTGTGTTGATTGTGTATGAACGTTGTGCAATCAGATTTTGCAGTTCTCTGATACACAACCAGGCCAGGAACGAGAGAACAACTGTCAAACGAATGAGTCGACGTTTTGAGTCAGTCGTATGAGAACAGCCAACCAGTGTGCTACTTAATTGTGCTAAAGAAGTAAACCAAAATAATAAAGAACCAAAGTTAATTGTTGTAAACTAAATTATAATTGTTATTATTTTGGCTGAGTTTATAGGTTGTTACAATTATAATGTCAGAACCATCAACATCAAAACCTGCATCGGCTTCTGCATCAGCCATTTCCTCGGTAGAAACGCGTCAAACCGTTCAATCGCTCTACAACATAGACTTAGTGGGCAGAATAGCGCATCAGATAAACGGTGTCAAACTGCCGTCTAATAGGCAAGTCCTACAGGTCTTCTTTCATAACATGCGTTTTGTGAAACTCGACGCAAAGGAAAGTGCAAAATTAACGCTCGATGCAGTGTATATTTTCTGGCAACAAGCACGAATTCCAACACGATACGGAACAAGATGCGCGGAGAAATTGTTGAAATTGTACAATACGTGGAAAGATATACAAAAAGTGCCCGCTAGCAAGAGATCTGTGGCCTGGAAACAAAAGGAGATTGCATTTACCAACGATCTGGACAATTTGTTTGATATTGCGACTGCAGATGCCTTAAAAATCATTCGAATTGAAGAAGATAAGAAGTTTCTCATTCGACAACGACAACCAGGACGCCCGGGATGCATGATTGGCTGCGATATGGTTTTATTTCTGCGAGAAAAAAGAGCATCCGAACGAAAGGAGAAAGAGAAGCAGAGAAAGATAGTGGTTCGTATTTGGCTTTATGTCATTTTCTATCTTATTGATTTATGTAATACATAACACATTTTAAACTTTTTGCAGCCGGCCAATATACAGAATCGAGTGATGAAGGTGAGGTTGAGGTTATGGAAGGAATTGATGAAAAACCTGAGGACGTGGGTGAAGCGATTGAGGAGAGCACTGCCGATTCCGAAACTGGTGACAGCGTTGAACCGCACAAAAGTGTACAGAAGAGAGGACGTAGAAATTTTATAACGCCACGACTTGCTTCTGCGCTTGACCACGCCAAGAAAACCGATCCAATGGCAGCTCATATGTTGATAGCCTGCGCCGATGCATTGAATTATTCCGTAGACGGGCTGGCTATTAACCGAACAACGATTAATCGATATCGTCGAGAAAACCGCCGGAAGGAATCAGAAGTTATCCAGACCGAATTCGTAGAAAACGTAATTTAGTATTTAGTATATAGTTAGCGATATTAGTACTTATAAGTCATTCGTCTCTTCCCCTTAACAGCTAAGTATTAATAAGCCGCTTGTCGTACATTGGGACGGCAAAATGTTGGTTGCCTTGTAGGCAGCGCAAAAGTTGAGAGAGTTGCGGTTATGGTCAGCTATGATGGGACCTCGAAGTTCCTTGGAGCACCTCAAATAAAATCTTCAAGCGGAAAAGATACAGCTACGCTGTTTACAATCTGTTGGTTCGTTGAAACATTGTCGATCGAGTTGAAGCAATGTCATTCGACACGACCTCCAGTTTCACTGGAGCTCTCAATGGCGCTTGCATTATCTTGCAGAAACGACAGTATTGCCGTCGAGAACTGCTGCATCATATTTCCGAAATCGTTCTGCGCCAGGTTTTTGAAGTGAAATTGTCGACAAGCAGCGGTCCTAAAGTTCAATTGTTCGAGAGATACGCGAAAGTCTGGAAGAGTCTTGACCAGACTGCATTCCAGAATGGTGTCGAGAACGAAATCGTTGGTTCAAAAATTTCCCCGATGAACAAGCCGCCATCAGAAATTAATGCAATCAGCAGTTGAAAGAACGTCACCCTCGTAATGTTTATATAGAGTTTCTCCAACTGGTTGCTGTTTTCTTGGGTGAAACACATTGTGGTAGCTTCCGTTCTCCTAGCGCAGAACGGAATGGCAGAACCAATGGCTTTGGCTTTCTTTGACTCGAATGTTTCTCTTGAACAGAAAAGAAAAATGGTTGAGCGCCTTACATACGATGAGCCTATTATTGAAGTGGATCAAAATCGGGCCGTTTCAAAACCGCAAACATTCGCGAACCATAGCTTGAGCAACTTCATTTCAAACAAGACTAACAATTTCTTTGTGCGGTTCGGTTTGTCGCCGGAGTTTTTGGAATTTGACCCATCAACATGGCAAACCAACGAGAGTTTTAAAGAAGGCCGCGTTTTCTGCAAAAATTTAGCCGTCGTTAATGACACCGCTTAAAGAGGAGTGAAGTTCATGAAGGACTATAATCGGATATTGACCAACAAAGAAGACGAAAAGCAATTCTTATTGCAAGTTGTTGAAGCTTGTCACAAAAAATATCTATCGTTCAAAAAACACCTTTAGTTAATGTTTAAGATATTGTAACTTTATTATTTTTTATAAAATTTTTCTGAGTAATAGCTTAGTGAAAAGGTAATTTAGTGAAGAATAACATAAAGATAAGAAAATTACAAAACTTGTCTTATTATTCAACTCAATTTTGGGTCCACTTAGAGTCGTCGAATCGAGCCCAAATTTTACATGGAGCATTGCGGCATAAAATGGAAACTTTTTGGAGCCTACTCTCCTATGCGCCGCCATTTTGAAAAATAAGGGCAGGTTTAGTAATTAATATTTATATTTATGTACATCAATTTGAAAGACAATTTGCATTATCAATTGCTTCTTTTCTTCGTCTCGTGACAACTCTTGATTATAATCTTCCAAGAGCTTTACTCCCCGTTCTGCTGAGTCATTAACAACTTTCAATTTACTTACTATGCCCAAACCATTTTTTTATTCCTTAGGATCTTTCTTAAGAAATTCCTTTGAAATAGAAAATCTTTTAAAAAAGTTTAGTGCTTTTTGCGGAATAAAATGTTTTCAATGTTTTTTATCGGCGCACAGTGGTCAATTTCGCGAGATAGCGGTCAAAACTCTATAACTTTTGACCGGATTGGTATTTTTTTACGCAATTTGTTCAATAGGAGGGACTTTAAGCTTCAATTTGCGTGTTCAAACGTAAAAATCGACGGATAGGAACGTAAGTAATGTGGAGTTAAAAATGCATTTTAATTTTTTGTTGAGTTTCCATGTAAAAGTTGAATATTTTGACATTTTAAATAGGTATTTTTTTTATAATTTCTTATTTTCTTCAATCATATTTTACAACCAATACTTATTTATTATTCCTAAACTTAATTTTGGTCAGAAAATGCCAACATTTGGCCCCTGACATTTATTTAGTCTCAATATTCACAGGGGCCAAAGGTGGGTTTTTTTTGGAAGAAAGCTAATTCTTGTGAGGATTAAACTGAAAAATAACACAAGAACGCAATTCTGTATATTGGTTTTTAGTAATTTTCAAATCCAAAAATAGTGCAAATGCTTCTTCTGGAGTAAATTTATTTTCTTCAGTTGGTGTCGGCATACTTTCTAAAATCCTTTTTGTGCGTCTGGGGCTTGCTTCCACTATTTTTTCAATGATAGCAATTTTACTCTTTTTAGTTTTCGATGGTTGAATTTGGTGCAGAAATGAATCCTTTATGATGCTACAAGAAACTTCTTCATTGATATGTTTAAGCTTGCGTCTTTGTGATCTTTCACTACAATTATCAATTGGATTTGTGGTCGACCACCTTTTCCAGTTTCCGTGGTAGTTACTGATGGCTTTTTAAAAATAAGTTTATTTCTTAGCCATTCTTGGTTGCGTGAGTAAAACAATTTCTTGTTTCTGGAACATTGATTGTACCGTTTTCTTAAAGTATTTAAAAAGTTTTTTATTTATAAGTTATGAATTTTAATTTCTTGTTTGTCGCATATTTTGAAGAATGGATTATTCATTATATGTAAAATAATCTCGTTTTCATCTTTCCTTTCAAAATATATATCAGATAGAACACTATAACTGAATTCAGCCATTGTTTAAACAATAATGAAGAAAAAAAAATGAATGCATGGATTAATATACTATTGCTCGAAGTTTCAACATGATCTTTTTTACCTCTTTGAAACATAATATAACAGGTACTTGGTTTTACCAGTTATTTACATTGGTTTTAAATTTATTTACAATTTTCAGGTATTTAAGTTGTGTAATATTAGATGGCAATAAAATCTTTTTTACCTTTTCCAAATGAATTGCTAGATACCACATAATTTGAGAGTTAACATGTACTGGTAATAATATAACAGGTACTTGGTTTTACCAGTTATTTACATTGGTTTTAAATTTATTTACAATTTTCAGGTATTTAAGTTATGTAATATTAGATGGCAATAAAATCATTTTTTACCTTTTCCAAATGAATTGCCAGATACCACATAATTTGAGAGTTCTATTGTCATTTTTGTCAAAATTTTGATAATTTTGGGTCAATAAGAACTCTTGTACAAAATTTCATCAAAATATATGCATAATAGCCACTTTCACATACAAATAACTTCTCAAAAAATATGACGTGCATTTGTACCGAATATCTTACCTTGGGTCAGAAAAATTGCTGTAGCTCAAAAAGTGCAGTCCCGATGCATGGACATGTATATATAGGAATGTAGGGGAGACTTAGGACTACAAAATAGTAAATTTGTGTTTTGACTCAGCTTGACTCACAGGAGTTGTGCTCTATGAAGTTGGAAATTTCCGAGAAATTTTACCTTTTTTAAAAAAAATATTTAAATTGTTCTGAAAACAGTAGAATTTTTTTTCACCAGTAATAGGAAATAAGTTAAGTTACAACACAAAATTTATTTCGTCCAAAAATCTTGAAAAACAAAAAAGTTATGATCATTTAAACTTTAAAAATTAACTAAAAATATCATAAATTTACTAAATTCTGAAAAAGCCCATTTTGGACCACCCTGTTCTCAGTGAAATAGTTGAAATAGAGTTCTAATTTTTTGGCTTCCGAGGTTTACTGCTGTCTACTTTCATATGAGTCTAATAACTTTAAAATCGGAGAACAAAAACCAAAAGGAGTTTTGGCCGCTATCTCAAAATATTGACCACAGTGCGGCGTACTGAATAATTTGATGGGGGACGAATTGTCAATTTTTTGTTGTCACTATCATTAGATTGATTTAAAGATGCTCCATAAGTTTTTTTGATGCATAAGAAATTTTATCATCGAAAAAAACCAGAGCTGCAGATTCTGGTGATTAATACCATAAATGATTGGAAAATGTGCGTAGAAATTCTCGACTTATATTTCATCAATTAAATTGTAAGCATAAAATGTTTTTAATAAAGTTAAATCCTGATTAGGAGCTCCTGTATATTTTTATTATAAAAATACAAATGTCTCTTATACTATTTTTCTCACAGCCAGTCAAAATTATATTGTCCCGAAATATAAATATTTTCAAGCAATATATTGCCTCTATCCATCGGGCATGGTGAAAGGCTCCTGGCATCCGAAAAGTAAACTTTGGAACCATTCCTCCAAGAAAAATTATTGATAATTGGAGAAGTTCCTTCACGCAGAGAAAAAACATGGTTGCGACATGATCACTGCAAATATATTGTGCTTGCTGCAATCTGGTATGGTTGTCACAACCATGTTATTGGTTTTCTAACAATCAACATGGTCGCTACTATCATTTGTATAGTAAATATTTTACTATTTTATGATTGAGACCTTCTATTTCATAACATGATTGTCTGTAGCCATATTGTGGTAACAAAAACTCTGACTATGAAAAAAATAAACTAATTATGCAACCATAAAATGCTGGTAACAAACAATAAATAATTATACATCAAATAAAACATGACTTTGACATTTACAGTCATAATATTGTCTTGTTTTCATAAAAACCAAAACTTTATCAGTTCAGTCAGTTTGTTTTTACTACAAAATTACTTTAAAAACAATCATATATTGGTAAATGCTTTGATTTTATATTTATAATTTATATATGAGAATCATAATATGCTTATTAATGTGCCATAACATGATATTAGATAGTCATATTATGTATATTAATAATCGTAATATAATAAGTAGGATGATATAATATAGTTATGGGAGTATAATATGATAACATTTTGAGTATACTATGATTACAGGCGATCATATTATGATAAATTCAAGATTATATTATGTTTATTAAAATCATAATATGGTAATTTTTGAATCATAATATAAATGTAGGGACCATATTATGGTAAAATTATGGTTATTTTAATATCATAATATGATAACCATATTATAGTACGACTATGGTTGGCACAATCATAAACTCAAAAATATATGATGCTCTTCGAATATTATTGTCCCAACCATGTTTTTTCTCTGCGTGTTGTAATCGTCCCGTGGTTGCTTTTTTAAGATTTTTTTCTGCAAACTCCGTTATCTCTGTTGTATCGCCAAGTATATTTTTCACGTGCTGATTTTCAACTCCAGTCTTAAAGCTATGTTTATTAATTTTACTCCAACCATCTCTAAATCTATTATACAGTGGGACACTGGGGCCATTTTTTTCCAGCAAAAACGTTTCGTAAAAGTATTTCAAATATGTGATGTCACCATTAAAAATATATGAGATATTTTTCTAATGTTTCCTCTAATAGTACACATGCGCCTTGTATTCGTGCTTAATTGGATGCTGTGGTATCACAGCATAGCGCTTCCACCTTTTTATCGACGTCCCATTCTTTAAGCAAATCATAGACAGCTATGCCTTGTTGCTTTCAAGTGTCCGAACTAATTACTGGAATACCAATTTACTTCTCAGTTACATTAAAAGAAATGACTACAGGCAACCGATCGATGTGTTCTTTTCCCATCAACGACGGCAACATTTTACCATCCCCATAAACAGTTATTGCTCTAATTTCTTTACCTTTAAATGTATCTCGAACTTTTCGTCCTGTTTCATATCGAACTTATGTGCGGCATCGGCGAATTAAAGTTTCGTTTATAACTAAATCATTTACGTCGTGATTAAAGCTTCAGCAGTTGCTATAAGGATTCGTACTTGCAATAGTTTTGGTGTAATAAAATGATGTTGACCTCGTTTTTTGTTGAATGGCTTCGACCTGTTCATTTTTTGGGTCTTCAATACTATCCAGTTCAAGATGTTCTTCATCGGCTGATTCGGAGTCCAAGTTTTCGTACTCTTCTGTAGAATTTGTTTTAACAATATTTCAATTAAATATAAGATATTTTTACATTTATAAAATGTAAAGAATAACACTTTTATGAAATCTTTATATCTCATCAAAATTTTATAATGCCTTCCAAACACCCGTAACCTGTTAACTGGTTTCCCATTTTTTAAAATGTATAAACCAGTTAATAGGTTAAGTAGTCACTACTTATTTTAAAATACTTAACTTATTTTATTTAAGCACCATACTATTGGGGGTAATAATATATCCTTACAGGTAATGACATGGTAATAGGTAATACATTATTAGTGGTTAATAAGATTAATTTTTTTAGTAAGTGAGAAATTTTTTCGAGTGTTTTCCAAGGTTTTGCTGGGAACTTGATAACCCACAGTAATTCTATTACATACCGTATCAAGCGGAGGCACATTTCTCAATCATGCGACGTTCTTTTTTTTGTCGAAGTGTTTTTTTTTTTCTTCGCATTTTGCTAAGCCGAAATCACTACCTTTGCACCAGGTCTTTCTTTTTTTTATTGATTGCATAAAAATATCTTATCTTTCTCGATATTAATCATATCAAGAAAATTGGCATTAGCAACGTCAAACAAATAATCAAATTTTTCTAAGAAAACTTGTTTTTCCTGTATTAACCCTACGGGAAATGGACCAGTCACAGAGTTAGTCACGTGACCGGAACTTTGTAGCAGAAACCGGTCCTCGAGTTGGTTCTCTTATATGAAAGTAACCGGTATCTTTAACATGGGCTTGTCATAGGAGGTGGCAATTTCTACCTTTTAAGCTACTTGGGACATATCTTTGACCTTGTGTAGGGTACCATATCACTGCATTGGTGTAAGTGAATGCGCAAAAGAACAGGTTAGAATTATCTTACACATAACTAGTCTAATGTTAGACACTACGTGATGTATATCATAAATAGTTCAAATGAAACGTTACGTGACTTGCTCAAATGTACATGCCACAGTACTGAGGACATGTAATTAATAAAAAACTGGTGATATATCAATCACAATGTGTTATGTTGCAGTACTTGTAGGGAACGAATAGTTATCTTTGACATATTACTTGACTGTTGCAAGTGAATATGTCATAGAGCAAATGAAAATTAATTAGCATGTAACCTGTCAATATTTCTTCAGCGTGTCTTATATGCAATGTTTATTACAAAAGTTTTTAAAATTTTTTATATTTTGCAATTTTTAACTATTTCCTCAAAAAAAAAATACAATCACAGAATGTGAATATTTTTCAATTTTTAATAAAATTAAAGAACAAATAATTGTTTGCTTTTTAATAAAACAAAAAATTAATTAAAAATTTCCAAATTATGGGTGGGGTTAAAAGCAAGTCTGTGGAGGCAAGTCTGCCCCAGACGGTCCTATTCACGTTAATGCTCTAGGACGAAGTTTAGCTCTTTGGCTGCTAATGGTTTTCCGACATTTCCTTTAATTTTACTCTCAAAATCGCATCCGATCGCCAAAAAAATATTTTTCCAAAAAGAGAATTTTTGAAAAATATCCAAGAGAGAATGATAAATCAAAATCAAAAAATGCAATTTCTAAAAATTATTAAATAAATTTTTTTTTGATTCACGAACTAAAATAGATTGATTGATAGATCAATGTATTTTATATTTAATAAATGAACTTAATAAAAATTACAAATGCAAATTAAATTTACTCCTAATAAATTAATGTTTTAATAAAAATCGAGTACTTTAAACAAATTAAAAAATAATATTTCGCAAATCAAAAACGTTAGATCTTCTGGAATTAGTGCGAATTCAAAAAGAATTTTTTTTTAAATTCACGATGCTATTCAATTCGATCGTTTTTTGTTCATATTCAAAAATATTTTTTTTTATAGATTTCAACCAAATTGTCCAATAGAAGTTCTCAAATTTTATTTGTTTTTCTCCTGCAGAAAATTCATTTGATTCAGTAAAATTTTTAGACTTAAAAGATTTTCAAATCAGTATCAGATTTTCTACGGCTAAAAACATAAGTGGCATAAGTAAACAATTTCTCGAATTTTTGCCTCTTATGCAATTTTTGTGATCGTTACATGTTTTAAATTAATATTAATCATTGAATCAACTTTAACAAATCATTCCAACAAAAAATGGTGTATTTTATATATAAAGGGTGTCCCAAGAAGAACGCAATTTTTAAATCTGGCAACATTCGAAGTGTCATTGTTTGACATTTGAACAATTGTTATTGTTTGCTAGTAGAAGGTACGAGGTTAGTAAAAATGGAGCGCTACACGAATGAACAACGCATTCTCATTGTGAAATTGTTTTACCAAAATGGTGAAAGTTTTGCGGCTACAGTTCGCAAATTGCGATCAATTTGGGGTCACAATAATGCTCCAAAAGAGTCAACTGTAAAGAGATTAATGGATAAATTTGCCGAAACTGCGTCTGTTAGTGATGTAAAGACAACAACGCGCCATCGACCAGGTCGATCGACCGAAAATGTCGCAGCTGTATGTGATGATGTCGCTCAAACTCCATCCACCTCAATTCGACACCGAGCTCAGTAAATTGGTGTCTCCAAATCCACTTTGCAGCGAATTTTGACGAAAGATTTGCATCTTCATGCATACAAAGTTCAATTGACTCAGGAACTGAAGCCAGCTGACCATGGACAGCGAAGGGAGTTCGTTAATTGGGTATTGGAGAGACAACATGAAAATGCTGATTTTGCCGATAGAATCATCTTCAGTGACGAGGCCCATTTTCATCTTGATGGCTTCGTCAATAGGCAGAATTGTCGCATTTGGGGTGAGGAAAATCCTCGAGTGATTCATGAGAAGCAAATGCATCCTCAACGTGTCACTGTGTGGTGTGGTTTTTGGGCTGGAGGAATGATTGGACCTTTTTTTTATGAAAATGAGGCAGGTCAAGCGCAAACAGTCAATGGTGTTCGGTATCGTGAAATGATAACCAGTTTTGTCTTGCCTAGAATTGAAGAAATGAATGTGGAGGGCATGTGGTTCCAACAATACGGCGCCACATGTCATACAGCCAGAGAAACAATTCAATTGCTGCATCAGTCATTTCCCGGTCGTGTTATTTCGCGTTTTGGAGATCAGAATTGGCCGCCTAGATCGTGCGATTTAACACCATTAGATTTTTTTCTTTGGGGTTTTTTGAAGTCGATGGTTTACGCGAATAAGCCGACGACGACTCAAGCCTTAAAAGAGGAAATTGGACGCTGCATTAATGAAATACCGCAGCATTCATGCAAAACGGTCATTGAAAATTTAATTAAAAGATCGCGTGCATGCCAGCAAAGCCGCGGCGGCCATCTGCACGATATATTGTTCCATACATAACCTCATTCTGTCTACTTTACGATATAATAAAGTTTCACGATTTTTTTTTAAATATCTGTTTTATTTAAAATTTAAAAATTGCGTTCTTCTTGGGACACCCTTTATTTTACGAATTAAATCATAAAACAAATTATTCTATCGAAACAAAATTAATTTAACATAAATTAAATTAAATCATATCCCACTTTATTTATTACCAAATTATTCCTTAAAAATAATTATAAATTAATCACACAGCTCTAAAAATTTTAGTTCAAATAATTTGCAAATGGATTAAAATAATTTAAACAAATAAAGTCTAAGGGCAGTATTATAGTAACAACTTATTAGAATTTTTGACTTAAATTTGACTTAAGAAATTTTCAAACAGATAGCCATTTTCAATTATATAATCGTTTAAATAAAATAGTGTCTATAATGGAGTTAAGTGAAAAATTATTTTTATATATTTTAATTTGATGAGTTTTGTAACAAAATTTTAACAATGTTAAGAGAAAAGAGTCGTCTATAGAAATTTTTAGGGATAGCATCCCCCTAAGTGTCTCTTAATAAACTCTTAAGTGTTGTGATACCTACTCGTATTAGTCAGTCGCGGGCAGCTTGATTTGCTTGTCATTGACACTTCATCATGCATATTGGATTCATTTTGAATTAATACAGGTATACAAATGTCTAAACAGTTGCTTAATAATTTCTTTTTGAACTAGTTAGTGTTATGTCAGCTTTGCAACAGTCGCGGGATTGGGGTTTTCGCCGGCGATTGACATTCTTTTATACACAGCAAAATTTGTTGAACCAATTCCGTGTTCTGTCATTAATTCAACTATAAAAGTTCTAATTTCTTTAGTCCACATTAGTGTTATGTTCATTTCTCTTTAGTTACATGATATATCTAAAAAGAAACAGTCAATGTTATGCCACCATTTTAATATTTTTACAGAAATTACCACTTTTTCAGACACTGAATAATATTTTGCACCAGCTTTCTGACATGTCCCTCATTTATCTATCACAGATGTATGACCTTGTATCAATCGACCCTTCATTTCCAGTTCGGCGTTTGCAATTTTATTGCAGTTTCCTCGATTCAAAGTATAAACTCTCAACTTTTGGAAACATTTGTTAAAAGCTATAATTGGAATTCGTGCTAAAATGATAATAATGATTAATATCATAATTTCTTATGTAATTTTTTTATTTTGATTGGAACCTAACTGTGAAATTTGAATATTACAAAAAATGGTTTGACTTAGTTACATTTCGTAATGTAATTTTGTATGCTATTAAAAGCCGTCAAAAATGTATCTATTTTATGAAAAATAAAGTTGACGCGCTATGATCATTTAATTAACAGATTCGGATTCTGTGTACAATTTTACGTCATGATCAATCTTACAATATTTCAGTTTGTGGCATAGACGTAGCGCAAAATTAATATTTGTCAAAATTTTAATAATTTCACATATTTTAGCAACTTTAGGGCGTTTGAGACACGCCTTCCCGATATTCGATCAGACAAATTTTTTGCTTGTTACGGTCGAATTTCGCAAGTTGAAAAATAAGGCGCACCATAGGGAACATATATTTTTTTGAGCGGTGCCTGGAAAAGTTAACATTTTGCTTTTTTTATCACCTAAAGTTTACTTAAGTGGACCTAACGCATTTCCCTGATCTTTAAACGAAATGCATATTTGAAATTGTGAGAAAATTTCCTTTAATTTGAGATGACACACTCACCATTTTGGGTGTTTTTCAGTTTTTTGGATCTAGCAGGTCCCCGGCCACCTTAACACAATATATAAAAAAAATATTCTTTTTTAATTCCCAAGGTGGTCATATATTTTTTTTTTGAGGGGTGCCATAAAAAGTAAACTTTTTCTAAAATAGTACCCTCTTCTATTTATTGTATGTATCATCTCACTTGAATATAAGACAAGAAAGGAAATACAAAACAAAATGGAAATCAAGGCATGCTATGACAAAAAAAATTAATATAACGGAAAAATTTAAAAATATTTGGTTTTAACTTTGATTCAAGTATTTTGTTTATTGAAAACGCATATGTATTCAATAAATTGTTAATCAAATACAGTTTATTAAGTGATGCGTTATTGATAAACATAATATTTGAATCAAATGCCAATAGTTATTGAATTTGTTTTTTATTTTCAACAAAAGGGTGTATGAGACTAGACAGCTAAACTCAACGAAGTTTTATTACGACATGAGGGTCCGTTGACGGAAAATTTCTTAATTTTTCCATTAAAAATTTAAATTTCTTTATGAAGATAGCGTGTAAATTCTTCCTCATCGGAAAAAAGTATCATACGCCTATCGATATTAAAAACACGATTATGAAGAGCCGACTAACATGATCTAAAACTTTGATTGACATGTTGTTGACAATTTGGAGGGGTTGAGAGCAATGTCATTGACTGAATAAATTTATCCACCATTCCTTCGACACTTTTCACTAGATAGAATAATAAACTGATCAGTATAAGGCTCTTTCCAAAGTAAAGTCCTTACAAGTTTGGGAACGTAAGCGGCCTTGACATCGTACCAGGATTACAAAATATTTTCATGAACCAAAAGAAAGGATTTAAGATCTTAACCAGCATATCTCCGCCACTCTTTACCTTTAATTTTTATGAATATTTTACACAAATTATATATTCACAAACCAGTGGAGTGCCCAGGGGGCCCGGTCCAAAATTATTTCCAATTGATTTTCTTTGTCAGACCAATTGATTTTTTTTTTGCTTTGAAATCAGGGAAATTTTCTCTCAGTTACTTAACCTTTTAATATGTACAAAATTTGTTATTAAGACATTTTTTATTTGAAATGTTTAAAAATTGTTCATATAAAAATTTTCCAAAAATAAAAAGGGAAGTTACAAAAAAATCAGATGTTGTTTGTATTTACATACTTCGATGTTGGTCCCTATGGAAAAAGTGTTTTTTTTTGTGTTTACAAAAATGCTGTGTAAAAGATGTATAATAATCGAACATAATTTTGAAAATTTATTTATTAATCTAATAAAAAATTTCATAAATATAAGAAAATATTTTTTATGTTTTCTGAAATAATTTATAGATACTAAAAAACGTCAGATTTAATGAAAATCTATCACAAATTTTGATTAAGTTTTTTCTTTGAGTATAGAAAGTAAAGGAACATGCTTATTATATTTATAATATTAATTTATTGTCTCAAAATAACTTTTTTTCAGAAAATTCTAGAAAAATTTTATCGTGATCCCATTAAACCTGCTGATAAAGATATAGCTCTTCGAATTTTTCTTATAAGTCAACGTAAAATAAAGCTAAAGTTTCATTATGCTAGAGGTGCATTGACTGCATCAACCCGTGAATTTATTAAACCACCAAAACCTGATTATAGCCAAGAAGTTATATACGACCAATCACTGATAAAATCATACAAGGTAATTTTCATTAACTTATCTTAGTCAAGGAGAATTTAAATTTAGGAGATGCAATCATCATCGCTGACGACATCGGAATAAAGAGCTTAGCATCTGCATCCAAAATTACAAATTACCACAGAAGATCGAGACCGAACTTTTAGTGAAAATAGTTTAAAAGTTAAAAAAAATTCCTAAAAGTCTTTTAATTATTACAAAAGCCAGCAAAATCTTGCATTACCAAGTAAGTGGTTACATAATTCAACTATTTTTGTTAATGCTTATAATTCGACGTCAATAGTAGGTAATTTTGTTAGCTAAAGAAGTTTTTATAAGTTCACAAGCGACTTCGTAAATTACAAAAATAATGTGATATTGATAACTACCCTGGTGAAAGTGATCATATATTATCATGCATATATTATCATATATGCTCGAATTCTAAAATTGTGGGCCGTACATGATAATATGTGTTCATATGTAAATATTTTAAATATTTTTATATATGCTTATATCTTAGAACAGAGTTTCTTTTGAAATAAATGCACTGTTTCTAATGAAAAGGTAAACGATATTTTGTATTATAATTAATTTTTGAAACACTCATTTTTAAATTCATCATATCATATATGGAAGAAAATATGGCATATATTTTAATACATTATATTATACATCATTATAAATGATATTTTTATGCGCATGTATAGTAGACCGTTTATAGCATATAAGGCAGAAATTAAGTTGCTGCGTTCCTTAATTGCCGGGCCGAAAAGTTTCCATTTGGCGCAAAGTTCATTTAAAAATTAAAACGCACTTTATATGGGGAAGTATGGGGTTTTTAAATCAAAATACGTATGTTTAAGCAACTAAAAATAAATATAGACTTGACATCGATTTTAAATACAGTATTCTAACAAGGCATAAATGATCAAAATCGTTAGACAAACAAAAAGTTGTGTGATGGATATCTTTGACGATATGCTTCAATGCACTGTAAGATAATTTGATTCTATTCTTCGTCTTTCGTAAGGATCCTGTTGTAATCATTCAGCGTTCAGCAGCGTCGTTAACAACAAACAGATCACGAAAACATCGAGAGCATCTTGATCATGCTTCAAGAATTCAGTGGTCAATCGGAAGGCATCAAAAAATGTTTGGTTTTGTATGACACGAAATCGCTCAAATTATTGTACAGCAATAGTTTTGGGTTGGAGAATTTTCGATCATCATCCAATTTTTCGATTTT
Organism: Eustalomyia histrio; assembly: GCA_949748255.1. Classification (NCBI taxonomy): domain Eukaryota; kingdom Metazoa; phylum Arthropoda; class Insecta; order Diptera; family Anthomyiidae; genus Eustalomyia; species Eustalomyia histrio. Next base: position 144,730,700 of record OX456523.1, read on the forward strand.
CGTGTGAAACATCCGAATCGAAAAACGCTAAAGCCATGTTTTCGTGATGCAAATACCACAAATGACTTTTCCATTTACGTAAAACTGCTTCAGACACATCTGGGTCGGTTTTTGCATACGCTATCGAGTCTTTTGAAAAATGTATATCTTGATTTGGTGCTCGTTTGGCATTTGTGTATGTAAACCACGCTTTGTCATACAGTCGCACGAGAAAAATACATATATCGCGTAGTCCATTCAATTCTTGTTGTGTCAAAGTGAATTGCTCCCGAAAGTGGTATATGCCTTTTCCCATGAACCTTGCGTGGGATGTTGGAGCAAGACTTCGCCAAGGAACGTTATTGTTAATTGTAGTAAATCCTAGTTAGCCGCCGATTTGTGTTTGTTGTAGCTGTTGGTTGCAGAAATTCTTGATGGCTTTGCAATCAGTATTACTAATTTTTAATGGCTTCGCAGTCAGTATTACTAATTTTATGTCTTCGAGTCCGCTTTCAAACGATTTGTGGTCGAGATTTTCCTAAGCGGCAACAAAACGATTAAAAATAGGCACTATGTTTGATGAAGTGGTGTCTCCTGTGCCAGCAGGGACTTTGGAAGCGCCCAAAAATGTATATGTCCCTTCATAACTGGCGAGAATTGCGATTCGATCAATTTTGCTTCTTCCAAACAGGTCCGGCAACAGTTTTTCGTCCCAGTGAATAACGAATGACTGTACGCTATTGATTTACGTATTACAAAAAAAATAGAAATTGGTGTAAATTAATATTATTCGTATAACTTCGAATTAAATATAAGTTTTGAACTAAACTAAATTACCTTTATAATGAATTTTGTTTGAGTCTCCCCCGCTTCTCGCTTACAATATTCTTTTCGTAACTCACAGATCGTAGACGGATTGATCATAAGCTCACCAACAGAGGTCAGAGGCGTCACAGCATTATTCGTGACAGTACATATATATATATATAAAAATATCACAAATTTGTTTGCACTTACTGCATCATATAAAATTATATCTTATACCATATCAAAAAATATATCTTATATTGGAAAATATATTAAACCATATATAATTATATCTCATACCATATTAAAAATGTTTTTGATATTGGACCATATATTATTATATCTCAAATATAAGATAGCATATAGAATTATAAATCGTTTTATACAAGCGATATATAAGTGTATATTTTGTATGAGTCATGTATAAATATATACAGTCCCGTGTACCCATATATAATTATATATAGAGCAATTCCATATGAAAGCGATCACCTTTTGGACGACCCCTCTCCGATTTTAAAATAAATAGTCTCAATCGATTACCCAGCAAAAAATAATGTACCTACATATTTTTTTTTTTTTATTGTGACTGGTTTAGTGGTGGTGTACACCACTGTCATGTGACAAAATTGAAGAATTCTTCATAAGGGACCTCATTGAAAGTTGTTTTAAAAAAACTACTAAAGCGATCGCAACGAGTGATAGCTCGTTGGAAAGGTATTGAATCAGGCTTTAATTGAAAAATAAAATTTTCCTAATTTTTCTCAGAAATTTACCTTTTTTCCCGTGAAAATTAAATTTTCCCATGAAAATTAAATTTTCCGATTTTCCACAGAAGCTCCTAAATTTTCCGGCTAATTTTATTTTTTTTGGATTCCTCATAATTTTTGCTTTAAGAATCAGCAATAAAAAAATGGGCCCCGACTCCTTGTTTGGACAGGAGAAGAGCATTTAAGAGAGACCACCTTGTTCTCATTGTTTTTATATTTTTTATAATTGAATTATTTTTAATTATTTAACATTATTTTATTTTATTATTAAAAATACATTTTAAAAATTATTTTACAGTTAACAATACATTTATGAAGAAAAAATCAATTTTTTTTAAGAGCCCCAAGTTGAGTGTGTAGTGAATATGGTCTGCCTGCCTTCACAAGATCGGCCATAAATCCATGGATAATAGCAGCAGTATCGCTTATTTTTTTTTTACCTATTTTTTACCAAAAAATAAATATAAATACTTCACACACTCTGAGTCAAATTTCATTGAATACTAAACGTGAAAGTGTTAAAGTGTTTTTTTTTTGTAAAGTAAAGAGTGAAGCTGTAAAGACAATTTAAAGTAAAATGAATAAAATTTGCTGCAATCCGTTTAACAAGAGTGGGCATCGTTCGAAAAAGATAAAAGTATTAAAATTAACTGGTGTTTCGAAGCGATACATGAATGAATTAAATATACAATACGGTGAAGAAGCAGAATTCATTTGCCCCAAGTGTAAAATCGATTTTTCTCAACAAGCAAATGCATTGAAACAAATGCAACCACAATCCGAGAGTGAAATGACAATTGAACAAAATGTTTCATCTGATAGTGAGGCAGACATTCCGATGGTCAATATGTCTTTGAGTCCTTTGAATGAGGCTATTACCACTTTAGGTGAAACACCTATTAGAAAAGAAAGTTGCGAAGTGAAAAATACAGGAAAGATAAAAAAGGCAAGGTTATGAGTGCAATCGCGACAATATTTGATGAAGGCTCTGATAACGAATGCAGTCAAGCAGATGACGTTGATGACGGCAAACAAATGATTGAGCAGTTGAAAAGAAAATTCAATTTAGCGACCACTTTTCCGGAGAAATATCTCATTTTATCTGTGCTGCCTCAATCATGGTCTATACGCAAGATTTCTGAACAGTTTCAAACATCTTTTTACATCGCGAGAAGAAGCAAAGAATTAGTTCGACAGAAGGGCATATTGGCGACTCCCACCAAGAAATTTGGCTCAAGGACCCTCAGCGAAGCAACGGTGAAATTGATTCAAGATTTTTACTGCAATGATGACAACAGCCGCGCCTGCCCAGGTACACGTGACTATGTTATCACACGTGAAGATGGAGAAAAAGTACACAAGCAGCGCAGATTATTATTATGTAATCTATCCGAAGCATACCATCAGTTCAAAGAGAAATACCCAGCAGAAAAAGTGCGATTTTCTAAGTTTGCCATCCTACTGTCCAAATGCGACAATTGTCCGAAGATTGACGAGCTAGAGCAATATTTGGCGGAAAAGTTTGAACAGCTGTTAATTCAGGAGGTGCATTTCATTCAATTAGCAGCGGCAGATGTTCCCTTGAGACCGTGGTAAAGCAGATTCCGGAATTCATCGAGGAATTCGGATTCAAGTTGAATGAACTGAAGGCGCATCATTTCATATCCGAGATGCAATCGAAATTTCTAAAGGAAAGTAAGGAGAAATTAGCCCAAAATGAATTCATTGTGATAAGCGACTTTGCCGAGAATTACACTTTTCTAGTTCAGGATGAAATTCAGGTTTATCACTGGGCAAACGACCAGTGCACGGTGCATCCTTTTTGCATTTATTTCAAAAACGAAGATAACGAACTACAGACCGTAAGCCTTGTTGTTGTCGCGGAGAGTTTAGCTTATAATTATGTGTCCGTTTATTTATTTCAAATGAAACTGTTTGAATTCTTAAAATCAAAATTCGATGCAATCGACAAAGTAACGTTTTTCTCAGACGGCGCGGCTTCTCAGTACAAGAATAAAAAAAATTTTTACAATCTTTGCATAATTGAAGAAGAACAAAACTGCAAGATCGAGTGGCACTTTTTTGCGACGTCCCACGGTAAGGGCCCATGCGATGTGTTAGGGGGAACCCTAAAACGCATGGCGACTAAGGCAAGTTTGCAAAGGCCATATACTGACCAGATCTTAAATGTACAACATTTGTTTTCGTGGATTCAAAGCAAGGAAATTGCCATTAACACAGTTTTATGCACTCAAAAAGAACACGATGCCATGGAGCGACGACTTCAAAACAGATATAATAATGTCAAAACTATAACTGGAACGCAAAAGTTTCATTGCTTCATACCAAATATTTCTGATATGTCAATTAATGTAAAGCGGTACTCTTCGTCTGCCGACTTGCTAAATTTAAAGTTACTTTAATTTTATAATGATGCCAAGACAATTGAAATTTTTAATAAATATTGTAATTAAGTATAAGCAGCAAAATAAGAAAGATTTTTTCTTCATAAATGTATTTTTAACTGTAAAATAATTTTTAAAATGTATTTTTAATAATAAAATAAAATAATGTTAAATAATTAAAAATAATTCAATTATAAAAAATATAAAAACAATGAGAACAAGGTGGTCTCTTAAATGCTCTTCTCCTGTCCAAACAAGGAGTCGGGGCCCATTTTTTTATTGCTGATTCTTAAAGCAAAAATTATGAGGAATCCAAAAAAAATAAAATTAGCCGAAAAATTTAGGAGCTTCTGTGGAAAATCGGAAAATTTAATTTTCATGGGAAAAAGGTAAATTTCTGAGAAAAAAAATCGATTTTACACTTGGATAAAATCGATTTGTCTCAACAAGCAAATGCATTGAAACAAATGCAACCACAATCCGAGAGTGAAATGACAATTGAACAAAATGTTTCATCTGATAGTGAGGCAGACATTCCGATGGTCAATATGTCTTTGAGTCCTTTAAATGAGGCTATTACCACTTTAGGTGAAACGCCTATTAGAAAAAGAAAGTTGCGAAGTGAAAAATACAGGAAAGATAAAAAAGGCAAGGTTATGAGTGCAATCGCGACAATATTTGATGAAGGCTCTGATAACGAATGCAGTCAAGCAGATGACGTTGATGACGGCAAACAAATGATTGAGCAGTTGAAAAGAAAATTCAATTTAGCGACCACTTTTCCGGAGAAATATCTCATTTTATCTGTGCTGCCTCAATCATGGTCTATACGCAAGATTTCTGAACAGTTTCAAACATCTTTTTACATCGCTAGAAGAAGCAAAGAATTAGTTCGACAGAAGGGCATATTGGCGACTCCCACCAAGAAATTTGGCTCAAGAACCCTCAGCGAAGCAACGGTGAAATTGATTTAAGATTTTTACTGCAATGATGACAACAGCCGCGCCTGCCCAGGTACACGTGACTATGTTATCACACGTGAAGATGGAGAAAAAGTACACAAGCAGCGCAGATTATTATTATGTAATCTATCCGAAGCATACCATCAGTTCAAAGAGAAATACCCAGCAGAAAAAGTGGGATTTTCTAAGTTTGCCATCCTACGACCAAAAGAATGCGTGCTGGCATTAGACAGGCACGGAACGCATTCAGTCTGCGTTTGCATGTTTCATCAAAACATCAAATTAATGTTCTTTCCATGCAAGAAATTGAAAGTATTTCACGGTGAAATTGAAACATATAGGGACCTCCTGTCGAAGTCGTTGTGCGCATACCCCACGGAAAATTGTCATCTGTCCAAATGCCACAATTGTCCGAAGATTGACGAGCTAGAACAGCTTTGAACAGCTGTTAATTCAGGAGGTGCATTTCAAACAGTGGATAATTAGCAGCGGCAGATGTTCCCTTGAGACCGTGGTAAAGCAGATTCCGGAATTCATCGAGGAATTCGGATTCAAGTTGAATGAACTGAAGGCGCATCATTTCATATCCGAGATGCAATCGAAATTTCTAAAGGAAAGTAAGGAGAAATTAGCCCAAAATGAATTCATTGTGATAAGCGACTTTGCCGAGAATTACACTTTTCTAGTTCAGGATGAAATTCAGGTTTATCACTGGGCAAACGACCAGTGCACGGTGCATCCTTTTTGCATTTATTTCAAAAACGAAGATAACGAACTACAGACCGTAAGCCTTGTTGTTGTCGCGGAGAGTTTAGCTCATAATTATGTGTCCGTTTATTTATTTCAAATGAAACTGTTTGAATTCTTAAGATCAAAATTCGATGCAATCGACAAAGTAACGTTTTTCTCAGACGGCTCGGCTTCTCAGTACAAGAATAAAAAAAATTTTTACAATCTTTGCATAATTGAAGAAGAACAAAACTGCAAGGTCGAGTGGCACTTTTTTGCGACGTCCCACGGTAAGGGCCCATGCGATGCGTTAGGGGGAACCCTAAAACGCATGGCGACTAAGGCAAGTTTGCAAAGGCCATATACTGACCAGATCTTAAATGTACAACATTTGTTTTCGTGGATTCAAAGCAAGGAAATTTCCATTAACACAGTTTTATGCACTCAAAAAGAACACGATGGCATGGAGCGACGACTTCAAAACAGATATAATAATGTCAAAACTATAACTGGAACGCAAAAGTTTCATTGCTTCATACCAAATATTTCTGATATGTCAATTAATGTAAAGCGGTACTCTTCGTCTGCCGACTTGCTAAATTTAAAGTTACTTTAATTTTATAATGATGCCAAGACAATTGAAATTTTTAATAAATATTGTAATTAAGTATAAGCAGCAAAATAAGAAAGATTTTTTCTTCATAAATGTATTTTTAACTGTAAAATAATTTTTAAAATGTATTTTTAATAATAAAATAAAATAATGTTAAATAATTAAAAATAATTCAATTATAAAAAATATAAAAACAATGAGAACAAGGTGGTCTCTTAAATGCTCTTCTCCTGTCCAAACAAGGAGTCGGGGCCCATTTTTTTATTGCTGATTCTTAAAGCAAAAATTATGAGGAATCCAAAATAAATAAAATTAGCCGGAAAATTTAGGAGCTTCTGTGGAAAATCGGAAAATTTAATTTTCATGGGAAAATTTAATTTTCATGGGAAAAAAGGTAAATTTCTGAGAAAAATTAGGAAAATTTTATTTTTCAATTAAAGCCTGATTCAATACCTTTCCAACGAGCTATCACTAGTTGCGATCGCTTTAGTAGTTTTTTTTTAAACAACTTTCAATGATGTCCCTTATGAAGAATTCTTCAATTTTGTCACATGACAGTGGTGTACACCACCACTAAACCAGTCACAATAAAAAAAAAAAAAAAAATATGTAGGTACATTATTTTTTGCTGGGTAATCGATTGAGACTATTTATTTTAAAATCGGAGAGGGGTCGTCCAAAAATTTTGATCGTTTTCATATGGAATTGCTCTATAAGATTCACTAAACTTAATGTACAAGAAAGCGCTCGTTTAGTTGTAAAAGAATGCTCAATATTTTGGGAAAAGGCTAACATTCCAGTCAGGCAATTTCATCGAGCTGTCAAGAAACTTTTAGATCTTTATGATGAATGGAAATATTTTGTTAAAACTAAAAATAGGGATAGTGAAACGTATCAAATAAAAGAGTTGAATGGAAAGATGGCTTGAATGATTTGTTTGATATTGCTCATAACGATGCATTAAGCATTATTAAAATTGAAGAAGATAAACGATTCCTACTAAATCAAAGATTAAAAGGGCGTCCAGGAAGCATGCTTGGAATAGATGTTAAGTTATTAAAAAAGAATGAAAGAATCCAAAAGCGAACTGAGGCTGAGGAAGTCAGGAAAATAAGAAATATGGAAGCTGCATCCACATCAAAAGGTAAAGTATTACATTTTTAATTGTCTTAAACCACGATTGGTTTAAATCTCGTAAGTGAAGCAGAACATTTTAAAAATAATCGAATTCCTTATAGGTGTTAAAAGTTTCGATGATATCTTAGATTCCGAATCTGATTTGGAGGATAATGTGGAAATAGAGGATATAGGACCTCCAAAAGAAAAAAGAGCACGTAAAGATATTTTAACACCGAGACTCGCTGCAGTTTTGGACAAGCTTAAATTAAGTTGTAGAGATGTTGTACACATATTGTTTGCAGTTTTGGAAGCACTAGGAATACATCCATCTGAATATGTCATTAATCGCACGTCTGTGCGCCAACAAAGAGAGGTTTTAAGAGAAGAACTCAGCAATAGTGTGGTGCAAAAGTTTAAATCTATAGACCAGCCACTGACAATACATTGGGACACTAAACTGCTAAGCAATCTTACTGGAAAACCCGAAGATCGCTTATCGATTATAGCTACATCCACAAACATTGAGCAACTTCTAAACATGCCTGATATTCCTTCTGGAACAGGCCTTGAAATATCTTCTGCTGTTTGCGATGCTTTGGAGGAGAATAATATTTTATCAAAAACAGAGGCATTCGTTTTCGACACAACATCTTCAAATACAGGAAGATTTAAAGGAGCATGCACTATACTAGAGAAAAGAATTGGGCGTGATATTTTATATATGGGTTGTCGTCATCATATATATGAAATAGTGTTAGCAGCTGTGTTTATAGAATCCAACATCGGAGCAAGTACAGGCCCTGATATTGTTTTATTTAAAAAATTTAAGAACCATTGGCTTCAAATACGGCAGGATAAGTATGAACCGGGAATAATTGATCCAAGAGTTAAAGAAATATTAAGTGATGAGTGCGATGAAATAATTATTTTTGTTAAGAAAAAACTAATGGAAGAGTTACCGAGAAACGATTATAAAGAGTTTCTGGAACTCATTATAATTTTTTTAGGTGGAACCCCACCTCGAGGAATATCATTTTACAAGCCTGGAGCATATCATTTAGCTAGATGGATGTCCAAAGGTATATATTGCCTCAAAATTTTATTATTTCGGAACCAGTTTCCTGAACTCGGCCAATGTGAAACCAAAGGTTTAATTGAACTAGCAGGTTTCATAATAAAATGCTATGCAATTTTTTGGTTCGACGCAACAAAAGCTCATTTAGCTCCTTTAAACGATTTGAAATTTTTACGCAAGTTGGAAGCTTATAAGAGTTTAAACAAAAATATGTCAGATAAGGCAATTTCAAAAATTATAAATCATTTGTACTACTTAAGCGAAGAGTGTGTTGGATTTGCTTTATTTGATTCTAGAATCTCTGCAGAAACTAAGGTCAAACTAGTGGAAAAAATGGGCATTAGTATTCCCGAACAATCACAAGAAGATGAAAATGATGACATTTTGAAAAAACTTCCATTGAAACAAGTTAATGTTAAGGATTTCATTGACAGAGATGTTAATACGATTTTAGAAGAATTATTTTCTACAAATACAAAGAAACTGTTTAAACGTTTTAATATATCTACGCAATTTTTAAAAGAGGACCCAAGAACATGGGAGGACTTAAAGGATTACAGGGACGGAAAACACATTGTTGAAAACTTAAAGATTGTTAACGACTGTGCGGAAAGAGGTATAAAACTTATTCAAGAATACCATCAAAAAATAACAAAAGACGAGGAGCAACGACAACATTTATTTAAAGTAATATTTATATTAGTTAAGTGCTAAAACCAAAATGGTAAAATTTCTTTTGTTTTTTTAGGTTGTTCAGCAATATAGGCAGAAATACGGCACAAATGCAACTTTGAAAGATTTATGTACCGAATTTAATTCATAAGTTATATTATCACGTATCTTATATTATATTTTTTATGTACTTATTGCTAGAAACCAAATTTACGTTTTTAAAACAAAACTTGTATGCAATTAAACAGAAATGACCCAGATGGATAGATTAAGGGTTAATGTTTTTTTTTTTTTTAATTAGCAAGGTCTCGAAAATCATAAATGGACACCACTTAACTGTCATTTCCTTCAGTTTGTATTAAGTACCCGAAGAAAGTAATTAATTACACATAAATTACTTATCTGAAAATTTAAAATCAGTCTTATGTGGTATCAATTTATGACCGTAGATATGTTGCTTATATTTAATAAAACTTATTTTCCACTTTTGAGAAAAAAATTTAATTAAATTGGGCCTGTTTTTATGATTATTTATCAAAATTGTATAAATTGGGTCATTTTTGACCCCTGGGCTATAAGAGGGTTAATTATTTTGGAACAAAATTTATCATAACAAGAAAAAAAAAACATAAAAGAACTTAATTACAAATTTTCATTAAATTATTCGGGCAAATATGGCTTTTAGAAGTAATTTTTTGAAAAAAAAAATAAATTTCCCAAATTTTGACCTTTGACCTCTGTGTGCCGCGGTTTAAGTCAAGTGTAAAAAAATAGGGGGGCGCACTTCTCCAAATTCAACATTTTTTAAAATAGCTGCCATCCTAATGAGCATATACCCTCAAAATTTGGATCCGAGCATATGATAAATTATATATGAACATTCATACATAAGTGGCCATCTATGACCATTAAGGTTCTCCAAAAACCATTGTGAGCTATTGACCATTCCCGCCATTTTTTTTAACAAAATAGCATTTCTTCTCTATTTGCATGTAAAAATAGCAACAAACTGCACTGTAATTCGTTTTGGTTCCGGCGATTTGCAACTCCAGACAACATTCTTCAGTAAACGCACCCCAAATCATAACAGAAGCGCCACCAAAGTTTCTTTGAGAGAAACCTTGGCGTGTTTTTTGTAAGTCACGCCAGTAACTATGTTACATTACCCGTCAATACCATACAAATTATTTTTTTTTTATTTGAAAAAATTTCTTTTAAAATAAAGCGAATAAATTAATTGTTTTCCAGCACTACATTAAATAACTTACGTTTGAGCAATTTGTACTCATATTATCGTGAATTAAAATGACGATTTAAAAGACAAGAAATGTTCCTTATTCTTTATTTGTGAGTATGTTTGGAAGTGTTTAGTACATTCCAAAACGTCGATTTACAAACCTTGTTGGAAACGCATTAAGCGTTCATTCAACTTTTTTTCAACCACTGCTAATTTTGATAATTTTTAATATTTTTTAAATAATTATAAATAACATTTCGACTTCTGCTGACTTAAATTAAAATTTTCGCTTTTGATGCACCATTTTCTGACAATTTTAAAATTTGACCGTTTTAATATTCACTTATGCCGTTTTCTTTTCTGATAAAAAGTGTTGCCTATTTTTTGCCCTTTTTTACAAAATGTTTTTTTTTAAGTAATAAAAAGTATTTAAGACAACTTATTAAATGTGTTTAAAACATATCCAGCATGCACAACTTTTTGAATAAAACATCAAAATATCCAAAACATGACATTTTGTTAAATTTCATGAAATTTAAGACATGACTCGACATATTTTATACACGTTTAAATAGGTCTCTAAAATACCTTTAATTTGATACCTAATTTGTCCATTTTACTTTTTATTACTATGCACAAAAATACATTTTATAAAAAAGGGCAGAAAAAATGCAAAATTTTGTGTCACAAAAGCAAACAGCATTAGTACTTTTCCTCGTGACATTTTTCTTATCACTGATGTTTTTAATAAAATTAAATAGAAAAAAATATTGTATTAAAAAGGTAGTTTTTGTCAAAGACTCCTCGAATTTGAGCTATAGAATTTGAATTAATAAGCTGGGCATTAAGATGTAAGAGATTTTAATAACGTTATTTCATATTAATAGGACCCAGCAAAACTTTGGTAATGGGTGCGATATTCTCATGCGTTGCCTTGTAATAATAGCTCGTTACATTTTTCATTATTTGCAAGCATAAAGTAATAAGTTACTAATTATTGATTATGTAATATGTGATTTTTAAATGTAAAGTAATAATTGAAATATTTTTGAAAATCTATTTTTAGATACATTACTTTGTTTTGACAATACTAGCGAAAAATGGAGCGCAACAATTCGTTTAAGTTTAAAGCAATCAAATACTATATTCGTCGATAGCCCAGAGGGTAGAGTTCTTGGCTGGCAACCAGAGTTCCCTTGTTCGATTCCCATCATGACCACATTATTTTTAATAACGTTTAAAATATTTGTAATATTTTATTTTAAAAGAATTATTTTTTTTTATAAAATCTATTTTTAGACACATTACTTTTTCCATTCTCGTAACCATATAAGTAACCCCTTACATTATCACCTCTACAGTAATGGGTATATACATTACTTTGAGGCTCATCGCCTGTAAAATTCATCAGTGAAGTATGGTGTAAAGTAATCCATGAGCCCCTATGGCTACACATTGTTTGGTAATGTGTGGTTTTGCTGGGTAGTTTTGTTTAAAATAAGTTTCTGTTTAGAAAGAGAACATATTAATACAAGTTCCAAAAGAAGATTATGCATAGTTTACAGATTAGCAAATGTGCTATCATTTATGAACGCACTGTAATTAAATATTCGTTCTTATCTTCCACTTATATTAATTCAGGCCAATACTGCAGATCCTGATCCAACTCCACTTGAATTGTATCGACTTTTGCTAGATCAGTTACAATACGAAGAGAAAATAAAAAAACATTTTGAAAAAATTCTTGATGAAATGAATACAATTTTGGACCAGCGAAAAAGTGAAATGGAAAGTCCAATTCTTAAATTTCGAATATTTGATTTTCTGCGCAATGGAGCTGCAAGGCTGAAACGTTTACAACAGGTATTTATGTGAAAAATATCTCTATATACATATATTTATAATATACATAACTATTAAATAAGATTTTGGGATATCATTATTTTTAAAATGTTTTTGCTTTTAAAAGAAAAATAGCACATTTTTTTTTAAATTCCATTGCATTAGGCACACAGATTTTGAGTTAATTTACCTACAGAACAAAAAGAACTAAATTTAGGGGAAATCGGTGTAAGATGACCCGTTTGTATTTCAAACGCATGTACAGTAGAGTTGCCCGAAAAAACATCAAAGTATTCCTTAATGTCTAAAAACTCTCTGTGCTAAGTTTCAGCAAACGATTATAAACCATAATATAGGGTGTCTCAGTACCAGTGCACTTTTTAAATTTCTCAAATCTGACTTTAATTTTTATGAACTATCCACGATTCTAAAAAATTTAAGTAAATTCGACTTTTTTGTGGTATCTTCCTAACAATCTGAAAACGTTGTCATCGAAAAATCCAACTTCTTTTACTTGTGCAATCTACTTACCAAGGGCTTTCATTAGACATTTACAACTGAATGTTATATTTGACTTTTTTAGATTTTCGCTATTATTTAGGGTATTAAAATTAAATTGTTAGTAAAAATTCTGACTCACATAAGAAGACATTCGGTAGACATACAATATTTCGAAAAATAATTTTGGGCAGAGGTAAATATAAGAAAATTTCTTGATGAAAATGGAAGATTTATTTAATGATATTTTCGCGAAATTCGCGACTTTGAAATAAATTTTGATTTCATATTCGTAACGTACACCTTAAAATATATTAGATTTGATGAGACGCGACCCAAATATATTTAATTTTTCTCAATTTTTAATTAATTTAAAATAAAAAACAAGTACAACTTTAAAACTTCAATGGCAATGTACAACCTCTAAATAAAACATTTTTTTTTAAATTTATTTTGCAGACCATATTTTTCCATGATGGCATATTTTTAGTGTTGTGGAGCTCATACTCATATTCTGTTAATTCATATCGGTTGATAAAATCCCTATTATAAATAAAATACTCACATTCTTTACATTTTAAACATATGGGGAAATAAAGAATATCAAAATCACAGAGAATGAAGCGACAAAACATACAGAACTAATATAGCGATCAGTGGTATCCTTTCTAATTTATTGTCTTCAAGGATAAAGTGAAACATTTTAATATTGCTTATAACTAAGGACTCAAGACAAAGAAAAATGTTTTTTTTTTTTTAATATTTGCAGACTTAACAAGAAATTTAATCATTTCAACGAAAAATTTGAGTAATTCAAAAAAAAAATAGTATATACGTTATAATAGTTCAGTATCTTTTGCCGCTTCATCCTCTGAGATTCTGATATTCTTTATTTCCTTACGTATTTCCTAAAATGACCGACTTGCGCTTATTAAATATGAGTATGATTTATAGTTTTTAAACTACACTCATAGAAATGAACGTGGTATATTTGTTCAATTCGTTTTGACAAACACTGTATGGATGTCAAAAAGACAGACATAAGTATAAAATATTTGTTTATAAGAAGCATAAATGTGATTTAAAAGATTACTTACCCGAAGCACCGTTGATGGGTTCCCGTCGATCGCAATGAAATTTGAAAATGTTATAGAGGAGAATATTTAGAGGTTCAAAAGTGTGGCCAAAAATAACCCAATTTTCGTTGTTTCATTTTATTTAAAAAATAGACAAATTGGGTGTCAAATCAAAGGTTTTTTGTATCGGTAAATAAAACATATATGTAGGTATAAAAGGTCTTCATTGACTTTCTAGGGTTAACACAAATAGTGAAAAATTTGCCATATACCACGGTCCATTAAAAAGTAATTTACTAAAAAAAAATCCAATGTCAAAGCTTGATAACTTTTTAACAGGTCGAAATATATCGAATACACAAATGTATTTGTTACTTTTTCTTCTGTCAAAAACAATTTTAAATATTTTAATAAACAAAAAACATATTAACATAACTTTTAAACGGGTGAAATAAAAAACTATTTGGTGCATCTTTACCCCTTAAAAAATATCCTAGTTTTTCTGTAGAATCGAATGGTGGGCAGATTCCATGTAAATTCAGCCCTTTTTTCTCTGTAACAGCGTTGTCAGTCACCAAATGGCAATGGATGGTGTTGGGATTAAGAAAAAATGGGACATTCTTTGCAAAAACATTTTAAAGGGAAGATTTTCCAAAACAATTAAAGATTTTATTAATTTAGTTCTCAAATAACTCTAAACTTTTTGCAATATACACTCAAAAAAAAATTAACTAGAATTTCGAGGAAAAATTGAAAAGAAAACGTCGCCAAAGACACTTTTTAAAAATATTTAATAAAGTTTTCCTTGAAATTAAGAAACAAACTTTACCTAAAATTTGGTTAAAATTTCCAAATCAAAGAAAAATTTTACAATTGAGAACTAAATTTTTATTATAACAGTAATTTTTCCCCCCAATTAGTTCATACATCATCTAGAATTTTACTGTTAGTTTTCAGAAAAATTTTATTTTATTTAAGTTTATTAGATAATTTTTTTTTAACTTAAAACTAGGACTTAACTCCTTAAAAATGAGAAAATATTTTCTAACATCAAGTTAAATAGCACTTTTTTAAAGTGAAAATTATCCTCAAATTTAATACAAATTTTCTAATAAATATGAAACTGTTTCTATGGTAAAGGTAATATGTTTAACCATATATTCTAAAGTACTTTACACTCATTGTTTAAGAATTTCCCACTTTCGGACGACTTCCGCTTTGTGAGGGCACTGCTCTTAACAAGCTTTTTGCTCTAGATTTTTGTCTTTTAATTGAAATATAAATTAAATTTTATTAGCAAAAAGGTAAACAAATAAAAAAAGGACTGCAGGATATCCTGAAACGTAATAAATTGTGACAAAGTCAGATCCTTTTCGTAGTTATTTAACGGTTCTGCTTGAAAGAAATACAAAAATGGACACCCTAAGTGACACACGGCATCTATGGCTGAGGAATACTGGGGGTCCTTTGTCTTCTTAAATTAACAAATTTAAGAAAATTGTTGTAAAAATACAAAATATCACAGTTACATTTCTTGTTATTATTGGAAAATGCAAAAATGTCAAAAGTTTATTTTATGACATTTTTAGCTTAAACTTTCATTTCGTTTATTTACGTCTATGGATATACAAAAATCCTTACAGACTATACTTACAACAAACAATATTTTCTTATTAAGTAATTCACAATGTTTTTAAAAATTATCTTAGATTGCGTAAATTCTAATATCAAATAATTAATTTTTTTGGATTTATTTTTAATTTTTTAAATAAGTTAAGAAATACGACCTAAATCTAATATTTCATTCACAAAAGTTAGGGAAAATGATGAAATCTTATATTTATTAACAGTCGAAAATTGTGTTCTATTTAAGATACTTGAAAACATTTACTAATGTTAAGTTTCAACTTATTAGACCAAGAAAATAAATTATCCTAATCCTAAAACAATCCGAAAAATTTGAAATAGATTTAAAAACTTTAAGATCATCTGCGTACAACAAAAATTCTGTATTTTGAAAACAAACAGCTATATCATTGATAAAAAGATTAAAAAATAATGGACCTATTACACTTCCCTGAGGAACACCAGAAGTGGCCACATATGGAGAAGCCGTCTATTGTAACGAAACATAATCTAGGAATTAGATAAGATCACATCCATTTGAGAAATATTGAATAAAATCCTATTTTCCCAAGCTTTGCAAAAAGTATTGAATGCGAAATTTTATCAAACGCCTTAGATATATCTGTATAGATTGTGTCAATTTGTCTCCGAGTTTCGAAGCCATCAATACAAAATTGAGTAAAAACTGCTAGATTTGTCAAAGTTGAAAGACCATGCACAAAACCATGTTGGTTTTGAATAATAATTGGCTTTACAAAAGAGATATCTTGGTACAAATTATGCTCTCAAAAAGCTCAGCAATAGTAGATATTTTACTAATCGGTCTGTAGTTTTCAACATTACATTTTTTTTCCACTCTTAAAAACTGGCGTTATGGATGTTATTTTCCATTTATCTATAAAAACACAAAAAAAGCAATATAATAATAGGCAAATATATTGATGAGGAGCATTTTTTATAAAACAAGACGACAGACCATCATTATCACAACCTTTTGTGTTTTTCATATTTGTAATACCATTTAAGACATCATCTTCAGGCAATTCAAAATTTCCAAATTGTCCCAACGAAACAATATTTGATACATCGTAATGTTCACAATCAATTTCAGTTGGTTTATAGTTTGAATTGAATAAATTACCAAAAATATTCGCAATTTCTTCCATATTGTTTCAAAAAATATTACCATAATATAAAGAGGACGACAACGATGATTTATATTTTTTACTTTTAACAAAATTCCAAAATAATTTTGGATCAAACTTAATAGATTGTTCAATGTTAGACATATATTGCTTATACAAGTAATTATCCAAAACATTAAATTCTTTCATGTAACGTTTGAATAGGCTTTCACTGGCAACATCATTAGTAGATTTGAAGTTTTTTAAATGTTTGTTACGCAATTTTTTTAACTTTTTAAAGCTTTTAGTATACCAAGGTATGTTGTGTATTTTCGGTTTACATTTAGGGATAAAACTATCGCATATTTCATGGATTTTATAAAGAAAACTATCATAATTTCCTGATAAATTGTTATTTTTAAAGATATCAAGCCAATCAGTAGATAAAAAAAAACGGAAAAAATTGTTTTAGTGCCTTCGATAAATATAAAGTTTAATAGGCTCAACGTCAATTATAGGAAAGTTATTATGATGTAATGTGATATTTTGTATTGTAGTCAGCAAACAAAATTATTACATAAATACGCAAATTCTAAATTTTTTACCTTTTGCTAACAAAATTTTAAAATATATTTTAAGCTATTTTAAGTTCAATATTTCAGACTATTAAGATTAGAGATGGGCACGTGGGCTATTACTGACTCACGGTCACACACGATTACGAACCAAAAATTACAATCATGCACGATATATTTTTTCAAATGGTTTCTTTAATTTGTTTCCTTTAATAATTAGTTTGTTTTTAATTTGTTTTTTTTTTTTTAAAGAATATTGAAAATAATTTAAACGTTTTCCAACAAAAAAAAAAACTGGGAGTAAATTATGTTCTATTTTTTTTCTTTTTTTTTGAATTAAACTTAGTTTTATTACATTATAGTATGCAAATTTCTTAAAACAGATGTTTTTCTTAAAAATTGATAAATTTTTATTTAATATATTATAAATATTACTTAAACTATTTCTTTCTTACCCAAACATAAGATTTTTTATTCATTTTAAGAAAATGTTTCTAAGTTTTAATAAAATTTTACTTAAATTGAGAAAAATTTTTAAACAATTTTTAAGGAAATTTTGGATCTATTTTTAGTTCATGTCTTTTTTTTTTTGAGTGTAGTTGATAGAAATCTCTAAAGTTCTGTTATACGACATAATCTTAAAAATAACTTCGAAAAAACGTTACACAAGTGTTCATGTTAACACGGCCCTATGCTAAAGTTAATTTTTTTATTAATTTTAGTTTAAAGCGCCAGTATTCGTCTTTATAAAAAAGCTTACAAGGATTGTATAGGTCATTAAAATATATGCTGTTAAAGTTGAGAAACCTTACTAGTTACTGACTTTACATTAGGCCAATAAACATGGACGCAAACTTTAAAAAATAGTCAATAATTAGTCAAATTGTTATCTGACTTTACATTAGGCCTATAAACATGGACGCAAACTTTAAAAAATAGTAAATAATTAGTCAAATTGTTATCTGTAAGATATTTGCCGGTTACATGGTTTTTTGTCACATTTTTTGATATTACCCAGCTAAACATATATAAATTAAAAAAAGCAGAAATAAATATATATAGGTAATATCCAGTGAAGCTAAAACAAAAAAATTACACTGTGGAACAAATTCAGGTTAGCAAAAGTTAGGTCGATTCTGAGGGTGAGGGGTGAAAATAGAGGCTAAATTAGAAGGCCCGTATCGCGGCGTTTGTTTATGTTAGTTCGAATTTTTTTTAATCGACCTTCAAATCGACAGTCAAATGCCGATTTTCAGCATATTGTTTATATGGTTTTTTGCCTAATTGATATTTTTAAAATCTGTAAAGGCCAAATTATTGCTAGAGACCTGTGCAACAAGTAAAATTTTAATAAAAATTGATTTAGAAAATTTTTGTGGTGCTTATGAAGCAAAATGTTGGAAAAATTATATGTTTTTCATGCTTTTTGAAAATATTTTCCACAAAACTAAGTCTTTTTTGCTTTCTGTTTAATCTTTAATATGCTTCAATAAATTTCATTTGAAAAGAAAACAATCATAATACAAAACTTGCGTTTTCCAGCTTAATATTAATTTACTTCTCTTTTTTTATGTACCAATTTTGTTCAGTGTTGGTTTTGAAGAAACGTTGAAAAAGAAATTATAAAAATATGGAAAAAAATATAATTTTGAAATGCTAGTTAGGAAAAGTTTTAAGTAAAAAAATTTAATTAATGATTTGGCCAGTTGCCGTTTAGCATGCGGCTGTGGATCAACATCACTGCTCTCTCTAATATCTTGGTCATCGCCATCATCATCAGAAAGGTCGATAATTTCGTACAATAGATAATCTGGAATTTCATCTTTGTCTTCCCCTTCTTCCTCTTTTCCCTCGTCTTCCTCTTCTTCAAAGGTGTTTTTATACCACCAACAAATTTCAGCGAGTATTGCGTGTGGAGATTTCTTTCCTCTGTACCTGAAACGAAAATAGTTTTCAATCGTTAACATGTTTAAATTGTGCACTCTGACAAAGATATTAGAAAAATCTAGGAATTCAAAATATGCACACTCTATACACTCACCAAAATATGTATGTAATGGCAACTGAAAATTTTGCTGTTATTACGGGAAATTATGCTAATTTGAGCCCAGCGGTATTTTTTTCTAATCTTAACAACAGATGTCTGCTGACGTGTAGTACAATGAAATTTGTAGAAAAATTAGCTGCCACTACTAAATTTTAGTAAACTTTTTGTAAAAGGGAATTTAAAACCTGCTTGCTTAAATCATCAAAAAAATTTACTAAATATTATTAATATTAGTACAAAATTTAAATTTTTTTTTATCGAACATCAAAATTTTTTTTAATTTATTTTATTTCAAAAAATATTTTAGACAATATTAAAAAAAACTAAGACACAAAATTGTAAAAAAATAAACGAATTTATCATTTTGTTTTAATTTCTTTTTGAAAAATATTTAGTCAATGTTTTTTTTACTTTTAATGACCTTAAATTTGAATTGTTTTTGAGCTGATTTTAGAACAAAAAAAAAAAAAAACTTTTTATTGCTATTTTAAGTAGATGTCCTATTTTTAAACATGAGTTGGTATATTCACTTCCGATCCCTTTTTGTAATCTATGTAACATTTTAAGGCAATTTAAGTTTGTAGTTTTAATTAGAAAAAAAATTGTAAAATGATTTTTGAAGTTAGCAACAAAAATTTGTAAATATTCTGTAAAAATTCTGTAATTTGTAAAATGTAAATAGCAAAAAGATTTGCTAAATAATATTTTTTTTACTAAAAATCAGTACAAAAATAGTAAAGTGGGATTGAAAACCGTTTACAAATTTTTCTACTAACTTTTTTTTCTGAGTGTAGTTACCTTATTTCAAATGGAAGCGCAGTTTGGTGATAACGTTCGCCTTGCTCATCAGATTCAGTTGACAACTGTTGAGCGAGTTGATCAAAATGCTGATGCAAGAGATGAATTTTGTACGACATATTAACTCAAATTTCATCGAAAGCTGCCAACATGTTTGCAACAGATTGCCTTTAGTAGTTGTCTTTGCGTTCTTTACCTAAAAGTCCTTTAATGACTGCTTTCAATGCGAGCCATGCATTTAATTCTCGGTCTGTCAGAACTTGGTCAAAATCTTGACGACTCATTAGTTTCCGAATGTCGGGACCATTAACAACCCCTTCCTAAATTTTGGCGTTACTTAGTCTTGGGAAAATGTCTTTTAAGCGGTTGAATACTGCTGGTCTTTTTGCGATATATTTCAAAAAAATTTTAGCAATGCCAAGTTTAATGTGGAGCAACGGCTACAAAATTTTCATTTCAGGAACAAGACTTTCGTATAGCCTATTGTCTTTAGGCCATTTCCGTCCAATGCGACTATTCCAGTTATGCCGTTCTCCGTATCGTGAATCCCAATCGTACAAAAACCACGTATATTTTGGACTCCCAGATGCTGTTAAACCTGTAATCAATGAAACTATTTTGAGGTTCGCAGCAAATGCGCTACTGGTGTTCGTTATATTTGAAATTTTCACTATTGTCAGTGCTATAAGCAATCGGAACAGAAGGCATTCTATTTGTCTTGTGCAAAAGCACAACTTTTAAGCTGATTAGTGAACTATCGATGAATAAACGCCAATCATCTTTTTTATAGGTTAACCCTATCGTCTCCATTAACTTTTCAATATCGTTGCAATAAGCGAAATTTTTTCCATCATTCACATTGAAGAACTTTTCTAACTCTTTTTGGCGTTTTCGATATGCTGTTACTTTGGTACCTTTCGCCAGCAAATTATTTCCTTTCAAAAATGAAGCCAGTAGTTCTGATTTTTTCTGAGTCAAACACAAATTTGCAACAAATACATCCAATTGGTTTTGTGTCACTAGGATTGGGTCCTTTGATGTTTCATAGGATGTACCTTCACCAGGGTCGTATTCTGAGAAGAAATCCATGGATGTAGCAGCGGCGGTTGTAGTATTAATATCTGTTTGAAGATCAATACTTCAGTATGTTGGTACTGGAACGAATTCTGAGTGCGGTAATAGTAATTGGACACTTGGCACTGCACATAAGTTTTATTCTTTGCTTTCCTTCTATTCAAAGTTTTATGGTAGTTGATACATCCATATCAATTTTCTTCTTTGTGCGGGCTGTTGTCTAACGACATCATTGGTATACCAAAAGGCATAGCCTTCTTCTTTCCACTTTTCCATTGCATAAGAGTTGAATAGCAATTAAAGGAAACTTTTTTAGGTGCGTAGTTTACGTCAGTGATAAACTCTTGCGAGAAGTATTATTTATAGACGTCCAAAAAAAATCACTCGCATTGCCACATTTTTCATCGCTTGCTATTAAACGTCCACAATCATTACAAAAATGGTCCATTTTACATTTTGGTTCCGACATTTTTATTTAAAATTTTATTAAAAGACATCAGCTTCGGCTGAGTTCCAAGTCTTAACTGAATCTTTATTTTTGAAATTAGTTCGGTTGTGCCATATAAACGCAGGTAAGTTTTCACACTAGGGATTTAAAAAGAAAAAGTAATAATTTCTGGTAAAAAATAAGTAACAACAACGTGTTCACTCATTTTTTTAACATAAAGATGCATTTTAAATTGTACACTCAGAATATTATGTAGTTAACTGTGTGTAGTTTAATAAAAAAGTTTTCCGTTCCATTTAAAAATAAAGGAAGATACATTTATTTTTCAAAGAAACATCTATGTATATTAACTTTTTTATACATTTATTCGAAATAATTTACTATCATTTACCGATTTTTTTCAGTTTCATTTATTTTTTTCATTTGTTTGAAATTTAATAAAAATTTACCCACAAAACGGAAACTTGTGGTTTATTTGTGTCCGTAACAGTTATTACAAATTTAAATTTTGTTTGCTGTCTGTTTCAAAAAAAAAAAATATTCAAAAAATTTCAATTTGTTTTTTTATTTAAATTGGTTGTATATATACAATATTTTTCAATACAATTTACAAGAACTTCATAAACACACATACATATACAAATACATTCACACAAAAAGTGTTTATAGCTTCATATGCATACATTTTGTATTGTACGAGTATATTAAAAAAAACAAAAAATACAAAAACGGAAATAATTTCAAATAAATGAAAAAACATTTATTTTTTAAGGATTTGTGGGTAAAATTTTGACATTTATTTTAACTGATTATATCAGTTGTTTCTTACGGATGTGTCAGTTGGTTAATCAACATTTAAAAATAAATAACAAATGGCATTTAATTTAAATGAAAATTAAGTAGACCGGTTTTTGAATGAAATGTCATTTCTTTTAAATGATATTTTCAGTTATTTTAACTTACAAACTTTTTTAAGTGTATAAGCATAACAAAAGTTATGTGGGTCACATATATTCCTTTTTGTTCTAAAAAATGTTTGTTTAAAAAATAACGCAGGTAAGTTTTTACCTTAGGGATTTAAAAACGAAGAGTTATAATACCGGAAAAAACTTTTGCTCTCATTTTTTCAAAGATAATGATGCATTTTTAATTTTGTAGGCATAATAAAAGTTATATGGCTCACATATATTCCTTTTTGTTCTAACAAATGTTTATTAAAAAAAATAACGCAGGTTAGTTTTCACCTTAGGGATTTAAAAACCAAGAACTTTTCCTAACTAACATTGAAAAATTATATTTTTTTCCATATTTTTATAATTTCTTTTTCAATGTTTCTTCAAAACCAACACTGAACAAAATTAATACATAAAAAATGAAAAGTAAATTAATATTAAGCTGGAAAACGCAAGTTTTGTATTATGATTGTTTTCTTTTCAAATGAAATTTATTGAAGAAATTGAGAAGCATATTATAGATTAAACAGAAAGCAAAAAAGACTTAGTTTTGTGGAAAATATTTTCAAAAAGCATGAAAAACAAATAATTTTTCCAATATTTTGCTTCATAAGCACCACAAAAATTTTGTGAATCAATTTTTTAAAATATTTAAATTATTGCACAGGTCTCTAGCATATCTAAAATATCAATTAGTCGACGAGTTATAGGCAAAAAACCATATAAACAATAGCTGAAAATCGGCATTTGACTGTCGATTTGAAGGTCGATTAAAAAAAATTCGAACTAACGTGAACAAACGTCACGATACGGGTCTTCTAATTTAACCTCTATTTTGACCCCTCACTCTCAAAATCGAGCTAACTTTTGCTAACCTGAATTTGTTCCACAGTGTTATAATATCTGCTCCTGAAAAAGATAGCCAATATCCATTAAAACTTTTTTAAAATTTGTTGGCCTCCCAAATTTTAATTACAGCACACAGCCTTCTTGTCTTAGGTTTCTGAGTTCAATCACATAATTATTGATTAAAATGAAACAATTTATTTTCTGTTGTGGCTGCAATATTATTTTTAAACAAAAAAAAAAAATCAAATTTCAAACCCAAAAAAATTTAAATTTGAAATTTGAATAGAAAAAATTTAATCCTAAAGGGAAAGCAGAGGCCTTGCAAACAGAAGGTTTACGGTTCTAGCCCACTTCGCGGCATAAAAAAAATTTATTTTTAAAATAAATTTTGCGGAACGCGTTTATATTAGTAAAATATCTCTTTTTTAGAATGTCTGTTTATAGAATATTACAATCTATAAATAGAAAAGCACACAACAAAAGTTCGGAATTTGCAAATAAAATTCAGTAATTACAACAGTATTAAAAATTTATAAAAGTTGGTTTGTGTGTTGCTTTACAAACTACTGATAGGATGCGGTCATCCGAAAGTTTGTGGAATCCCAAAATGGCCCCACCAAGCCATTTATGTGACCTGGTATGTATTATAAATATGTGTTACAATAATACATAATTATGTATGTTTAAAGTACGTTAAGTATAAACTTGTTGCATTTTTAACATTATGAATTCATTACAAGTGCTACTAAAATAATACGTATATTAAATATATGTGGATATCTGTAAGCATTTGTAGATATATATATGAATGCAAATGTGTTTGGGTGTATGTATACAAATATGATAAGGATGTGTCACGTTAATTGGTGTTTGCTTAAATTCCAACTAATTTTGCTCATTATAACAATCATTCATACTAACATATGTGTATGAACGTATGTACATCCACTTTAATTATATATGTGTCGAAGTGTTAAATTGCAATTTGATACATTCAAATATATTAAGCATATGCATACTTTTGAATGAATGAGTGTATGTATATACAAACTCTCTAACACAATACAAATGGATAAGTACATATATAGATGCCTTCTTATAAGTATGTGGTATACATAAATACCTATGTATGTAACAACACAAACACCTACATTATGTACATATGATTTAACTTGTTTGCATACATACATATGAGCTTTTCTTAATTCAACTTCATTTAAGTCAAGTATGTCTAATATCTAATGAATCATGGGACCTTGAACTTTAATGAGCAGAGCAATGACTTTCTAATTATATACTTGACACACATAATCAGCTGGTTAAGTATATACAAACACATGCAATACAAACGGACACATTCACATACTAACTTGTATAAGATACATAATAATGTAGACAATCACTTAATCAGATACATTTATGAGGGTAGACTTTCAGACATATACGCAGGTATGTACATTTCAATGTCTACATTATGTACGAGTATATTAACGTATGTATGTATATAAGTATATAATTATGTCTGTGTAAACAAATAAGTATATACTTATTATAAATTAATTCATTTATAATACACATGATTATGTTTAATTTTGGTTTGTTTAGAAACATGTGTACACCTTTATTGAATGAATGTGTGAGTGAATGAATGGATTTTGTAAACGAATATACGAATTTATGATGATTATGACACAATTAACTCAAAACTTTATTTTTAAAAATATTATGCTCTATTATAAATAAAACTATTAATATATATGTTTGTATTTCAACATTTATGCATTGTACAATATATTTACAAAGATGAATATTTAATATATATTATTTGCTTTTTTTTAAGTTTGCTGACGAAGAAGCTTACCAACGTGAGATTAGAATGAAACCAGTTGATTTTCTTGCTCCATATTTGGTGGCCTATAAAAATCGTAATCTTACTTATGAAGAATCTTGGGCTGCCTATAATGCTTGCTTAAACGATTTGAAATCTCGTTTCATTGGTCTTCTCAACGATTTACAACGCCAATATGAGGATGTAAGTATGGTACAAATTGGTACTTATTTAAAAATGTAATTAATATATTTTTTTTCTTTAGCTTACGACAGAATCCAAATCATTGCAACGATTTTTAAATAAATTTGAAAACCAGTTTAACAATTACGACTATGAACAATTGGTTAACGAAGCTAAGGAAATTGGCTTAAATAAACGTATGGTTCAACAACGCTTAACTCTAACACACGAAGGATCCCAAAAGAAATATGAAAGAGTGAAGGAATCCCTAATGAATGATCCTCGTTTAAACCTTCATAAAAATTAGAAAAAATGTTATATTTTTATTCTTTTTGTTAAATAAATTCTATTATAATCGTTGTGTTTTCGATTATTCCTATTAACGTTAACTAGATACAAATTGCATAAAATACATGTTATCTAAACACAACAAATAGAAATTAAACAAAATTTAAACAAAATTTACATTTCCAGTTCGATCTTACAACTATAAATAATAAAGCCTTTATAACTCAATAAATTCTACGTACCTTATATGTATAGAATATTTTTGGAGGAGTAAAACTTTTATTTAAAATAAAACACAGGCATAAGAAATTAAAAAAAATTTTTTTTTAATTGAAAGTATATTCAATGGTCATTTATTAATTAAATATAGGGTTTTACAATTGGCGCGGGTTAATGTTGGCGACCTGTGACCGCCATGTTGTTTTGGTGGCGTCCGTCTAATCTGTTGTTTATTATTCAGTTACTGATGCCAAAGCACCATGACAAGTTACACGATTGAGCAGCTCGTCCAAATGAAAATAGAATAAGGATAAGAAATGAAAAGTAATTTTTAGCGACAAGGCGCATTTTTGGATGAATGGCTATGTTAGCAAGCAAAATTGACTTATATGGGACGATGGCAACCCACACGAGGTTCTCCAGGTGCCAATGCTTCCTTAAAAAGTTACTGTTTGGTGCGAATTTTTCGTATGGACCAATTTACGAGCACAAGTGGTGAAAATGTTTGTTGTAAATGCAGGAATAAACCGTCAAATGGAAGTAATTTTTTATGGAGGAAATTTTTTATGTTTAGCTTTATCTGAAAAATTATCAGGAAAAGTTTATTTAATCATGATGAATAAAATATATTTTTTTTTAATTGGGCCTTCCGAATGCAGTTTAATTTTTTCCGGGGCACTATAAGATATCAGTAAAAATTAAACAAAATTTTAATTTGCTTTTATATATAATTGAGTTTTTTTGAAAAATATGTATTAAAAAATTTGTATCCTTGTAGTATTCTGAGCAATGACATGGTGTTACATACATATATATGATTCATTTATGAAAATTACTAAAGAATAATTTATTTTTGCTCAGACAAAGATGCACATTACAAGTCGCAGACGATTATAGTCCCTGTTTCGTGTCAGAAAATGAAGTTATTCGACCTATAGAATTTTTCTTACTTTTGTCACTTCTCTGACGTTCAAAGATTTTCATGTATTACCTTTTGTATTATAATTCTAAATATGGGTAAGGTGTTATGCTTACGTGCAAACTTACGAAAAATAAAGAATAATTGGTTACACGTATGCATATTAATAATTGATTACTAATAACCAATTATTATTTAATTTTCTGTGTGGAATTGAGTAACATATTATTTTTTAACTTTTAGTAACCAATTATAATTTTACTTTGAGTAAGCGACAAGGTAATGTCATGAAGTGTTGTGAAGTGTGAAATCTCTAATCCGCTTTACTTTTTTTGGAAATATATAAATTAACCCTTTGACGGATGATAAATGTCCCATTTTTAGATTTTGTCATATTTGGCCCATATTTTAACCGATTTTCCTAAATGTGGCTTGTATCGACATATGATAGTTATTGCTTACAAACAATACTAACCATTTGGATTAATACAGTCTCAGAGCCAATAGGATCACCCTTAATTCATAAAAAATTATATATTAACATAATTTTTAATACATATTTTCTTAAATCATATTGAACAACACAGGCATTGTTACTAGAAATTTCTACAATTAGAAATTTCTTCACACGAATTTCGACAGCTGGAAAATTCTAGTGTTGTAATAAACTGAAAATAACTAGAATACCTGACTACTCATATAAATACTGGTACTCGGTGACGCAGCAGTCGACTTGATAAGTAAAACGCAGAGTGTGAAGAACTAAAGTGTGGCTAACGTTTAGTCTATCTAAATCGAGTAAATAAAGTGTGTTAATAAAGTGTTTTTCTGTAATTTTCAGTGACTGTTATATATAAATAGAGCTTTAAATAATTTCAAACAGTGTTTATTATTTGCAATATAAAAAGAACTCGATTTATTTAAAAGGTAAATAAATTAACGATTTTATAAAGGGTAAAATCGTAACAATTGGTGTCAGAAGAGGGATTGCAAAATAATAAGCAGTCATGAAATTGGAGGAGCTTAAAGTGGAATAGCTCAAGAAGGAATTGAGAAAATTGGAGCTACCGACAGCAGGTAATAAGACAGAATTGCAAAAGAGGCTGATAGACATTTCGACTTACGAATTTGACGAAAAAGAAGCAATGAAGGTTAGTACCCGTAAAACAGAAGGTAATATGGAGTTAAGCGCAATGTTGGCTGCTATGATCGAAAAGATGGGAAAAAATGAGAAACTGCTAGAAACTTCTAGAGCGCACAAGGAGAAATTGCTAGTTAAACTTCAAGCAACTTCTAGAGCAGACAACGAGAAACTGTTAGCTAAGATGGAAACAAACTGCTAGAAACATCGAGAGCAGATAACGAGAAATTGTTAGTTAAGGTGGAAGAAAAGTTTCAAGAAACTTCTAGAGAAATTTCCGAGGTTTCAAAAAGAGTGACCGACTTAGAGAAAGACGTCGAGAAAAAACTACAAGATCTAGAAAATAAAATAAATAGTTCTCAATGTCAAGAGGGCCCAGTACGAATTATTTTGGAAACTTCTGATAGAGCAAAGGCCCCACTTTTAATGGCAGCATACCATTTAATGTTTTTAAGTTCCAGTTCGAGACAGTTGCCGCCAGAAATATGCGGAACATCGAAGAAAAAGCTATAGAGTTGATTCTGGCCTTAAAAGGAAACGCTGCAGAAATTCTAGAAAGTGTGCCAATTACCTGCAGAAATAATTATGACGACATAATGGTGGCACTGCAGCGAAAGTATGGTGGCGAACACAAAGAAGAAATATACAGAATGTAACTAAGAGGTAGACTGCTGAAAGCAAATGAGTCATTGCAAGATTTTGCGACAGAGATTGAGCGGTTGGTGCAGCTGACTTATCCAGGTGAAAATCATCCATTCTTAGATCAGTTAAAAATTGAAGCATTTGTGAATGGAATTCGGGATTCTGATGTGAGACATGCGGTATGTGCTACGCAGAAATCGACTTTTGCTGAAACTGTCTCATTCGCGCTGGCCCAAGAGACTGCGAAGGTGATTTCCAAGCCACAAATATTTAAGGTGCGTAACCTCGAAATGACTGCTGAATGAGAGCAAGATATAAGCACAAAGCTAACAGAAGGATTTAGAGAAGTGCTCACGGAGTTAAAATATGCATTTAAGCAGGCATTAGGGGAGAAGCAAGTCAAGGCCAATGATAAATGCTACAACTGCGGTAGAGTGGGACATTTCCAGCGAAATTGCAAAGCACCAAGGAAGAGCCTCCGGGCCGATCAGCAATCACCTAAACAGTCACCGTTAAACTAAAAAGAGCTAGCACTACGGGGCATGAGCTAGCTCCCACAACCGATGGCCCCACAATCTCCATATCAGTAATACAGCAGGTGAAAAGCAATCTTACTGCTTATGGGTACATCAACGGGTGAAAGCACATTTTTACGATAGACACAGGAGCATCACAGTCAATCATCAGGCCCGATTTAGTGAAAAAGGAAGTTGAACCACTATACGGGGTAAGTCTGCGCACAGCTACTGGGGTGCTTTCCTCTGTCTATTGTAAAATAAATGTAAAACTAACGATTGCCAACATACGCGTCAATCACGTATTTATTGTTGCCGATATTGTGGACGAAGTAATCATTGGTGCAGATTTCATGATTGGTCACGGCATTATTCTGCATATGGGGCAAAAAGTTATGGTTTGGCGCAATGTTGAAATACCCCTTGATGTTGTATATGAGCAAGCGGATGGTGTAAGAAAGCTAGTTACTATCAGCCACCAAAAACTACCAGCACGGGCAGAAACTTTAGCCCTCGTGAAAACCAGCAAATACAAAAGAGTTCCTGTAAGAGTACTGAACCTATCAAATTGTGAAAAAGTTGTCAGAGCGAACTCTGAAATAGCCAAATGTACTGCGCCAGAAGGAATAATCAGTTGCGAAAAGAACTTGGAATCTTCCAGTGCGTCCGTTGAAGATCGAGAGATGCTGGCAGAATATGTGGAAAAATGGGTAAAAGAACTGGCGCCGCCTGATAGAAATAAAACCAAACAGCTAATCAGGAAATACGGCTCTGTATTCGCCATGAAAACCCAAAGTAAAGGAAGAACGACGATTGTAAAACACCGAATAAATACTGGTGAAGCGAGGCCAATAAAGCAGGCGCCCAGAAGTATTCCTCTAGCAAAACAAAATGAAGTAAAGGAGTTAGTCAACGAAATGGAGCGTAGTGGAGTAATCGATCCATCTTCTTGCCCATGGAGCTCGCATATAGTTTTAGTTAAGAAAAAAGATGGCAGCACCCGATTCTGTGTTGATTACAGAAAACTAAAGTATATCACCACTATCCACTACCGTGAATTGACGACACTCTAGACACGCTAGCAGGAACCAAATAGATCTCCACATTGGACTTGCAAAGTGGTTATTGGCAAGTAGAAATTTGTGACCAAGACAAGGAGAAAGCTGCCTTTAGCACAGGTGACGGATTATGGCAGTTTAATGTGATGCCCTTTGGACTCTGCAATGCTCCAGCAACATTTGAGCGTTTAATGGAAAATGTGCTGAAAGGACACCACTGGAAAACTTGTGTACCTTGAACAAGCATTCCTAAGGCTCAAGCAGTTATTATTTACGGCACCGATTCTTGGATATCATTGTTTGAGGGCTGAAGGAAAAGAGTGCATTGTTGATATAAGACTAACGCATATTGAGTCAAGTGAAGCCTGGTTGGCGGCGCAACAGAATGACCCCATACTGTCAAAAATGATGACAGCCAAAGCAGAGGACAGGAGGCCTTCCCGTAAACAAATATCAGCTGAAGTCCGCTAATGAAGGCGTATTGGGCCCAGTGAAACAGTCTACGGGTTATTAATCACGGCTTATACCGTATATGGGAAAGTGCGGACGGCAAAACTGAGACAAAGCTAATTGTGGTGCCGTCAAGCAAAATAGAAGAAGTGTTAAAAGAGTTCCATGACGGTCCCAGTGGTGGTCATCTCGGTGTCAAGAAAACCCTAGAAAAGTTAAAACAACGAATCTACTGGGTCGGCTGCCAGCAAGCTGTAAGCGACTGGATAGCCAATTGTGCGCAAAGCATCGCAGCTAAAGGACTAGTAAGGAGAAGTCGTGGGCAACTTCAACAATACAACTCGGGTGCCTTATTTGAGCGGATAGCAATGGATGTAGCAGGCCATTTCCCTGTCAGTGATTCCTGGTTACCGTTTCGTTCTTGTGGTGATCGACTATTTCAGTAAATGGCCTGAGGTATACGCTATACCGAACCAGGAAGCCAGAACGCTTATAAGCGCATTTGTGAACAACTGGGTGTGCCGCTACGGTGTTCCATTAGAATTACACTCTGACCAGGGAAGGAATTTTGAATCTGCTATCTTCAAGAAAATGTGTGAGTTGTATGGAATAAGAAAAACAAGAACCACCCCGCTGCATCCGCAATCTGATGGTATGGTCGAAAGATTCACGCGCACTTTAGAAGAATACTTAAGAAAAGTGGTCAGTACTCATCAGAAGGACTGGGACGAACACATCCCCGAATTTCTGCTGGCATATAGATCGGCTGTTCACAAATCCAACACCCGGACACCTGCAACAATTATTTTCGGACTTAGAATTTAGTACTAAGCCCGCCGCTATAGATAAAGACAACGAAAACGCTTCCCGGGAACAAGAAGACCTTAACGAGCTTCATGAGTTTGTTCGCCATCGAACTAAAAAAATAGTCAGTGATAAGATGAAGGCGAGGGACGATAGGGCAGGAAATTCCGAAGGATTTAATGAGGGTCAGCTGGTTCTGCTATTTAACCCGCAACGAAAGAAAGGATTATCTCCCAAACTACAAACGCATTGGGACGGACCCTATAGAGTAATTAAAAGGGTGAATGATGTGGTATAAAGAATACAGAAAGATCAGAGCCCAAGGTCCAAAATGAAGGTTGTTCACCTAGCCAACAATGAAAAGGAATATCTATGTCTGTTCGGGACGAACAGGCTTAAGTGAGCGGCAGTGTTACAAGAAATTCCTACAATTAGAAATTTCTTCACACGAATTTCGACAGCTGGAAAATTCTAGTGTTGTAATAAACTGGAAATAACTAGAATACCTGACTACTCATATAAATACTGGTACTCGGTGACGCAGCAGTTTAGTTTATAAGTAAAACGCAGAGTGTGAAGAACTAAAGTGTGGCTAACGTTTAGTCTATCTAAATCGTGTAAATAAAATGTGCTATTAAAGTGTTTTTCTGTAATTTTTAGTGACTGTTATAAATAAATAGAGCTATAAATAATTTCAAACAGTGTTTATTATTTGCAATATAGAAAGAACTCGATTTATTTAAAAGGTAAATAAATCAACGATTTTATAAAGGGTAAAATCGTAACAATATATTTTTTCTTCGATCAAGTAATCGGGTGCATTTCCCATTTTTACTTTCGGGATAAAAAATATTGTATTTATTTGCTTCCTTTGTTGAACGTTTAACCATTTCAGTGTGTCTAACATATACGAGGGCGGATCAATAAGTCCGGGTCTTTTCGAACTTCCCTCGTAGTTATAAGAAATGCAACACCGCTCCTATCAAGTGAATAAATGAACTACAGTTCTTATTTCCCTTAACTTCGTACATACATTGCAGTACTAATGCTTATTACTTTATAACACAACTCTGCTTTACTCTTGCTTTATGTTGTATTCTTATTAAACTTTAGTCTTATAATAAAACATAAACCAACAGGTTATGGGCCGCATGTCGCGCGAGTAATAAGACAGGTTTTTTTCTTTTCGATTTAAAAATAAAAATTAAAAATGGCGCACACACCAGGAACTTTTTCTATGGAGTCGTTACGCGGACAGGAAAATTTTGACGTCTGGAAAAGACAAGCTGATTAAGAAATGCTGGTCAGTGGTGGCAAATGGTGTTGTCGGAGCGGATGACCGAAGCTAGATAAGTGTGCATTGGCTAAACTCACATTGGGTCAAGCAATTATGGGCATATTCCTGCATATTACTGCAACGGAAGCGTGGGACGCACTCATGAATGCGTATGAAGACACGAGTTTAACCAGGAAGGTGGACCTAATAAAGCAGTTAGTGAACATTAAATTTGCAGGGGTATGTAAATGAATTGGTCATCATAGCGCTAAAAGTGAAAAATGCTGTTCTTAACATAGACGACGAGTTAACAGCATCGTTAATATTAGCCGGGTTGCCTGATGAATTTAAACCATTGGTAATGGCAGTGAAAAACTCTAAAGAAAAATTAACAGTCGATGCAATGAAACATTAACTTTTTCAAGATGCAAAGTTTAATCAAAGAACAGAAAACGAAGCTGCTTTGTATTTAAAGAACCCTAAGAAAATTAAAAAACCATTATAGTGTCATAATTGCAAAGAATTTGGACATATTGCAAGAAATTGCCAGAATAAAATCAAAAGTAACAACAATGATAACGGTTCGTTTAAAAGAGGTGACAACTACACTTATAGCAAAAACAAGCAAAAGTATGCATGTGTGTGTTGAAAAAGAAACAGCGGAAAATGGCAGAAAAACAAATTCTGTTTGCTGGTACGTTGACAGCGGCGCACATAGGTTGAAGTGTCCGAAATTCATTTTTTTCATGGTCGCCGATTTGGATAATTTTTTGGTGTTTTGTTGTCAGATATCTGAATATTATGATTCCGTAATATTAGTCTGATATATTTATTATTTGTTTGGACAGGCACGCTCGAAGTTCATATATGTTAGCTTGTTTAAAATGGCATGCAAATTTACGGTATATTCAATCTTTTGGTACTATCATAGTAATCTTATCATTTGACTTTGTTGTATATATTTTTAAATGACAATTGTCATAGATGATATTTGCATCAAAAATATAAACAACATCAAAATTCCAATGTTCATCAGCTTCAGTGGACTGCATCTTTTTAGCGCTGTGGAGCGCTGTTTAACAAAAGATGTGAAATTTCAGCTTGAAGTCTCAGCCAAAAGTTAAAAAAAAAATCAGCTGTTCCCACCTGCTCCTTTCCAAATAAAAACAGTATAAACTATAAAGTGATAAAGCAAAAAACCATGAATTTTCGTTCATGCTTGTTGTTGTTGCCATAATTATTTTCTGTTTAAAATTATTACATAACATAATATACATACTAGTCAATAGTGTTAAGTGTTATATATTTCATTGTTGAAAAAAGCATAAGCTTCAATTGAATTTGAATTGTTGTTTACTGATACTGTTTGATAACAACAATAGAAGATCAAGCACGATTATATGCTGTCCTAGGAAGCTCATGAAGCGAGGAATAAAGACTATAGAGGCTATAGATTACGTGGACGTGTAGCCACTAATGAAGACGTAATGCATCATCTTTTATTGTCTTCAGACCCATTTATAAATACATTTCGCTCAAAGCTGCAAATCAAAAAATTGGAGTACGATAATGATGTAAACAAATTATTAAAAGGGTATGCTTAAATTACTTATTCATGTTTTTGCTATTTGTTTTTTCTATGGGAGGTGGGCGGATCTCGTATATATTTTAAGGAGCCCATTCTACAATTATAATATTTATTTTTTTGTGAAAATTGAGTTGATGCATTAAAAATTAAGGAAGTTTTGAAACTTTTTCAATACAAGTTGTATGGGAAGTGGGGGAATATTTTTCAAATTTCACACAAATGATTCTGAGTATTTAAAAAAGCTATGTGCCAAAAAACAATGCCGTAGGTCAAAATTAAATTTTCACTTTGTATGGGAGGTGGGCGTAAAAGTGGGCGGATCATTTTGATATTTCCATTTTTTTCTTGATCAAACAAAAAATGCCTATGTGCCAAGTTTCATTGTCCTTCGACAACTTCTTCTATTTTTTGCCGCTCGTTTTATAAACCTCAACCTATGTGCGGCGCTAGCAACCACATGATGTGTGAAAATAAGTACAATACAACAATCGTAAGGTAGAAAACAAAAAAGTACTTATAGCAAACAACAGTGAATTTTGTGTAGACTGCGCTAGCGACGTTGATCTTATAGTATGTGAAAAACAAGTAAAAAAGGGCTAAATTCGGCTGTGCCGAATCTTTGAATACCCTCCACCAATATCCTAAAAAGATGTTCTCTACTGTTTTTGATACAAATAATATAAGAAAACTTTCGAAGTAAAATTATGTAGGTGAAAAAATTTTTTGAGGTGAAAAACTTTTTAAATGTGAAAAGAACTTTTTTGGAAGAAAAAAAATTTAGAGGTGAAAAAATACAAAATATTTACTGCTAAGCGACTGGTGAAAAAAATATGAGAAAATATGTTATGTGCCAGTCGCTACTATGAAATTGTACTTAATTTGTATGGGCAACTTAGAGGCACCTTTACATTTTCACTAGTTTTTTTAACCATGGACTGCACAAAAAAACATTTTAAGGCATAGTTTTTGTCAAATACTCAATTTTGTTCCGGCTGATGGGGACTAGCTCTGCAGCTGAATATGCCTGATGGAGAAAATGTATTTTCTGATGCGCCACGCATTGATAAATAATTGCAACGAATATTCTTTCTTTAAAAAATTGAAGTGCACAGAGCAAAAACTGCCTAATAGAATCAAGAAGATTTCCTCTATGAAACGTTTTTAGGCTACGAGTTATCCCAGCAGAAAGAATATAAGATTTTTCCGAAGAGATTCCTTATTATTTTCATGTGGTAAATCTTTTTAATTTTATCAAGAAGGAAAACACATAAAATCAAGATGAAAACTTGTTATTCACAATTTTTTTACTCAATTTCCGTTATTTTCGGCACCCAGAAAACAATCCATAGAGAAAAACTTCTTGATTATATAAGGTTTTCTTCTGAATTGTATAAAAAACGGATTTCTTATTGATTTTATTAGGCTACGTAATTGATATTTTCAAAAAGGTTTCCCTTATTAATTTCATTAGGTTCGTACATGATCATGTGTAAATTATCTTCTTGATTTTGATAACAAGGAAATTTTCTTGACTACATTAAGTTTCATTAGGTATTCTTCTTGATTTTTTCAAAAAGGTATTCCTTATTGATTTCATTATGTTCCTATATGATCATCTTCTTAATTTTTTTAATAAGGATATCTTCTATATTATATTAGCTTGCTTGTTATTTCATATACACGTGTACACGTGTCACCGCTCATAACTGTACTTCTTAGTTCTTTGAACATATTAAAATTAAACTTTTAGTTGAAAGTGAACAAGTGGGAAGTGAAGAGTGTTATTTGTCCTTAAATAAAAATAAAATTTAACTAAAATAAAAGAATATAATTATAAAAAGTGCATCTAAATTAATACGTGAGCAAATAAGTGTGTATGTACAATGCAAGTAATATAAACCATTATTTAAAAAAAACGCTATTTTCTAGTATTTCGGTAACTGTATTTTAAGGATAACGATTTTTCTATTATTTCGGTAACGGTATTTTAAGGATAACGCTATTTTCTATTATTTCGGTAACTGTATTTTAAGGATAACGATTTTTTCAGTTATTTTGGTAACGGTATTTTAGGGGTAACGATAGTCAGTTGAAAAGGTATTGAATCCATAACGGTACTTTGGCGGTTTTGTCTGCCAACCCTGCTATTTTATGAAGTTTATATGTATTATTTCAGTTCCATGCAAATAATGGCGGACCAAAAAAGTTTAATTGAAGATATCGATGTTTTGCTTATTTTTAAGTCATGGGAACTGTGCGATGAAACGTGTCACATTCGTTCACCTTTGGAATTACATCAACAACTATATTAAACAAAAATTGAAATAGAAGACATTGGATATTTATTCAATAAATTGGAGCAAACTATACTGGGGAGCTAATAACGTTCAAAGCAGGCTTAAGGGAATGGAGGAAAAATATTGTACGTAGAAAATAATTTTTATGAAAAAATTAATTTTCACTTAAGTATTGTTTCAGAATTTACCATTAAACATATGCCGTGATCAACTTAATCGATTCAGACAATGGACTTAAAGTTGTTCGAGTAAAAAACTATTGGTAATAGTATTAACTTTTTATTATTACTTTTTTTTATTATATTATTACTTTATATTATTATCCATTTTTATTATTATATTATTATTACTTTTTATTTTTATTATTATTCCTATGTAAATATATAAATAAAAAAATCAATAAAATTATCAAATAAAATCAAAAAGTATTATTTTCGTTTAAATCAATAAGATATCCTAATAAAATCTAAAAGAAACCCTTCTTAAAAAAATCAATAAGATAGCTTCATAAAATCAAGAAGAAAACCTTTTTGAAAAAATCAAGAAGAATACCTTATAAAAACCCTAAGTTTTCTTCTTGATTTTTTCGAAAAGGTTTTCCTTATTAAAATAATAAGACTTTCTTCTTGAAAAATAACCATATAGATATCTTATTAATTTTGTTGTATTTTATTAGGTATTTATTATATACTGTTTTTTCTGTGTGTGTTTGTTTAATAGAGAGAATAGAGCAAAGAAATTAATTTGTTAAAGAAAGAACATGAGTTGTAACTATTTGTCAATAGATGGCCCATCCTAAGGTGCATTCTCTCCATTAGGCATATTTCGCTGCAGAGCTAGTCTCCATTAGCCATATTGTGCTACAATATGCAGTAGAGTATTATTGATTTTCTTCGTTACACAAATGAATATTTGCCCAAAACTATGAAAAATATATGTTTTATGTGCATATTATACCTTAATTTTTTAAATCAATATTCATTTAGATGTTTAAGAGCACAATATTGCACTTTATTCATGTGTATTTTTTTATGAAAGAAAACATTAATATACATTTACCAATCCCTCAATTCTCAAAAATACAAATGGAATAAAAAAAACTATTTTATTACGTCAAACATTTAAAAATTTGACTTTAAAATTATGTAATAAGTCTACTATTAACATCTTAATGCATTAGAATTTGACGTTTGTAGTTAATTTAATATTTTTGGTAACTAAATTAATTGAAAGCTTAATCCAAGGCTATATTGACATGAGGTGCGATAAAGCGGCACTAAAGCAATTATGCATTTTGCTCTTTCTTTATATATCAATTTCTTTGGACCCAGCCATGGGGCAGGGTATTGTTTTAGTTAATTCAGCGCTACCTATTCAAAAGTAGCGGCACTAAAGCAATTATGTATTTTGCTCTTTCTTTAGATATAAATGTCTTTGGTTACAAAATCAAAAAAAAAAAAAAACATTTTATGGAATGAAACGAAAAACCAAAAAAGCTTAACAGAAAAACCCAATCAGGTTTACTATATCTCCTATAGTAGCCAAAGAATTGAAGATATTTAAAATGGAAAATCCTAAGAAAATGCATCGGAAAAAATTATGAAAATTTCATAAAACGATTTTTAAATAGTTACGTCTATAAAAATGCCGATCTTCTACCCTTCTGTAGGTACGCCATGTCGTTGCAAGCCAGATTTGTTAAGAAACTTGAGCTACACGATAACTTGCTTGTCAGCCAAATATACGAAAACGAGAAAAACATCATCAATGGACGTATTAACGACAATCCAGCTCCTCTGGACCTTACCTCATTCTATATGAGCCCAGCCTCCAGCAATCATAGGGACTGAATATGATATACGTATATACTAAATTTTGGATGAACTGTAATATGAATATGTTTTGTCAATTTATGTAACAGAACTTTTGTTATTTAGTTTTAGTAATGTTATTTATTTAGTTTTAGTAATGTTATTTACAGAGGTCTGCTCTGTTAGCGACTTAAACAATGTTGCTTTTTACGTTAATTTAGTTTTTACAGTAACACACACATAGCTCTAAGAATGTTATTATTCTCATAGTATGTAAGGCAATAAATGTAATCGAACAAGAAGAAGACTTAATAACATTTTTACTTACTTAACAGAAAATAAAAATAGATACAGAAAAATTGTACCAATTTGTATGGAAAATTTAGAGGTACCTTCACATTTTCACTCATAACTTTTGAACCGCTAAACCGATTTCGCTCATTTTAAATACCAAACTGCTCGAGAGGATGTTTAATAATCTGGGTAAAAATAGGCACCCCGCTTGCGTCTTCGCGTCGTGATCGCCATTTCAACAGACAGACTGACGGACATACAGACGGACATCGCTAAATCGACTTAAAATTGCATAAGGATCACGAATATATATACTTTATGGGGTCTTAAACCTATATTTCGACATATTACAAACGGAATGACAAACTGATATATACCCTCACCATATATGGTGGAGGGTATAACAAAGAACAAAAACATAACCATAAAGGACGTTGAATTTGTACCACACTTATGTGCAAATCTGTTGTCTGTTAAGCAAATGACAGAGAGTGGAAAAAAAAATTGCAAAATTTTTAATGGGACCAAAAATCTCATCGCAACTGCTACGGATTACAACGATCTTTATCGTTTAGACAGCAAAGCTTGTTTTAATGAAAAATGATGGGCGATGCGTAACGTGTGTCAAAGGTAAGCAAACCAGAAAACCTAATAAGGAGATTGGCACAATAGCCACAGAATTGCTACAACTGGTGCATTCTGACGTTTTAGGACCATTAAGCACACACTCGTTCTCTGGCGCAAGATATTTGGTTACGTTTGTGGACGACTTTTCCAGGAAAGTTTTTGTTTACCCTCTGAAAATGAAATCTGAAGTTTTTAATGCCTTTGTTGCTTTCAAACAAAAGGCTAAAAGCCAGTGTTCCACAAAAATTAAAACTTTACGCACTGATAATGGTGGGGAGTATTTGAGCAACAAATTTTCCAGTTTCTTGAAAGACCATGGTATTGTACATCACATACTCCAGAGTATAATGGTGTTGCCGAAAGAATAAACCGCACACTAGTAGAGCGAATAAGGTGCATGCTTATCGACAGTGGTTTAGACCACCGGTTCTAAGCTGAAGCGGCGAATACAGCTTGTTATTTAATTAACAGAATTCCGTGCAGAGGTGAAAATTGTACTCCAGAAGCAAAGTGGTTTGGCCGTCGTCCAAATTTAAAACATTTAAAGGTATTTGGTTGCCCAGCTCTTGTACACATTCCGAAGAAAAACGTCGCAAGTTAGAGTCAAAATCTATTGAGTGTATTATGGTAGGATACAGTTCAGAGTGCAAAACCTACAGGTTGTTTAACCCTCAAGATGAAAACATTGTAATAAGTCGTGACGTGGTGTTTCTAGAAGAGAAGAAAGCAAACTTCAAAACAGCAAATAGAAACGTATGTGTCGAATTGGTTGATGGTGAACATAATGTCAATCCCGGGGAGAGCAATAGCTTTAGTGAATTGACATCTGAAGACAACAATCAACGGGCTATGAAAACGACTGAAGTAGTAGTGGAAGTACATAAGATTCAGAGGAATTGTCATTGACCCAGCCGTTTCTGGTGACCCAGTCAGCGTGGAAGAAGCTGTATCAACAGCCATCTTCGCTAAGTGGAATACTGCAACGCAACAAGAGTACGACTCACTGATAGCTAATATAATACGTGGGTACTAACGGAACTACCAGAGGGAGAAAAGGCGATAAAATCAAAAAGGGATTTTAAAACGAAAACAGCTGAAAACAGTAATCAACCACGTTTCAAGGCAAGATTGGTATCCAAAGGTTTTTCGCAGCGCAGGGGAATAGATTTCAATGAAACTTTTGCTCCAGTTGTGAGATACGAGTCATTCAAGTATTTATTTTCTCTAGCAATAAAATATGACATGCACATTCACCAAATGGATGCAGTAAGCGCATACTTAAATGGAAACCTTAAAGAGCAAGTTTACATGGTGAAGTCAATATATGGTCTGGAGCAATCCGGTAGAGTGTGGAACGAGACAATCGACAACGAACTAGTCAAGATGGGGCTTTTATAGAGGTGAAGTGGATCAGGGTATGTACTACAAGATAACCAATGAGCAGATTATGTACGTGGCTATATATGTAGACGATGTCATAATATTTTCGAATGACCTTACGTCCACAAAATTATTGAAGAAAAAACTGGCGTCTATATTTAAAATGAAGGACACTGGGGAAATATCTTCTGTCCTTGGTTTGAGAGTTACCCAAAAGAAAGGGTCAATAAAGATTGATCAATCCCAGTACATATCTGATGTGCTAACTCGTTTTGGAATGGATGATTGCAATCCGGTGCCAACCCCTATTGACTACAATCAAAAATTGTCTACAACGATGAGCCCAAAAGATGATGAAGCAAAGCAAAATATGTCACAAATACCATATATGCAGGCTATAGGGTGCTTGCTGTTTGCTGCACGAATTTCAAGACCGGACATGTTATGCCGTAAACCTCCTAAGCCGTTTTGGGTCGAACATAGGTAAGCCTCATTGGGAAGCCGTCAAAAGAGTTATGAGGTACTTAAAGGGCAAAATTAGCAAAGGAATTGTGTATAGGACAAGTAGACGACAAAATTAAAGGCTATTGTAATGCTGATGACCGCAAATCAACAACCGGCTACGTTTTTACGTACCAAGCTGGTGCCATATCATCGGCCACTAAGAAACGAAAAACCGTGGCATTGTCTTCGACGGAAGCCGAATTCATGTCTGAAACTGCAGCAATCCAAGAATCAGTATGGCTGAAACGCTTGGAGGGTCAACTGAGCCCAAACTCTGAAAGCAGAATGGTTTTATTTTGCGACAACAAAGGCGCTATTCAGGTCACTCTAAACAACAGCTACTCACATAGGATGAAACACGTTGACATAATAGCCAAGTTTATTCAGCAGAAAATTGAAAATTGCAGTCTAATTGCATCTAATCACAGATGAAATGATTGCTGATGTTTTCACCAAGGCTGTAACCCCCCAGAAGTTGAAATATTTTGCTGATAAGTTTGGACTTTATTAACTAATATTTTTTTATATATATGAACTTGAATTGAAATGTAATTATTTTATTTTGAAAGTTGATTTACATGGGAAATACGAATACTGAATTTGAGATTCATCATTCAGGGAGAGTGTCGTGAATAAATGAACTACAGTTCTTATTTCCCTTTTACCTTAACTTCGTACATACATTGCAGTACTTATACTTATTACTTTGTAACACAACTCTGCTTTACTCTTGCTTTATGTTGTATTCTTATTAAACTTTAGTCTTATAATAAAACTTAAAGCAACACTGTTAATAGACTGTCAAATTTTAAGCAAGT
Organism: Eustalomyia histrio; assembly: GCA_949748255.1. Taxonomy (NCBI): domain Eukaryota; kingdom Metazoa; phylum Arthropoda; class Insecta; order Diptera; family Anthomyiidae; genus Eustalomyia; species Eustalomyia histrio. Next base: position 144,772,620 of record OX456523.1, read on the forward strand.
TCCGTCATTTACTTTGCGTTTAACAGCTGTTCAAAACATACAACGCGTGGATTTTTTAAAAATGGAAAAAAGTGAATTTCGAGTGCTCAATAAACATTATTTTTTGCGAAAAACGGCAATCAAACCAAGGAAAAGCTTAATAAATACTATGGGGACTCTGCACCATCGACTTCAAAGGTTAAAAAGGGGTTTACTGACTTTCGTTGTGGTCGCACTAGTACAAATGACGCTGAACGTTCTGGACGCCCAATTGAGGTCAATACACCTGAAAATGTCGAAAAAATCACCGATATAGTGTTGGCCGAAAAGTAAAAGTGCGTGAGATTGTTGATGCCGTAGGCATTTCATATGTCAGTATGGTTTCGATTTAAAATGATCAGTTGAATTTAAAAAAACTGCATGCAAGATGGGTGCCGCATTTGCTCTCAATTGACCATAAACGTAATCGTGTGACAACTTAGTTTCCATGAAAAAAATGCATGAATTAGACTACGAATTGCTCTCTCATCCACCATATTCTTCGGATTTAGCACCGAGTGACTATTTCTTGTTTCCAAACCTTAAGAAATGTCTCGGTGGAAAGAGATTTAGCTCCAACGATGAAATTATTAATCAAACAAATGCCTATTTTATGGACCTCGAAAAATCCTATTTTATAAAAGGGATACAAAAATTGGAGAAACGTTGGACTAAGTGTATTGAGCTAAAAGAAGATTATGTTGAAAAATAATTTTTTTTGCAAAAAAAATTGTGTTTCATTCAAAAAGTCAAGGACTTATTGATCTTCCCTCGTATCTTATTGAAGTAAACCGATTTAATTTTAAAATTAAGCGCATAGCCTTAGTTGTTGGTCTGAACAGCATATAAAAACTCGTAATATGGTTGAAACATAATTAAGATGTGGTTTTATCATAGTGTTGTAAATGTTTACATATTGCGGTTAATATTGTCACTTTGTTTCTTAAATGTTTCAAAAACCCGATTTTCTTGCCAATTTTCTTAAATATATATTCGACATGATTTTTAAAGTTTAAGTCTTTATCTAATAAGAAACCTAAATATTTTATGTTATTAACTTTTTTATTATTACGTTTATTTATTTTGAGTGTTATAATATGTATGTTATGTTGTGTTCATATTAATTTCCATTAATTTAGTTTTTTTTTTAATTTAGTTTTAATTTATTCTTGTTAGTCTTTTGGTAATATTATCTATATCATTTTTTTTTTTAATTTTCATGACATATTTCCTAGGTTATTCTTTAACATATTTTCAATATTAATTGAGCCTTGTGGTACTCCAAAATTATTTTTTATTGCATTTATATTTCATTGTTAACATTTGTTAATTGTAAACGATTCGTTAAATATGTCTAAAACCATTTTAGTACAGAACTAATACCCTATATAGCTAGTTTTTTCAGCAGGATATCATCCCTATCTATTGTTTCGAATACTTTTTTAAAATCAAGGAAAATTGTACAAATTTTATTTTTCTTCTGTTTATAACGTAATTGACTGCCGTTTCACCTGAATAATTTCTTCTAAAGCCTGATTGATGTTTTGATAATAACCTGTGTTGTTCCATGTAGTCTTCCAGTTGATCTTTTACTATTTCAATGACATTTTCACATGTTTTTAAAGTGTTAATTGGTCGGTATTCTTCACATTATAATGTATTTTTTACTTTTTCGATAGGAAAGATCATCGATTCTTTCCAATTATTTGAAAACAAACCAGTCTCTACTGATTTATTTGTAATACTTAATATAATATTGCCAGTTATGTCCCAATTATCTAGGATTATGTTACTTGATAGTATGATATGTATAATCAGGTTTATTCCTAATACTGTTAAACATAATTTTCAGTTCTTGTAATTGTATTGCACGAAATTTAAATTTAAAGTCTATAATCGCAATATGATTTTCATATTGCACTTCTTCGTCGAAACATCTGATTTCCGTAATACTATTTACGAAATAATTATTAAAAGTTGTAATTATATAACTTTATTTGATCATATTTTAATATAAATATCTTATTTATTAAGCTAAAGATCTTTTTATACCCTCCACTATATATGGTGAGGGTATATATCAGTTTGTAATTCCGTTTGTAACATGTCGAAATATAGGTCTAAGACCCCATAAAGTATATATATTCGTGATCCTTATGCAATTTTAAATCGATTTATCGATGTCCGTCTGTCTGTCTGTTGAAATGGCGATCACGACTCGAAGACGCTAGCCGGGGTGCCTATTTTTACCCAGATTATTGTACATCCTCCCGAGCAGTTTGGTATTGAAAATGAGCAAAATCGGTCCAGCGGTTAAAAAGTTATGGGTGAAAACGTGAAGATGCCTCTAAATTTTCCATACAAATTGGTGTATTTTAGTACAATTTCATAGTAGCGACTGGTATATAATATATTTTCTCATGTTTTTTCACCAATCGCTTAGAAATTAATAACATTTTGTACACCTCAAAAAATTTTTTTCACCACTAAAATTTTTTTTCACCACAAAAAATTTTTTTCACCTAAAAAAAATTTTTGACCTCAAAATTTTTTTGTCAGGTAAAAAAATTCGTTTCCGCATCCAAAAAAGTTTTTCACCTCAAAAATTTTTTTTCACCTCCATAATTTTACTTCAAAAGGTTTTTACATTGTATCAAAAACAAAAGAGAACATTGGTGGAGGGTATTCAAAGATTCGGCACAGCCGAATTTAAGCTTTTTTTACTTGTTTTTATAAAAATTCTTATTTTATTTTCAATATTTCGCTAACAATTTGTTAGCATCTTCGCCATATAGGCACTAATCCAATGTTTTGCGTCTATTACCTTTAAATTTATTTATATTCCAATGTTTTTTGAAATAAACTATTACTACACCAGTTCTAGACGAATCTTACAAGGTGCTAAAATGATCATAATGTTCTATTTCAATTTCACTTTCATCTATCTCACTAGTTTGATGCGTTTCTGTTAGTATTATGAGCTTAGGTTTATCTATTGCTGCTATTTTTTCTAATTGGTTGATGTTATTAATGCTGCTTTGATTGTTGGATTGATAAACCGGACACTCCCGGTTATTGGTGACATGATTCTCATCAAGTCCTAAATTTAGTCTTTTATTCTCTTTCATGTAATTAACACATTTCACGATAATTTCTTTATAACAGTCTTTACCTGGTTCCATGGCATTTGTAGTATACGCTTTCATTCCTACAGTCTGATGCATTATGGTTATAACCTTGACATTGGAAACATTGCATAATATTTGTACCATCAAAAACCCTACATCTATCCCATCCTACATTAAGGCTTTGACCTGTTATTACTTTCGGATACGATTCATTGTCTATCTTGAATTTGGCATTAAATATTGTTCTATCATATCTTTTTGTTTCAAAAACTTTTATCACTTTTTTTAAGTGTTTCATTTTGTTTTTTTAGTTTTTCCATTAATTCTTTATCAGGCAATTTAAAATTTAACTCCGTTATTACAATTTGCATATTAATATCTTTTGTATTACTTCTTTAATTTTTTCCCGTTCCTATACATTTTCACTCTGGATCACTAATGTACCGTTTTTCTGTTTTCGACATTTGTCATTTTAAAATTTATTGGATATAATGCCAGTCGTTGAAGGACCGTTGTGTTGTGTAAAATACGGAATGACTCCGTTTTCAGAATGCTGTATCCGGTTCGTATCGGTACTGTTTTTCTACTTTTTATTAATTTTGAGTAGTACATATTATTTTTTTAGATTTAATAAAACAAAAGAAAATAATAAACAACACAAAGAAAACATTCGAAGAAAGCTATTACTTTCCATTATTTACGTTTTAATTTTGGCCTTTTATAAAAATTAATATCTGAGAGAAAAATTAATTAGTTTATGTTCAGCTGATAATATTTACAATGTATAAAATACTTTCCAGGTCACTTATTTCGCACCAAAGTTTGAACTTATACAAGTTTAAACTTAACAAAAGGGTTGCACGATCTTATATATTTATTTTGTTTATTTTTTGGCTACATATTTATATTTTTATAAATGCAATAAACAACACCGTTTGTCAAGACTGATGCACAATGGTGAAGCCCGGTTACATTCAAAACGTAGTGTTTTCGAAGAAGCGATTATACGGTCCATAAATATTCCGCTCACATACAAGTTTGACGGATACGTATCTTACGGACGTAAACGTGTCGCACAATCCGGATTTATGAATCCGCATGTGTCGGAGAGTCCGTAAAAATGTTTCTTGGGAAGTTGAAAAATATTCTTTTTTTTTTTTTATTTTTTTATTATTTATTTACTGCAACTAGTTATAATAACTAACAAGCAATTTAGTACAATATATATTATTAAAAACAAAAGAATTTATATTTTAAGTATATTTAATATATGAAGTTGTTACACGACATTAGAATTTACAATTAGGTCGGATGGCTTCCTTCTTCTGAGTCTGCGCTCCACACCAATGGGATCAGCAAGGGATGATGCTTCCGTATTAACATGGCCTCTCAATCGGTTGTTGTGTTTGTTTGCAATATTGGCAATTTCTTCATTACGGTATTCACTCCAAGATCACGATGAAGATCTGCATTTCGGATATACCATGGTGCGTTGACGATACTTCTAAGTACTTTATTTTGAAAACGTTGTATTATGTTTATATTTTTCTTGCTTGTGCATCCCCACAATTGTGCACCATATGTCCATATTGGTCTTAACATTTGATTATATAACATTAGTTTATTTTCAATTGATTGATTTGATTTTCTTTCTATCAACCAGTTTATCTTTTTCAACTTCAGTTGCAGTTCTACATTTTTAATTTTAACGTCCTCATTCCGGCGTAATTTCGCATCAAGTGTCATACCAAGGTATTTAGCTGTGTTTGCGTAGGGCACCTGTGTATTGTCTATATATATAGGAGTACATAGCAAAGATTTGTTTGTAAAGTCAACATGCGTTGATTTGGAACTGTTTAAATTAATGCGCCATTTTTTGGTCCAATCTAGGACCGAATTTAAAGCTTGTTGTAATTTTTGTTTTGCTTCATTCTCAGTTCTTTCAATTGATAGAATAGCTGTGTCATCAGCAAACGTAGCCTCTAGAGCATTTTCGATTACATAAGTTATACGACGTACTTGACAATAGTCGAATGTGCGTTCCTAAAGCCAAATTGATGTTTAGGAACTATGTTTTTGTGTTCTATAATTGGTTTAATGCGATCTTTCAATATCTTTTCGTATAATTTTGACAGTATAGGCAAAAGCGATATTGGTCTGTATGACTTAACATCGGTAAAAGGTTTTCCAGGCTTTGGTATCATTATTACTTCAGCTACTTTCCAGAATGATGGTACGTATTGTAATCTAAATGATGCATTAATAATCTGTGTAAGTTTTATTATAATATTATATGGCAGATGTCTAAGCACTTCGGTAGTTATAAGGTCGAAACCAGGACATTTTTTTCATTTTAAGATTAGTATGAATATGATATAAAACTTCATTTGGCGTTACTTCTCTTACGATAACATCATCATCAATGTTATCAATATCTAGGTCTTGGGTTACAATAGGCATTGTGTTGTCTTCGTGGGAAAACACATAAGCCAGATGGCTTGAAAACAATTCAGCTTTTTGGCTGTTGGTCTTGGCCCAATTTCCATTTGTCATGTGGATTGGAGAGTTTTGTATAATTGGTCTTTTCAAGTTTTTTGTTGATTTCCATAATGAGTAATCTGAGGTTTTTTCATTATTCAGTCCTTCTAGATAACTGTTAAAGGTTTCGTTTTTATATCTCTTAATCTTTAAGCTCAACTCATATGTGATTCTATTAAGCCTTGTTTTGTCCACTGGATACCTAGATTGTTGCCATGTTTTTCTTAATCTTCGTTTATATGATATCATATCTCTTATATTCGCTGGATACGAAATCACATTTTGTTTGTTGGGTAGATTTGGTGTGCTCTCCCATGCTGCAGATTGAATAAGCTTTGTAACTAACTCAACATCTTCTTCAATTTCATGGGTTGTTTGAGGTTTAACAATAGTTAAGTTTGAATTTTAAAGCACTGCCAATCCGTAAATTTATTTGTTAAAAATGGTGGTTTTTCCTTAAGAATAGCTTTTTCGAAAAGAGTCATAAAAATAGGGGAATGATCGGAGTTAAGATCAAATCCATTTTCTAGCTTAATACACGACATTGATACCTTATTTATGATGAAAAAATCTATAAGGTCTGGTATTTTGTTTTTGTCTGTTGGCCAATATGTTGGACTTCCGGTTGAAGAAACTTCACCGGTTTCTACAATTGCCTTATAAAGCTCGTTGCCTCTTGGAGTATTTAAACGGGAGCCCCAAAAAGAATTCTTTGCATTGAAGTCCCCGCCCATGATAAACTTTGAAGTATGTTTTGTTATTAGGTTTTTATATTCGTTGGATTTAATTGTATGTCGCGGCGGACTGTAAACTGATGTTATTAGCAGACTCTGTGAATTTGTAGTCAACCTAACTGTAGTCGTTTGGAATTCTCCTGAACTGAGCTTATCTTCTTCATAAGGTCTTATACTCTTACGTATGATGACGGCACTTCCTCCTCTTGCGGTATTTTGAGAATGAATAGTATGATACACTTCGTAGTTTCTGAACCTAATAAAAGATTCCTTTGTAAAATGTGTTTCAGAGATAAGGCACACATCTATTTTCTCGTTGTTTAGAACTAAATTGAGTTCTCTCTGATGTCTCATTAGACCATTGGCATTCCACAGCATTATCTTCAGAGCCATTTCTGTTTTTAATATTGTTGGGTTATTTGTTCTAATTAAACGAAACTCTATAGATTTAAAAAAGGTTTCTTGTTTGCTTAGTCTATTTAATATTTGTGACAAAGCATCATTATTTGTACAGTCGTTATTTTGATTTTTTAAAAGTGTTGCAAAAGTATTTGGTTTGGGTTTTGACTGATAAATATTAGGTTCTTGACCATTTTTATTATTTTGGATGTTGAAATTTATTGAGTTTTGGGCTTTTCTAACAGTATTTTCTTGCGAAGCGTAGTTTCTAAATGGTGTGTTTACTTTGAAATCTTCACGAGTTTCTTTGTTTAGAGTATTTCGGCTTTTAATGGCATTGTTTCGGAATTTTTGAAGCTCTTTTGCTACAATGCAGCCTCTATAAGTTGCTGGGTGATCACCATCACAGTTGCAGCATTTCGGTTTTTCAATTTGTTTGTCACATTCAATGGTACTATGATTGTCAGAACATTTTACGCAGCGTGGTTGTTTATTGCAGTAATTTTTCGTATGGCCAAAGGATTGACAGTTTCTACATTGTGGGACTAATTTTTGGTGTTTTACTGGTTCTATATTTACTATTGTGTCAAGAATATGACGAATTGCATATATTTTTTTGATATCTTCGGATGCATCAAATGATACTCTGAACATATTTAATTGTTCCTTAGATTTCCATTTCAATTTGTTAACAGCATCAATAGCTTTATACCCTTGGGATTGCAAATCAGCAATAATACATTCCGGGTTATTTGAATAATGCAAGTTTTTTACCATAACCTTAATGGGCCTTGTATGTTTATTTTCAAAGCTATACCAATCAAAGTTATTCGAATTTAAGGACATTGTAATGTTCCTGTAATCTTCTGAGTGAAAAGTGCTTATTTTATAAGATCCTTTACTTAAAAGTTTTATTAGTAATTTGTTTTTAATAATATTTTTCAGATGGTTGTGAAATTCTTGAAAATTATTAACATTTGAAACTACTATAGGCGGTGGTCTCAATTTTTCAGTATGTTTGTTATTTTCACTTGTATCTTTTTGTTGCATATTTTGTATTTCATCATTATGTTGTACAGTAGGGTATTCGATTGAAACCATTATACGTTGCGGTCTTGTTTGGACATATTGATTACTATTTTCATCAATTTGTTGAATGTTTACTTCAGGGCATTCAGGAGAGGATTCAGCTTTCCGCTTTTTGGATTGTTTTTTCTTTTTCTTGTTTTTTTTGAAGAATTCAATCAGTTTTTCTGATAACTTCATCTTCATCAGTTTCAAAGATTTTATTATTTGAGCAAGAAGGAGGTTTGCTTATGTTTGGATTAACATTTCCGAGCTTTTTAAGATTTTTATTTTCTTCTTGCAATTGTATGCAAATTTTTTCTAACTTCCTAATTCTTTCATTTAGTTCGTTATTACATTTTTCTAACTCTTTAACTTTAGTAATTCTATAAGTAGTTAGACTGTTCCGGGGTGTATCAGTATTTGGTTTTTCATTTGGGTTCATTTTCTACTGGGTCTTTTGTTTTGCGTTGTGTTGAATTAGCTTAAACGATTACCGTTTAGCTAATACAACCACCAAACAACTTAACTATTGTTATCGTTGCAACTCACCAGGAAGTGATAGCTACCAGTATTTTGTTGAAGTAACACAGCTGATGATGATTTTTGGTTATTTTTTGTTTATATATTGTCTTATTCTTTCAATTGAGTGAAATATTGTTTAAACTAATTAAAGAAAATTATGAAATTTTCAAACACAAATTGTGGGAATATACACACGCGAAATCGTTTCGAAATCAATCGGTATCGAAACGCACACATTTGGTATAACCAGGATCGTCTTCCAAGTTGGATTTTAAGCCGTACTTTAATTGTTTTGCGATGCAACCTCAGGAGCCACACGCAAACACGTCCATACGGTAAATATATATTTTTTAAAAATTTTACTACTGAATTCTCGAATTCACAATGTAAAATACACACAAAGGGTATACAAGGTTGTATGGCAATTTTTTAAAGGGCGAATTTGAAGAGTATCCGGGTCCAATTTGTTTCCTTTCTATATAAAACTAATAAATATGAAGTTTGGTGGCAATCGGATAAAGGAAAGTCAAGGCGGAAAACGATTGAAAATTTCAAGAGTGTTTAAAATGGGAAAAATATGACTTTTTCAGTTTTTAGGAAAATTTCGATCTATATTTTATTTTCTTCAAATACTTGTGTTATGAATTGATATAAAATTATGTTTTCAAAATGCTACATAACCTTAAAATCGGTTAAGAACTCGCCAAGAAGTATCAAATGCCCCATACCAATTTTGGGCAAAAAACACAAGGTCATGAAATTTGATGGCACTTTTTTACACTTTCAAAAATTGATTAAAGGCTTAATTGTTTTTTGCTCTCTATACTTATAATAACTCAGATATGAAATATTATTTTATTACATGTCGGTTAACCTATGGCTCAATAAGGCAAAAACGAATACATTTTTTGGCATAATTTTCAATTTTTTTGATTTTTTAAAATTTTTCTAAAACAAATTTAAAAAAATGGATTTTGCACTTATTAAATATAAACAAGAGATGAAGTATGCCAATCTTGAGGTTAATCCCTCCATGGACCTGTCGGTGACAAGCTTTAAATTTTTGTGGATTTCGAGAAAAGAGTGATTTTTATAAAAAATTAAGTAAATTTACTCTTTTTAAGTACTTTGTATCAATAATGAATCAATTTTGTACTTTAAAATATTGCATTTCATCTTAATAGCTTAGGGATTTGGAAAAAAATAATATGACCTCATTAACCCTTTTGTACATGGGATCGCATATGACCACAAGCTAATAAAGGACAATTTTTTCAAAAAAACGTAAATAATTTGTAACTACTGTTGAATTTTTAGAAGTGATGCTTAAAATATAATAGCAAAATGTGCAGATCTTCTCTTTATTGATCTTGATTCTACTACATACACTTATTTATCCATTGTGCATTTATTTAATGTTTTTTCTTTTTTTGCCACAAACACTTAAGTTTACTCAAAATTGAATGCCGCCTATTAAAACTATTATGCATATTTTGGTAATCTAGAGCTGATTAACATATTTTGTACAAAAAACTAAATACTTTTATAAAAAATTAACAGTTATCAAATCAACGTAATAAAAACGCATATATAAAAATGTTAACTGTTAAGTTAAATTTAAAAACACAGAAAAAAAATTTATATATTTGATTGACTAAAAAGATACCAAAATGAAAAAAAGTTCACATCCACACATTGGAAAAAAGTAACCAATTTCGGTTAAAAATAACCAAAACGGACACACTGCATACGAGTAACACAAACAATTTTAAATAAATTAATTCGACGCTACTCTAAACTAAATAGGAGGCTTTTACCTCTTCACTTGCATGTTGATTTGTTTTATTAAACTGCAATCAAATTGAAACAACTTTTTTAATTTATAAATTAATAAAATACACATTAACAAATAAAGTTATTTAAACTATTAACGATGACTCATTATTACTAGAAGAAGTAAGCCATTACAGGTAACTTATTATTATTTAATTCAAAATAATAAAATAAGTAACATATTACAGGTAATACATTATTCTTATTTTGAAAATAATGCTGAATGTGAGGAGTACTCATTACAGGGTAATGTATATAGTAATGATGTCATTACAATGTTTTTGTTGAGTAAATAACAAATTTCTGGTTGTCAGGACATATACAGCACAATCGATTTAAAATTTGGATTCCCAGGTAAAAATTATCATATATTATCATACATGTAGTCTCATATGTGTTCGGATCCGAAAATTGGTTGTATATTTTAGATCATAAATGTTCATATTTTAATATTTTTTTAATATATTAAAAAAAAATTGTTTTCAAATATTTTCAAATAAAATATATAATATATAATATTTTTTTTCTTATTCATTTTAATGCGACTTTCTAAAAACAAATACAGTTCAAATTCTATAACTACCCGAGTAAAAACGTCCATATATATAATCATATGTAGCTTTATCTAATAGTATATTTTTATATATAAATACATATGTCGGTATGGATAACCATTTGTAATTACACGATTTTTTTTAATTATCTTATATTGTGCCTTATATAAACCACGTCTTTATTAAATTCGATATCCTTTATATGATATATATTTTGTTATATAGAGTTTAAAGAATCATAGATACTTATATAGAACTTATACTAAACCTTATATATTTATATATGCTACGAGGGCGGATCAATAAGTCCGTGACTTTTTGAACTTCCCTCGTAGGTATATGAAATGCAACACTGCTCCGTCCGTCATTTACTTTGCGCTTAAAAATGGAAAAAAGTATATTTCGAGTGCTCATTAAATATTATTTTTTGCGAAAAAAAAACCGTTAATCAAACCAAGGAAAAGCTTATGGGGAATCTGACTCTCGCTGTGACCTTACAATCACGGAAGATGCCGAACGTTCTGGATGCCCAGTTGAGGTCTCCACACCCAAAAAAATTGAAAAAATTCACGATATGGTGTTAGCCGATCTGAGATTGAATGTGCGATAGATTGTGGAAGACATAGGCATCTCACATGGCTCAGTGGTTTCAATTTTGAACGATCACTTGGGTATGAGAAATCTTTCCGCAAGATGGCTGCCGCGTTTTCTCACAATCAACCACCAACGGAATCGTGTGACAGCTTAGTTTCCATGGCAAAAATCCATGAAGTAGACTTCGAATTGCTCCCTCATTCGCCTTATTCACCCAGTGACTATTTACTATTTCCAAACCTAAAGAAATGGCTCGGCAGAAAGCGATGAAATTATTGATCAAAAATAAAATAATTTTTTTTTTTTTGCAAAGAAAACCGTGTTTCATTGAAAAAGCCACGGACTTATTGGCCCACCCTCGTATTACATATTTTAGATATAATATATGATGCCGTATCAAAACTATTTTTTGATATGGTATGAGATTATTATATATGATTCAATATATTGTCTCATATCAAAAATATTTTTTTATGTCTTATATTATACATATATAATTATACATGGTACAATATTTGCCAACAAATTTGAGATATATTTATATATCAAGAGTATATATGAAATGATATAAGATATAATGTGATATATTACTATACAAATAATGAAAAAAATAATAAAACTATTATATGTGGTTCCATGTCAATAATACCGAATCGCAGCCAAGGAGATATAAAAATATTTTTTTTTTATTTATTTTTATTATCTAGTAATATATGGAAACTCATATCGGAACAACAAGAAATTTTATATATAATGTAAGATATAATTAGTTTATTATAACCCGAGTAAAAAAGTTTTGACCTTATCTAATAATAAATTATTATATAAATATATATATGCCAGTGTGCATTCCCATATCTAATTATATTACATTAGTTTTTTTAAATCACTTCATATTGAGTCATATATAACCACATTTAGTTATATATTCATCTATATAAAATTAGATTTGATTTATAAAATTACATATAACACTATATACAATTTCAAATGGCTTACGCGGGACCATATTTACTTATATATGACTAATACAGAACCATATATACTTATTAAGCCATATAAATATAAAATTATATATGCTATCTAATATTATATATATAAAATAATTTTAATATGGTATGAGATATAATTATATGATTCAATATATGGTCTAATATAAGAAATATTTTTTGATATGGTATAAGATATAATTATATATGATACAATATGTGCAAAATAATTTAAAATGTTGATATATATAGTTCCATATCTAGAAGAAATTTTTGATAGGATATAAGTGGTGAAAATTTATATATATATATTTGTTTGCTTTAAATATAATTATTTCTCACAATTTTTCCTTAGTCAATGAGATATGATTATATATAATGTTATATATAATTATATTGTATATAGTTATATAATTATATTAAATCAGAATCACCTATAGATTACGTTTTTGCTATACGCTTCATCAAAAAAATCGTTCCATACAATTTGACCCGCCCTAATATATATATATATATATATATCGATTTGTAGGGAGTGAAAAAATTCACCAATTTCCCTATGATTTCCGTATTCTATGGGTTATTCCATGAAAATTTGCCGAAGGAACCATACCTCTATCGTTAAAATCGAGTCCCCTACTTTTTGTTGGTAGATTTTTTCCCAAATTGACGTTCGTATGAAATATTACCTACACGTTAACATCCATAACTCAAAAACTATCGATCGGGTTTAATCGCCAGTAGGCGCGTTGGAAAGGTGATAAATTTACAAAAAAAAATCTCCAACATTGGTCCAACGGTTCAAAAGTTACGGGCATTTTTGTCCAAATTTTGGAGCCTTTTTCCATTTTTTTCATGATTTTGTCCAAGAATATTACTTTCATGACCATTTTTTTGGCTCAATCCATTATTTAATTCAATTTACAATTCAAAACGAAGAGTTTAAGCCCAAATTTATCGAATTCGGTTGATTAATTCATGCGATATTGCTAAAACAAAATAACACATAAAACCAACTTTTTGATTTTTTTTCCCTTTTTATTTTTGCTCTCTTTTTTGGGTTTGCATACGATTTATAAAGAATAATTCTTCGCTGACGTCATTTTGACAACAACAAATACACAGCAATTCTAATTGGACGAAACAATCAGCTGTAGTTGGCGGGTTGATTATTGATTTTTGCACCATCGCGTTAAATTTTTCTTACATTAATTTAATTCTTTAAAATTATAAATTTTTATATAATTTCTAATTTAATTTATATTTCTACTGTTAATTAATATACCCCTTTCTGTTTATTCCGCATGAATTTTTTTTGTTAAATAAAACCATTGAGTATTTCAAAATGAAATTCTAAAACGTTTGTTATGATTTCTGTCTAGCGATCGGATAGTTTAGTTTACCTATGGGATCATGCATAAAGTTATCGCCTTTTACAGCATGATCATGGTTGGGTGGGGATAATGCCGTGTAAACATCTAGACACGCATACAGTCAACAATTTTAACTTCCGAATTTTATAAGAATTCTTTGTCTTCCGTTATTTCCGTTTCCCTTATTTCTCTGTCTATCTCTTTCTAAATATTACAGCATGCAAAATTTTAATAATAAACTCTGTAGTTTTGCCATTAATTTTCACGAGGACGTAACACCGAACTCCCCCATTGGCCGACGAGAATTACAGCATGCTACCGCTACAGTCTGTCGCATTAACCTACCTGTGGTCATATTTTATAAACGTTACATGCTACAGATTTTATTTTGGCGCCCAACTTGGGGCCAGATTGGTTATATTTCACATTATTTACATCTCTTTGGATTTTCATTCAAGTTTTATGTGGCCCCGAATAAATTTCCTTCTTTACCTAAAATCTTTTCTATCCCAATCCTACGTGACTTTGTTTAATTATTCTTTAACTATTATATAGATTTTCTTTATTTCCTCTTTCCGTTTGATTATTTTAACCTTTGGAATGAACAAGTAGCTATGAGTTTGCTGTTAACCAACTTAGAAAATATATTAATCATACGCCTCCGATACTTTGTTAGTAGCTTTATCGGGTTTTTTGTTAATGATTCTGGAAATGCTGTTGTTTGGATGAAAAAGCCTAAACACAGACCGTTTTATTAATGATTAACTTCGGTATAAGTCCCTCATTTGTGTTTCAGATCAATTGGAATTGACTGTTTGGAAACTTTTCAAACTAGTACCAATTAGTACCCTCTCTTAGTTTAACTAGAATCTGTTTTTGCTCTAAAGTTTTTTCAAGTTTTTTATTCATTCTGGATTAATTTTGTTGACATTCGTCAGTCTAGTGCAGAAATCAAACATTTACATGATTTATCTCGCTAAAACTAAAACATATATTGTTGTGAATTTAAATTTTCAAGCTTAAATCGAAGTTTAATTTCTATTTTTTTTTCTTTCTATGTTGTCTCTCTGGTATCTGAAAGACATTTAAAAAGTCAATTATTTTTGTATATCGAATTTCATTGCGGAGAGTTTTAAAAGAATTCATGTGCATTTTTTTTTATTATAAATTGCCGTATATTAGCAGTTTTTTAATTTGCTCAAATTTTCGTAAATTTTTTTTCTTTGGAATTAGTAAATTGCGATTAGAATATTTTTGGTAAATTTAAAAATTAAATGAAATATTTGGATTTTTTTTTTAATTTTCTTCTTAAAATTCTTTTTTTTATATAATTTTTCAAAGGCATTTGTGAAACAAATTTTTATGATATTTTTCTTTGTTGTTTATAAGGATTAGAAGCTCTGTTTCTTTTTCTTTGGAATTTTTGGAAATAATTGTATTAGTTTTGAGAATAGATTTTCAAACTAACATTTTTTCTGTCGGAAAAGTTTTGAAACAATTTAATTATTTGGTTGAAAGAAGAGATTTTTTTTTTTTCTACTAAAAGATTGTGAACATAATTTTTATTTCTAATAGTTTGTCAGAATAAAGTTTGTAAATAATTTTCTATTTTTTTAAATAAATTTTTAAAAGTAACACTGTGCTTCGGAAAGTTTTTGAAAGCATTTTTTTTTTAAATATGTATAATAATAGAACCAAATATTTTTTTTCTTCAGGATTTTAAATGAAATTTTTGTTTTCAATTTTTGTTTGTGAATAGTTTTTTTTAAATAAAATTTTTTTAAGTTACGGTTTTTTTTCTTTGGAAATAACAAACTGTTAATTTTTTTTTTTGTTCAGGAGTCATTGAATACTTTAGTAGCTCCTCTTCATAATGTCTGGTGTTAATAGCACTGAAGAGTTAGCTGGCGCTGAGAAAAATATTTATTGCGTCTATTGCAAGAAAGTTATTAAGGATTTGACTTCCCTGTATATTCCTCCTTGCGGTCATCCCTTGCACATTCCATGCTTACATAGAATTCCGAAGAATAAGCGAGTATGTACTTTCTGCAATGGCAGACTCGTGGTACCTTCTTCTATGTCAGGTTCGTCTCTCCCACCTCCTTATGAGATGACGAGAGCATATACAAATCGAGCGGTGGAGTTTAATACAGGCAGAAATGCTAACGTACCGCCGACACCTCTTTTGTCAATCAATTCACCGCAAGATCGTAGCGAGGTAATAGCTGCTGTAAGTGCACAGGAAGCTGAAATGTTAACTAATCTTAGCCACCATCTGACCAAATTGGTTGAAACAACCATTGAAGCTGGTTTTCGTCGTATGAGTTTGAATGCTCAACCTCAAGTTACTCAAGTTAGTCATTCGCCTCTATTAGAGGGCGCTGGCTCGTCAAGAGCACACGCTAACTCCACAAGAGTAGAAGATAATTTTTCTAATCCTATTCATCCTCCAATGCGTTCTTTGGCAGCAGTTGGGCAACAGACGTTAGACCAATTATTAGGTCTTCCGACAAATTCTATTCAAGATCCGACAAGTTCAAGGGTTTTTGGGTCCAAATTTCGAGATAAGTAGAGGTCATAATTCCCAATCTTCTTCTTACTTTACGCCTGATAAGATAGGGCATATAATACATAATTGGAAAGTAAGGTTTACAGGAGATCCTCGGGCTATGTCTGTAGAGAATTTTATTTATAGAAATGAGGCGTTAACAACTCAAACTTTAAAAGGGAACTTTAATATTCTTTGTGATCATATTTCGACCCTTTTTGAAGCCAAAGCGAACGATTTTTTCTGGAGCTACCATCGGTCCGTTAGACACATAAATTGGCCAAATTTATGCAAGGCTCTGCGTCAGCAGTATAAAGATTCACGGACAGACGTCGATTTCCGGGAGATGATTCGCGAACGGAAACAAAAACCTGGAGAAAATTTTGATGCATTTTATGAAGCAATCACTAACATTTCTGATCGATTATCAACTCCTCTGCAGGATGAAGTCCTCGTCGAAATTCTGCGTCGGAATTTATTACCCGAAATTCAACACGAAATTTTGAACATACCGACTACTTCTGTTTCAAAATTACGTGATATCTGCCGTCGACGTGAATTTTTTATGCAGGATGTTGGAAGAAGACAACCGCTTTTTAAACCATTTGTACCTCGTAGACAGGTTCAAGAAATAGTTGAGGATGAGGTAGAATCTGATATTGAGGTTATTTCGGGCATTACCCTGGCCTGTTGGAATTGTCAGCAGGTTGGACACAGGTATCAGGACTGCCTTGAGGAAAGACGTGTGTTCTGTTATGGTTGTGGTGTTCCTAATATTCATAAGCCGAATTGGGCAAATTGCAATGTTTCAAAAAACTCTCGATCGAGTGCGCTGAAAAGTGCACGTAAACAGACAAATTCGACCAGCACGAATACCGATTGATTCTCGAATCATCGTCGAAGCCCAAACTTACACCTAATTTCGCAACTCATAATAATTTTTCACAAAATCTTCTAACTAATTCTGAACCTGATGGAATTTTAAACCATGAAAAGTCTTTCGACGGTACGTAGCAAGCGAGTAACTACCATACCTATTCATCTAAGTCGACAGAGAACTTAAATTTCCCAAATTTTAATGCCGATAATAATAATTCTCTCTGTTCTTCCGAGAACGGAACTATTGCCAATCAAAATAACTCTTTACCGTGTTTGTCATCTGAAAATTTTCATAGGTCTCACCCACCGACATATTTAAAACCATTTCATATTCGATTAGCGGAATATAACGCTTAAAGAGATTCGATTTTTAATGAGCAGATACCGAGAATTGAACATACTAGGTCTACGAAACGTTTGCATAACTTTTGGAGAGAAGTTAATCAGACGCGACGCAGCCTATTGAGTACCATCTACGATAGGCCAAATGATATTCGTCCATACGCTGACGTAGTGATTTTTGATAAGAATGTTAGTGGCTTACTGGATACTGGTGCCTCAGTAAGTTGTTAAGGGTCCCAGGCAGCTACGGATTTTCTGGATTCGAATGACAACTTTAAAAGAATTCGTTCTTTTGTTAAAACTGCGGATGGAAAATCACAAAACGTGTTAGGGTTCATTAAAACTGATGTAACTTTTAGAGGAGTAACTAAGCCAATAAAACTATATATAGTGCCGAATTTATCCCAGAATTTGTACTTGGGTATAGACTTTTGGAAATCGTTTAACTTGTTACCTCCCGGGTTGTTGTCTGAAATTAATTTGAATTTATTTGACGAGAAAATATCTGAAATTTCAGATCAGCATCAGCACAACTTCAGGTCGTAATAAAATCGTTCCCATCATTTGCTGAGGAAGGTCTAGGTCGGACGAATATTATATATCACGTTATAGACGTTGGATCCACCACGCCTATAAAACAACGGCATTTTCCGGTGTCTCCGGCAATGGAGAAACTGATTTATGCAGAGCTTGACCGGATGTTAGCAAATGATGTGATAAAGGAGTCCGATAGCCCCTGGTCCTCTCCAATTGTTCTCGTCCGTAAACTAGGCAAAGTACGTTTATGTCTTGATAGCCGAAAAGTCTATTCTGTAACCGTCAAGGATGCATATCCACTGCCCAATATTGATGGTATCCTTAGTCGGTTACCGAAGGCAGAGTTCATAACTAGTCTGGACTTAAAGGATGCTTTTTGGCAAATCCCTCTTGACAGGTCGTCAGGAGAGAAGACGGCATTTACTGTTCCCGGCCGACTCTTGTACCATTTCAAAGTCATGCCATTCGGCCTCTGCAATGCGCCCCAAACTATGTCGAGGTTAATGGACAAGGTAATACCGGCGAATTTGCGAACAGAAGTGTTTATCTATCTGAACGATTTGTTAATTGTGTCGGATTCATTTCAAAGACATTTGGAGGTTCTTCGGGAAGTAGCTAGGCAATTTCGTTCTGCAGGACTGACCATTAACGTTGAAAAATCGAAATTTTGCGTACAGGAAGTCCGATATCTTAGCCATTTAGTGTGGAATGGGGTGATTTAAACAGACCCGGATAAAATATCGGCCATTGTGGAATTCCCGACACCGAGGTCTGTAAAACAACTTCGACGGTTCCTGGGTATATCAGGTTGGTATCGGAAGTTCATTAGGAATTAAGCCGCTGTGACTTCGCCTTTAACAGACTTGTTAAAGACCAGTAAGAGATTAGTTTGGAGCGATGATGCTCAAAAAGCATTTGAGGAATTAAAACCCATCTTGACTACCGCCCCAGTGTTGCACAGTCCTGATTTTCCACAGCCTTTCTATATACACTGTGATACTAGTAACACTGGTATAGGAAGTGTATTGGTACAAAAAACTGCGGAGGGCGAAGAGTTTCCCATCGCATTTATGTCGAAGAAACTAAACCAAGCCCAACCTAATTATTTGGTTACGGAACAAGAATGTTTGGCGGCAATGTTAAGCATCAAAAAGTTCCGGGCGTATGTTGAGGGTCATGAGTTTACAGTGATAACAGATCATGCGTCATTTGAGTGGCTTATGTCGAACCACCTGAATTACACATGGATGAAGATGAAAATAAAGCGACAACAGAAGTTCCAGAAAAAACTGTTCAAATTTTGCTATTATGTGTGATAGATTCGGTGTTTCAGATAGAGTCGCTTCATGTTTAGCAACAACTTTATTCGAAGATATAAATTTTAGAGATGTTCATGGTAATCTTGTTATTATGGATCAATCAAATTCTTCCATAACTGCATTCTCTTTCGATGGTAGAAAAGATGACTCATTAACTACAGAGAAAATTAATGACAAATTTCATACCACTATGGTAAAAGAACCGCATTTAGTTGTTCTGAAAGAGCCCTATAATGAGTTACTTGGATATGTAAATTTGGGTAGTCAAGAAGATGCAAAAACCACACAGAAAACTGAATGAATTTTTCAACAAAAAAATATTAACAGTTGATCAATTAATTGGCATATGTAGTGATGGTGAGCCAGCAAATACTGGAACAGAAAATGGTGTTTTACGATTATTTGAAAAACAGTTAAATAGACCAATTCACTGGTTTATATGTCTGCTTCATTTCAATGAACTGCCATTTCGTCATTTATATGAAGCATTGTACAAAACAGTCACCAGTGAACCACGAGCAGCAAGTGGAAAGTTATTCAAAGCTATTCAAGAATGTGAGAAATTGCAGGAATGTAACACTTTATTATCATTATTTATTGTCATTATTTTACTTTTTCGATTGGAATAAAGTTAAAATAAAATAATTGCATTTTAATTGATCTAAACATTTAATTTTTCAGGTAGTAGCTGATTTTGATCCAATACCACTGGAGAATATGCCTGCAATTATGGATCATGAACATGAGCTCGAACTATCAACAGATGTTAAATATTTATATCAAATAGCTAAAGCAAATTCGAATAGTATTGTTCCAGTTGATTTAGCTAACATTAAACCAGGACCAATTGCACATTCTCGTTGGATAACCAAAGCAAGTAGATTACTACGATTAATACACCATCGACCAATTTAAAAACTTTGGCAGTTTATATTATTACAGTTTATGTGCCAATGTACTTCAATGTGAAGTTTTATAACTCTGTTGTGTACGGCAGTGCACTTTTATTAAAATGTATACGTTGGACACGATACTTACACTTTCGTAAAACTTTCGTAATATTGTAGATGGTGTAATTCAAAACAACTCATATTACGCACATCCAGAAAATATCTTATTAACAATGTTATTTGATGATTGAAAAGCAATACGGGATAGAGCTATCAAAAAGATTTTACACTATCGAGAAAAATTGGACGATCCAACTAAACTCAGAGTTTACAAAAAATATATCTTAAATTTCGATGCTACCGATTATGTCAATATGGTTGATATGAATAATGACGATATATTATTTGAACCAGCATTTACTCGACAGATTCCATATAATCACTTGGTAGAATACTTAGATTTCGATGAACCACCACTGGCTGATGCACAAATTCCAATGCACATACAAGGAACAGAAAGACATGTACAATTACACTGTCCAACAAATTAAGACTTTTTGAATGGAACAGAATAGCGACCCATAATTCTAAAAGGGTATGTTGAGTAGATCATTTTTGTAGAACAAACTTATGGTCCAGCACGTCTGTGTTTTTTTTACAGTGGGTCAAAGTTTTCATTTTTTGGTCGAAGGGAGCATTATACTATATGAAAAAAATGCTGTAAGTTAATGTCTGAGAGAATTCTTATGGTCAGAGTTGTATTGTGGAGTTGTATAAGGATTATTTTTGTGGAAGATCTTAACCCTCTAACTGGTCTCTTTATGGGTCAATTTGACCCTTTTTTCGAGAAAATCAAAAAATATCCTTTAAAAAAGGAAATTTAAGGATTAAAACATTCTACGAAAATGTTTGCCGGAAAATTTCAGTGGGGGTCACCAAAGACACCAATGTTGTAAATAAAGCTCTTTACGCTTAATTAGTAAAATTATACACCAACATATACAAAACAGGTAAAAACGGCGTCAAGTTCGGCCGGGCCAAACACTGAGTTCTCGCGTCTAGTCAGCTGTGACTTACAAATCGAGTGTGATATTTATTAAAATTAATAATAACAAATAAAAGAAAAAATTCAAGCATAATTGAGCTACTAAAGCTATGTACAGACGGTTGTCAGATCTTACAATATTGTAAGATATGGCAATTTGCAATTTGACAACGAAAAATTGTTAGCAATAGGTAAATTGTCAGTATAGACGATTGTAAGAAAACCTTTCAATTTCATTGTCAGACTATTGTCAGACAATAAATTTATCTGCCAACAAAAATCGTCAGTTCACACGATTGTCAGAGTGTTGTATGGCAAAAATTGCCAGATCTTTTGTTAGACATTGTCAGAACTATCAAAGCATTTGGCATAAATTATTAATTGTGTTTATCTTATTAAAAGTAAGAAAAAGTAAAAAATGGAAAAAAATAAAGCAGTTGCAACTATCTTAGCTGCATACCTATTAGAGAGTAGCGAGGATGAAGAGAAAATACAAAAAAAACGCCGCAAAGTTTGGGTAAAAGATTGGGTGCTTCAGCGCCAGCAGGAGGGATTTTATGCTAAATTGCTCATTAAACTAAGATCTGACGAGCCGGAGTTGTATCGCAATTTTTTGCGAATGGACTCTGAACAATTTGATTACTTGTTATCTTTAGTGACTCCACATATTCAAAAACAAGACACGACAATGCGCAAGAGCATTTCAGCAGGTGAGCGACTTGCGTTAACCCTACGATACCTAGCTACTGGCGAGAACTTTCGGTCACTGCAATACCTATTTCGTATTCCAGCATCAACTATATCATCCATTATTCCTGAAGTTTTAGATGCTATTTACAAAGTGCTTGTGGATTTGTATCTGAAGGTAAATTTATTTTCTTTATTCATTTCAACATAAGACGGATTTTAACTTAATATATTTCTAGACGCCAAGAAAAGCAGAAGCTTGGGAAGCTATTGCAGATAAATTCGACGAATTGTGGCGATTTCCTAACTGCATTGGAGCAGTGGATGGAAAGCATGTCGTGATGGATGCACCAGCCAATGCTGGCAGTATCTTCTATAATTATAAGGGTACGCATAGCATCATATTAATGGGTATTGCAGACGCGGAGTATAAATTCCTGTATGTTGACGTAGGTCGTAATGGCCGTTTTTCTGATGGTGGTGTGTTTAATCGTTGCACATTTGGACAAGCACTGGATAGTAACCAGCTATGTTTGCCACCCCCTAAGGTACTACCCAATCGAAAGCAGCCTGTGCCATACGTACTCGTTGCTGACGATGCATTCGCTATGCGACATAATCTATTAAAGCCATATAGCCAACGAGGTCTCACTATGGTACAGCGTGTTTACAATTATCGGCTAAGTCGTGCTCGCCGTATTATTGAAAATGTATTTGGCATTATGTGTTCACGTTTCCGGGTACTGCGCAAACCAATATGCCTGAATCCGGAAAAAACAAAGAAGGTGACACTTGCGTGTTGCGTGCTCCACAACTTTTTAATGACAACAAATAAAAAAAAGTATGCGCCGGCCAATACATTTGACCGTTACGATGAGAACGGCGCACTTATTCCTGGTGATTGGCGTATCGAGAAAGCAACGGGCAATTCAATGTATCCATTGCAAAGTCCACGTAATGACGCTTTCAATGCCAAAGATGTTCAAAAAGAATTTACAGAATATTTTGTCGAAGAAGGTGAATTGGATTTTCAGTACACACAAATAACTCGACAATGAGCACGTACTTTCATAAGTATTTTTTTGTTTTTAGAAATGGTTTGAATTTGTTATTTATGGCCCGTTTACACTTGGCACGAAATCTCGAGATTTTGATATTCACCACTTCGAAAAAACAACGAAGAAAAGCCTATTAAAATTTAGCGTCTTTGAGCTTTTCTTTATTGTTTTTTTAAGGTGGTGAATATCAAAATCTCGAGATTTCGTGCCAAGTGTAAACGCGCTATTAGGATCAATATTTTAACACTTCACCAATTTTTTATATATTTCTATGTAAATGTACAAAGTATTGAAATTAATTTCATATATGAAGCCGCCTGCACAAAAGTGGCCTAATTCACAATTTTTCGTAATCAAACTTAACAAATAAAAGCCGTTAAAAACGTTCCAAAATTTAATGCAAAACTGCTCATTTATTCTGTAACCAATAGTCAAGAAATGACTTTGCAAATGTTCGTTTTGCATTTCTTTATTATTTATCTGCTAATGATGCAAAAGCATACTAAACTTCATTATTTTCATAATATGTATTATATTTAGCTTAAAGAAAAAAACAAGTTTTATTAATAAACTTATCATATATTGTAAAATTAATTATGCCCACTATATTTTTTCTTATTTATAAAAATTAAAAACATCACGTTAAAGTAAGTATGAAAACAAGTAATTATTTATTTAAATTTGTAATACATATTACAGGCACATTGTAGCTTCAGATCCATGCTTAAATTCAGCTTAAAAGTTATTTTTACAAAAAACTAAACCAAAAAAATTCATACGTATATATACAAAAAACAAAACCCAAAACATATAAAAATACTAAAACCAAAATATATAAAGAACAAATAACAAAATAAATACATGTAACAATACGTTAATGCTGGACTCCAAAATACATATTTTCATTTCTTCAAGTCTTCGATTTAAAATTTGTAAGGGACTTGAAAGTCGGAAGCTTAATAAAAATTAAAATATGTATTTGCGAGTTCAGTATGAACATAGTATAAAGCAATTTTTACAAAAACTAAACCAAAAACATTAAAAATTCAAATATTGTATTTGCGAGTTCAGTATGAACATAGTATAAAGCAATTTTTACAAAAACTAAACCAAAAACATTAAAAATTCAAACTATATACAGTGGCTCACAGCTTATTTCGTGTACCTCCCTTACAAGAAAATACTATGTCATACTTTTGTAATAACCTTAAATATAAAAAGGGTGATCTATATTTGAAAATATATCATATTTATTAAAATAACAAAAGAGGAATTTAAAACAAATCACTTTTAAAAATATTTAATATAAAACAAGTAAGAGCGGCTAAATTCGGCTATGCCGAATCTTATATACCCTTCACCATGGTATTCTGAAGGAGATGAATACATCGTTGGAATCTACTACCTCATAGCTCTCCACAAACAAGCGGTATCCCCATTTATTTTTTCTTAAATGTCCAAAAATTTTAATCCAAAATAATATGTCATGTAAAATCTCAAATTTATATTTTTCCATATGTTTCAGCGCTTTTCTTGTCAAATTTGGCATTTTCTAGGCAAAAAAAAGTTGGCGACACTGCTATTTATTTTTTATTTATATCATTCACAATAGTTGTGAAACGTATTTAACCTACGTATTTATCTTCACACTCTTATTAAACAAAGGGATTTTACTGGAAAAATTAGAGGTAGTCCTGGTTTTTTGCTAATATCTCAGCCATTTATTAACCGATCTGTCTGATTTTTAATAGCAAACAGAAATGGATCACATGTAACAGAAATAAAAAAGAATCAAGTCCTCATCATGTCTGGGTTCTTCGGAAAACCCATTTCAACACACAGACGGACAGACGGACAGACGGACATCGTTAAATCAACTTCGCTCTTCATATGGACCCAGAATATATATACTTTATAGGGTCTAAGATCAATATTGTAGAAATTACAAACGGAATGACAAACTTATATATACCCTTCCACCTATGGTGAAGGGTATAAAAATTTGAAGAAAAACTACATCACAGCATATTTCGTATAAATATTGAAGCTACTAAATCTTATTTACAGCAGTAGTGTCAATATGTATAGGAAATAAGCTGTGAGGTGGTTTTTCTTAAAATTTTGTTTCTATATAAAATATTTTAAAATATAAGTGATTTTGTTTATTTATTTTAATTACAAAAGTATAATACACTCTTTTCTGATAAGTGATATACACCAACTAAGCTGTGAGCCAATATATACATATATAAAAATAATAAAACCAAAACATATAAAGAAAAAATAAGGAAAGTATTTTAAAATACACATAAATACATGTAAAAAAGGAAAAACAAAATACCAAATTAACAGGCAAAAATTAAACATAAAAACTAGTTTGTAAATTCCTATATATACATCATATATAAAACAACAAATAACAAAAACGTTCAAAATTCACAGGCACTTGTATATGCACATAGATGTGTACAAGTTTTATTACTGAAGTTGTCAATTTTTATTTGCGGTGTCATATTCATTTTTGTTGCTGCTGTGGTACCTTCATTGCATGGTAAAGTAATTAAAAATACATTATAAATAATGATTCACTTACCATCAGAGCCACCTCATCCAATATGTCGATGAATGCACGCCTTAATTTCGTTCTAGCGAATGCAGATAGTTCTGGCGGCAGATTTCTTAATTCGGCTGCAATATACTCCCCAAAAACCGTGGATGTGTCCTTCGGTTGAGAGTCGTTACATTGTAATGATTGCAGTGCCTGTACAGCCATCTCCTTTAGATCTGCATTGCGTCCAGAACTAGATGAGGTTGATGACATTGTTGGAGTGCTTTCTCGATTTCGCTTTTACCCCGACGTGCATGGTGCTGTTGATCTCAATTCATCTGTTATTCCCATATCACATATTATCGTTTCATCTGTGGTCGCAGATTCCTGTAAGAATAGAAAAGATATTAAACGATTAATATATGTATACACACTTTATTTCCAAATGCATTTAAACTTACCAATTGCATAGACGAAATGGATTGCGTAGTTTGGCGTACTTTTGTGGTCTCCAAAAACATCATCGGCCTGAAGTATTTCCAAACAATTTGAAAATTTTCTTCAGTGCCTTGGCCTGACTTTTTTCTTCTATATTTTTCCAAATTGCAGTTGAATGATGTGCGGAGATTTGCCCATTTTCCTTTGCAGTCGTTTAAACTTACCTGTATGGCATCTGCGACCTCTTGCCATAAAATATCTTTGGGAAGTTTATATTCAGCGCAACCAGCGTCCCATAAACTTCGCCGTACCTCAACTTCCTCAATAAGTTTTATGGTACTTTCGTGTGACCACACGGATTCCACCTTTTTGCGGTAGGATTTTTGCTTCGTCCTTGACATTTTCCCGCCTTCAGAGCATATTGTTTGTGATCCTGTTGGAGACTGGACAGCAGACTCATAGCTGGTATTTATAAAGCTAGTTTCACTAAAGGAAATGTCACTTTCCATTTTTTATTTAATTTTATTTTTAACTTTATTTCACTTTTTTATATTCTGTTCTTTATTTTTTTATATGTTGTTCTTTATTTTTTTTATTTCAAGACAGTGCTGCCAATAGAAATATTTATCTGACAATCATGCCATTGTCAGATGCATTAATTTTAACACATCTGCCAATAAAAAATGAGCTTACACTCTCTGACAATTATCAGACAATGGCAACGTAGAGTGTTCACACGATTGTCTGAGTTCTGGCAATATTACTGTCTTACAATGTACTGACAATGCTTTTTCTGACAACGTTGTAAGACAAAAATTGTAAGTTCACACGGTTGTTAGAAATTGTTTGAAAATTTGTATGACAATATTGTAAGATCCGACAACCGTCTGTACATAGCTTAAGCAGTACATATCGGGTGTGATTTTTACTAAAATTAATATAAAAAAAGAAAAATTAAAGCTTAAATAAGCATGGCGGATTCTGCTTGCAAATTAGGAGATTGGTTTTGTTTTATTTGTGGACATTTTACGCACCATCAAAGCAGAAGAAAGATATTCCCTACAATTGAAGAACCATATTTTCTTTTCTTTGGAATACGATTTTTTCTGAAGCTTGGATACCAAAAACCGTATGTACTACTTGCGAAAGTGGTCTTTTGACCTGGTACAAAGGCGGTACTAAGGCGCTGCCATTTTCTGCGCCTATTACATGGATTGAACCTGAAGATCACAAATCAGATACATGCTATTTCTGCGTAAATTACAAATTTGGTAGAAGCCAAAGGCACTACGCGATAATGACATACGAAGCAACAAATAATGTCATTTTACCAGAAGTGCGCTGTGAAGGTGTTCCGGTGCCTCAACCGCCTACACATACATTTTCGGCCAATATGACAGTCGCCAATACAGAAATAACAGCGGCGGTTGAAAACATATCAGATATAAGTTACTTGCCTCTTGATGGTTTAAACATATGTCCTAATTTGATAGACCAAGCTTATTTTGGAGATCTTGTAAGAGATTTAGGACTAACAAAAGAGAAAGCTGAAATATTATGTTCCAGATTGAAAAACAGGAATTTGATCAAAGCCGATGTAAAAGTTACATTTCCAAGAAAAAGAATTTGGCGTGTAATTTTGCCAATTAATCGTAAAGAGCTTTATTTACAACAATGGTGTCTTTGGTGACCCCCACTGAAATTTTCCGACAAACATTTTCGTAGAATATTTTAATCCTTAAATGTCCTTGTTTAAAGGATATTTTTGATTTTCTCGAAAAAAAAGGTCAAATTGACCCATAAAGAGACCAGTTAGAGGGTAAAGATCTTCCACAAAAATAATCGTCATACAATTCCACAATACAACTCTGACCATAAGAATTCTCTCAGACATTAACTTACAGCATTTTTTCATATAGTATAATGCTCCCTTCGACCGAAAAATGAAAACTTTGACCCACTGTAAAAAAATAATCAGACGTGCTGGACTATAAGTTTGTTCTACAAAAATTATCTACTCAACATACCCTTTCAGAATTATAGGGTCGCTATTCTGTTCCAAAAATGCTGTTGGACAGTGTTATTAACGAGTGTTTCAAAACGTGTTATAGAAAAGAATCGTGAAGGAGTTGTGGCAGTGACATTAGAAAGTCGTAAGAAAACTCCTCGAATGGAAAGTAAAAAGGACCTTAAAAAATAATATTACCACGTTAAAACATTAAATTGTAGGTCGAGAATAATATTTAAAAATAAATGGAATAAAAAATATAAAAATAGTGTTTTTTGTTGAAACCTTGAAAATGTTGATTTTTTCAGATCGATTTTCCTACAAAAAGGAGTTCGAAAACAAAGAAATCTGTGGTCGAATTACGGCATTCGTGATCGTAATTTCTCGATCGAAATTATTTTTTTATTTCTGAAAATAAAACATTTAAACGGATTTTTTTCCTTAAGGTATTTTGTAGTTCGGTCCTAGATTGGAAATAAAAGTTAAAGTTGGTGTTTTCATTATTAGTATTATTGTAGTTATTTATTAAAAAATCAGTTTTCGAACGCCTTCATCCGATCACGAATGCCGTAATTCGGCCCCTGAACTTTCATAATCTGTAAAAAAAATCGAAGAAAATTTAGAATTTATTAGTTAAAAGTTCATTTCAGGCTATTTTTCGACAAAAAATTCCTAATATCTCTACTTAAAATAAAAAAAAATTTGTATCAATACAGATTCTGAAAGGTGATAAAATACATTTCAAACAAGCCCAGATTGAGAAATCTACTATAATTCTATCCGATTTTTTGACGAATTTAATTAAATTACTCTATGTATATATGGAAAAATATATATTTTGAAATTTTTGGGGGCTCCAAATCCGACTTAGAGCTATGGTCTCTTGAGCAAAATTTCTCAGAATCACCTATAGATTACGTTTTTACGCTGCATCAAAAAAAAAATTAACACGCCCTAATATATATATATATATATATATATGTATATATATATATATATATATATGCATTTCACATACTTTGAAGACATCTGTATATACAGCCAAAAAAGACCATTTTTTGGATCAATTCGTATCTTACTAAATCCCGAAATATATTGCTGGATCTTTTTTGATCTGTCATTTTTGGACCAATTTAGATCCTTCTAAATCCCCAAATATGTTGCTGGGTGTAATTTGATCTGCCATTTTTAAGGATCTATTTAGATCCTTCATAATCCCAAAACATATTGCTGGATCTAATTTGATCTGCCATTTTTCGACCAAGTGACCAAGTGCGGCCATAATAATTTTCACCATAACAATTTTCAAATATACCTAAAAAATCTATTTTTGGGTATATTTGGAACATAACTAATGATGGTCGCCTTCCAAATGAAAAGGCATATCTCAGTTTTGTCTGGGTGTTGTATGGCAATTCGAGTGCTTCTGAGCAACATTAATTCGTTATAAGCGAGGTTCGTTTAACCGGGGTCAAATTTTTTAAATTATCCACAAATTAGGAATCTTAATAATATAAAAAATGTGCAAAACGATTTAGGTGGCGTTTTCAGAACGAATCTACTATCTATTGAGTCACTTAATCGTCTCGCGACGAACGTCTTGTGGAAGCATCATGTTAATAAAAAACACACTGGTACTGCATAAATTTTGGAGAGCACACATACTTACATATAAAAACAAATAAAAAAGGCTTAAATTCAGCTGTGCTGAATCTTTGAATACCCTCCAACAATATCCTAAAAAAATGTTCCCTACTGGGTTTGATACAAATATTGTAAAAAACTTTTGAAGTAAAATGATGTGTGAAAAAATTTGTTTGAAGTTAAAAAGCTTTTTGGACGGAAAAACAAATTTTATGGTGAAAAAAAAATTTGGAGGTTAAAAAAATTTTTTGAGGAAAAAAATTTTTCGTTGTGAAAAAAATTGCAGTGGTCAAAAAAATTTTTTGACGTGAAAAATATTTGAGGTGAATACAAAATATTATTCAACCAGTCGCTACTATGAAATTATACTAAATACACCAATTTGTATGGAAAAATTAGAGGTACCTTCACATTTTCACTCATAAGTTTTTAATCGCTAGACCGATTTTGCTCATTTTCAATAGCAAACTGCTAGGGAGGATGTCCAATAATCTGGGTAAAAATTAGGACATCCGCGTGTGTCTGTGCCGTGATCGCCATTTCAAAATCCGATTACGAATATATATATTTTATGGGGTCGACATGTTACAAACGGAATGACAAACTGGTACATATATACGCTCACCATATATGGTGGAGGGTATACAAATCATATTTGCAGCATGCAGTGAAATTTTGCTGTGAAAAACAAGCACATTAGTTAACACAGAAAATCAAACCAACAAAGAGCTTAACACTTTTTGCTTAATGCAGAGATGGAATCTTCCTAGTATTTTTGTTTTTTTTTTTTAGAAAATTGTCCACGACATATATTGCAATTTGAAATTTATGTATTTTTACAAAACTTAATGACGTTTAGAACAAAATCTGATAAATTTATTAGAACAAATATATAATAATCTAATAACTTTTTCAGATTTTGTTCTGTCATTAGTTTTTGTAAAAATACGTACATAAATTCGACATTAGGTAGAAGTTATATGAAATATATTTTAAAAGTCATATTATAGTAAAACAGTGTGGGGTACTATTGGGTCCAAATGAATCGGAATCTAATTTTCTTTTGATCTAATTGATAATTAGACACCTGATAACAGGTGTCTAATTATCAGAACATTCACCCTCACTAAACTCAATTCTAACCGTGCCTTTAAGCCAACTTGCATTCTTTGTTCTGCCTATGTCACATTCCATAAGCTTCGAGTACAACCCCGCGTCTGAAATAGAAAAACTTTCCATTATCGTTTATATAACTCATATCACAATCCGCATTTTATTAATACAGGCGCTAGATTTGTTTGGGAATGCGTCTGTTCTGGTCTGTCTGGTCTGTCTGTTTGTCTGGTCTGTCTGTCTGTTGAAATAGCGATCACGGATTAAATGAAAATGCGCAAAATCGGTCCAGCGGCAAAACGTTATGAGTGAAAATGTAAAGGTAGCTCTATATTTTCCACAAAAATTGGTGAATTTTAGTACAATTACATAGTAGCGACAGGTACATAATATAATATTTTGTATTCAACTCAAATATTTTTGACCTGAAAAAATTTTTTTCAGTACAAAAATTTTTTTTACCACAAAAAAATTTTTTCAAGTCAAAAAATTTTTTTACACCAAAAAATTTGTTTTCACATCCAAGAAATTTTTTTTACCTCCATATACATATATTTTCTAAAATTTTTTTAAAAACTGTCAATTTCTAAACCTAAATTTTTTGACATTTTTGAAGCATTTAAACAAAATTTACAGCTTTTAAACTCATGAACAATTTTTATTTAAAACTTGTTTATTAATTATTACGCTTTTAGATCATTTTGATAAAAATCTATAATGCTACAAAATACTTTTGACGAAACATCAAAGACTCGGCTTAGTGCTGTATGTTATAAATTTTTTACCACATTATCGTGAGCAGAAAATCTATTTGTCAGGCGAAAATTTTTACTAAAAATCGCGCGATTTTTGTTAAAAGATTTTTATTTTGGTTTTCGTATATTTATAGTTGTATATTCGTATATTAATAGTTGTACTCGTAGAAGTTGGCGCCGGAAGCGAAAATTTTGTTGTTCATACATTAAGAACAAATATAATTCTTAAAAAGTTTCAAAATTGCCAAGCTCTAAGACGCAATGTTATAGAAAAGCATTCGCTCTTAAATTTTATAAGATCGACGGATGCTGCAAAAACTGCATATTGAAAATTGATAGCTCTTCCATTGTTACCAGCAAATTCAATAAGAACTGTCTGGAGGACTATTTGGAAAGGCAGTGGTTGCGCATCACTAAAATATTTGATTTATATAAAATGATTTTTATTCTAATTCTTTAAAATATTTCAATTTACGTTGGCCCAAGAAACTTTAATGTTTATAAGAAGTTCATTCGGATGTTTTTGATATTGTGCACAAGCAAAATTTTTTTGCTTTGGATATTTTGGGGTCATTTTTCATTTCATCATATTTGTGGTAATTTTTTATTTCTTCAAATTGGTGTTATTTTACATAATGAATAAATGCCTCAATCTAATAAATGAAAATATGTCCAAACCTAATTTTGGGCTAATTTTCATTTGGTTGGGGTAATTTTTCATTATATTTTAGTGTTAATTTTCATTATGAAATATTGCCCAAAATTAAGATTGAGGTCATATTTCTTAAGGCCACTTTGCACAACGCCACGGTGAACTATATCGAATTTTAAATAATAAAAAAAGCACAGATATCATGGGAACGTGGAATAGACACATGCAAATTTTTACTCTAATTCAAAGACCATTTCAAAACCAATGCGATTGTTTCAAAAACTTTCGCAATGACTCTAAATGTAATTTATAAAGTATCAGCTTGAATTATAAAACACCAAATTAAATTAAATAAATATTTGTTGAATTTCAATAATTTTTTAATGCATTTGTTAATTTCTTAATTGATCTTTTTAATTATCAATTGCAAATTTTTTAATTTGATTTGTAGTTTTTTGAATTTAAATTGTGTTCTTTTATTTCGGATTTTTTTTTAATTTCAATTATCATTTTTGCGCAATTTTGCCTACATTATGGGAACTTTTTTATAAAAAGCTTTATTTTCATACCTCTATATCTACAACAACTTGTTTTCATATATGGGATTTGACGGAACACGAAATACAGCAAATATATTGTATGTCCTGCTCTACTTTTACTAACAAACACATAATTTATTTGTTATATTTTGTATTTTTAATATTTTATCAGATTAAATATTTTCAATTTTAAATACATATGTTTTGATATAAAAAAACTCATAATTCTGAAATTAATGTGGTATTTGAATCTCATATTTTTAATTAAAAAAGTAATACAATTGGAATCACGTTTTTTTTTAAAGAAAATATACAAATATAATAATTTTATTTAGGACCTGTGCGAGGTAGCTAAATAAATTGTAAACTAAATACAAATTGACAGAGGTTTCAAAAGTTCTTTGAAAAATTTTTAAAATTTCATAGAAATTTGGAAATCTGAATTTATTTTAGATTTTATTTAGCTAGCTCAAAATACAATATTCAAAAACGAAATACACAAATTACAATATTAAAGAACAATAAACTACATATATTTGTTTCTTACGTTTGTATTATTTTGTTGTTTTGCTGATTTTTAAACCCTATACTGAGTAGTAGCAGATAAAGGTAGTCGATGTGTAAAACAACCTTTAAAAACTTAAAAGTTTATTTTTTGTTGTTTTTACCCAAATAATATTACGAGTAATTAATAATAGTGTAAGGATAAGTATAGAGATTTAATCGTTGGCAGCGGCGAAATAAAATTTTGTACACATTACAAGGTTCGCTAACTGAAAAAATTGAGAAAATTTCCCTGATTTCAAAGCAAATTTTTCTCATTCCTGCACAAATTTTAGCAAATTTCCCTGAAATCTGGTAAAACCCAATTGGACTTGCAAAAAAAACATTGGTCTTGCAAAGAAAATCAATTGGAAACAAAAAAACATAAATTATTTCGTATATATGTATACTAAACATAGTAAAAACATTTTATTTCGGAAAAAATGTGCGGTC
Organism: Eustalomyia histrio; assembly: GCA_949748255.1. Classification (NCBI taxonomy): domain Eukaryota; kingdom Metazoa; phylum Arthropoda; class Insecta; order Diptera; family Anthomyiidae; genus Eustalomyia; species Eustalomyia histrio. The sequence continues at coordinate 144,806,368 of OX456523.1, forward strand.
CCCCTGGGCCCCTGGGCACGCCACTAATGGTTTACATGTTTTAATCTTTCGCAAAATGTTCTAAAAAGCGAACTGAAAAGGTTGTTGAGCAGTAGCAAATCATCTGCAAAAGATGATCACGCATCAGCAACAAAATTAACATAACTGCCGCAATGATGCACAAATTTTCTGCATTTACGAACGTACCCAAATTCTTTTATTTTGTCAATTCGCCACATTTTTTTAAAAGATTTTTGTATTTTTACTTAGCACATTTAATAATGTAACGCCTTGAAAGAATTCAAAACCTTTTGGCATCTAGGAGTGGTACAAGAATTTCACAAAAAATTACACACAGGTTATTTTCTTTCGGACTCTTTTAAAATTAATAAAACAACACGTGTTGTTGAAATTATTTGTAAGAAATATTTATGTGCTATTCAAATGTAACAATTTGCAAATAATATATCAGGTATGTTTAAGACCAATCTGATGGTTTATAATACTTGCCCTAAAATGCTTGAATATGGAGTTGTACGGAAATATTTAATAAAAACAACGATAACATTAAACCGATACCAAATGTAATTATAAATATATCTAACAGGAAATGAAGAAGCTTCTTAAAAATGATAACATGTGTTTCAGTGAATACTGATCCATTTCCAATTGAATTTTCAGAAAACATAGGTTGTAATTGAGAATTCCCAATTTAAATTTAGAAAAGCACAATTATAATTTTGCAAGGAACAAATGTAATTCAAAATTCCTAATTGAAATTCAGAAAATTCTCAATGAAATTTTGAAAAGCCCAACTAAAATTCAGAATTTAGACTGCATTTAAATTATGATTTCCGAATTTCAATTGCAGAATGGGTCTGAAAGTACCAGTCCTATGGTAGAAGAGAAGAGGAACGGTTTCTAAAGTACCTGTCACGTGATCGGTACAAAAAGTAAATGCCCCTATCACGTGATGAGTTTGCATATACGAGTCCTGTGATATGTTCTTTGGGGTTAGGTATGTGACATTTATCTTTATACTAGTCCTGTGATATGTCACAGGGGATAATGACAAGCCCATGTTAAAAAACCGGTCCCATGAGCGGCCCCTATCACAATGAACCGGTCACGTGACGTGTCCTGGGATAGGTCCTTTTCCCGCAGGGTGTTTACACTTAAGATAACTATAAAGTAATTGCAATAACTACCTTCAAATATTGAACCCATCCGAGCAGTTCAAAAATACAGATCTTAATAGCATTGCGTTATAAATGCAACAAATTAAAAAGAGACACCCAAAAAAAATTAAATAGCTGATATTAGACAATGTATTGGAAGTGGTTTCCAACTCTATGCAAATGTAGCTATAATTAAAGGTCCAGAGTTTGGAGAAATATGGCTTTTTAATTCGATGTTCATAAGAATATTTTTAACAAAAAAATAAAAGTCTCTGCAGTGTTTATTTTTTCAAACTTAGCATACCCAGCAAAAAAAAGTAGAAAAAGAAGAGAAAAGGAAGCAGTGATTTTGATTCCGGTGTTATGAAAATTTGGATCGGAACCAATGATTTTTGCATAGGGGTGTCATATGGTGGAAGTTTTCTTTTATGTTCCTTTTTCGTTGCTTCTAAAGCCTTTCTTATGGTTTAGTGAATAATGAGATCTTTGATGTTTCCAAACAAATTTTGAATTTGAAATTTAGATTTTAACAGGACATCAGTATTCGGGCCTTAGACCCATTTTTACAATCTTCCGTTAGCTTCGACTTGAAAATTTAACTGGCACATATGTTGTTGTTTTCCATATAAAGTTTGAATTTGACTGTTGGTTAAATTACAACGGGACATTCAGTAATCGGGCCTTATTTATTTAATTGCTTTATTCGACATTCTTGCAATTTTTACTACAATAATTTTTTGCTTTTCGTAGCAATAATAACTGCGATTTTATGAATTTTATTGAATTTAAAATCTGTTGAATTGTGAGTTAAAGATGGAAGCAAATCATTTGAACTTAAACCATAGATATAAATGTCAAGTTTACATAGAAATATCTATGATTAATGTTTAACTTTGGTTGTTTTTGAAATAAGATACCCGTCTTAGATTTGAAAAGTGTTAAATTTCATTAAAAATAAAATTTTTGTAAGTTGTGAAAAAGAACTGCCTTAGAAAAGGAAAATCAGATCTAAACGATGCTTTGGAATCAATGAAAAATTAATTCCTTAGGAATCACTTCCATTTATTTTTGCTGGGATATTGAAATATCCTACTTCAAATAAAAAATAAAAAGAAAGACGTGAGCTGAAGCCATAAAATAATATTCGTCTTGAAATTCTTAGGTATAATTGTAGTCAGTTCAATAAAACATACACGTAATGAATTTAAAACGACTAAAAAAAACTAGTAGTCAGATCTTTCTTTTTGATTTGATTGTAACAGTTATTCCGAAATTTAGAAATACCATTGCATATTGCATCCCCACAGTGCGCCATAGCCAAGACATTTTTAGAGGAGGTTCGGTTCCTTTTAAAATGTCTTGGCTAAATAAAAAATAGCCAGAAATATCCTTAATTTTAATTTAAATTTCTAAAATTATAAAAAATTTTATGGTGATTGCATTAAAATTTTCGCGAAAAATTGTAAATTTCGAAAAATATTAAAAATAGAAAATTTTTAAAATATTTAATTAAAAACCATAAAAATTAAGGTTTTAAAATAAAAAACTATTACAAAACTATAAAAAAGAACTTCATGACGGCATCTATCACTGTCTATTGGTCCTGGTAAAACCGAGAATATACATAGTACATTTCTATTTTTAAATATTTTAAAAAGATTAAAATTACTTAATTTTTTATAAAAGTCACACTTTTCTCGAAATCCACAAAAAATAAAAGCTTGTCAACGACAGGTCCATGGAGGGAATTACCTCAAAATTGGCACACTTCATCACTAGGATGTATTTAACAAGCCCTTGAAGTGCAAAATCCATTTTTTTAAAATATGTTTAAGAATATTTTTTAAGAATCGAAAATGTTGTTTTGAAAATTATGCCAAAAAAATGTATGCATTTTTTGTCCTACTCATATCTGAGTATTTATAAGTATAGAAAGCAAAAAACAATTATGGCTTTAATTAATTTCTAAAAGTGTAAAAAGTAACATCAAATTTCATGACCTAGTGTTTTTTTGGCACAAAATTGGTGTGGGACATTTGCTATTTCTTGGCGAGTTCTTAACTGATTTTGAAGCTATGTAGCTTTTTGAAAAGATAATTTTATACTGAAATCGATTTACAACACAAGTGGTTGAAAAAATTAAACTTTAGATCAAAATTTTACTAAAAGCTGAAAAAAAAAACATATTTTTCCTATATAAACACTCTTGAAATTTTCAATCGATTTCCGCCTCGACTTTTCTTTATCCGATTGCCCCCAAACTTCATATTTATTAGTTTTATATAGAAAGGAAACAAATTCTTCAAATTCGCTCATTAAAAAATTGCCAATAACCTTGGACCTCCTGAGTCCTAACACTATAACACTGTGTTAGTTAAAGAAATCGACAACCGGGGAACACGGTGAGTTAAACTAAATCAAAACCGCGAATCCAATGTCGCCAACCGTTTTTCAGGAAGACGAAACTTGGTGTATATGCTTGCTGGACCAATGACAAACATAACTAAAACAAATAAAAATTTAACAACAAAACGTTTCAAGTTTATCGTTTAAAAAGGTTTATTTTACAACTTAGAATCTAAGAACCAATTTTACAGTGTAAACTAAGCGTTTGGATAAGCTTTTAGTTAAGTAAGAAATTTTCATACAAAATTTCTTAGCCCAAGCTTAGCGAGCTTAGCGTGTAAGCTTGCACTTTAAAATTTAGCCCTAAGCTTGCATTGGATCAATTACATATATAATTGAAAAAAAAAAAATAAAAATTTGACAATAAATCAATTTAAATTTATCGTTTAAAAATGTTTAGTTTATAACTTAGAATTCAAGGACTAATATTACAGTGTGAACCAAGCATTTGGTTAAGTAAGAAATTTTCATACAAATAAATGCACTGTAAAATTTAGGCCTAAGTATATTTAAATACTTAGGTACTAAAGTTTTAAATTTTTTTAATATTTATTTTTTAATTCAATCGAATTAAAATTAATTAAAAACCTGTATTTTTGTTGTTAAAGTTTTAATTTAGAAATATATTTTTCTTCCTCCATCAAGTTCCAACAAATATTCCCTTAAAGCGAATTAATTTTTTTGCCACTATAGAATCTGGCTGTCACTTGGTGAAAAATCTCACCATGTTCATCAGACTCGGCTGGTGATAGTTCATTAAAATTAAATTAAATGCTCTCTCAATGACATCCTGACGTTTAATTTTTGAGATGCGGTTATGAAATGGAAATTAAATAAGTCAGTTTGGAGTTCTCCAGGAAAAATTTAGTAATAGCAGCTCATTGCTTTTTGGATTATTAATAATGACCTACCCATGCCCACTGAATTACATCTAAAGTGAAAATAATGAGTTACGAGTAATGTGTTTTAACTACTTATTTTTGTCAGTTAAAATCTATTTTTGGTTATGTTATTTAATTTTTTTTTAAATTTTGATAACAATTCAATTCAATTTAAATTAAAGCAAATAAAAAATTAATAGAAAACATTTTAAATATAATAAAAAATAGTTTTTTGATTTAAATAATTTTGGTTTTTAATGACACATTAGAAAATTGTTGGAATTAGTCTTTACCAATTAAATTTTTGAGTAATATTGAGAAAATTTCAAAAAAAATAGATATTCCATTTTAAATTGGAAAAATACTATTCGTTATTTACATTAAATTATGATCTCGAGCCTGATAAAAATTAAAAATAGATAATTAAAACAGATAGATCGGATAATACACAAAATTTACATGTTCAATCATTTTATATTCAGAAAATTCCATGGAGAATGTCTATTTCATTTGTAGATTTCTCAATTTGAAATCAGATTTTTTCAAATCCATTTTGAATTGGAAAAATACAGTATACAGTAAAAATTAGTATTAATTTTTATCCTGAAAGCAACTAATATAATATAATTATATAAATACATACATATATTTTTAAATGTGTATATTAGATTTGATGAGTCACGATCCTATATATAATTTTTCTCAATTTTTAATTTATTTAAAATAATAGAAGAAGTACAACTTTTAAGCTTCAATGGTGATCTGCTTCCTCTAAATAAAACTTTTTTTTAATTTCTTTGGCAGATGCTATTTTTCCATAATGGCATATTTGTAGAGTTGTGGAACTCGTGAATTCGATTTTTATTTTTGAGGACCTTAATGTACATATATATTTTTGAAGTGCCATGTTTTTTTGTGAATTTAATTAAATATACATATGTTGTATTTAAGTTTTTTATGATTATAAACATAAAATAAATTTTATGAAAAAGAAAATATAATATATAATTTATTTATATATATTTATGAATTATTTTCAGAAATTATTAATTTGGTTTTAAGTTTAAATTTAATTTAAGAAATTTTCAATTTAATTTCAGATTCATCAGTTTATTTCAGAAGTTATTAAATTCATTGCAGATTTAATTTAAGTTATTAGTATATTAATTTCTGAAATAAAATTCTAAATAAAATAAAATAAAATAAATAGTTTCTGAAAATAGTTGCTACTTTCTGAAATTAAATTGGAAACGAGTTCGATTCCTGAAAAAAATTATCATATAGAGACAATTATAACACAAATAATTAATACAATTTAATTTAATGGAAAATCACTGATGACGGCGGTCCAAAAAAAAGGCAGAAAGTAGCTAGTCTAATTGAAAATTAATAGTGTTTACAATTTTTAGAGAAAAACGTTTATTCTTCACTTAACCTCAAAACCGTTGTAAGAAAAAATCGTTATTGTATATTTATGACATTAAAATATAAAAACAGAATAATAAACTTAATAAGGAAATGTTGTAGTTATATAGCTCCTTCCTTGTAATCAGATTTGAAACGACTTATAAAGTGACTTAAAAAAAGTGCTTAAATTTGGCCACTCTTTCAGTATCTATTGATAATGCGTTATTTGCACCCCTTATGTAACGTATTATTATGCCCTTTATAAGCTTCCAGTTATTAACTACCTTCAAGCCACCAGTTTTTATTATATGAATTGCATCCAGTTATTTTTGGGTTACCTATAACTAGTTATTTTAACATTACCATTAACTAGTTATATCGTACTACTTGTAGGCTTGTAGGTAACTAGATACCTCCAATGACAACCCTATGTTAAAATGTAGGATTTTCAGGCAAACTTCAACTGCTCGTTCTAAAACCTATTATTTGGCTGGGTCATATCTTCTTTTACTCTCGTGCCGCTTAACCGTGGAAAAATTCAGTGCAGTTCGGCACAAGCATTCCCATCTGGGTTCAATGCTTTTATAAAAATTTTTACAGTTCCCAGTTTGATGTGGAGTGTAGAGCTCAAAACCTTTTCTATCGGCACAAAAGGAAATTCAACAATATTATTTCTTGGCAATCCTCCAATTCCGTGTATTGTTCTGCTCGCCATTAAAACGCGTATTCTATAAGCACATATTATTGGTATAGCCCAATAACATGCCTCTTAAAACCGCGCATCTTTTCCACTTGTCGTCTTCATATTTAATTAACTCCATTATTTTTTCATTGATGCGTATGTTTCTTTAGTATTTGTGCTTAGTGCTATCAGAATACAACTTTTTAAATTAGTGACGTGTAGCAAAACTGCTTTTAAGCTACTTTTGGGTGAATTTATTATATTTATTTTGCTTTGTTACAACCAAGCCAAGATGTCAGTACAATACGCGAGAGAATTATTCTTCAAAGATCTAAAAAAGTCGTAAAACGACGATAGTGATTGATTGCCCCGTATATTTCTACATCCGGTGTCAAAATATTAGCTTGTTTTAAATCATTTTCCAAGAGAATGCTCTGTGTTTGCGACAATTTTAGGCGTGATTTTATTGTGGGTGCATGGAATCCTGGTGTTTGACGGTTGAGACATTCATACAGCCACTCCACAGGCTTAAGAAGTTTAATATATTAAGGGAATATCTACTGTTGGTGTTTGGCTATCCGAAACAGGAATTTCATTAGAATGTGGCACTTTTTCTTCTGTTCATACCGGCTGTATAATTTATGCACGCATAACACTTACTTTTAAGATGCAGTATGGGATCTCTCCAAATCATTGGAATTTATTAAAACGGGAAATGCACGTTGTACACACTATCGACGGCGTCCAACTCTTACCACATATAACACTGAAGAAAAATATGTTTCATACAAGTTTATTATTTCAATAGTGATTTTAGGTGACTCGGCATAATTGTATATTTCCCACACACATAACTAAAGTAATTAAGCTTATTACACGCCTCTACCTTAGATATTAGAGACAAGAGTTTAAAAGACTTTAAAGTTAATGCTTATTTTTTAATACTTATTGTTTTATTTTTGCGTGTATCGCAAATGTAAAAGTTTCTTTCGGTCAGGGATGCAAAAGTTGATACAATTGTACCATTTTAAAAAGTACAACGGTACAACAATGACTAATTTGGTGCAATTTACAAACTTTCTATAAAAACGCAGAAATGAAATAGTACAATCGGGTTCAAAAAAGTACAAGTTCATAAGCCCGTTAGTACAATATTGAGATTCTAATTTTGCATCCCTGGTTTACATTTATTTTTTGTATACATTACAAAAAATAAAAGTTTTCGAATATTTGAATTTTTTTAAAAAATTGTGTTTTTGCCAAAAAAAAGAAACAGTAAAGAAATAAAGTTGAAGCAGATTTTTAACTATTTCTTAGACTGTTAAGAGTAATTTTGTTGGAATGTTTTGTATGGACTAGGACCATGAATGGAACAAGCTAGTGTAAGCTTGGAATATATAATGATCACAAGAAAATTAAAATAACTTAATTTGAGGCGTAATGGTCCAATGCAAGCTTATGTACCAAGTTTCGTCTGGTTCCTATAAAAACTAAAACCTTTCATCTTGCTAACATTTTTTTAAGAGCTAACTTGGAAAAACAGCTCCATGGGATTCAGCGCAGTCGATTTAGTTTAACCCGTGGGTGCCCCGCTTGTCTGTTAAAAAAAGTTCTCAATTCTAGCACAGTGTAATCAATGATAAAATCTTTTTTTTTAAACATTTTATATAAAACACTGCGTTAAACTTAGCGTGCAAGTTAGTTCGTCTAGAAACCCCTTTTTATTCTGACCTTGTTAAAAGTACTGCCAAACGTTGGCAAAGCGTAGTTCTTCGTTTTTGTTACCATAGTAACTGGGTATATATCTTCTTGCTTTTGTATTCAAGTACAGTTGTGCTAATGCAAAAAATTTCATTTGTCGGACAGTCCAAATCAAGATTTTTTTTTTACTTTAGTAACAACATCAATCGCGTCGCGTAATGACTAAAATTGTAAAATATAAACGCGAAGGATATGGAATAATATTGTGAATACAAATACACATACAAACACACTTGTTGTACAATACCTTTTGAAATGTATGTATGCTCATGTTAATATTAAATGTATGCACACAACCATAGCTATACCTAAATATGTCTACATGAGATTGTATGTGTGGGCTCTTATGTGATCCCTTCTATACAATCTTCAATGTCCTTCTTCGAATATTTCAATAAGAGGGTCGCGATGCTATGCGACGCGTATTTTGACGTTTAGTCGTTTAGACCGTTTGTCAGACCAATGTACAGTGGGTGTTTAAACGGGAGACGTCATATGTAGTTTATTACTACACATGGGTGTAAAGTGACACAGAAATGTTAGCAGCTACCACCAGGTTTTCTTTTTGTTTGTCCATCAGGGAGTAAAGTCTTTAGAGCGACGGGCATTTATTTTCTATTCTACTTATAATATATGTCAGAAACAGGATACGTGTATGCTACAAATATACACACACATGTTTGCTTATTGAGCTCTCAATTTTTTACTTTAATATTTGTATACATATGTGAATGACCATACATACATAAATATATATTTGGGATAGATATTTATATTGTATTTGAACGCGAACGGTTGAGTGATGCTGCATATAAATGAAAAACGAAGGCAGAGAAGTGGAACAAAAAAATAACAGAAACAGAAAATTTTCAAGTCATCAGCATTATCATCATCAGTATTGTTGGCCTTGTATATTATATGGATGTATTTGTATATTGTACGTATGAACGTTTGTATAAATGTCGTTAGCGGCAGTGTTTGGGTATTACGCGAACAGCGCTGGACATTGAAAAATGGCGTGAACACATGTGGGTGGTTTGTTAGACGTTTTATATTATGTGCCGTGACAAAATATAAAAACAAAATATTCCTAATAAATGAAATGGAAAAATAAACGAATGCGAAGATGAAGAAGTAATCGAAAAGAAAAAGAGGAAAAAGGTTTTTATTATTTATTTCAAATATGTAGATGTTGATATTTGCTAAACAAAATGTCCACGTAACACTACAAAGCATACATACGAGTACATTAGTAACTCCCCAGGGATATTGGATCGATTGTTTTGAATACATAGTAACTAACAAGGAAAGTATTCCAAGCTAAGCTCTCTGATTTGTATGAGATTCGGATATGTGATAGAGAAAATAAATCTAAGAACAGGTTTAAATATTTTGCACCTCGGGGAATTGAAATAGGGGAATGAAATCAGAATTTTGCTTGTAACTTTTTGTCTCGGTGCATGTCTCAACTAATCAAATCTTATTCATCATTTAGAGTTAAATTCCCTCCCACGTCAAATTTTTCGTTGAAGGGTGTGTTGAAGCTAAAACTTCCTTATGTTGAATTTGGTGAAGAATAGCTCTCATACTGTATATGTGTTCCTTACTCAATGCAGTTATGTTTTCTTCAAAAGAGGAAACTTGATATATGTTATGTTGTTGTTCTGAAAAATAACAAAAAAAAGGTATTCTGGAAAAATTCGTTATAACCCGAAGTATCACGACAAAATATCAAACAAAAAATTACTTGTGTCCGATTTATTTATAATATACATGTGTGTGTTTGAATATAATATGTGTGTTCGAAAACCATATCAATGTATTTCTCTACACAAAGTATCTAAAAACTTATGTACCTTTTACAACTTGGAAAAAGCCAAAATTATATAGAATCTCACAAATTTCAAACGTCCAGAAATTAGAACGGGCCATTTTAATGTACACGTTACAACCGTTGATGCAATTTGATGAGTTTGTGCACGAGATTGCAACGTGTGTGGGTATGTTATATGAAGTTGTGCTTTATTATATTTTGTACTTATTTTTGTAGTGACCACATAGCAAAAACACTATGCGAGCGATCTTTACTCAAAATGTCTTACTTGCAAAATGAAGTTGTACATTATGCTTGTACACAAAATTGTATCGACTGTGTGCAAAACGCCTAACTCGATGAGTTATAGATTTTTGACCGCATTTTGACCACTTAGATTCCCCAGGTGGGCTGCAAGCAGAGGCAGGTCGTTTTTATATTAAAGTTTCATCAAAATGGGGATGTTTAGCTTGGAATAACTTTCTTCTAAGTAGCTAGTTGTACAGCAATATCTTTTGCTTGCTCTTCTTATACTTTAAACCAGAATTTATTTAATTTACGATTAAATTTTGTAATTTAGTTTTGTCTAGAATTGGTTAATCCTTCTAAATGTTAGAGTTTCTTTTTGTGGTTAAATGAAAACTCTGCATTTTTATAATTGCCAACATTCATTTGCTTCTTATTTTTCTTCTTTAAAGGCTTCCTAGTTCATTTGCAGCACAATAATGAATGTGCAAATGTCTGTGTCATAAAAATGTATTCTTAGATTATTTAGTCTTAAGGACAATAAGAACTCCAATAATTTGAAATGATTAAGAACGCATGTATGTACTAGCTTACATTGAATCAGGTGAGAGTGGAGCTACTATCAACCACAGATGGAAAACTTGCCTAAATGAAAATATCTGCATGGGATTTAAGTTGTATTAGCATGGTGCATCCATATCCACCACTCACATATATTCAAAGACGAAGAAGAAATGGAGTATTGATTGCGTAACTCGTTGTATACATTCGTCTCGAACAACCAATCAACTTAGTTAAGGTAGAATGTGGCGACTTGGTAGTGATAGTGAAATAAGGCATACATAGATATTTTCTACATTTGAGCCTTTTATGTTTCTGAAAAACTTTAATTAGTTAATATTCTTACGAGTAGAGTCGAACGATTCGAGCAAAAATAATAATATGTATAATTCCTATATTTCATGTTCCGTTTATCTCTATATCTATAACAAGTAGTTATAGATATAGAGATATAAAAATAAAGCTTTTTTTTTAATATACAAAATTGCCCAAAAATGACAATTGAAATTAAAAAAAAAAATCCGATATAAAGGAACACAATTTTAATTCAAAAAATTATAAATAATCGATACTTTAAAAGGTCAATTAAAAAAAAAAAATACCAAACGCAATTAATAAAATTATTGAAAAGTTTATTTTATTTAATCTGCTGTTTTTTAATTTCAATTGCTTTTCAATTTTAATTGATGCTTTATAAATTACATTTGGGGTCATTCCAAAAGTTTCAAATGGTCTTTCAAATTGAGTAAAAATTTGCACGTGGCTATTCCAAATTCCCATGGTATCTGTTCTGCTTTTTATTTTTAAAAATTCGATGTAGTTCACGGTGACGCTGTGCAAAATGGCCCCAAACAATAAAATTTCATTAAGCCTCATTTTTTGGAGCAAAATTTCATAATGAAAATTAACACTAAAATATAATGCAAAATTACCCCAACCAAATAAAATTTGGCCCCAAAATTAAGTTTGGGGCATATTTTTATTTAATGGATTCAGTCTTTTATTCATTATGTAAAATAACACCAATTTGAAATAATAAAAAATGACTCCAAATATGATGATATGAAAAATGACCCCAAAATATACAAAGCAATGTTGCTTATGTTGTGCATTATACGCATTTATATTGCATGGAATCAATAACATCCGAATGTACTTCTTATTAATATTAAATTTACTTGGGCCAACCTAAATTGAAATATTTTAAAGAATTATAATAAAATCGTTTTATATAAATCAAATATTTTAGTGATGCGCAACAACATTGTTACCAGCAGGAGTACTGAGCTACCTTTCTACCCAGAACACCACAAACACTTATAAATTTTGATGACTTATTTTGAATTTAAATATTTTTTTAAGAAAAGAAATATAGTATAAAAATTTGGTTATCAATATAATCCACAATTCGGTTGCGTCTACTGAAAGGTTAATTAAATGATATATTTGATCAGGATAACCGTATTTGTAGTTATCACTTTGAATATCGAAATTTTTTAAAAAAAATTTGATAGATTGTACCAATTTTCTAATATAATCACTAAATAAATGGTTGCTTCCAATGCAAACAAATACTAACAACTACAACATTTTTGTTTTATTAATAGATTATAGGTTATTCCAAATAAAATTAAATAGTTAGATACAAATAAATGTTAATGGGAATTGCAAGCTATCCTTTCTCTGGATGTATAGAAATAATCTTTATTAGAAGAAATAAAAACTTCTGTATTTGAGAAAAATAAACACTACCGCATTGACGTTAAGAAGCACTCATTAATCATTTTTGGGCAACTTTGAAACATTTTTCACAATTTTTAATGCATTTTTGCACAAATTTATAACATTTTTGGATAACTTAACAATTTTTAATGAATTTTTGCACAAATTTATAACATTTTTGGATAACTTAAAAACTGGTTCGGCAATTTCGAAACATTTTTAGACAATTTTTAAATATTGTTGAACAAATTGAAATAACTTTTGGACAGTTTTAAAACCTTTTTGTGCAATTTGAAATAATTTTACACAATTTCAAAGTTATTTTGTATAATTTTAAAACATTTTACACAATTTTAAATTTTGTTTTGGAAAATTCTTAATTAAAACTAGAAATAGTGTTGTATTGAATAAAATATACAATGCAAAAATGCACAGATTGCGTCGTCATAACTACTTAAGGTTGAAAAAATGCAAAACTAGTTTAAATTAAAGGTTAAAAAATTTGTTATACTTGACTTTTCAAAACTTTTATTAAAGATTGCGAAACTGCATAAATTTTAACCTGCAAAAACATAAAAAATGATTTAATTTAAACATTATAAAACTTCATCAGAACTATTTTCTCATTGGTATTTTTGATTTTTTAAGATATGCATATGGTTTATATACATTTTGAAATATGAACATATACTTAAAAACAAAAGAAAAATGACATGAACTAAAAATTAATCCAAAATTTAAAATACAAAGTTTAAAAATTTTTCTCAATTTTAGTAAAATTTTATTAAAACTTAGAAACAAACTAAAGTATCCATTAAAAAAAATTATAGTGCGTGAGTCAAAAATCGCTTACGTGCCCATCTCTAATATTAACAGTGTTAAATATTGCACTTAGAGTAGCGTAAAATATAAGTATAATATTGTTTGCGAAAGGTACAAAATTTCGAATATGCGCTTTAAATGTAATAATTTTGTTTGCTGACATTACGGCATAATGGCTTTCCTATAATTGACGTTGCTCCAATTAAACTTACTATTTATCGAAGGAACTAAAACTATATATTTTTTTTTAATTAATGATAAAAAAATTGTCAAAATTTGTATATATCAATTAAAGTTTATTTTAAAAATGCGATAAAATAAACTTATGATCTTTTTTTATTTTCCAAGAATAACAAGAAATGTAACTGTGATATTTTGTAGTTTTGCAACAATTTCCATAAATTAGTTAATTTAAGAAGATAAAGGACCCCCAGTGTTCCTTAGCGATAGATGCCGTGTGTCACTTAGGGCGTCCCTTTTGTAGTTTTCTCGAGGAGAACCATTAATTAACTACGAAAAGGAGCTGACTTTGTCACAATTTATTACGTTTCAGGATATCCTGCAGTATATTTTATTAGTTTATTTACCTTTTTGCTAATGAGATTTAATTTATATTTAAAATATATGAGTTTAGTGTAATTCAATTTAATTTAAAGATAAAAACGTATAGCAAAAATCCTTTTAAAAGCAGTGTACTCACAAAGACGAAGTCGTCTGAAAATGAAAAAATACTTACACAATGAGTGTAAAGTACTTTCAAATATATGGTAAAATATATTACCTTTACCATAGAAACATTTTCTTATTTATTAGAAATTTTTTTATCAAATTTAATTATCCTTAAAAGAAGTTATATTTAAATATTTTCTTGTGTTTAGTTAAGTCCTACTTAATAAATAAATAAAATAAATAAATAATATTTTTTTGTATAAGGAACAAATGGTAAGTTTGAACGTTAAACCACTTTTAAATACAAAAAACTACTAAAGTTCAGTTGATAACACTCCGGTTTAGAGGGATTTTACACGAAAATTTTATATTTTTGAATACATATTTATCTCGGAACATAAAACGCGATTTTAATAACATGAAGTTCCTTGCCCTGCTAAAAACACTATTTAAAATAATAAGTAAAAATGTATAACACCATATCAAATTGTGCTTCTTAAGGATAGAAAAATACACTATTATATAATAACGGGTGAATAAAAAATATCAGTATTGTTTATTGATTTACATTACAAAAATTGTTCAAAGTTACCTCCATTTACATCAAATACCCGTTGGAGATATTTTGGAAGAGAATTAACTGTATTGACAAGCATATTAATAGGTGTTCTTCTTATCTCCTCATTTATAGCTATTTCCGATGCAGCAATTGTTTCCGGAACTGTTACATACAACATATCTTTAAAATATCCCCATTAGAGTGGTCCAAAAAAAGAAACATCAAAGTTTTTAATTCGCAAACTCCACAATGATTCCCCTATTCCTTAATTTCTAAAAGCTCTCTGTGCCAAGTTTCAGCAAAATTCGTTTACATTTAGAGGTAGCACAAAAAGTTAACTTTTAAGAATTAGTAATTTGTCGTTAGAGTAATTTACACAAAAAAAAGGTTGACTTTAAATTATATTATTCTTTAAACTATACGCTATAATTTAATAAAATTATCCAAAACAGTCTTAGTAAATGTTCATAAAAAGAATATGAGATCAAAATCTTAAAAAATTCAGTAACTTTTAATTAGTTCGCGATTTTTATTTAAATTTATACATAAAAATACATATTTTAGTCAAAATATTAAAATTTTCTGAAAAGATATAAGTAAAAATTCAACTTGATAACGCCTTTTATGAACAAGTTTCTTAAATATGATCTTAATTTTTCTGAAGATTATGAATCTGCAATCAAAATTGACAACAAATTTGTAGTTTTTAAATTATGCTCGGTTTTTAAACTCGATTTTTTTGTGATATTTTCTAATCTTTAACGGTTGTCATCGAAAAATCCAACTTCTTTTACTTTGCAATCTATTTACCAAGGGCTTCCATTAGACATGATATTGTTTTTAATTTTTTAAAGGATAATAATTATCCCTTCATCTAAATTCAAAATTTTACTTTTTTAGGTTTTCGATTTTATTTAGCGTATTAAAATTAAATTGTTAACAAAAATCCTGTCTCAGATAAGAAGACACTCCGTGGACATATAATCACTCAAAATAGAGGTAAAAATAAGAAAATTTCTCGAATTTAATTTTGATTTTATATTCGCAATGTTCACCTAAAAATATATTAGATTTGATAAGTCGCAATCCTAATAATTATATTGAATTTTTCTCAATTTTTACTTTTTTTTAAATAATAGAACAAGTACAACTTTGAAACTTCAATGGCGATGTGCTACCTCTAAGAATTTTTTTTGGAATTTTCTTTGCAGACCATATTTTTTTCATAATGGCATATTTGTAGGATTGTGGAGATCGTAAATCCTTATAAGGAGAAATCAATGGTAAACATTTTAAAACTATTATTCTGACATATGCATTTTTTTTGTTTTTTTTTTTAATTTGATATATAAAAATAATATAACTTTATTTGATCTTATTTTAATACTAATATTCAATTTTTTTAAGCTAAAGATCTTTTTTTTATAAAATTTCTTATTTTATTTTCGATATTTCGCTAACAATTTGTTAGCATCTTCAGGAAAACAAAATTTTAATATTTATAAAAAGTTGACAAACAAAAAAATATTTAACATTTAAATATAAAAAATATTTAACATTTAAATATAAATTAAATTTTTAAAAAAATTAAATTAACATTTAATCAAATAGAAGTGGTAATTTTATAAACAATATTTTCCTGCTAAAGATCGTAAAAAATATTTTCATATTGGTTTAATACTTTGGTTTATGAAATTTAACATAATAAATGTTGTTTATAAAATAAAATAACATTATCAAATTAAATTATTATAGTTATTAAAAACATATCTATACATTTAAGTTTCCTATTTTTTTACTAATTAAATATCTATAATTCTGAGCTAAATTTTCTGTGTCAGCTTTAAAGTTCATTCTCTGTGTCAAAGGCGTTTTAATGATTTCTAACATTTATAACATATAACCTTTTTATAATTATTTTCTGTTCTTAATATTGAAACATTTTCAAAGTTAGGATGGTGATTTAATATATAATAATGAGATGACAATGCGGTTTTTTCCGAATTAATATTTCTATGTTTTTGGTCTGATTTATGTCCTGAAATTCTGGTTTTTAAATTTATTCTTTGTCGTTCCTATATATACTTTATCACAATTTTCCTGATCATTTCCCTGACAAGGTATCTTGTAAACTAAATTTGACATATCCCACTTATCAATTCTATCTTTAGTCTTACTAAATAATTTCCCTAATGTGTTAAAATTACGATGAGCTATTCCATATTTCTCCTTATCAAAGATGTTAGATCTCGCCAATCTCTCTGATAATCCAGGGACATATGTTAAAGATTTAAAAATTCGTGGTTCAGTTATATATGCTCCATTTTGTGTTATCCTATTTCTATATTGACCTACTAATCTATAAGATATTCAGTTGGAAAACCATTATCTCGTAATATATCTCTGATCTTTATAATGTTTCCTTTATGAAATTCTACATCACTTATTGTCAATACTCTCTCTATAAATTTCTTAGCTGTGTTCATGATAATGTTCCTACTATGTTTAGAGTAATAATTAATTATTTTCCCTGATACAGTTGGTTTCTGATACCAATCCATTATTAATCTGTTGTCTCTCTTAATTATCAATGTATCCATATATGGGAGTATCGAATTACATTCTCTCTCCATTGTAAATTTAATGTTTTGATCAAAACTATTTAATGTTGTAAGCATGTTGTTAACTGCAAATTCTGGAATGATACAAAATAAGTCATCTACATACTTCGTCATTATCCTTGGTTTTACACTTAATTTCTCTATAGACTCATCTAGCAATTTCTCCATTATTATATCCGCAATGATTGGAGAAGCTGGAGATCCCATTGGAAGTCCCATTTGTTGTATATATTTATTCCTATTGTACTGAAAATATCTATTGTCCTCTATACAAAATTTTAAAATACGTAAAAATAAAAAATTTTCTCTGTATGTTGCATTATTACGTCCCACTTTTCTTCTATTGTACTCATTGCTAAATTAACTGGTATACTGGAAATAGTGAAACAACATCAAATGAAACTAAAATCTCATCATTTTCAATATGTTGTCCTCTAATTCTATCTTTAAATTGTAAAGAATTCTTAATATTGTATCTAGAAAATTTTGTTATCTCTTTAAGAATATTAACAATATATTTGCATAATTCGTAAGAAGGTGAATTAATAAAGGAACAAATAGGTCTTAATGGAAAATCTTCCTTGTGAATCTTCGGTAGTCCATATAACCTAGCTGCGATAGCAATGTTAGTCTTAGAAGGATCTCAATTGATACGAAAAATGGCAATGTATTTGGGGATTTAAAGGAACTAAACTGATTCAAATGGCAGATCAAAGTAGATCCATCAATAATTTGGGGATTTAGTAAGACATCAATTGATCCAAAAAACTGCACATCGAATTGTATCAGATTAGATACCAAATTATATTGTATTGAAACTAGTTTATAAAAAATACCTAAAAACAATATTGCAGGATTTGGATCCCGGACTGCCAGAGATGTCGACCGCTTAACTCACTCAGCCACACACTGATATACATAATAGCGGATTTTAAAAGACGACATTTTTTCTGTAATTGTGTTATATATAATTATATCTTCGGAATTAATACATCCAATAATATATAATTATGTCATAAATAAGTCCCGAAGGATCAATTACGTATACAGTCAACCCAAAAAAAATGTTGTATACTTATATTAACAAATTTTTAAACACATTGTTTCTGTAACTCGTTAAGCTATCACAGCTATACAAAAAGTAAATAAAAGTTTATTTGATTGACTAATTTTTGCTCTGTATTTCAATGCGTTAAGTTACCCGTTAGGAAATTGTTACATAACCTCAAATTACTACAATTACACTGTGGACCAAATTCAGGTTACCAAAAGTTAGGTCGATTCTGAGAGTGAGGGGTGAAAATAGAGGCTTAATTAGAAGACCCGTTTCGCGGCGTTTGTTTATGTTAGTTCGAATTTTTTTTTAATCGACCTTCAACCTTTGCAGTCAAATGCCGATTTTCAGCATATTGTTTATATGGTTTTTTGCCTATAACTCGTCGACTAATTGATATTTTTTAAATCTGTAAAGGCCAAATTATTGCTAGAGACCTGTGCAACAATTAAAATTTTTAAAAAAATTTTTTTTTGTGCTCATGAAGCAAAATGTAGGAAAAATTATTTGTTTTTCATGCTTTCATGCTTTAAATGCCTGCATATAATATTTCGTATACAACACATTTATGAATCCCAGCAAAACTTTGGTAATGAGTACGATATACTCATGCATTACTTAGTATTATTACAAGCATGCATTACTTAGTATTATTTGCAAGCATAAAGTAATGAGTTACTGGGAGTTCGATCGTGACTGCCATGATAGACGGACGTTTTTGCGGAGATCAAAAAAATTATTTCGTTTATTCGATGTGTATTTATTTTTTAACGCATACATCTATTGCTTTATTGTAAAATATATATATTTTTTTATATAAACAAGAGAAATAGACTCTATTAAAAAAAGAACAAATCATAAAAGAAATGAATGAGCTTGATGCTCTTAACTCAACAACTAATAATGACAAAACAAATTTAAATAATCTATTAACTCAAAACAGTTATAGAAAAAGAAAAAGCAAGAAATACAAGGTGAAACAATGTCAAAACAAATAAAAAACAACTACTATGCAATTCTAGATAATGATAAACAATGTAATAAAGAAAGCTTAGAGAAGTTTCAAAAACATGTTCAACTACACGAAAAACCAACAACATCTAAAAATGCTACACTAAATAATCCCAAAAATTTAGTGAATAATATAGACAATGAAAGCCCATCAAACCACAATCAAAACAAAAATAAAAAAATTCCACCTATAAATATTTTTGATGTGGAACCTAATGAGTTAATTGAATTCTTAAAGAATGGCCTCAACATAAATGATTTTAAAATAAAAGAATTCAACAATAAAAAAATTTCTATATATTTGCCTTCAATAAATGATTTCAATAGAGTTAAAGCCTACCTAGAAAAAACAAAAGTCAAATTTTTTACATTTACCCCAAAAGATATTAAAACAAAGACCTATATGTATTAAAAGGTCTGAGTAGTAATACCGACGTTAACTTTATTTTCGATGAATTATGTAAATATCAACACGTAAATTTAAAATTTGTAAAAGTTAGCCAATTCACTACAAAAAGAGCTGAAAATAATGGACAAGATCTACCCATATTTTTAGTACAAATAAACAATGAAAGTAAAGTTCATGAACTTAAACAAATTAAAGGGCTACTACATCGCTGTGTCCGCTGGGAACCCTTACGAAAACCAGAAATTACGCATAGCAGAAATTGCCAAAGCTTTTTTCACAGTGTTTCAAATTGGTTTTTAGCACCTCGATGCGTTAAATGCAAAAAAACTCATAAATTCGGAAAATGTACCTTAAATGCGGTACCTGTAAATGAAAGAGAAAAAATATTCTGCGTTCTCTGCAACAAATACTCTTATAAAGGATGCGAAAAATACAAAGATCTACAACAGAAACTTCGTGCTAAAAAACAAAATTTAATACAAAGAAGATCAGATGTAACATCAAACAATATTAACCCAAATATGAGCTTTTCTAATGTTTTGAAAAATAATAATAATCCAACGAGTGGAAAAATCAAATAATTTATTTACAGAAGCTACTTCAGATACAATCATCTAGAATAGATGCTAGAAAATTAAGATTTTATAATGGCTGAATCATTTGAAAAAAGTCTTATATTATTGAAATAAATTTTTATTCCTTAATAAGATTAAGTAGGAGACTCGACCTATCTAACTTTATAGATAGATATATAACCCGGTCATAGTTTTACTGAATGAGACAAAACTTAATTTTAGACATAAGCTTACCTTTAAGGATTATAATTTGACACGAAAAGAAAGAATTGATGCCAAAAGAGGAGGTGGTACAGCAATTTTTATTAAAAATGGTATGAAATATAATAAATATACGAATAGAACAATTAATTCCTTTAAATGTCTGGAAACATGTATCATAAGGATTCCTTTATTGCACAATAAAATGTTGTTACTACAACTCTTTGAATCTTGTGGGTCATATTAAGACTTATGTTTAGCAGATTCTCGTTTAGCAATACGTAAAAAGAATAATACATTAAATTGTTTGAGAACACTTGATTATGACAGCGACCACAATGCACTACATATTTTAATACTAAGTGGTGAAAATGATCATCCCTTAACATTTTTTAAAGAGAAAACAATTCCAAAATTCAATTATAAAAAACTAATTGGAAAAGATTTAGGAATAATATGACGAATGGACTTAACATTACCGAAACCATTCCTAACAACCGAAACCTCACAAACCCGGAAATAGATTTTTATCTACTAAAACTTGATAAAATTATAATCGATTCAATAGAGAACTCTGTTCCATTGCATAAAACGTATAATTCAACTGAAAAATTTATAAATACAACTATTAAGAAATTGCAATCTAAGAAGAGTAGAATTTTAACTATTATTAAAAGCCACAATCTTCTTAAGACTGAATTAAAATTAATTAGGAAACTTTTAAACGTTTATTTTGGTATAGCTGTTAACAAATATTTTGACAAGAAACTCGAAAAACTTGATCTAAAAAGCTTCACTAACATGTTTAGTGAGGTCAAAAAACAATTTAGAATGTTTAAACCCTTAAATTTACATTTCTTGAAAATTCCTCAGGAAGATGAAATATTGCTGAGAAATGCAAAAGTAAGTCTAAATGAGTAACACAGGGAACAAAATGATAACGGCTTTGTGATAAGAGATCCAGTTCAAATGCTTAATGTTATTGTTGCATCTATAGAATCAGTTCCTCTTTTAAAGAGATTGATCCTGAGAACGATATGCATATTGATATTTAAAATGGTTTCTCTAGATTTTTGGGAATTAAATCTAGTTATGAAATTAACAAATCTTCATTTACAATTTTTAACACATCTAAAAGTGTTAATGAATTAGACAATACACAAGCCGAAGGCTACTTTGTAACAAAGGATAGCATATTGTACATTTTTAATTATTTAAGGGGAAAATTGTCTTCGGGTATAGATAATATACCTAATAGCATATTAAAAAACGTCCCAGAATCAGTAGTCTCGGAATATTGTACACTTTTCAACAATATGTTCAACAACTCTTACTTTCCGCATGCTTGGAAAACTGCTAAGGTGATAGTTCTACCCAAAAAAAATAAGGATACTAGCAACCCAAAGAATTTGCGGCAATAATTTTACTTCCAGATATAAGTAAAATCTTTGAAGTTTGCATTAACATAAATATAATTAAATTTTGCGAAAGGAGGGGGCAAATAAATGATAATCAATTTGGGTTTAAAGATGAGCACTCAACAATACACGCCACACATGTACTTATTTCAAATGTACAATGGAATTTAAATAGATCTTTATGCACTGGTGCATGTCTAATAGACTTCGAAAAGGCTTTCGATAGTATCTGGATCCCTGGCTTAGTTTATAAACTTTTGAAATTTAAATTTCCTTTACATTTAATTATACTGATTCATAATCTGTTAAGTAATAAATCTTTTCTAGTTTGTAATAACGAATCAGTTAGTACAGAAAAATTTATTATTGTTAATGGATTACAACAAGGTACTGTAAATTCCCCAATTCTTTTTAAATTATATATATATATATATATATATATATATATATATATATATATATGATCTCTTAAATAAAATATATAATATTATTGGTTTCGCCGACGATATAATTGTTTATCACGCTGATGATAAGATTAAAAAATTAACGAGAAATCACAGAATTATTTCAACATTGTAGAAAACTACGCTAAAGTTTGGCAAATGAAAATATACACTAATAAGTGTGAGACTATTCTGTTTTGACCCCCGGTAGGCAGTTTTATTAATAATAATGTTAGAAGGAATTGGAAGTCATTTGGCATAAAATTCAGTGACAATGTGAATATTCCTAACAAGGAGCAAGTTAAATATCTAGGTATATATCTAGATAAATTTCTATATTTTAATAGTCACGTTAATTTGCAACTAGTAAAGGCAAGAAATGCGTTTTTCTTATATAAGAAACTCTTTTTTTCAAAATATATTCAATCAAAGATTAAAATAATTTTGTATAAGTCTCTAATTAGGCCTATCTTGAAATACGGGTGTCAGATATGGTTTAATATCTCTCCATCGTATATGGAGAAACTGAGAATCTTTGAAAGAAAATGTTTGAGATCATGCACATCACTTTATAGATCTCCTAATGAAAACTATACGAAATATGTATCGAATAAAAAATTATATAGCGTGGCTATAACGAGTAGGATTGATAATTTTATTATTCATTTAATAAGAAATCACATCATTAAGAGTACAGAGTGTTATAAAAATAATTTGATTTTGGGTCCTTATTACATAGACAATGAATATATTTATACAACCTTACAGAATGGATATGTATGTACCACCTGAGCCCTTTAGATACCTCGACAGTAAAGGTTTTATTCAGAACGAAATTGGCATTCATATACTTTACCACATCTATACAGCCAACATTAAAGCTATCTGTAGCAATGAACTTACAACGGACAATAGCAGATTTGATACTAGCATTTACACTAGGGATAGAAATATTATCCCGAACTTAGATGTAAGAAAATTTTGGTGGCTCACTGAATAACTTCTTCTTTCACATTTTTATCTCCTGACTTCAACTTTTATCTTTTCAATATCAAAGTAAGGTTTTTTGAGGTGAAAAATTTTTTACATGTGAAAAGAACTTTTTTGGTGGAAAAAAAATTTAGAGGTGAAAAAAATTTTTAAAGTGAAAAAGTTTTTTGTGGTGAAAAAAAAATTTAGTGGTGAAAAACTGTTTGAGATGAATACAAAATATTTACTGCTAAGCGACTGGTGAAAAAATGGTGAGAAAATATGTTATGTACCAGTCGCTACTATGAAATTGTACTAAATTTGTGTGGGCAATTTAGAGGCACCTTTACATTTTCACTAGTTTTTTTAACCATGGACTGCACAAAAAACAAATTTTAAAGCATAGTTTTTGTCAAATACTCAATTTTTTCTGGCTAATGGTGACTTGCTCTGCAGCTGAATATGCCTAATGGAGAGAATGCACTTTCTGATGCGCCACGTATTGATAAATAGTTGCAACGAATGTTCTTTCTTTAAAAAATTAAAGTGTGTTCGTCTAATGAAGAGAATACAGCAAATAACTTAATTTTTTAAAGAAAGAACATGAGTTGTAACTATTTGTCAATAGATGGCCCATCAGAAGGTGAATTTTTTCCATTTGGCATATTTTGCTGCAGAGCCATATTGTGCTACAATATGCAGTAGAGTATTATAGATTATCTTTTTTTTTTCGTAACATAAATGATTATTTGCCAAAAACTATAAAAAATATATGTTTTATGTGCATATTATACCTTAATTTTTTAAATCAATATTCATTTAGATGTTTAAGAGCACAATATTGCACTTTATTCATCTGTATTTTTGTATAAAAGAAAAAATTAACATAAATATACAAATGGAATAAAAAAATACAATTTTCCTCTATGAAAATTTCTGTTTTGACATAAAAATGTGAAACAAATGTAATACGTCTACTAGCAACATCTGAATGTATTATAATTTAAAGTATGTAGTTAATTTGATATTTTTGGTAAATAAATTAATTGAAAGCCTAATCCAAGGCTATATCGCCATGGCGCAGGGTATAGTTTTACTGTGATTCTGCGCCACCTATTTAAAGAAGCGGCACTAAAGCAATTATGCATTTTGCTCTTTCTTTATATACAAATTTCTTTGGACCTAGCCATGGGGCAGGGTATTGTTTTAGTTAATTCGGCACTAAAGCAATTATGTATTTTGCTCTTTCTTTAGATATAAATGTATTTGGTTACAAAAACAAAAAATACATTTTATGGAATGAAACGAAAAACCAACAAAGATTAACAAAAAAACCCAATCTGGTTTACTATATCTCCTACAGTAGCCAAAGAATTGGAGATATTTGAACGGAAAATCCTAGGAAAATGCATCGAAAAATATTATGAAAATTTCATAAAACGATTTTCAAATAGTTACGTCTATGAAGATACCGATGTTATACCCTTCTGTAGGTACTCCATGTCGTTGCAAGCCAGATTTTTTGAGAAACTTGCGCTACAAGATAATATGCTTGTCAGCCAAATATACGATTGCGAGAAAAACACCATCTGCGCTGGATCTACATATCTTTCTCCTGTCGGTATAATTAATGGACGTATTAACGACGATCCAGCTCCTCTGGACCTTACCTCATTCTATATGAGCCCAGCCTCCGGCAATCATAGGGGCTGAAGATGATGTACGTATATACTAAATTTTGCATGAACTGTAATATGAATATGTTTTGTCAATTTATGTAACAGAACTTTTTTTTTAGTTTTAGTAATGTTATTTATAGAGGTCTGCTCTGTTAGCGACTTTAACAATGTTTCTTTTTACGTTAACTTAGTTATTAGAGTTACACACATATAGATCTAAGAATGTTATTATTCTCATAGTATGTAAGACAATAAATGTAATCGAACAAGAAGAAGACTTAATAACATTTTTACTTACTTAACAGAAAATAAAAATAGATACAGAAAAATTGTACAAATTTATATTTAAAATTTAGAGATGCCTTCACATTTTCACTCATAACTTTTGAACCGCTAAGCCGATTTTGCTCATTTTAAATACCAAACTGCTCGGGAGGATGTTCAATAATCTGGGTAAAAATAGCCACCGCCGCTTACGTCTTCGCGTCGTGATCGCCATTTCAACAGACAGACAGACGGACATCGCTAAATCGACTTAAAATTGCATAAGGATCACGAATATATATACTTTATGGGGTCTTAAACCTATATTTCGGCATGTTACAAACGGAATGACAAACTGATATATACCCTCACCATATATGGTGGAGGGTATAAAAAAAAGGAATGAATTACCGATCATTGATAACGTATTGCATGATTTATAAACGTAAAGTAATAATCTAAATATTTTTGAAAATCTATTTTTAGACCCATTACTTTTTGTTTTTTGTAAGCAAAATTGTAATGTATGTACGTTTCGACTCAGTGGGTAGAGTTCTCGGCTGGCATCCAGTTCCCAGGTTCGATTCCCATCATGACCACATTATATTTAATAACGTTTTAAATATTTGTAATAATTTATTTTTCTAAATAATTCTTTTATTAAAATATATTTGTAGACACATTACTTTTCCCACCCTAGTAACCATATAAGTAACCACTTACTTAATCACCTCTAACTAAATGAGTATATACATTACTTTGAGGTGTAATGAAATGCATTGTCCCCTATGGCTACACAATACTTTACACATTATTTGGTAATGTGTGGTTTTGCTGAGATATAAAAAAGCCACGGTCTTTTTCGGTCACATTTAACAACAAAAAAAAAATATAATAGAAAAGGATAAAAAAAATATCAAAATTTACATGAAATTTTATTGTTGTTCTTATTGAGTATGTAGGTTGGATAGTTTATGTGTATGCTGTGGAAATTTTCATGGATGCTCAGTATGTAAAACTTGTTGTTATTGGTGATGTTGGTATACACGTTATATTAAGGTGGCCTTTATTGTATGAGGAATGTAAAATAAATTTCCATCGCCCATTTTAAAAATAAAATTCACCAGAAAAATAAAAACTGTAAAATAGTTTTATTTTAATTTCATTCCTGTTTTTTTATTATATTAAAGTTTGTATGGAATTTGAAATGAAAAGACGTATTTATTTATTCTAGTCTATAATCCAACATTTTTACAGTTAATGGCGATAGTTATCGGGCCATCTTGAACGAATTTTTGTTCACAAAAATTGAAGAGGAGGATATTGGCAACATTTGGTTTCAACAGGACGGCGCTACGTGCCACACAGCCGAAGCTAAACTCGATGTTTTGCGCCCTGTTTTTGAAGATCGCATTATCAGCCGCAGAGCTGATGTCGTTTGGTTACCTCGGAGCTGCGATTTGACACCGTTGGACTATTATTTGTGGGGTGCCGTCAAAGATAAGTGTTACGCCGACAAGCCAGAGACAATTGACGCTTTAAAGGACAATATTCGTGAAGCCATTGGTGAAATACAGCTGTATACAATCGATAATGTGCTTAAAAATTGGACCGATCGTGTAGGCTACTGCATGGCCAGCCGAGGCAGCAATTTGAATGAAATTATTTTCCATTATTAACCGGAAGGATTGTACTTTCAAATAAAAAAAGAAATTAGAGGAAATATTCAGTAGTTTTTTTATAGCATTTTCAAAAAAAAAAAGTTATTTGGCGGACCCTATATATTTATATAACATATTCTATATTTATTATATTGTAACATATTGTATTTTATTATTATTGTTATTATAATATATTTTACATATTTACCCAGAAAATAGCAAAAGAAGAGAAAAAGAAGCAGTGATTTTGATTCCAGTGTTGTGAAAATTTGGATCGGAACCAATGTTTCCTATACAAAGTTTGAGTTTTACTGTTCGTTAAATTTTAGCGGGAAATTCAGCAATCGTGCCTTATCTCTATTCGAAATCCTTGCAATTTTTACTACAATAAATTTTTTACTTTTTGTAGCGTCATAGATTTCATTAAAAATTACATTTTTATAAGTTGTGAAAAAGAACTTCCTTAGAAGAGAAAAATCAGAACTAAACGATACTTTAGAACCAATGAAAAATTAATTCCTTTAGAATCACTTCCATTTATTTTTGCTGGGTATTTTTATATTTTTGCTATATTTTTATTTTTTATATATTTATTTTAAGAACACGCACGAACAAATATTGTTTGCTAAAAATATTCCTCTAATATTATTAAAAAAATATAATAAGAAGGTACTTCAGACCAAGGCGTTTTTAATTATATTTTGTAACTATTTAGTTGTCTAACTTTTTCATAATGCAATGTTTTGGATACCTGACATTTACTATGTCTATAGTTAAAGGTACAACGACATCCAATTTTATGTAATTTCAGAAACAATTGCGCTGTAATTAAATACATAAAGTAGTTAGTATTCCGTATGTCTGGTTTAAGCCGAAAAACGTATTCTTACAGCCATATACATATAAAGGACTTTCTGAATTCAAGAGGCAGTTTCGGAATATTTTTGTTCCACAAGTTGAGAAATATTTGTCAGGTTGAAGTCAAAACTGCCTCTAGATCATTTCTGGAAAATTTCAATTCATTTTGATCCGCGGAATAAACACGCCGTACATGGGACCGAAAAAGACCGTGGCTATTTTATACAAATGTATGCAAAGTACAGGACTTTCTGTCTTTAAGAGATGGTTTCGGAATATTTTTGTTCCACAAGTTGAAAAATATTTCTCAGGTTTAAGTCAGAACTACGTCTAGATCATTTCTGAAAAATTTCAATTCATTATGATCCACGGCATAAAAACGTACATAGGACTGATAAAGGCCGTGGCTATTTCATACAAATGTATTCAAAGTACAG
Source organism: Eustalomyia histrio (assembly GCA_949748255.1). Taxonomy (NCBI): domain Eukaryota; kingdom Metazoa; phylum Arthropoda; class Insecta; order Diptera; family Anthomyiidae; genus Eustalomyia; species Eustalomyia histrio. The sequence continues at coordinate 144,834,654 of OX456523.1, forward strand.
GACTTTCTGTCTTTAAGAGACGGTTTCGGAATATTTTTGTTCCACAAGTTCAAAAATATTTGTCAGGTTTAAGTCAGAACTACGTGTAGATCATTTCTGCAAAATTTCAATTCATTATGATCCACGGCATAAAAACGCCGTACATGGGACCGAAAAAGACTGTGGCTATTTCAAACAAATGTATGAAAAGTAAAAGACTTTCTATATTTAAGAGCCGGTTTCGGAATACTTTTGTTCCACAAGTTGAAAAATATTTGTCAGGTTTAAGTCAGAACTACGTGTAGATCATTTCTGCAAAATTTCAATTCATTATGATCCACGGCATAAAAACGCGGTACATGGGACCGAAAAAGACCGTGGCAATTCCATACATAATAGACTTTCTAAATTCAAAACCCAGTTTCAGAATTCTTTTCCTCTACAAGTTAAATTTATTTGTTCCATATTAAGTAAGAATTATGTCTTTATTTATTTTACAAAATTTTAACCCATTGCGAGTAACGGTATACAAACGCCGTGAATGGGGACGAAAAAGACCGTGGCTTTGTCATATACCGTACATACTATAAATGTGTAGTAACCACGGTAAGAAAAAAAAATTTCAAAATTAGCCATCAAAATTTATAAGTGCTTGTGGTGTAGTAGGTAGAAAAAATATTTGTTTTAATTAAAATATTCAAATGTATAGGTATCAAAAACATCAAAGAAAATTTAAATTAGTTGTGGCGCAGTAAACCAAATTTTGTGAAACTTTATATCATTTATGTCAACTGAACAACAAGTTAATATTGGCTTTTCCAACTAAAAATATTATTTATTAAAAGTTTGTTGCCGTAACCGCAAGAATTCGATGGCAGCCAATTCTGTAGGCACAACCGATAATGTTCTCTGGGTGTACGTACCTGCATGATGATGAAAAGATTATTAAAATTTTAGGTAAGTGTTTTTCTGTGAATTTATTATTGTAGGTAATGCAATATGTTAATGTTTGTTTTATTTAAATAAAAGCAACGTCAGATTGTACACAATATGTGTGTTGTTACATTGGTATTTTATCGTCATTGGTTATTGTATAAAAAGAAAATTTATACCACATTCCTAAATATGCATATGGCAACAACAACACAATACAAATAAAATTTTACATATTTAGTATCCATGAAAATTTCCACACCACTTATTAGTCAACAACAACAATAGCGTTATCAATTCGTTAACAATTTTAAAAAAATAGGCCCTATAATTTAATATGAATACAATTGTCATAAACGCCAGAATTCGATTGGCAACAAATTTGGTAGCCACAACTGTTACTGTTTTCTGGGTGCAGCCAGAGAAGAGAATGATTGGAATTCAAAGAAGACATTTGAAATTTAGTTCTTAGGATGTTATTTTATTTAGAATGACCTATAATCGATAAATAAAGCTAAATTAATGCATTGAGAAGTAAAAAGAGGGTGAATGGGCTAAAACACAATCCTACACCCAGAGAAAAGATTGCTTGCAATTCGATCAAAACCATTAATATTTATTTGTAAGGATGTTATTTTAGTTGAAATAACCTATAATCTATTTATAAAACAGAAATATTGTATTGGGATTTAAAAAGAGAGAAAAAGAACTAAAAAACAATTCTATTATTGGTATTTCCAATCAACTTTAGAAATAAAATTCGTTAAGTAATTTTGTGCAGTAAATGTGAAGAGAATGTACTAAAAAATTAGTAAAGGGTAATTTTTTTGCTATTTGGTTTTTGTGTAAAAAAAAAATTGTGAAATGTGGCAATGCCAAATATGCTTAGTAATGTTTGCCATTTCACCATGAATAGACTAACAATCGAACAACGCTTACAAATCATTGAATTTTATTATCAAAATTCGTGCTGTGTGAGAAGTATTTTGCTATCGAAAATTTATCTTCAGCAACGAATTAATAATTACATTTTCAGAGATGACAGAATAAATCATCTACATATTTAGTTATTATTTTCAGTCTAACATCGACTTTCTCAATACAGGTGTCTAATAGATGATCCTATTGGTAGTCCTTGTAAATATATCTGCCGAATGTATTGACAGTATCTATTATCTTCTACACAATATTACAAAATACGAAAAAATTAACTCTTTTCAATAGCATTAATTTTTTCTTATATAATATTTATTGCTAAATCAACAGGAATACTTGGGAAAAACGAAATTACATCAAAAAATACTAATTTTTCATCATTTTCTATTTTCTTGTTAAATAATATTTTTATACCCTCCACCATATATGGTGAGGGTATATATCAGTTTGTCATTCCGTTTGTAACATGTCGAAATATAGTTTTAAGACCCCATAAAGTATATATATTCGCAATTTTAAGTCGATTTAGCGATGTCCGTCTGTCTGTCTGTCTGTTGAAATGGCGATCACGACGCGAAGACGCAAGCGGGGGTGCCTATTTTTACCCAGATTATTGAACATCCTCCCGAGCAGTTTGGTATTTAAAATGAGCAAAATCGGTTCAGCGGTTCAAAAGTTATGAGTGAAAATGTGAAGGTACCTCTAAATTTTCCATACAAATTTGTACAATTTTTCTGTATCTATTTTTTTTCTGTTAAGTAAGTAAAAATGTTATTAAGTCTTCTCTATTGTTCGATTACATTTATTGTCTTACATACTATGAGAATAATAACATTCTAAGAGCTATGTGTGTGTTACTGTAAAAACTAAATTAAAGTAAAAAGCAACATTGTTAAAATCGCTAACAGAGCAGGCCTCTGTAAATAACATTACTAAAACTAAATAAATAACATTACTAAAACTAAATAACAAAAGTTCTGTTACATAAATTGACAAAACATATGCATATTACAGCTCATGCAAAATTTAATATATACGTATATCATCTTCAGCCCCTATGGTGGAGGGTATTCAAAGATTCGGCACAGCCGAATTTAGCCCTTTTTTACTTGTTTTTAAATTAAATAAGTTTTCCATATTATCCTGAGATTTTTCCGTAATCTTCTTTTCCTCTTTGTTCAAAGAATTTTTGTTTTCTGTTATAACATACATATAGTATGTATATCTTAGAAAAATTTTATTTAACAAAATTTAAAAAAAAATCTTTCTTCAAAAACTTTCAAATTGTTCATAATTTTTCATTATAATTATTACTTATAGCCTTTTTCCACTAAGCTACATCTTACATCTTTCTTCAATTTGCTAAGATGTTAACATCTTCCCATAAGAATTATATAGGCTAAAAATTCTACATCTTTCTACATCTACAAAAGATGATGCTTTCTCATTTTGTTCCATCTTACATCTTTCGTTATTTTAAGTGTCATCACTAAAAAAATGATTTTCTTTGTGCCATCACTAGCATTGCAGAAAATAAATAGAAAAAAAATATTCAACAAAGGAAAATGAGCGGCAGATGTAGAATTTCATATTTATGTCTACCAAAAATTCTTCTTCATCATCATCTTCCAGAATGGCCTTTAATATTTAAATGTACTGCATTCTTGCAAAGCAACTACTACTCCAATTATTAATGCTTTCCCTAAATCATTTTTTATTTTTAACAAAAATTATGCGTCTTTTTCATTTATTTGTTTGACAGCTGAATAAATAACAGATAAAAGATGTTGCCAACATCTTCCATGCGTTTCACAAAGATGTTGTTCAGTGTAAAAAGCCTATTAATGAAGATGAACAATAAAGTAGCGAAATATTGAAATATAAATATAATTTTTATATAAAAAACTAACCTCAAGCTCACAGAAGCTAAAAGAAGAAGTTAATAATTACAAAAGAGTGTAAGTTAAACTGTACTATAGTATATGAGCTATTTGACTAAAAATTGTTAATAAATTTTGTTTATAATTTTCGGAAGATTTAAAATAGATTTACGCTCCTCAAGAAGTTTGAAAAAGGCAAACGAAACGTTGAGCAATAATATTAAGTAAATTGATTTTTATTTACAAATAAAAACAATTGTTGATCAAAATTTCCCGTGAGGAAACACCTTATAAATCATATACAATTTTTATCATCCCTCTCCACGGTGCTTGTGTTACAAATGATATAATAAGAATTTAGAAGTGAAATTATGGAGGTGAAGAAAATGTTGCTGTGGGTAGTGATTCGAAATGAGGCTGACAATGGCCTAGTCGCTCAGATTAAAAGTATTGCACTCCCTCTAGCGCTGATTTTCTTTCAACTTCTCCTAATTATGATCTGGAACCGGAATAAAATGAAAAAATAAAACTTGCAGATCGAAATAATATAAACCAAGTCCGTGACTTTTCGAACTTCCCTTATATGAAATGCAACACTGCTACCATCAAGTACCTGTTAATAGACTACTGTCAAATTTTGGGCAATTTCCGTCATTTACTTTGCATTTAACAGCTGTTCAAAACATACAACCTCGTGGATATTTTTTAAAAATGAAAAAAAGTGAATTTCGAGTGCTCATTAAACATTATTTTTTGCGAAAAAACCGTCAATCAAACCAATGAAAAGCTTAATAAATACAATTGGGACTCTGCACCATCGATTGTAAAAAAGTGGTAAAAAAGTGGTTTACTGACTTTCGTTGTGATCGTACATGTACAAATGACACCGAACGTTCTGGACGGCCAACTAAGGTCAATACACCCGAAAATTTTGAAAAAATCCACGATATGGTGTTGGCCGATCGAAGATTAAAAGTGCGTGAGATTGTTGATGCCATAGGCATTTCATATGGCAGTGTGGTTTCGATTTTAAGAAAGCTGTTTGCAAGATGGGTGCTGTGTTTGCTCTCAATTGACCATAAACGTAATCGTGTGACGTGTGTAGTCCCAATGGCAAAATTCCATGAATTGAGCTACGAATTGGTACCTCAATCGCCATATTCTCCGGATTTAGCCCCCAGTGACTATTTCCTATTTCCAAACCTAAAGAAATGGCTCGGTGGAAAAAGATTTAGCTCCAACGATGAAATTATTGATAAAACAAATGCCTATTTGATGGATCTCGAAAAATTATATTTTTCGGATGGGAAACAAAAACTGTTAAAACGTTGGACTAAGTATATTGAGCTAAAAGGAGATTATGTTGAAAAATAATTTTTTTTTTTTGAAAAAAACTGTGTTTCATTCAAAAAGTCACGGACTTATTGAACCGGCCTCGTATTTCATGAAATCGTCACAACTTGCAACACTTTAGCGTACCCCCTAGGAAATTCTCCCCTACTACATGTGATTTGCGTTTTACTGCTTTGAGACTGCTTTGAAGCGGTAAAAAATGAAAATGATTGTGCATTAGAGGATTTTGAAGATTCTGAACCGTAATGGATTAATATCGATGGCTTAATGTAGAAGGACCCTAACTTGATTTGTAATGAGAAAATAAGTTAGCCTTATAAAATCAGAAAACTTTGGATATAAAATGTCCATGAATGCAATTTTTTATTATATTTTTAGTATTTATTCAAGGAAATTTTGCATCAAAAGTTTTTCAGATTTTATTAAGATTATTCCCTCTGCTCTTAAGAAATTAAAAATCCAGATCGGGCCGTCCTACATTAAACCATCGATACTTTTAAAATAGAACAAATTGTTTTTTGCATTTCTGTAGTCTTAACTTGTAAGGGTCATCCTAACACACATGCATTGCTTGCATATACTAGAAATATATTTTAAGGTTTTCTCAGAGACTTCCAAATACTGTACAAGAATTCTTAAATGCTGACATAAACAAACAAAACAGTGGCATATGTAGTCAGTCTTAAAATAAATTAATTACAAGAAAATATAAATGCAACTGCAACATACATGTAAATATGTGTATAAAAAATAGGGTCGTCCAAAATTCAAATTTTCTTTTCTTTAAAATCCTAGACTTTTCAAAAGAAAAGTTTGGCCCCACCAAATATTTTGACAGGAATTTTACTCTAGTTTTCTTACTACCCTGTCCATAAGAACACAGTCAGAAAAATATATACCGTGCAAATGATGGCAAAATGTGCTTTTCCAACCCAAAATGAAACACTCAGAGAAAAAACATTGTTACAACATGCATGATCATTGCTACTGTATTTTGCTTGCTGCATTCGGGAACCTATTTATAAACCAATCAAATTATTGGGTTATAAATAGCTTCGAAATATCAATATGGTCGCTATCATCACTATTATAGTAAATATTTTATTATTCCACTATTGTCGCTTTCTATTTTATAACATTATTGGTTGTACCTATACTGTGGAAACAGAGATTCTGACTATGAAAAAATATGATAATTGTGGATCTATAAAATGCTGACAACAATCACTGAATAAAAATCGAATAAAACATGCCTTTAACATTTACAGTCTTGTCTTATTTTCATAAAAAAAATCTATCAATTCATTCAGTCACCCATGTAAAAATGATAATAATGGGTGATTTTTTAAGAGCTTTAGGATTTGATTTAAAAAAAACACATAAAATTGAAAGAAATGTATGAAATCTTTATTTGAGTCGATAGAAGGGTCTATATAATTCAATGTTTAAAGATGATTTCATGTGAATGTTGACCGCGGCTGCGCCTCAAATGGTTCATACGCTGGGTACAATTTTGGCATACTCTCTCCAATATATCGGCCGGTATCTCACAAATAAATTCTTCAATATTGGCTTCCAGTGCGTCAACCGTTGCGGGCTTGCCCCACAAAATATATTCGCACTGTAGCACTCGCCATTCACAGTAACTTTCCTGCCTTCGTCGTCTTTTGATAAAGTACGGTCCGCAAATGTTTAAAACTAACTATTTATAAAACAAATTATGGCGTATAGCTAAGATGTCAAGCAAAAATTATTTGAAGAAATTATACACTCAGAATATTATGTAGTTAACTGTTTGTAGCTTAATAAAAAAGTTTTCTGTTTCATTTAAAAATAAAGGAACATACATTTATTTTTCAAAGAAATATCTATATTAACTTTTTTATACATTTATTTGAAATAATTTACTATCATTTACCATTTTTTTCAGTTTCATTTATTTTTTTCATTTGTTTAAAATTTAATAAAAATTTACCCACAAAACGGAAACTTGTGGTTTATTTGTGTCCGTAACAGTTATTACAAATTTAAATTTTGTTTGCTGTTTGTTTCAAAAAAAATATTCAAAAAATTTCAATTTGTTTTTTTATTTAAATTGGTTGTATATATACAAAATTTTTAATACAAATTACAAGAACTTCATAAACACACATACATATACAAACACATTTACACAAAAAGCAATTACACAGTACAACAGCCAATCTGGGGGGTGAGAAATTCCAAGTCAGGGTGATGGTACTAAGTCAGTATAGTAAAACCATCAAAGGGTTTGGCGTTCGTATGTGTCAGTTTTTTTTATGACCTTTTAAATTTTTTCCTCATCTTGATGTTTTTTCGCTTAGTTGTAAAATTTTGGCAAAAACGTAGTTTAACATAACTCGAGAACCACTTGTCCGATTTTGATGAAACAAATTTAGAAAAATTAAGAATTACAATTTCTCTAATCTGTTTCTTTACCGTTTTCCTATATGTGCAACACTTTCGAAGTTAAAAATGAATGTATGAAGGGAAAAAAGTATTTTTCCCTAAAAATTTAAATATTTTTTTTTTTTAAATTCATAAAAAATCCAAAATGGAAAAAAGTGCCAAAACTAATTACTTTCGCGTAAAGTCACATAACTCATGAGCAAAAAAAGGCATAGATCATGAAAATCGATGCACGCGTTTCTCATTTATTCACAATTAGGTAAATGTATGAATTTCAAAAATTTGCTCCAGATATGCACAACATTATTTGGAGAAAACATTGACACTCACAAGCCGAACTCCCTCATATTTTTCTACTGTTCTAAAAGAGAAATATTGATGTGGCAACACTGGTTCTGTAATGTTCACATAAAACATGCATTGTCATTATACTTCTTTTCTTTCTCACACTGGTTCTGTGATTTTTGTCATTCAACAAGTGCCGACGAACGCGAACAGTAAAAGTGATTTTTCTCCAGTTTTTTAAAAGTGAACAAAACTGAACAGAATATGGAACTGTGCAAGCCAGATATAAATAGCTTTTGCTACTGCTGTGGTCAATATGTCTCAACACATAAAAAAAGGGGAAATTTCAGTACTGATTTTGTTCAAACATACGAGATGTACTTCAACCAAAATGTTATAGTGAACGAAAATTGGTTACGAAATATAGTGTGTAAAAGCTGCTACAACCGTCTAATGGATTGGAAAAATAGAAGACGTGAAAGTATGCCATTCGGTATCCCAATGACTTGGACTAATCCTGGCGAAGGTCACAATCCATTGAATTGCTATGCATGTGCGAATAAAGGAGCCGCAAAAAGGATAAGAAAATCGTATAATTACGTTGGTGTTGCAAGTGCCGCAACACCATTGCCTCATTCGGACCACATTCCTGTGCCAAAAGCTTCTAGCCCAGATATTTTCTCTTCTACGACTGCTCCGACATATCATGCACGTGATGATGCCCCTTATGAGCCATCAGTATCCAATGAGCCAATTTTAATAAATCAAAATAAGCTTGATTCAATTGTTGCCAAGTTGGAATTAACACAGCATAAATCGGAAGAGCTGGCTTCCATTTTGAAATCAAACAATTTGTTGGCACCCGGTGTGAAAGTTACAGCTTATCGAAGTCGTCAGGCAACACTCCAAAGTTTATTCCTTGTGAATGATGAAAAAACTTCTGCATATTGCCCGGATGTAGGAAAATTGATGGACGTAATGGAAATAAAATATGAAGCAGATGACTGGAGATTATTTATTGACAGTTCAAAACTCAGCTTGAAGGCGGTTTTACTGCATAAGACCAATAAAAAACCTTCAGTTCCAATCGCCTTTAGTACAGAAACGAAAGAAACATATGATGCACTGGAAAATATTTTAAAAATGGTTAACTACGCCAAACATATGTGGCGCATATGCTGCGATTTAAAAGTTGTAGCAATGCTTTGCGGTCTTCAAAGCGGCTATATAAAATATATGTGCTTTTAGTGCGATTATGACACACGATTTTCCGGTGACCAATATGCATGCCACGGATGGAAACTCAGAGAGCACAGCAGGTTACAAACGGCCAATATTATTCGTGAGCCTCTAGTGCCGAAGGAGAAGATATTGCTGCCTCCACTGCATATTAAACTTGGAATTGTTAAGAATTTTATCAAAACTGTCGCCAAAAGAGATGAAGTTTTCTTGTGTTTGAAACTAATTTACCCGAGACTCAGCGAAAGTAAAATTAAAGAAGGTAAGTTATAATATCACATTCATTTCCCCTGATTTTCCATCTTAACAAATTAATTTTTTCCAATCAGGCGTAGTAAATGGTCCAGATATACGAAAGCTGATTAAAAGTGACGCATTCAACAATATTTTGATTGACGCTGAATTGAATGCATGGCAGGCAATCAAAGAAGTAATAGAAGGCTTGTTGGGAAAGCATCGTTCTAACAACTACGATGTTTCTGTCGCAAGGATGTTAAGAGCATTCTCGGAAATTGGTGTCCACATGTCCTTGAAAATCCATTATTTACATCATCATCTGGACTACTTCAGCAAACAATTTGCTACCGAATCTGATGAACAAGGTGAACGCTATCATCAAGTTGCTATGCCATTTGAAATGAGGTAATACTGATTTTTTATTTTTTCAAACTCATTTTAATAAAACAAAAACTTACAGATATAGAGGCAAAAAGTCGCCGAGTGCAATAATTGCGGAAATTTGCTGGTGGAGTAAGCTTGTGTGGCAAGACAAGGATGATCTTGATGATAAAGAATTTTCAGGAGATGCAGAAGGGCCAACAGTGGAGTCACACATTGACATTATGTGTGGTTCAGAAACTGATGATAGCGATGAATGAGATGCCACTAGTCCCGAACAACCACCATCGAAAAAGTCTAGGCAATATTTATTAAAATAAATAAATAAAATAAAAATAAAAAATTATAAAAATGTTTACTTAATTTTTTTAGTAGTTTATGGCCAGAAGTCTGGAGTTATTGGGGAAAATTTATAAAAAAAGGCGATAAATGACACTTTTTTGAATAAAAACAAATATCAATATTCTTGTCAAAATGGGATACCTTCACTTAATTGTAAATAAAAGCAGAACGCGTTAATCGATTTCTATGATCTATGTCGCATTTTGTTTATGTGACTTTACATGAAATTAATAACACTTGATCCTTTTTTCCGTTTTGGATTTTTTATGAATTTAAAAAAAAAAATTTAATTTTTAAGCAAAAAAATATTTTTTTTTCTCCACAAATTTATTTTTACCGGCAAAACTGTTGATTATAAAGAAAAACATTATATGAACGGATTAAAGAAATTGTAATTCTAAATTTTTTTGAGTTTGTTTTAGCAAAATCGGACAAGTGGTTCTCGAGTTATGTTAAACTACGTTTTTGCCAAAATGTTACAACTAAGCGAAAAAACATCAAGATAAGGAAAAAATTTAAAAGGTCATAAAACTGACACATACGAACGCCAAACCCTTTGAGGGTTTTACTATACTGACCTAGTACCATCACCCTGACTTGGAATTTCTCACCCCCCAGACAATAATCCCAAAAATGTTCCATAGTGTTATAGCTTCATATGCATACATACATTTTGTATTGTACGAGTATATTAAAAAAAACAAAAAATACAAAAACGGAAATAATTTCAAATAAATGAAAAAAACATTTATTTTTTAAGGATTGGTGGGTAAAATTTTTACATTTATTTTAACTGATTATATCATTTGTTTCTTACGGATATGTCAGTTGGTTAATCAACATTTAAAAATAAATAACAAATGGCATTTAATTTAAATGAAAATTAAGTAGACCGATTTTTAAATGAAATATCATTTCTTTTAAATGATATTTTCAGTTATTTTAACTTACAAACTTTTTTAAGTGTAGTTATTATGTCAACAGAAGTATTCGAAAATGGCGACAGAACACTTTAAAGATTTGGGGAGATAAAATTATACCATATTCAAGGGCGTATTTTTAATATTTATAATTATTTTTTTATTATGGTTATACATTGTTGAAAAGGGTATCTGCCTAGATTCTGTTTTTTCTAAGTTTTGTACATATTGTTAGCAGAGCCGCCGATCTAGTTTTAACATCGAATTAAAGTTAAACTTATTATCTAAAAGATATATAAATCTAGCTGCCTTTTCGTGCCTATAAACAAATGGCATGCAACTCAGAAATTAAAAAAAAAATTGTAAATTTAATTAGGTTTTTTATCTTGGCAGTTTTGCGTTTCTTATTAAACAAAAAAATAATTTACGTGATTTGTCAAACAAAATCTCTTTACAATCGGTATAAACGATTTGGTTTTTCACAAAAAAAAACGAATTTAAGAATTAATAATTTTAAGTGCTCAATGCGCCTATTAATTCTTGCCTACATTGAAAGTAGTAAGAATCTGTTAAGTGCAGGCGCGGATTCAGGAGGGGGGATAACGGGGTTTTTCCTCCCAACTCGATTACGAATCCCAAAAAAACTACGGTTTCTATAAATAATATACATATTGTCTTTGAGACCACTCTTAAACACATCTGCCTCAACAACTTGTGCAAGTAGAAATGATAAATTTGTTCTTTGTTTTGAATAAAAATTGCATTAAAACGGTTTTTGTATCATGTTTTTTAATTTTATTTAGTTTTATTTAGTTAGAGATACACCTTTTCTATATTAAGGCATCGATATGTACTTTAATTTTTTTTTAAAGATTAGCTTACTTAATTGAGCACTTTTTTTATTTTAAACTTTTTTTGGTTTAACAGAGACAACAGTTGAATTAGTTTAGTTTTAATTTATATAATGACGTTGAGAATGTTTAAGACCTATGATGGATAATGTACAAAATTTACATGTAAAAAAAGATTTTGAGATTTTTTATAAAGATTCTGTTATGAAAGAAACAAAAATCGTAATGCTTCACTGATAAGAAATTTATTTTTAGAATGGAAACCAAAATTAGTTAAAAAACGGTGTATCTTCTAATCTTACTCAATTATGACACCTTATTTTTTTTTTAATTTTTATTTTTTGAACTTTTATTTAACACTAATTTGGAATATTTTTTCAAAACTAATTTATTTAAACTGTTTTGTTTTTCATATTAATTTTTTATTGAACAATACAAATTAAATTATTAATTTAATTATTTATTTTTGTTTTTGCAATATATGAATTTTTAATTTATATGAAAAGACTGATTGATTATATTGTTTTTTTGTTTTAAATTTGTTTGTAAAGACAAGTTATTTAAATTGTCGTACGGAATTCATTTTTATATTTTTAGTCTTGTTTCCATAGGATTTCATAGTAGCGACTGGCAAGTAAAATATTTACACTTGTGTTTTACCAGTCTCTTAGAATTAAATAATATTTTATATTCACCTCAAAAAATTTGTTCACTATAAAATTTATTTTTCAGCATTAAAAATTTTTTTAGACAACAAAATTTATTTCCAAAAAGTTTTTCACCTAAAAAAATTTTTTTACGTTCTTAATTTAACTTATAAAGTTTTTTACATTATTTGTATCAAAAACAGTAGAGAAAATTTTTTTAGGATATCGAAGATTCGGCGCAGCCGAATTTAGTATTTTTTTACTTGTATAATACATCATATTTTTTGCTTTGATGTTTTACAAAGATTCATTCATTATATTCATTCATTCATATATAGTCGAGGGTATAAAAAAAATCAAAAAAGTCCCCCCCAAAAGCTTGAGCTGGATCCGCCCCTGGTTAAATGTTACTAAGTTTTTACGAAAAACTACCTGTTTCCAGCAAAAACATACAACTAATATTAAAAAAATTCAGAAATCGGTAATACCAAAGCTTAAAAATTGTTTGGCAGAAGTCGAACAGAACTGTAAAAGTGTTTCTTGAAAGAAATGAAGAGTGGTTAAATACAGAATTTTTTAATACTTTGCTAGCAACAGTTAAGTCCTTAAACTCTTTACAAAAACAAGGAAAACTATGCTGCTCTTATCAGACATCGTCAAAATCAACAAAAAAATGTAAAAATACTTCCTTATGTAAAGATAATGGATTAGATAATTTTTATGATGCGTATACCCAAGGACTGTGGTCGATTGGTGAAGTAGATGAAGCAAAAATTATTGAACTACTGAGGTTTTTTCAAAAGCCAAAAAGAAGGAGGTTCTAAAAACCCCGCAACAGTCTGAAATAACTAAAGCATTTGATGAATTGGAGGCATTGAGTGTGTATATTGATTTAAATTTAACAAAAGCTCAAAACAAGTATTTAAGACATCTTTTTTTGGAAAGAAAATTCCCTATATTTCCATCATGCTATAAAATTCAGCAAGCAAAACAAAGTTGCTATTAACCCCCAACATTAATAGAAATTACAAATACGTATGCTAAAGTAAATTCTTTACAAGATCTACTTGATCACAAAACAGCCATGATTCTAATGATAGAGTCTGTGGAAATAAAAAATCTTCAAAGATTAACTCTGTACTGTAAATGGGGATGTGATGGTTCGTCAGGACAAAGTGATTATATAAACAACCATTTCCCGAGGAATCTACCATAATTTCTGATGCTAATGCCCTTTTTATGGCATTTTCCATCACTTTAGCCAAAACTTCCGGCGATAGGTCTTCACATTCTTGACGGATATTGTCTTTAAGAGCTGCAAGAGTCTGAGGCTTGTTGACATAAACCCACGACTTCAAAAAGCCCCACAAAAAGAAGTCTGGAGCGGTCAAATCAGGCGATCTTGCTGGCCAGTGCAAATCGCCAAAACGGGAGATTAGGCGCCCGGGAAATGCATCCTTCAGCATATCGGTTGTGGCACGTGCAGTGTGTGGGGTTGCACCGTCCTGTTGGAACCACATGTTTTCCAATCCCAATTCATCAAGTTGCGGCAAAAATAACTCGTTGATCATTGCTCTGTAGCGCTCACCATTCACAGTAACCGTTTGCCCAGCGACGTCTTCGAAGAAAAAAGGTCCGATGACTCCTCCAGCGAAAACAACACACCATACAGTGACTTTGAGCGGGTGTAATGGCTCTTCGTGGGTTACACGCGGATTTTCAGTGCCCCAGAATCGTAAATTTTGCTTGTTTACGTACCCGCTAAGATGGAAATGGGCCTCATCATGAAATTCACGTTGTGCCAAAATCACCGACCGATTATTGCTCAAATAAATAGTCACCAATATTCCGCGTTCTGGAGCAGTGTAGCGTAACATTGTTTATTAACGTGTATTTCGCATGTGTTTACTACACAAATGTCAAAACAGAACTGACATTAGGGGCCAATCGCAAAATTTATAGCATTTTCTGATAGGAGGATTACTTTTGCGCCACCTTGTAGACCAAACTGAACATGTTTGACAGTAACATGTTACACGAAAATAGACGAGCTACCAAAAACAGTGTTGCCAAAAAGAAAGTTCCTAAAAAATCTCCCTTATATAATCATTTTCAACATTATAATTTACACTTAGCAATTCATTATCGAAAAAATTCATTGTCAAAAAGATTCTATATATTTTTTAATTCTTTTCAGTAAAATCAATAATAACCTTTTTTTAAGTATGTTTTTTTAATTTATTTCTTGTAAAATAACGACTATCTTTTGGAAAAAGTACTCAGAATATTAATAAGATTTTGTATTTTTTAAGAAAAATTCTGTAGAACCCTTACGAAAAGGTTTATTATACAAAATACAATTTTTTAGAAATATATCTAACAATAACGTATTTTTAGATTCTATGGACTTTTCCTTAAAGTAAAATTCTCAGATTCTGAAAATTGTTTCATAGATAAAAATTCATATATTCTTAAGAAACACTTAGATTCTAAAAAATTTTTAGATTCTGAGGACATGTCGTCATGGAAAATACTTAGATTCTAAGACCTTTTTCTAGTAGGAATATTTGTAGATTCTAAGGACTTTTTCTAAAAGAAAAATTCTGAGACTCTAAGAACTATCTAAAAAATCTTAAAATATAAGTTTTTTCTATTATTTTATAAACAAAGTCCTTAGAACTTAAAAATTTTTGTTCAAGTATTTTTCTTTAAAAAGTCCATAGAATCAAATTTTTTTATTAGGACAAACATTTATTAAAGAAATATCCTTGACTTTAAAGAACTTGTTCATAGTTTCGAATCATAATATAACTGTAGGGATTATGGTAAAATTATGGTTATTTTATTATCATAATGTGATAACTATATTATAGTACGACTATGGTTGGCAATCGAATATGGTTGCCCCAGTCATGTTTTTTCTCTGCTTGAACATTATTAGACAAAAGTGTCAGCTGCTTAAAATGTCTGGTAATCTAAAAATAGATTTTCCAAATCTAATTTATAAAAGTTAATTTGTAATTGTTTTTGTCATGTCGGGATTCGAATTCAGGTCGTCGGGTTGTCATACGAGACATATAATATTAGAGATATAAAACCCTGATTGAGTGATAACTGCTGGCTTACCATTAGCTACGCTAATATGACAGCACTGGTATATAAAGTTTATTGGAAAAAATTGCAACGTTGGAAAAACGGATATCCAGTGATCTGCCAGTAATTGATTATTTTGACAACTGTATTTGTATTACGTATGCATCCTGGTTAATATGAACTGGTCTTATGTTGCATGAATTTAAGCACAAGTGTTCCTTTTGTGCATATAAACGAATGCATATGTATATAAACGAATGCATGGATCGAATGTTGCAGAGCAACGTAGATGCAATTGAAAGACATTTGACCAATACGAAGAATTTCCATTTTCTGAAAGACCAAGAATTTTTTAACAAAATTGTATATTTTTTAACCATTCATCTAGCCTAATGTTTATGTAATGTAATTGGTTGTGTGTAAAATCTTCTTATATTTTCTACTATTGCACTCACACGTAAAATAGATATACATATATTCGACAATAATACATATATATATATATATTTATATCTTTATATATATATATGTAACGTATGTATGTTTAGTACAATAATATATGTATATAGTCAGTGTATATTTAATTACATACATACATACATACATACATACATACATACATACATACATACATACATACATACATACATACATACATACATACATACATACATACATACATACATACATACATACATACATACATACATACATACATACATACATACATACATACATACATACATACATACATACATACATACATACATACATACATACATACATACATACATACATACATACATACATACATACATACATACATACATACATACATACATACATACATACATACATACATACATACATACATACATACATACATACATACATACATACATACATACATACATACATACATACATACATACATACATACATACATACATACATACATACATACATACATACATACATACATACATACATACATACATACATACATACATACATACATACATACATACATACATACATACATACATACATACATACATACATACATACATACATACATACATACATACATACATACATACATACATACATACATACATACATACATACATACATACATACATACATACATACATACATACATACATACATACATACATACATACATACATACATACATACATACATACATACATACATACATACATACATACATACATACATACATACATACATACATACATACATACATACATACATACATACATACATATATGTACTTATATTACACATACGCATAATACAAGTATAAATATCTATGCGGACTGTTTATGTATTATATAAACATAAGATGCTGGAATATGGTGACATGACAGAACTCCAACGGACCTTATCCCAATTTCCGGTTTTGGGGGTTATCTTTCGGACGATTATGGGATATCGCTAACTAATGTTCTTCTATATACGAGGGCGGTCATAAAATTAATCGTATAACGTATAGATGGCGGCAGTAGTTTGAAAGAAATTGCTTTTGTGAAAAGTGACAGTCTTATTAAAAATTCACTCAAAAACAAATGAACTGGAATTTAGAAAAATTAACTTATTTAGAGGAAAAATTTTTTTACTACTGAGAAGTAAATTTTTATTAGAAAACAGTAAAATTTCCTCCTAATTAGTTCATACATAATCTAAAATTGTACTTTTAGTTAGGAAATGTTTCCTTGGTTTTAAAAAAAAATTATTTTATTTAAGTTCATTAGATAAATTTTTTTTACTAAAAACTAGGACTTAACTCCCCAAAAATAAGAAAATATTTTCTAACAACAAGTTAAATAGCACTTCTTTTAAGTGAAAATCATCCTTATCCTGCTTCTATGGTAAACGTAATATATTTTACCATATATTTTAAAGTACTTTACACTCATTGAGTTGGTATTTTCCCACCTTCGGAGGACTTCCGCTTTGTGAGGACACTGCTCTTAACAAGCTTTTTGCTATACAATTTTGTCTTAAAACTAAATTAAATTATACTAAATTCATGTATTTAAAATATAAATTATATTTCATTAGCAAAAAGGTAAACAAATTAAAAAAATGTACTGCAGGATATCCTGAAACGTAATAAATTGTGACAAAGTCAGATCCTTTTCGTAGATAATTAACGGTTCTGCTTGAGAGAACCACCAAAAGGGACGCCCTACGTGACACACTGCATCTATGGCTGGGGGTCCTTTTTCTTCTTAATTTAACTAATAAAAGGAAATTGTTGCAAAAATACACAATATCACAGTTACATTTCTTCTTATTATTGGAAAATGGAAAAGTCAAACGTTTATTTTATGGGATTTTTAGCTTAAATTTTATTTGACATATACTAATTTAAACTTTTTTGTTATTAAGTGAAAAAAATAGTTCGATAAATATAAAGTTTAATAAGCACTATGTCAATTATAGGAAAGCTATTATGCCGTGATGTATAAAATGTGTCTGCGATATTTTGCATTGTAGTCAACAAACAAATTTATTACATAAAAAAGTAAATTCGAAATTTTTACCCTTTGCTAACAAAATTTTAAAATATATTTTAAGCTACTTTAAAGTTCAATAATTAAGACTGTTAAGATTAGAGATGGGCACGTGAGAGATTTTTGACTCACGCTCACGCACGATTACGAATCAACAATTACAATCATGCACGATATTTTTTTTAAATGGTTACTTTAATTCCTTTTATTTAATAATATTTTTTCTTGAAAATTAGGAAAACTAACTAGTTTGTTATTAATTGATTGTTTTTTTTTTTGGAATAGAATATTAAAAATAATTTAAACGTTTTCCAACAAAAAAAACCTATACCAAATTTAGGTATACCTAAAAACTGAATTTGGAAACGGCTTTCTAAAATTTAATTAATTTTACTACTCGCGAACAAACAATGAACACACATTAAGCTCAAGTACTTTCTCGATTTAAGTTAGACACATTTTTTGAACTTAATGGGAGTAAATTATGTCCTTATTTTTTTTAACTAAACTTAATTTTATTACATTTGAGTATGCAAAAACTGAGATGTTTTAAATTTTTATTTAATTGACTTGTTTTTTTTTTCCTAAAATGAAGAAATATTACTTAGGAAAAATATGAACTATTTCTCAGTATATAAACTATTTTGTTTTTCCTTAGGAATTATTTTTATTCTTTTTAAGAAAATTTTTCTAAGTTTTAATAAAATTTTACTTAAATTGAGGACAATTTATAAACTATTTTGAAAGAAATTTTTGATTACATTTTAGTTCATGTCTTTTTTGAGTGTATGTTTTAAGTTTCAAGGCGACATGTTGTTAAGTATTTTTTTCTCAAGTCATACAAAATAAATGATCTCAGTGAATTTGTAAACATGGAAAAAATTGGCCAAAATCAATGAATTAAAGTTAGAACTGCTTCATTACAAACCATAATCGCCAGATCTAGCTCCTTCCAATTATTTTATGTTCAAAAATTTTAAAACTGGCTCGGTGGTAAAAGATTTGCGGTTGATGGCTATTTAAAGGAGTTGTACAGTTCGTACTAAAAACAGGGTATCGAAGCTATTGAATGTCGCTGGGAAAGTGTATCGTACTAAAACGATATTATGTTGAGAAATACAGAAAATTTTCCCAAATTTGCTGTATTTTCTTTGTTAGGTCGGCTTATTTTGCGACCGCCCTCGTATGAACAAATACAATTAAAAAAATATTTGGGTCATAATCCCGTCAGAAACGGTTTAATAGCCCTTGGTTTAGTGATCGTAAACGGTCGTAACCCTATTTCCTTTTGTCCGAAAGTATTTCAAATATAATTCCAAACCCGAATGTTGGGATAATGTTCGTTGGAGTAATGTCGGAGTACCCTGGAAAAGTATTATATTTGAGAAAATTTTTGTTAATTCAAGTTTTGCATACGGTCAGCAAAAAACTAAATTCATTACGCCTAACATAAAACCAGCATGGTTCAGTGGTTCTCCATTTCTCCTTGGTAGATATATACATTTATACGAGTATATAGGTATACTAGGGTGGTCCTTATTTTGTAAAATTACGAATTTTTAACGGAACTTCCAATAAAAATGCTCATATTTACTTTAAAATATATTGCGTAAAAAAAGGATTATCGCATATAAGAAAGGCGCGGCACATCCACACTGAAATTTGGAAAAGTGATTTTATGAAAAAAACTGACGTTTAGCAAATATCCTCATAGCCATTGATAACTTTTTTGTTAGCCGCAGCCGGCGCCAAACCTATCGGCTTAAACCGGCTAAACCACTTAATGCATACATAGCATATTTGCCTGAAACACGAACATAGGTTGAACAAGTTAAGATCCTAGAGTCGGCCACTATCACAGTATTATTTGGGTCATATTCTGGGAAGGAATTTTAATTATTAAGGACAATAAATATAGTGAAATTTGAATAATGAGTGTAATAAAAAGTGGGTCGAGATCTAATAGTTTTGGGAGCAACAAACATCAGCACAGGCCTGGTGGTGCTCTTGAAAATTTATACGTTATAAGGCTTTGTTGCCGGGTTTATTGTCAAAAGTTTGGCCTTCAATTTGGTCTCGAGTTCTAGCAATTTTATGCCGATAAAACTACGAAATAGCAATAAAATTTTTTAATTTAAATTTAAAGGCAGATTCTGAGCCAAGCCTGACTTTTTTGTCCGTATTGTAATTATCTGCTGGTTGAAAAAAGTTATATATGTCCCGAGCAAGGAATTGCTTAAAATCGCTTTTGCCAATACTACTTAAACTCAACACATTCAAGCTCATATAGAACCTGTTCTAGGCTACTCAATCAAACTATAGACCGATTTTAACAATGTTCTATAGGATTTGTCCATGGGAAATACAAACTAATGTAGTGAATTTCATTTAATTAAGTTTGCGTACAAGAGTCGTTCACTTGAAATGGACTCACTGATCACTGATTGTTATACCATAAGGCCCGTTATTCTTGGTAGTTAAAAACACCAGCACAAGCTTAATATAGTTTGTTCCATAGAGTAGTGCAGGATAAAAAATTATAACAAATCTACGAGGCCTCCAATGTTGTTTAGGCCACAGCAAAATTTCGTGAAACCTGATTGCATCCCCATTAGGAGAATTATTTATTCTTTACAATTGAATCAGAATTTATTTTTAAACCTTTAAATCACCACAAATTTTCCATTGATTATTGTTGTATTTGTACTGCATGAGCAACCAGAATGGATGGTTTTATAATTTCATTGTGTATCAGAGCAGCCTTCAAGCAATATTTTGAACCATCTATGAAGAAATGCTCTTCATTTACATCGTACGGTGTTTACATCGCATCATATAAACCATTGATGTTATCGAAGAAACCTATGTTCTCTTTAAAAAAACGGTAAAAGCGCCTTATATCTGTGCAAACAATTTTGCTTTTTCTACGATAAATCCAAATCACGAATTAAGTCATTCAGTTCACAAATGCGAAATTAAATATTTTTCGTCCATGATAATGATGAACTCTTGGACAAATTGGCAAAGGGTTATTGCTGATACGGAGAACTGGTTTGGACACTGATGACATGTCAGGATATTTATACTTTGCTAGTTTTTTTTTGCATTTACATTGACCAAATAACCAAATACATGATTTTTCTGCTCTCTCCATAACATTGCATTAAAAATGGAAAGTATACTTCTTGACCAAGTGACAACTTGTACAGTTTTGCGCTACACGCGTGTATATATATAACAAATTCGAAAAAGAATTAAATGTATTCCAATATGGTATACTTATAAAGAGATCGAACGAGAGACAGTGAGAGTGAGAGTTTTGTTTTTAGAGCATAAAAGAAACACCAATATGTATTAGACTCTACACCTGACCAAGAATTGGATTAATACCATAAGAAATATATTGTATTCTTGAATAGGTGTTATTTCTAAGACCAAACGGAATGAATTTTATACTAAGCGTGTGTTATTTTAAGCTAAGCAGAACTGAAATTAACACCCTTTAGGTCTTATTTTCCATACCATACGGAATGAATTGTATACTAAATGGGCGTTGATTTTAATCTAGGTAGGACTAAAATTAACACCCTTTAGGTATTATTATCAATACTCAATGGAATGAATTTTATACTAAACCGGTGTTGATTTTGATCTAGGTAGGACTAAAATTGACACCCTTTATTTATAAAATTTCACTGAAAATAAATGAAACAAATTTAATTTTGAGTTTTGTAATTTTTTAATTTATTTTTTATGTAATAATAAATTATTTAAAATTAGCCTTACTCTATAATATCCGGTGTTAATAAATCAACCGAAATCAATTACGGCACCGTGCCGATCTCTAAATTGTGGTTTTCTGCCTTCTACGTCGATGTTCAGCTTGTTTACAACTAAAGTGAAAAAGCTGTATTATAAAAGTATTTAACTGTATTATAAAAGTATTCAATACTTACTTGAAATTACGATCCTATTTGAAGTGAAATCCTCAGTTTGTGGTTCAACAATTTTTTCAATGGAAAATTTCCACCAATTTTTAATTTCACTAATATTTTTACACTTTTCTTTCAATGACTTTCCAACTATTAAACCGCGTTATTTTAAAATAGATAACTTTAACACCTTCATCGGTATTAATTGTAAGAAATAGAGAAAAAGAAAGAGTGTTTTAAACCAAAGCAAGTAGTGTACTGTGCGTACACTACCTTGGAGTACACTACCTTTAGTGTACTTTTACTGTACTGGACGTACACTATCTATATTGTACTGTACGTACACTAGCTTGGAGTACACTACCATTAGTGTACTGCACGTACACTACATTTCGTGTACAGATGGTGTACTGTACGTATACTATCTTGGAGTACACTATCTTTAGTGTACTTTAATAACCCCCAAAAAACAAAATTTAACTTTCGATGCTCCTTAAAATTTGTAAATAATTTCCGATTTTCGATAGGAAATCAGCTTTCTAAGGACTTAATAGTGATCAAGTCTTCTTTTGTTTGGTTTAGAATTGATAAACAATAACAACGAAGTAGTCTGGCACAAACAAAATTTAAAAATTCCATGTATATGGCAATCTGTTCCGATTTTCTATATCCCATACCTTTTTCACCCTTGGTACACTTATTTACATATATATGATACAGATAAAATGAACACAATTATATTTTCATCAAAAAATATAAAATAATAATAATATTTCAAAACCATATAATATATACTTATAATACTTTTTAATGTTTTTTTTTTCAATTGCAACACAGTTTGAATTGTTGCATAAAATGAAGAATTAATGTTGTACTATAATCTAAAAAAAATATTGTTAGTTTTTTCCCAAAATGTATGTGTTTTTTTTACTTTCAATTTGTTGCATACACAGAAAAAAAAAAGTAGTAATGGCAAATGATTTTAACCTTATCCCAAATAGAATTTACATTCGGATCGTTCCCAATAGCAGTTTCTATTTGTTACGACAACAAAAGTGCTGTTACCTCAAAAACAATTCGGCAAATGCAGAAACCGTTTTAGCAAACGAAATTGTCTTTGCCCCAAATACAATTAGGCAAATACAAGAATTGTCTTACCAAATGCAATTGTCTTTGTCCCAAATACAATTCGGCAAATACGGGAATTGTCTTACCAAATGCAATTGTCTTTGTCCCAAATACAATTCGGCAAATACGGGAATTGTGTTACCAAATGCAATTGTCTTTGTCCCAAATACAACTCGGCATATGCAAAAACAGTTTTTTAATTTTTAGATTTTATTTTTATTTATAAAGAACACAACGAAAAAAATAAAATTAAAAGTTTTTCATAAATACAAGAAATTGTAAATACAAGAAATAGTTTTTCATAAATACAAGAAAACGTACAATACATCTAAATAATACATAGTAATAATAATAACATATCACTTATTTGCAGCAGTAACATTGAATTCTGAAAAAGGCACAATCGTCGCTGTTCTGTATTCCGAGCGAAATTGAAAAATTATTTTTGATTAAATGCTAAGCAAAAAATTTGTTCGTTTTTAATAAAACTACCATTTTTTCTGCTGAATAAAACGAAAAAAAATATTCGGAAGTTGAATACACAACAACTAAACCGTTCGGAAATTTTCAATTCCGAATATTTTTTGCGGATTCGGAATACAGAACAGCCCTGAATATTTTATTTTATTCGCACAACTGTGCTACCATTATTTAAGAGGACGGCTTTACAAGGTAACGAAAATTTTTCAATTTTTTCAACATAGTAACAATTAAGTGATCTTAAAATAATATGCGATTGAAATTTTTCTGAAAAATTGGTTTCCATTTCTTGCCCGATTACATATATTTGATCTGTAGATTGATAAAATATATGTAATATGGTTAATAAAGCATTTTGTAATTTTATAATATCTCCTTTTTCGTAACAAACACCTTTAAATGACAAACTGGGTACTTCATGGCCGTTTGTGAAGCTACAGGACAAATTGGTATAATATTCTAAATCTGATAAATCAATATTTGAAATGTTTTCTAGATTTAACAAATTATTTGAAAAAAAAATTGTTCATAATTAGGTTTTTTGAAAAGATGAGGCTTTGCTTAATGGCTAAAGTGTACACTATGTTTTTCCGCGAGGTTATAATATGAGCGTATTTCTTGGAAATAGCATGTTTACTTTCAAATCTGAAACACCATAAATTTCTCAGAGGACCCAATTTCCGAATGATCGTAGGATAGTGTGTCATAAAATGGTACTTAGCCTTTAAGGTCTCATCAAAATACTCCTTGAAGAATTTGTTATGTTCAGAAATTAATAATTGTAAATCTGTTAAAATTGATTCATCAAAATATTCTAACAAAACGGTATCAACTATTTGAATAAAAACAATCAAAAATTTGTATACAGGGTCAGATTCATCAACTAAATCGCCGATTAATAGCAAAATCGTATCTAAAAAGAGTTGCATCTGTGCCGCATTCATTTTAATATTATTATGTTGAATATGACTTTTACTTATTGGTGGACTAATGTTTTCAATCTTTATTCTATTGTATTTGAACAATTGCTTTCTGCAGTTAAATGCCTCCAAACTAAAGATTTTTTTTTTATATATAAAATAGTTGAGAATTTTTGGAATATTATATTTTGCAACCCCCAGGAAAATGTCATGCATAATTGTCGGTAACGTGGAAATTGGACAAAGAGTTCCATATAGAATTCTCTTGAACAGATGTTTCTCTATTCGATTTTTCCAATTCGCTCACATATTTAATTTTATTTCTTAGTTTTTCTGGATCTTCTACATAACTGCTTTGACATTCTTCTTTAGAAGAAGTACAAATTTTACAAAAATAATTGCTATTAAAGGATTTTTGAAAACCCAAAACTTCATTGAGACCTAAGTTATCGCCCAATATTTGGCCAATGTGAAAGTAAATTTTTTTAAATGTACCCATGCAATATATTGTTATGCCGTTGGTGTAGAGATCTTCAAGTATATCAATAAGCCCATGCAAAGTGGCATGGTTTCCAAAGTAACTGATGTCTTTAGCGTTAAGAAAGCCAGCTACGAATATATTACTTAATAAGGACAATTGATGCTGTGGAATAACTGGAACTGAGAAATAAATACCACACGCGGAGTACTGACGTGTGCCAAGAGGGTCATTTATTTGAAAATCGTCAAAGTAGAGAAATATTGGGAAAACGATCTTTTCACCAAAATTTTGAGCCTTTGACTGCCACAATTCCCCTTTTATGAAGTGGTTCAATTTATTTGATGAAGTTATTGAATTTATATTCTCAAGGGTAAGCTGCAATATATTTGGCGATTCAAAATATTTTTGGAGTTGATATTTTACAGAGCAAAGGCAACCTTCTACGACATTTTCTTTAAAAGTTGGATGCCCACATACAAAAACTTCATCTAATTCCTTGGATATGGTAAATAATTTTGGTAGCTGAAACAAATCTAACTCCTCTATTTTTTTAAAAAACCTGTATTCAGTAGAGATACTCTGGATCGGATTTTTCGCATACTCTAATAAGTCCTTATATAAATTTTGCATATCAAGTTCAATAAAAGGTAAGAATTGTTCAAAGGCTTCCACCAAAGGTCCGGTTATTTCGCTGACAACATCATTTAGGGTAGAAGGAATATTGTTGCGAGCCATATTAGGTTTTGCATGAAGTTTAAGTGCAAGTTGTATAAAATTATAAATTATTCTTTTTCTTATTTCTGCTACGTCAACAATTTGCGCAGTGTTTTGAGTTCTCACTTGTTCAGTAGGGCTGGTTGGTTGTGGCTGGATAGTCTGGTGGTCTGAAGTATCAAATTTTTGATTGTTTTTAGTCTCTATTCGCGATTTTTTGCAGGTATGATCCTCATCATGTTCAATAATTTTGTTAAAATCATGACTAGTAATATGATACTTAAATTTAAAAAAGTTTTGAAAACCTTTGTTGCAGTTGTTATACTGGCATAAATACTTAAATGTAACAGGCGTCTTATGAAAATTTCTTAAGTGTTGTAGGAACTCTTGGGATTTAGTAAATATACGACTACAAATTGAACAAATATGTGTGGGATTTTTTGCTAAATTTCTAATATATCTATTTGACATTTTTAATTTTGTTTATAATATTTTGCACTTTGGCAATTTTTTCTAAAGATGGAATCTCGAAAATATACTCTTGTAAAAAAACCCACACATATTTGCTTTTAGCCGAATACTTCAAATTGAAAGTAAAACATATTTTAATTACTAAATCGACAGCTCGAAGAAGTGTCTCTACTTTGTAAGTTAAATCATTTACTGTAACATAAAACTCCGTTAATTTGTTAACATCCTCACCAATTACGAAAATTTTAGGTTGAATGGTCGACTGCTCTTGGAAGGCAAGTTCCCGTTGGTCGTCTTTTTTTTAATAAAATCATTTATATTGAATAAGTGAACAATCATGTCACTTTGAGCATCGGTTATGGACGGCTTTAAAGTTTTGTTTACACGAGGCGGAAGAATTATCGAATGTAACAAGTAGAAAAAGTAGAAGTGCTTAGCATCTAAAAAATAACAAAAATTAATGTTAGATATTTTTTTTTAAGATATACCTTACTTGTATCTGTTGCCGTTTTCATTTTCTCTAGGTATTGCATGTTGAATTTGTCTTTTATATAAATTGGTAGAATTCGCTAAGTCATCACATTTTCAAGAACTGACATTAGCTCAAACATGAGGTTTCCTTTGCCTGGATGCAAGGTCTCAAAATCGATGTCAATCAATGTGTAACCACTTGGATCTTTGTATCTAGGCCAATCGTTCAGGAAAATTGGTATTGATTCTTTATTTTCCTTCATTCGTAGGACTGATGTAGCTTTCCAATGGGTTTGTATATCATTGGGGAAATTGTGTGCCAACCATTTTTTTTCCCTCGAATTCACTGACTTCCAAGGGACTGTCATCGGAAATATCATTCACCCTGTATAATTTAGCTGGAGCTAGATTTTCAATATTTTTCCTTTTATTTCTTTGGTTGTAGTACCGGTCGTACAATTTACCAGAAGCGTTCTTCTTTTTATATCGTGGTACATAATATGTTGTCTCGCATTCGGTTGGGAAAAGCTTTGTTATGGACACTGCTATATTTTCCATAGATTTAGCGTCCAATTTAATGTTGTGGAAAACACAGTGGTCCACAATTATTCGAACTATCGAAGTTTGTTCCAGCTCGCTTAATGAGTTAACGGCAAAATACTTTGAAAGAATATCCTTTCCATCTACTGTTTTTTCCAATATCTCTTTCACATTGAAGTCCCAATTGGTTGATGCAGGGGAATAAACCCATTCTTGGGAGCTC
The DNA here is from genome assembly GCA_949748255.1 of Eustalomyia histrio. Lineage (NCBI taxonomy): Eukaryota > Metazoa > Arthropoda > Insecta > Diptera > Anthomyiidae > Eustalomyia > Eustalomyia histrio. Next base: position 144,862,063 of record OX456523.1, read on the forward strand.
GTTGAACTTAAAAAAGTTCGATCAGACGCACTGCATAATAATGGCTCGTACTAAAACAAAAACAATTTTAAATTTTCTTTTTTAATTAAAACATATTTGGAAATTGTACATATTTGTACATATTTGTCAATTGTATTTCAGAAATAGTCAATTGTATTTCAGAAATAGTCAATTGTATTTCAGAAATAGTCAATTGTATTTCAGAAATAGTCAATTGTATTTCAGAAACAGTCAATTGTATTTCAGAAGTAGTCAATTGTATTTCAGAATAGTCAATTGTATTTCAGAAATAGTCAATTGTATTTCAGAAATAGTCAATTGTATTTCAGAAATAGTCAATTGTATTTCAGAAATAGTCAATTGTATTTCAGAAATAGTCAATTGTATTTCAGAATAGTCAATTGTATTTCAGAAATAGTCAATTGTATTTCAGAAACAGTCAATTGTATTTCAGAAATAGTCAATTGTATTTCAGAAATAGTCAATTGTATTTCTGTTTCTGTTTCTGAATTGACTATTTCTGAAATACAATTGACTATTTCTGAAATACAATTGACTATTTCTGAAATACAATTGACTATTTCTGAAATACAATTGACTATTTCTGAAATACAATTGACTATTCTGAAATACAATTGACTATTTCTGAAATACAATTGACTGTTTCTGAAATACAATTGACTATTTCTGAAATACAATTGACTATTTCTGAAATACAATTGGAAAAGGTATAATTGTATTTGACGAAAAAAGCATTTACAAAATTTTCTGGAAGTAAAAATACTACAACAAGGGGCTCATGTGAATTTTTTCATTAGCATTAGTTTCATTTTAATGCCAATGAAATCGTCAATTAATTGCTCCAATTAAATTTAAATTAATGAAATGAAAACAAACTGCGACGAATACTAATTGCACAACTGCAAAGAGTATTTGTCATAACTAAATTTTTTTTGTGTGCATTTACATTTTATTGTTGTTGTTTCCATTACAACGCATATATTTGCGGAAAATAGGCTTTATAATATAATATAAAAAAAACAAAGTAAATTATATAAAGTTTATATAATTACCTTTGGTTTTTTTATAATGTTTTAAGAAATATTTTTTTTCCATATGTATAAACACACTCACTAAATTACTTACCTTATTTTCCATACGCCACTTATTGAGATTATACCGAAAAATAATTTTTTCGCCAATTAGGCTTCTTTTATTAAAAATTTCATTGATGTCACTTAGTTCCATAACTTTTAATTTTTCGTACGTGTTTACACCACATTCTACTAAATTTAATACCGTTTCGTCACTTACACCCCATGCCTTTACTAAATCAAATATTTCTAATTCCAAGACATTTGATTCAAAAATTTCCACTGCATTGGGGTGGTCTTCCATATTTTTTTTCGCACGTGGTTTTATTATCACAAACTAGATGCAAATGAACGAGAGACAGCGATCAAACAACACAACAAAATTAACTGCGGATTGCATTTGAAAAGACAAGCCTACTGTTTACACAACAACGATCCGCATTTGGCGTAAATAATTTATTTCATGTAATCTCAAAAAAAAAACATTTGGTTTTACTAAATTGCTGTTGATATGCATTTTCAAATGCAATCACATTTAATTTAATGAAAATCGAATTTGGATCAAATTATTTTGCTCTTGATTTATGCCAACTGCAATTTTGCTGTTGCGATAAGTACAGCGCATTCGCCGCAACTTTTTGTGGTAAATACAATATCATTTAAATCAACTACTTTTCATTTGCGACAAATAAAAATCAATCAACTGCAAAAAGTATTTGTTATAACAACATTTTTTTTTTCTGTGTACAAGTGTCCATATTTTTTCGAACATGACTGTTTATTTTGATTTTTACATGAGATGTTAGTTTCCAAAATTTTTCAGAAAAAATAATATATTAAAATCAAATAGAAAAAAACATTATATTAAAAAGAAACTGTTTTGAAAACTTTTTAAATCAAATATGATTCTATTTATTTTTAAATTTTACTTTTAACTAGAATCATATTTAGTTTAATAAGGTTCATACTTAATTTAAAAATGTTTTAAAGAAAATCTTAATTCAATTATGGTTAAATATTTGATTTAACTATGATTTTAGCTCTGTGTACTGACGGGGTTTTCTTATATTTATTGGATTATTAATAGTAATTTTTGGATTGGATTTTTGTAAAAATTTTAACACTTGAAAATAGTAGATATGGGAAGTCAATATATAACGCTATATTTAACATAATTCTTACATAGAAAATAATAAAGGTGTGATTTATAAATATTAAACTCTCATGTAAAAATCTAATTATATATGCATCGTTCAATATATGACCATATGTTAAATATATCTCTGGACCAAAAATTTGATGGTTTATGGTCGTATAATTTCATATATGAGCATAAAAGTATAATATATGAGCATATATGATAATATATAAACATATACGGCCATATATCCCATATGTAAGATTATGTATAGCCATTTACTAAACTATTCATGGATGTATATGACCATATATGCCCATGTATGATTATATATACAAGTCAATGTATGATAATATATATTTCGATTTTTATATGGGCTTTAACATTATTCTTACACTAAAAATAAATAAGATGAGATAGATGTGTAAAGACACATGCTTTTAATTCTTTCTAGGTGTTATTTTTAAACTTGCAGGAATAAAATTGTTTTAAGAGAGAAATTTAATTCCTTTTTGGCATTAAAATTAAACCAAAAGTAATAAAATAAAAATAGAAAAATTTCTAACGCCTGTTTCGGTGTTATTTGTAAACTAACATCAATAGTTTTTATTGTTTTTTTGGTGTTATTTCTATTCCAAGTAGTCATTAAAAACTTGCAATTTTTTTATGGTGTTAAAACAATTCCCTTAAGTATTTAAATTTATACTGTATGGTTTCAGATATAAACTATTTAGGTATAAATTTCAAATTTAACTCCAAAGAAGTTTACAATGAACAACGCTAAGTGTACAAATTAAATCAAAACTTTTTACTGTGTAACAAAAACACTTGGAATCGACTTTGCATTTTCACAGGTTTTCTTACAAAAAAACATTGAGATGATGTTTCTAACGATTCCAACAGTTGATATCCGTTGTGCCAGTGCAGTGCCCCCAACATGCCAGAGCTCGAAAACTAAGACCAATCTTGTAAAACGAAACCCGTATTCGAATCCAGCGCCTCAAATAAGGTTCAGATTAGGTTGCCAAGATATGATTGATAGTTGTATAAAATAAGATAAGTACATAACCAATATAGTCTCATTTATTCATTAATATGTATAAATTTTCTAATATATCCGAATATATAATTACACTCAGAAGAAGAGTAAGTGTAAAAATCTGTAAACGGGTTTTAATCCTACTTTACTATTTTTGTACTGATTTTTAGTAAAAAAAATTTTATTCAGCAAATCTTTTTGATATTTACATTTTACAAATTACAAAATTTTTACAGAATATTTACAAATTTTTGTTGCTAATTTCAGATATCATTTTACAAATTTTTGAAAGCCGATTTGCTAAAATTAGCAAAAAAAAACTATGCTAATTAAAATAAAAAATTTTAAATTGCCTTTAACTGTTACATATATTAAACAAGTAAGAGCGGCTAAATTCGGCTATGCCGAATCTTATATACCCTTCACCATGGTTGGGAAAAAAGTAAAGGTTATATATGGACATATATGGAATGAACATATTTATATACGGACGCCTTTAAGAGGAAATGAACCATTTAGTTTGGTGATAAAACTTGGACTTGGGAAGATTTATGGTTCCAGAAAATAGGTATTTAAAAAAAATTTATGTTTTGGGCATAACCTTTTTGTATCTGAACCGATATTTCCGAGTTTTTTCAGCAAACATGTTATACTAAAGATTTTCGATCTTTTGCTATTTAAGACGTATCCATATGTCATATTACAGCTCTAGAATAGTGTTTGTTGTTTGTGTATAAAAGGTGAAAGAAAAGAATTTCAAAAAATCGGTAAAAGAAATCACTAGAACTGCATGTGTTTTATTTCTACAAAAACGTTTGATTTAGCTGGTAAATTTGCATTTGGAATTTTATTTCGCTTTTTTATTAAAAAATATTTTTAATTTCTTTAGCTTAATTTTAAAAATTATTATAAGTTATGACCTAAAATAGTTGCATTTAAAGGGAAATTATGAATAAAATTTTCTTAATATATGAGAAATAAAATGGTTTAAAAATAGAAATAAAAACGTTTGTATTTTGTTTGTATCAGAGGGTTTTTATAAAAATTTTGATGTTTTTAGCCTATTTATGATTATTTAATTATTAATATAAAATTGTATATAAATTAATTATTAAATGTTAAAAAAAACAAAAAAAAGTCTTAAGAAAATAAAAAAAAAAAATGTACAAAAAAAAAAGTGAATTGACCGGGATTCGAACCCGCGGCCTTAGAGAAAAAAATTATTTGTGACATAGCGTCTAGACAACTGAGCTATTAAAGCTCACACAAAATCATCGTTAATAGAGGTACATAAATAAAAAGTCTTCGTTCATTAGAGATTTGTTTGGTTTTTATTTAACTGACAAATCTTTGTATGTGTTTGTTGTTTGTGTATAAAAGGTGGAGATGAAAGAATTTCAACAAATGGATGTGTTTGTTATGCGTAAAATTATACATACATATTAAACAAAGGGATATTACGGAAAAATTAGAGGTAGTCCTGGTTTTCTGCTAATATCTCAGCCATTTATTAACCGATCTGTCTGATTTTCAATAGCAAAGAGAAATGGATCACATGTAACAGAAATAAATAACAATCAAGTCCTCATCATGTTTGGGTTCTTCGGAAAACCCATTTCAACACACAGACGGACAAACGGACATCGTTAAATCAACTTCGCGCTTCATAAGGACCCAGAATATATATACTTTATAGGGTCTAAGATTAATATTGTAGAAATTACAAACGGAATGACAAACTTATATATACCCTTCCACCTGTGGTGAAGGGTATAAAAATTTGGTGCTCGATAAAAAGATATAAGTTTGAAATTTTGTACTAATATTAATAATATTTAGTATTTTTTTTTTGCTGATTTCAGCAAACAGATTTTAGATTCCATTTAACAAAAAGTTTACTAAAATTTAGTAGCGGCAACTGATTTTTCTACAAATTTCATTGTACTACACGTCAGCAGACATGTGTTGCTAAGATTAGCAAAAAAATACCGCTGGGCTCAAATTAGCAAAATTTCTCGCAATACCAGCAAAATTTTCAGTAGCCATTACAGACTTTTTTTGGTGAGTGTACCAGCTAAAAAGCCTGATACTCCGTTATCGGTAGTTTTAAATATCGAAATAAGTTGAGAAGAAAATATTATTCTATTTTCTTAAGATTTTACTATTTAAAAAAATTATTTCATCTTTATACACCATTGCGGGCTAAGCCCGCTACGTTGTTAGTGTAGAAAATGGTTGCCTGGGCTAACGCCCGGGGTATAGGGAATTCCCAGATAATTACCCGGAGTCCTTAATTTTTACCATGTCCCAGACCAAAATTCTAAGATGTACGACAATAATGAGTTATCTCATACTCCAGGTAACACATATTTCAAATTTCAGATTTTTCCCTTTGAACCCCCATTTTTACCGTGTACTATGCTAAAATTCTAAAACGTAGCTGATCAATGAGTTAGCACATACTCCAGCTAACACATATTTAAAATTTCAGCTTTCTGGCTAAATCGGTGGGGCAGCCCGTTAAGGAGGAGGCTGTTAACCATTTTGCTCCTCCCCGTAAACATTTCCAAAAATCCGCAATGGTAAGAATTTTTCCCTTTTCTGTACCACCCCATTGGGTTTTTCAAAAATTACGTTTTAACTGTTACCTACACTGGAGATGGAGCCTGCAAACTAAATTTAAACTTGCTAGGTCCAACGGTTTTGCAAGCTGTTAAGGGGGAGACTTCATTGATGAGTTAGCACATACTTCAAGAAAAGCATACTTAAATTTTCAGGTTTCTAGCTATAGGAGTTTGGGCTGACAGTGAAAGGGGGTTTTCCCTGTTTTGCTCTTCCACGACGGAACTTCCAAGAACCTCGTATAAGCGAATGTTTACGCCGCGGGTGGAACCTACATAGCAAATTTCAGCGTCCTACCTCCTGCGATTTGGGCTGGGCGATGTTGAATGTGCACACATGCACATTTTAAAATTTACACATTTTTACAGAGACTGAAACCGAACCCGAACCTGAACCCAAACGGGTTCAGGTTCGCCGTTTATAAAAACTTTGAACCCGAACCCGCTGAACTCAAAAATTTACCCAGGTTCGGGTTCAAAAATATAAAAAATATTCTTGCTGTTCATGACGTCAGAAATGGTTGATAGAAAAATCATAAAAAAACATTATATTTCTTGCATTCCTTTTAAGTAAATACTTGATTAATATAAAGCTATTTGCAAAGAATTGCGAACACTAAAAATTTCTTCTGTAACTCAAAAGCTTAACTTAAAAAAATCTGGCTTAGTCCCGAAGATGTTGAAAATGCTAAAAAAACATATTTTAAAAACTATTAACATTTTCAAAAATTTGGAAATGGAAAGATATGAAGAGAATTTTATAAGAGAATCAATATCTTGTTCTTCAAAAGTTGATGAAGATATGCTCCAACAAGTTCTAAAACAGAAGAAAAGATTTTTTAAATCGAATTTTTCAAATGAGAGCGTCTTTTCAGCCTTGAAATTCATTATGTCGCCACAAAGAACAAATTAAAAAGAAGAAAACTAAAAAAATATATTAATTATAAAATTAAGCGAAAATTTCATTGAAAAATAAATAAATTTATACTTTTTTTAAATGTTGAACCTGAACCCTGAACCGGACCTCAACCTAAACTTTTTATTTCGACTAACCCGAACCTGAACCCATTTTTTCCAAAAGTCACATCTTATCTGAAGAAGGAACCTGCATACCAAATTTTAACTTTCTAGTTTCAGCGGTATAAGCAGACTGTTCGGGGGAGACTTTCCCCTTATTGCACCTCCCAGTAGGAATTTCCAAAAATCCAACTTGGGTGGATGTCTACCCTGGAGTGCGAACTTATGTACACAATTTTAACTTTTGTACACAATTTTAACTTTTCAGCCCTAGCGGCTTAGGATAGTCGTCAAGGAGGAGAATTTTCTCCTTTTTTGCCCTTCCCGTTGGGTTTTCCAAAATTGACATCTTAGCTGTTATCTACACTGGAGAAGGAGCCTGCATAAACTTCAACTTCCTAGGTCCAGCGGTTTCGCAAAGCTGTTAAAGGGGAGACATGTAATCCTTTTAAGCCCCATTTTTACCACGTCTCTGGCGAAAATTCTCAAATCTAGTGAGTTAGTCCATACTCCAGGTAATACATGTTTAAAATTTCAGGTAGTTTGCTATAAGGGGGAGATTTTCCCCTTTTTGCCCCTCCCGTAGGAATTTACAAAAATCCTACCTGGGTGGATGTCTACACATCAGGTGGAACCAATATACACAATTTCAACCTTCCAGCTCTAACTGTTTTGGCAGGCCGTCGCGACGCGTCGATGGGGAGAATTTCACCCTTTCTGCCCCTCACCGTTTGATTTTTCAAAAATCACGTCTTACCTGTTATCTACACTGGAGAAGGAGCCTGCATACCAATGTCAACTTCACATGTCCACCGGTTTGGGAAGGTCGTCGAGGGAGAGAATTTTACCCTTTTCTGCCCCTCCCTATTGGATTTTTTAAAAATCACGTCTTAGCTGTTATCTACAATGGAGAAGGACTTTGCATACCAAATTTTAACTTCCTAGGTCTAACGGTTTGGGAAGGTCATAAAGGGGGAGACTTTTTGCCCTTTAAACCCTCATATTTACCAGATCCCTGGTCAAAATTCTAAAATGAACCTTATCAAGGTGTTAGCACATACTCTCGGGAAGTCGTACTTCAAATTTCAGGTTTCTAGCTAAAGGGGCTTAGGCATGCCGTGAAAGGGGAGTTTTTCCCTCCTCAAAGGAATTTCCAAAAACCCCGTCCTACCGGATATCTGCGCCGGAAGAGCAACCTACATACCAAATTTCAGCTTCCTTACTCCAACGGATTGGGCTGGGCGATGTTGAATCAGTCAGTAACGTTATTCCTTTATATTTGGAGATATATAAGTCCTGAAGATATAATAATTATATATGTAGCCTAATAAAGTTAGCCACATACTGCTGAGTTTATATTTTTATTTTAAAATTTTGTATACGTTTTTTAATAAACTAGATCCGTATATATTATAGTGTTGGATTTAATCTGACACAATTCGATCTGACATTTTTCGGATAAATTTGGATCTTACTTAATCCCTAAGTATATTGCTGCGTCTAATTTGATCTGCAATTTTTCGGTTCAATTTAGATCTTTCTAAATCCCCAAATATATTGCTGGACTTAATTAGGTCTGCCATTTTTCGGATGAATTTCAATCAATCAATTTATTTATATCAAAATATAATGTTAAATTCACAATAATTTTAATATATACTATAAAGAGCTCAGCCATATTTGACAATAGTAAAATAAATTTCCTTAAAAAATTAACAACAACCCTTCAACAAAAGCAAAAAAGAAGTTTTAGTTAAAAATGAAATGGTTAATGACATAAATTATTAATATGTTCGTACGAAGAATTAGCATATCTATTAAAAAAAGTTTCAGTAATAGTATTTGTTTTATCCTTGACTAATTGGATATTAAATAGTGAGTGTAGACGTGATGTAGGAAAATAATGTGGTAAGTTATGGAACATTTTCAGAAGCTTATTCTGACAGACTTGTAAACGCTTTAAATGACAATCAGATGTGTCGTGTCATGCAGGAGCAGCATAGAATATAATTGCGTGAAATATTACCTTCAAAATTAAAATTTTATTTTCAATGTTATGATCAGATTTTCTATTTATAAATGGATGCATGATTCGGGTTTTGATATTTATTTTGTTAACAATGTAACTGATGTGATCATTAAATAACATATTCCTGTTAAGTGTAACACCAAGATATTTTACACTCTTCTCCCAAGGGACAACTATACCATCAAGAAACAGTCTTTTCTTTTCCTTGAGAAGAAAATAGATTGGGTTTTAGAGGGGTTTACCAAAATCTTCTATTTCTTAAAGTAATCTATTACAACGGCAATAGATCTTTTCATATTACTTAATATGTCGTTAGATAAAATGTTTGAATAAGACAGCTGTGTTATCAGCGAATATTGAAGACTCGCACCCAGACAATGATGGAAAATCAGAAATATAAATGTTATAGAGAATTGGGGAAGGACATGAGCCTTGAGGACAACCAGCTAAAATATTATATTCTACCGAAAATTGTTTGCCGATATAAACTCTGAATGACTGATTTGACAGGTAGCTTTTAAGTATTTTTATAATTTGACCATATCAAAAATCAAAAGCAGATTTTATGTCCAAGTTTGCGTGGTATTGTGTTGAGCCCGGAATCCGAATTGCTGGACAGGAAGAATGTTGTCTTGAATAACTATTTTCTCCTTTATGACTTTCTCTAATATTTTGCTCATTTAGTTTAAGAGACTTATTGGTCTATAAGAGTCAGGGCTGGAATTATTTTTCTCCGGCTTAGGAATGGTAATTATCTGAGACTTTTTCCAAATACTAGGGAAATTGTACATCCTAAATTAAGCGTTAAAAAGACTTGTAAGGACTTTTAAGCCTTTTTGGCGCAAAGCTTTAAAGTATTTATTGCAAATTCCATCTATGCCTGGACTTTTCCTTTTCTCTAACTTCTTTATATGCTTTTGATGTACGAGATATTTAGAATCCCAACAAAAACATGGTAATGACATGTCATTATTTTATACATTACTTTGTAATGGGTACTCCTTACATTCAGCATTATTTTCAAAATAAAAATAATGCATTACCTATAATATGTTATTTATTTTATTATTTTGATTTAAATAATAATAAGTTACCTGTAATGACTTACCTTTTCTTTTATTTTAATGTAAATAATAATTAGTCATTGTTAATTGTTTAAATAACTTTATTTATGTGTATTTTATTAATATATGAATTAAAAGTACTAAAACAAATTATCATGTAAGTGAATAGGAAAAAGCCTGCAAATTTGTGTGAAGTAGTATCGAATTAATTTATTTTAACTTATTTGTCTTATAATACATCTTATATAATTAATTTTGGTATTCAGATCACGAATATAACAAAAATTTTAAAACATCGAGTTTCAACTCTTGTTCCGAAATATCCTTTTTATAAAATTTTTCAAAATTGTAAAGAGATTGAAAATTTTGGGGAGCAAATTTGAAATCAGGAGAAAAAATCTATAAAAATCAAATAAAAATTATTTGAATTTCAATGCGAATAAAAAATGTTTAAAACTGAGCAAAAACTTTCTCTTTTTGACCTTTGACGACCATGGGATACATATGTCCAAAATTGTATCAGTATCCTGTAATAAATATAGTAAACCAAAAGGATTGAATCATGTCCTACCAAAATATTGATTCTCTGTGTTGTCCAATAGGATTCGAGAAAATGTGTTCCAAAAATTGTGCAAATATATATATTTTTTATGAATTTGTGGTGATCCTATTGGCTCTAAGACCATAGTGATCTAAATAGTTTGTATTGTGTGAAAACAACAACTATCATCTGTCGATACACATTTAAGAAAATCATTTAAAAATGGGCCAAATTCGACAAAAACTAAAATTGGGACATTTATCAACCATTGACCGTCAAAGGGTTAATTTATATACTTCCTTTTGAAAGAAAAGCATATTATAAAATGGGATTCACAACACTGCATCGAATTACCTTGTCGCTTACTCAAAGTTAAATTATAATTGGTTACCAGGAGTTCAGAAATAATGCGTTACTCAATTTCTTACAGAAAAATAAATAATAATTTGTCATAAGTAACCAATTATTCTTTATATATTTTCATAAGCTTGCTCGTAAGCAGAATACCTTACCTTTTGGGACATCCCATATAAAAAAAGTTAGAATTATAATAAAAAGGGTAATACGTGAAAACCTTGGAGTTTAGATTACTAGACTCATTATTTGGTAAGGTGTGTTTTTGCTGGGATGTCTTCATTATTCATTGGAGGGTCTTAATTATTGATTGTTCTTAAGGAATTGGAAACAGTTTGCATTGTATCGAAATAGCTCTTCCGGATAATTTTAGAAATATTCCAAAACTTTGGAGAAGACTTATCAAGGCTTATGAGCAAATTGTTCCAATTAGAGTTTCTAAATTTAAAAATATTGTCACCAATTACGTTGTTTAAAAATGTCATTTGAGCTTTAAAAAGTGTAAGTCTATATCTAATGCAGTTTCTCCTTTAATTATTTCTGAGAGTTATTATGTCAAGAATGTGTCTCGACAATCGTTTATCATAAATGTTTGATAAGGTTTTTTTGTTCAATAGCATTTTGCATAATTGGTGTAAATTCTATGACTAACAGTTCAATATCATACAAATTGTTCAACGGCACATTTAGTAAATGAGCAGCATTATTATTAATGTAACTCTTGAATAACTTCCAATAAGCATGAATGTAGTCATACTTAAGGTTTTTGGAAGACTGAAATTTTGAATTAAAAGCAGTAAAAACCGGTAAATGATCAGAACTAAGCCTGTCGGGAGTTAGTGCCGCAGAAAGTTTATCTGGAATATTTGAGATAAAAAAGTCGAGAACGGATTTTCTTGAATCTAAGATCCGACTTAAAAATAGTTTGCTTGATATCCGAGGGGCCCGAAGATCCTCCGGGAAAACAACAGCTATATACATTAACGTTTGTATTATCGCCTAATATGATTTTAATACCCAAGTTTTCTATTAAGTCTGCATTCATATTAGGTAAAAGTTCGTGAAGTATCTTTTTACGTACTACAACTGCTAAACCACCTCCCTTGGAGCGTTCACGATCTTTACGATAGCAGGAATACTCCGGGTGGGTCATTGAAATTCTATTGTCCAACCATGTTTCACCTACTAAACTAATATCAATATTTTTCCGTATAAAAAATTCGTTAAGTTTGCTTTGGATTCCTCTAGCATGCATGGTAGAATCCTAAACGCTAAGTCTGTAATTACATTAAAATTATCACTTTTGGTCTTATAGTTTTTTAATTTGTCTATTAATTCTGGAGTAAGATTTCTAATTTCCTCTAAGGAAAAGATATCATTTCAGATATTATCTGATGTTGCATTCCCGTTACGAAGAACATTAGCATATGAATTGTTAGTTTGTATTACCCATATTAACATTATGTGTATTATTATTACGAATATTTACATTGTGATTGCCCCGGTAGGCTAGTTGGTAGCGTGCTAGCTTATCAGTGCGGGGGTCGTGGGTTCAATTCCCACCAGAGGCTCTGGTCTGTTTTCGCTACAACGAGCCGAAGGCCTTTGTTGCTAGTGCTCGGTTAGGGTATTAACCAATTTATGATAAAATGTGTTGAAAATTTTTTTATTTTTTATACTGTAAATTAGGTAATTTTTCTAATGTCTTATATTTGCAATATGAATAATATGTCAAATAGAAATGTGGTATAATCTGAAAAATCATTAGAAAAAAGATTATTTCATTATGATGGAAAAAATAAAATTGTGGCTAATACGTTTAGCCGAATAAAAAATTGAAAATTGGACCTTTCGAATGCGCTTTAACATAGGTTGTTGTGTTGTACATGTGTTCAAAACTCTGTTAATACTAAATGGTAAATAATAAGCGATATATATTGTTACGATTTTACATTTTAAAATCGTTGATTTATTTCCTTTAAATAAATCGAGTTCGTTTTATATTGAAAATAATAAACACAGTTGAAATATTCAATGTTATCTCTTCATTTACATAAAATTTAAACAATTACACAATATATTAAAAAACAATATATTAATTTTTTTATTGGGTATTTTTCATTTTTGGCCATTTTCAACGTAACAAATGGGTCAAATTTAAACGGCATCACAAATTTTTTAATTCAAACCTAATTTATGCAACTTGCAACCTAATTTTCCAACTTCTAAACTAATTTATAATAAGAATAACAAAAATATGAAGAAACTAACAGGAATTTTACTCTTTTGTTGCATACTGAGTTGCATTCAAGCTAAGTCAGATCAGGAACAAAAATCAAGAGCATGGGTTGAGCAACACTGAGTAGCATAGAATTTATCTGATATTACCTTATTCACTTTACTTTAGGTCTTTTGAATTTTTCTTTAGTTCATATTTATATTTATCATTATAATTTTCTACTACTTACTATTAACTAATTACTTCTTTATACTTAATAACTGAAATATTAAAATTTTCTTTACTTTATTTTATAAAATTTTCATTATTATAAAATTTGCCTGAATTTTGCATAATATTTATATTTTTAAATAAAAACAAAATGAATTTATGGATGTGTAGTTTAATAATATGTCACATCATGTATACACTACAGAATAAAACAAATATTCAAAAAATATATAGGTGTTTCTGTTCTTGAAATAATTTCTAAGAAATATTTATGTGCTATTTAAAAGTAACAATTTGCAAATAATATATCAATTTCGAGGTATGTTTAAGACCTATCTGATAGTTTATAGTCAGGGTTGACAGGCAATACCGCTAAAATACCGTTATCGATCCAGTACCCTTTCAACTCACTATCGTTACCCCTAAAATACCGTTACCGAAATAACTGAAAAAATCGTTATCCTTAAAATAAAGTTACCGAAATAATAGAAATAACCGAAATAATAGAAATACCGATACATTTTTTTATTAAATAATGTCTACACAAGTTATGATCTTCAAATGCAATAAAAATTGCCATTATATTTAAAAATTACACAAAAAACAACAATAAAGTTATTTTCGTTGTTTTTTTGTGTGTAATTTTTAAATTTCATGACATGTTATAGTGAATGTGAAGACAAGGGGTTGGTTAAACTAAAGAAAAACATATAAGCATGTACTTGAATTTAGTTTACATTATTTATTTTAATCATTTGAAAATAAAATAAGTTTTTTTAAATTTTTTTATTTATAAATTCCAAAATTTTATCGCAAAATTATATGTTATATAAATCTCACAGATCAGTTCAAAAACATACAGAAATGTGGATTTTTTTGCTCTTATTAAACATTTTGGTATGTTTTCTGTAAAATACTACTGCTGAATAAATACGTACCCAGCCTTGAGAATAAGCCTATTTTAAAAATTTTCCCCGAAATGTCTTAGTTTATTAAGGCATTAACACCAAAGAGTATCCCTGTTGGGATACTTATAAAAATATTTTAAAAAAATAGAAAAAGACCCAAACAAATTTTTTTTAATTTGAGTGTTAAATAAAAAAAATAGAATCGTATGTAGAGTTTTGAGACAAAAACCCAAATTTAAATTTTAGAAAAATCTTAACTTATTTGCATGAAGTCAAGAATTGACAAGAAAATACTCTACAAAAGTACGGAGTTTTAAACACCTTGGTCTATAAAATAAATTCTAAATACTATATACTTGTACAACAAAATTTAATCTTTAAACCCTCACATTTCTTAACTATTTAAAAAAGATCTTTGTAGAATTTTAAAGATGACAGTTTAAAGTTACGCGTCTAAAAAAATTCTATGTCTTCTAAATTTTAAAACCAATTTTTTTAAATAAAAACAAGGTGCTTTAAAATCCTATACACCCAAGGAAAAAGTTTAGATAAATATATAAATACATATCTCAGTATGCATTAGCATTTATAATTATATATTGCATACATTTTTTTACAATTACCTTATATTTTGCGATATACAACCATATCTGTTTATATATTGATCTTTATAAAATTATGTATGATTTATATGATAGGATATGGTATATATTATATCATATGAAATTGTATATAACACTATATATAATTATATGTGGGTTACACGGGACTATATATATTTATATACGGCTTGTATAGAACCATATATACTTATATATGGATCATACAAACCATTAATAATTATATATGCTATCTAATATTTAAGATATAATAATGGGCCATTATCAAAAACATTCTTTAATATGGTATGAGATATAATTATATTTGATTTAATACATGTTCTACTATAAAAAATATTTTTTGATATAGTATAAATATAATTATATATGATAAAATATTTGCAAGCAAATTTGAGATACTGTTATATATAGTTCCATATCTATAGTATTTTTAATATGGTAAAAGATATAATTTCATATAATTATATGTGGCCCCATGTCAATGGTTTCAAATCCCAGCTAGTGAGATCATTTTTTTGTGCTTTTAGTTTGTTTTTATTTCCTTATTAATATTTTTTTACAAAACTTGATAGGATATAAGTAGTGAATATTTTATATATATATATATATATATATATATAAATATATATATATATATATATATATATATATATATATATATATATATATTTATATATATATATATATATATATATAAATATATATATATATATATATATATATATATATATATTCATTGCACATACTTTGAAGACATCTGTATATACAGCCAAAAAAGTCCCTATTATATGCGCTGTATCCAGTAAAATGTCTTCAGTGTAAACAGTAGAACAACGAAAAGTTTAAGGACAGTCCCCGAAGTAACAAAATGTCTTCATAGTAACTTGTGGAACGAAAACCCGTCCCCGCAACATGCGCTATGCACATATATATATATATATATAAATATATATATATATATTCATTGTGCATACTTTAAAGACATCTGTATATACAGCCAAAAAAGTCCCTATAATATGCGCTGTATCCAGTAAACTGTCTTTAGTGTATACAGTAGATTAATTAAAAGTTTAAGGACGGTCCTCAAAGTAACAAAATGTCTTCATAGTAACTTGTGGAAAACCGTCCCCGCAATATGAGCTGTGCACATATATATATATATATATATATATATATATATATATATATAATATATATATATATATATATATATATACACAAGTTACTATGAAGACATTTTGTTACTTTGGGGACTGTCCTTAAACTTTTCGTTATTCTAGTGTTTACTCTGAAGACACTTTACTGGACACAGCGCATTTTATAGGGACTTTTTTGGCTGTATATACAGATGTCTTTAAAGTATGGGCAATGCATATATATATATATATATATATATATATATATCTACACTCAGAATATTATGTAGTTAACTGTTTGTAGTTTAATAAAGAAGTTTTCCGTTTCATTTAAAAATAAAGGAACATACATTTATTTTTCAAAGAAATATCTATATTAACATTTTTATACATTTATTCGAAATAATTTACTATCATTTACCATTTTTTTCAGTTTCATTTATTTTTTCATTTGTTTGAAATTTAATAAAAATTTACGCACAAAACGGAAACTTGTGGTTTATTTGTGTCCGTAACAGTTATTACAAATTTAAATTTTGTTTGCTGTCTGTTTCAAAAAAAAATATTCAAAAAATTTCAATTTGTTTTTTTATTTAAATTGGTTGTATATATACAAAATTTTTCAATACAAATTACAAGAACTTCATAAACACACATACATACACAAAAACATTCACACAAAAAGTGTTTATAGCTTCATATGCATACATACATTTTGTATTATACGAGTATATAAAAAAAAAAAATACAAAAACGGAAATAATTTCAAATAAATGAAAAAACAGTTATTTTTTAAGGAATTGGTAGGTAAAATTTTGACATTTATTTTAACTGATTATATCATTTGTTTCTTACGGATGTGTCAGTTGATTAATCAACATTTAAAAATAAATAACAAATGACATTTAATTTAAATGAAAATTAAGTAGACCGGTTTTTAAATGAAATATCATTTCTTTTAAAGGATATTTTCAGTTATTTTAACTTACAAACTTTTTTAAGTGTATATATATATATATATATATATATATATATATATATATATATATATATATATATATATATATGTTTTTCACTTTAAATATAATTATTTTACCATGTCCCAGACAAAAAGTCTTAAATGTACCTCAATAATGAGTTAGCCCATACTCCACGTAACACATATTTCAAATTTCAGGTTTTTAGCTAAGTCGGTGTGGGCAGCCCGTAAAGGGGGAAACTGTTCACCTTTTTGCCCCTCTTCGTGGACATTTACAAAAATCCGACCTAGGTGAATGTCTACACCGGAGAAGGAACCTATGCATCAAATTTCAACTTCCCAGCTCCAGCGGTTTTGGCAGGACATTAAGGGTGAGATTTTTTCCCTTTTCTGCACCACCCTGTTGGATTTAAACTTCCTAGGTCTAACGGTTTGTGCAGACTTTATCGATAGCACATATTCTAAGAAAAGCATATTTAAAATTTGCGGTTTCTAGCTATAGGGTTTGGGGAGTTTTTCCCCATTTTGCTCTTTCCCGAAAAAGTTTCCAAGAACCTCGTCTTAGCGAATGTCTACGCCGCAGGGGGAACCTACGTACAAAATTTCACATTCACACATTTGCACATTTGCCCATTTGCACATTTGCACATGTACACATTTACATAATTGCACATTTGCATTACTATGAAACCATCAATATATAAAACCATCAATCCATAAAACCATCAAACAATCAATCAAATTTTCACTTTTGCAATTTTCTACATTTGCACTTTTGCAAATTTGCACATATGCACATTTTCACTTTTGCAAATTTGCACACTTTCAATTTTCTGATTATTTGCCCCTTCTCTTTGGATTTTGCAAAAGTCTCGCCATAGCTGTGTTCTACACTGGAGAAGGAACCTGCATACCAAATTTCAACTTTCTAGTTGCAGCATTTGAAAATACAAAAATTATTAAATTACAAGACAATAAAGAAATTAAATATAACAACTGCAAAACGTAGCGTGTTCTGTTTTTTGATGATAAAATACAATTGACTATTTCTGAAATACAATTGGCTATTTCTGAAAGCAATTGACAATTTCTGAAATACAATTGACTATTTCTGAAATACAATTGACTGTTTCTGAAATACAATTGACAATTTCTGAAATACAATTGACTATTTCTGAAATGCAATTGGAAAAGGTGTAGTTTTCGTGTATATTATATTGTTGGATCTAATCTGATACAATTCTATCTGCCTTTTTTCGGATCAATTGAGATCCTTCTAAATCCTCAAATATATTGCTGGATCTAATTTTATCTCCCATTTTTCGGATCAAATAAGATATAAAGGAATATAAAATTATATATGATTAAATATTGTGCCAGATAAATTTTGTTTACTCAGGCATACTTACTTTATGACAATTAATTTCAAACCATCTGTGGTTCATTATGTAAAAATGTTTGTGTTAGTTATAGATATTTCTGCAAGCGGCCGCTGTGAAGTAACAAAATTCAAAAATATATTGTCTGTACATACATATATCTATCTTCCAAAAATCTGATCATAATGGGGTTAAATATAACGGTGTGCATTGAAACTAGCGTTATCATTAAAATATCGATACCGCAATTACAAAAAAACGGTACCCTTAAAATATCGTTGCCGAAATAACTAAAATAACGTTATCGCTGAAATACCGTTACCGAAATAATAGAAAATACCGTTATCGCTAAAATACCGATACCGAAATAACTGAAAAATCGTTATCCGTAAAATACCGTTACGGAAATAACTTAAAAAATCGTTATGCTTAAAATAACGTTACCAAAATAATAGAAAATAGCGTTACCCTTAAAATATCGTTACCCTTACCCATAACCGATACAAAATGTAATTATAAATTCATCCAACAGCAAATGAAGAAATTTCGTTAATTCATATCGTCCTAGTGTTCGATTATTCGAACACTCGTTTTTATATTTTTTCCTTTTTTTTAGTTAAGACTGAACTATGCTTGAGATCAATTGCCCTTAGAGAAAAACATTGGTTCCCTTTAGACAAAAATATCGTTATATCACACATTAAGATCCGACTGAAAAAAAATTCGAAACTGTACTTCAAAAATATTTTAGATTCGAAGATGTACGGCGAGCTTTTTTTCTGGTACAGTCTAGTGTGCAGTGTGTTGTAAAGAGTTTTCAAATTTAGAAATACATTTTAATTAATAAAGAGAAGAAGTTTTATTTAATAGCAGAATTCTAAAGTCCCCACAATGTTTTTTTGCACTCACAAAACGCTTTTCCGCCTGAAGGTAGTAAATAACAGTCAAAATAACATATAATTGCTTTCGGTTTATCAAAGTTGCTCTTCTCCTTATTGGTTTTTTACTCGGTTGTACCAATCCCTTAATACGATTTTTTTGGCCTCCCATAAAGGTAAATTCCAAAAATATTTAAAGCAATGTGATAGGGACATAATTTGTGTTTTACTTTCCTGGGTATTTTTATCCATATTTTTTCCCCATTGTCCGTAACTCTCTGTTTATTTCCATACTTCGAAATTTTTTTCTGCTTCTTATTTTTATCAAATGTTTTAAAAATTTCGGTTTTCTCATTCAAAAGATAATTATCACATTTGTCTTTCATGGCTAGTATACGTGTTTATGTCAAAAACAATTAATATTGAAATAATTCGTGAATCCAAAAAGAATTTGAATTTAAAAATTTAAATCAAAAGCATTGGTGTTTTTGTCGGAGAATTTAGACTGAAGGTTTCACATAGGAGTTTTTGCTTACTTCGAAATCAGTAGAGACAACGCGAAAGGCTTTAGTGGATAAATGAATGACCAAATAAGCTTCTTAATTCTAAAATAAAAACAGATAAAAAATACACATAGGTTTTACGACGGCGCACCAACGAATTGGAATTTTAGGGTGGGTGCGAACTGACTAATAGCCTGTTCTTCGATTTCGAACAGAAAACTAGTCGAACAAAAGCAAGTCACTCGAATTTGAATCAATTTGGGTTTCTCTATTTCGAAAACCTTCGATCGTCTTTACTTACGTGAGTCAATTTTTGTTTCTTATGCATTTACAAATTACAATTTTCTTTAAAAGTACCAAAAATACTACTAAACTGCTAAAAGATAACAGTGATCAGCTGTATTTGACAAATGCAATAAAATAAACAAATCAATTTTCATTTGAGAAAGTGTTTATTTGTGAAAATTTTTGTTATCGATTGGTTGTGGGTGGGATTGTTATTCGAAGGGCTTTTCTGTTGCTGTTGTCTGTTCGGTGTAGTCACTGCTACAGTCCTGTTAGCTCTTGTAAAATAAAAGATGTACAATTTTTCTGGTCAAATTTTCCTTCTCTGCAAAAAATTTGTTTGCTCAGAACACTAGAGTTCCTCTGGCAAAATCAGGCATTTCTTCCATATAAAATACAAGCGTCTTCGGCTGGTCGATTGTTGATTTTTTTAAACTGAAATTTAAAATTCTTAATAAACTATAAATATTTGTATTATTTTGAATTTACCGTTTGTTATCCATTGCTTTTTCTACTTTACTTTGTTTTTAAAAATATCAAATATAAGGTGTGTTCGACGTACGTTACCGCGGGTGCCCGCGGGAACCCAATCTTACCAGAAAGCGTTTCTTGTAACAAAAATTGGGTAAATGAGAACGTTCATGAGAGAGCAAATGTGGTTCCCATATTACCAGAACTTACCAGTACTTTTTGTTTGGGTAAAATGGCAAAATTGTCAAATCATCAGCTGTTGCTAATAAATTAGCTGTTTTGCATTTTTGAAAAAAAAAGAAAATTAAAGTTGAATAAAAATTTACTATAAAGAACTTTTCCTTCTTAATAATGAAAAATACATTTGTAAATGTAAATAGATATTTGCATTTCAAATATATGTATTTATTAATGAAGCTGTTTTTTTAATAGGAATAAATTTGACGTTTATTTTTGGGTATGAAATGTGGGTTTGTGCGTTCGCAGTATTTTGGGCATTTTTGTGGTTTTGTGAGAGAATTTTTTGCTTTCTCTCATTTTACCAGACTTTACCCAAAATTACCTCGTACAGACCTATATGTTCACTCGACAAAAAATAGCAAGTGACTGATTTTGACATTTGCGTTCGTAGTGTTTGAAATAGAGAAACCAAATTTTGTATGAAAACAGTTACTTTTTCATTCGACTTGTCGTTCGAGTCATCGTTCGCAAGGAAGTAGAGTTAGTGATACCCAAATCAGCTTTCTTTCGCTTAAAAAGCGAACGAATGTGTTTTTTCGAAATAGAGGAACAGGCTATAAATAAAATCTAAACTAAATTCAGGTTTCTAAAGTTCTATGGAATTTAAAAATATTTGCCAAACATTTTTAAACCTTTTTGGCAATTTGTATTTAGTTTAAATTTTATTTAGTTATCTTGCACAGGACCTTAACTTGACTTTCTTTCTCCACTTGCTATTGACATTTATTCCCGAAAATAAAAAAATTAAAAATGATTTTGAAATCAGTTGTTTGGTATTTTTTTTGTTGATTTCAAAGTTTAAAAGTTGAAATTAATAGAAATAGGGGTTTAAGGGGTTCTCCAAAAAAAAATTAAATATTGTTAGTGTAAAAACTAAAAATTATCTCACCCCAAAAGCAAGGTGTGGATCCACCACTGTGCGACATTGTTTCGGTTAATATATCAAATATTTTTTGTATGTAATTAAATTTAACTATTCTGATGAAGTACATACAATTAAAAATTTTAAAAACGATACAATTTTACAACCAATTTGTTTGCTGTGCGTAGTTTTTAATTTTATGTTGTTTCTGATTAATTAGAAAAATTGCTTGTGTGTATTGGAAATAAAACAAATTGTCTGAAATATTGTAACACCTGTTGATAGATTGTTACTGGATTAAGTAACTTGACCCGGTAAAGTCAACAATAGAAGTAGTTAAGGAATTAAACAAATGTAAAAAACTTAAAAAAGAAGACAAAACAATGATGAAACGATTAGGCGCGAAATCCCTCAAGCAAGATATATGAATGGATAAATGTATGAGCTGAAAAGTGCAAGTTTGTTAAACAAAAAATTCGATGCATTGCCAACACGTGTCTACAAACACTTAGATACCATAAAAACAAAGCAAAGTCAAACAACTAACCAGCCAGTGAAAAAATCTTCATCAGATTCCATTATGTGATCTGTAGAAACGTAAAAAACGCAATTTTTTCACGGTATGCCAACTTACACCCGTAAAGCCAACTTAATAGTCGTTGGTCATATTGTTGGCAGTTATCGCCTATTTGCCTCTGCTCAGTTAGGCCACTCAAAATATACTATGAGTTTTATATATGTATTGTATATACATATATAAGAGAGTTGAGTTACTGACTGTATATACCTCTAGAGCTAGAAAAAAAATAACTTGTTAAAAAATAAGTAAAAGCATTAAATACGGTTTACCGAAAGATGTTTTAGGTTGAAAAATGGCTTACGAAAAATGGCTTACATAATTTTATCTCATGAGAACCCATGGGATCTCTTCTGACATAATATGATCCGAAAAAAGCGTTCATCTAAATTGATAAGGTTATATATAGTTTGATATAACTTGATATAATTTTAAAAAATAGTTTTGGAAAAAAAATTGTTTTGAAAAATTTTAAAAGTCAAATTAAAAAAGGATTGATAACATTAAAGTCGGGCATGATTAAAGTAGTGAAATTGTCTAAATTTCGGAAAGGAGCCCGATCCTTTTTTATGAACAGTTCAGTAAATATAGAACGATATTGCACAACAAGTTAAGTTAAGAAAATACCGCGAAGGTGGATATGGCATCCTAAGGGATCGTATTAAAATATAATTTTATATTTTTTAAAAATATTTACTATTGTTTATTTGAAATTAAATAGTTGAATTAACAAAATTTCAAACAACAAAGACATACTTAAATAATGACAAGTATAAAATTGAAAGTACTATTGAAATTATTTTGGAATATTGTCAATGAACACATACATAAGTTCTCTTCCTTAAAAAATAAAATTTAAAATGTGAAGAATATATTTTACTTGAGGAAATAACGTGATTAATTAGCAATTAAAGGTCAATATATAATATTTCATAATTTGAACAACCCCATAATTATTACTTTGATGGCCATACAAGAGTATAAGTAGTGTTTCCAATTCGATTAAGTGATTCCTCGATTAATCGCCTGGTAAGTCTGGAAACAAATTATTTAAAACTCACATAACCTGAATAATCGGTTAAAGGTCGATAAACCTGTTAAATTATTTGTTTGGATTTTTTTCCGTTTTTTTTATCTTAAATCTTCTTATTTTTTTATTTTTGATAAAAATGTGGCAAGAAAAGCTTAGAAAAAACATTAACAAAAAACATTGTTACAAATTCTTTTAAAATCAAATGAAATAGATTCTCAAGGATTAGAAAATTTTTAAGCCAACTTAAAACAAATGCTATATAAACTTTGCGATATACCAGAGAAAATTCGTGTCTTTCACTAAAAGGTTGCATTTGTTTTCGATGTCGTTTAATAGTTGAACTATTAAACGACATCGAAACAGAAATACTTTTAAAATCAGTTGCCAACCCCATGCTCTATTAAAACAACCTCCATGAAACCAGAAGCCGTTTACCTAAATTTAAATGTAAGATTCAACTAAGTAGAATCAGCTCCAGAAGTAGTTCTATGAATACCGGTTGCTTTTGGAATAATGTCAAACAAAAATTATCGGTAGTTAAACCGACAGAAAAACAGATTGTATACTGCAAGAAGTTGTTTTATAAGTCGTTTTTTGGAACAGAAATGTTTTTTCACTCTTAAAAATTCTCATATTCTGAACCTATTTCAATCTTAAAATATATTTTAAAAGAATATGTAGAGAATTAAATAGTACGAAATACATTAAAAATTTATAAAAACTAAAAATAAGTTGATTTGTCAAAAAGTTTTTAGAAAGTTTAAGAACTCATGTAGTACCCAAAAACAAAACCGTTACAATTTACTAGGTGAGGAACTGACGGGAATGTATTATTCAGTCAGTATTATTGTCTTCAAATTTTAGAAAAATAATAATAAGTTCTTTTGTCAAAAGTCTACAGATCTATGGATAAGTCCCAGAAACATTCCAGTATAAAAATGTTTTGAAATTAATCCAACATTATATTTTTTAATAGAACATAAAACTAGATATGTTATATAATATTAATATATAAATAAAAATAAAAAAATAACAAAAGTAATGAAAATAATAGAAATTGTTTTGTTAAAATAAATAAAATTGTGTTTATTTATATATTACATGAAAAAATGTAATGTACGTCACATAGCGTGCCTCAGAAAGGGTTCACGGCTTTTGACAAAAAACGATAAAATATTTTGTCTGCAAATAAGTTGTTTTAGAATTCTCTTATATCTTTCTTATCTTTCTTTTAGGCATTAAATTTTGTGTGCTTTATTGCAAAATTCGCAAAAAATTTCTAAAACACACTTCAACTTTTAAAGTTACTTCCATTATTTGTAGCGTGAGACAAAAAACTGCGATTAATTATTTTGCAACAAATTCCTCTTAAAAAATTATATTTTATGCCATTCGAAAGTACACTTAAATCCCACTAAACACAATGTATAAGTTGAAGGTATCTCTTTTGAAAGACCAAGTAATTTCTATATTTTAATCCAAAAAAAGCGTACGAATGAAGCGTTCGCCACGCAGGATTTGACTTTCTGATTGATTAGAGTTTCTCGGCGGTAAATTTTAAATATCAAGTGTAGCGTCAGTTGATATTTAAAATTCAACATTTCAAGAATCTTTTAGAAATTATTTATTTAATCCTTTTTTCAATTTTTCCTATTTTCTCAAAAATTTTTCAAAAAAAAAACAAAGTTACATGCATGGAACATCGGAAAACCTTCAATTAGCCTTTATTAATACAATAATTTATTTGTGGATTACGAACATCACCACTAACTCATTGTCATTATGGGCACATAGTGGTGTACATTACACTGTACTCGAATTTGACACTTATATTTTAACAGTACGCTGAATTAAATGGCGCTAGTCGTTTTTCTCGTCGCTCGTATACGCGATTTCAATACTAAAGTACCATAAAACGATTTTTTTTTATATTTTTGGGATCTTTTTTGAATTTAAATCAATCCAACACCATTAAAAATATGTTCTTGATGAATTTATTTCGTGATTTGAAGATGCACTTAGTATTGAAGAGCTTGAGGCATGAAACTCTGTAAAAGGGGTTATTAGCAATGTTCATTTTTTGCTTTCTCATGTCAACAAGTCTGCTGAACCATCACCAGCTGAGTCTGACTAGCATGGAGAGAGATTTAATAAAGTGACGAGTAGACTTGAACACTGGTTTAGTTGTAAAAATTTTGATTCCCTGTTAGGTGTCATTGGCTGGAACTTACAAAAAGTAATGCTTGAAAAAGACAAATAAATATAGAAATTATTAAAGAAAATGATACTAAAGCACAAAACTGTTTCTGTTTTCTATCGTTTTCCACAAATTTTGATAAAATTTATATAACTAAAAAATGTAAATACAAAAATTTCGCAAAAACATTTTTTTCTGAAAATAAAAATTACAATGTTATGTTATTTTGCGTATAGGGTTTAGAAAAATATTCAATAGTTAAGAAAAAAAAATACTTTCGAAAAAAATATTCCGCGAAAATTTGTATTTAACAGAGTTCGATTAAGATAACCGTAAGATAAGTTTCATAAATTACTAATTGTCGTTGTTTGATCATTGGGGAATAAAAATAAAATATATTTTCCAGGTCGTGTTGCAACCCTATATAGAGCCCACCAAAAAAATACAAAATTTTGTTTTTATTATTAAACATATGTCATATATCGTTTTTGTAAATACAAATAAAAAAATAATAAGACACAAACAATGTAATTTGTAAATACAAAAAAAATTTTGTTATTTTTTGTAATTTCCATTTAATTTTTAAAGAATTTTTATGTGAGCAAGAAAAACAAAACTAGGAGAAAAATTGTATGGTTAAAAAAAGCACAAAGCAAAAAATTTTAAAAAGCAATTTAATGGTAAAAATCTCAAGAAAAAGCTCTTTTAAAGCTTTAAAGCACAACTGAAAAATCAATCAATGAGTAAAAAAACACAACAGGTAAATTGTTCTTCTCTGGTGATAATAAAATATTAAATAAGGAATATTTTTATATAACTTTTTCAGCCTTAATAAACCTCATATAAGTCCTGTTTAAAAATCAGTGGAATATGTGACTATAACATATCAAATGTAGGGGTTTAAAGTATCCTCATTGAGCATCTGGTCATAATTAAAAAATTTCCAAAGGTGAAGTCAATGTGTTGGACACTTAAAAGAAACTTTGGCTATATTGGATCTGCCATTTTGAATTTTTTAGAACCTTATTTATATTTGAATTGTAAACTTCCCCCCCCCCCCCCCCCCCCCCCCAACAACAATTAATCTATACTCAATTTATTAAAGAAAATTAAATAGATGCTTAAAAATTATACTACAGATTCAAAATCAAGAACCTTTAAAACTCTGCAATATATTTAATATATTATAGTCACATATTCACTTCTTCTAAAAAGGGGTTTCAGGGATTAAAAGTTATATTACTTGTAACATTTTATTTTAGCGCCCAAACAAAAAACCTATATTAATAACATTTACACCATTTTTATCATACAATACACTTTGTGACCAAATAATTACAAGTTTCATTTAGCGATACTTCAAAAATTTTACCTACGTACAATACGCATATAAGAAACTCGCTTATAAGAAAAACTCGGTTATAAGAAAGACATCTTCAGACACCATGCACATTTGTATATATCTGTGTGCTAAATAATCCTCATATAAGAAACTCGCTTATAAGAAAAACTCTTCTATAAGAAACAAATACTGAAGAAAAATTATGCTCATTCCATAGAAAATGGTACGTGTATAAGAAAGTAGTACATATTCTCACAATTGAATTTTTTTTTAACCTCGGTTAAAATAGGTTTTTTTTTTTGTATAATTTACAATTTACATCTGGGAACACTGATCGTAACGCCAAATGGCGGCGTATATTTTTATGAAATTAACCGGCTTTGCTATTTTTATTTGTTTTGTATAAAATGTCGTCGAACAAGAGAAATGTAGTGTCTATTCAAACAAAAATTAAAATATTGGATCAATTTAAAAGTGGGAAAACCCGAAAAGAAATTTGTAAGGAGTTTGAAATAGCGGAAAGCACATTGTCGAAAATTATAAAGAATTCAGAAGCACTTATGACTAAGAAATTTTCGGGAAAAAATTTAAATATTAAAAAGAACAGAAAATCTCAATATGATGTCCTGAATAAAACTATGTCCAAATGGTTCGCGCAAATGGCTGAAAAGAACACAATAATCACCGGACCAATAATTCTTGAAAAAGCTGAACAATTTGCAATTCAGTTGGGCATTGATTTTAAACCGAATTCGGGATGGTTACATCGCTGGAAAAAGCAGGAAAATATTAGGTTCAGAAATATTCATGGAGAGGCTAGTTCCGGCGACGTGGAAGCTGCTGATCTTTTTAAAGAAAATGTCCTTCCAGATAAGTTAACTGAATATGAGCTTGACGAAATCTACAACGCAGATGAGACCGGCTTAATGTACAAGGCTATTTCTAATAAAACATATGCACCAGCCAATAAAAACGTTCGCGGACAAAAAGTTCCAAAAAATCGTTTAACATTGCTTTTTATCTGTAATGCTACTGGTTCTGACAAGCTTCTGTTTTCAATTGGAAAATCAAAAAATCCGCGATGTTTCCGTGGAAAGCATATTCCTGTGCCTTACAAATTTAATACTAAAGCCTGGATGACCAGCATTTTATGGTGCGAAATTATGAGAGAGCTGGATGAGATGTTTGCAAAGAAGAATAAAAAAATTTTGTTGCTGATTGATAACGCATCTTGTCATAAATTAAACTTTACGCCAGAAAACATTGAAGTGATGTTCTAACCACCTAACACCACAAGCCTTATTCAGCCGTTGGACCAGGGTAAGATGTTTTTAGTTTCAATTATCTAAGTATATGTATGTACATACAAGCAAATTTTAATTGTTGTCTTTTAACAGGTATCATCCAGTCGTTTAAAGCACAGTATAGGAAATGTTTAACTCGCAAGCAAGTTCTAGCTATTGAAGGTGATCACATGGACACTTTTTTAAAAAAGTTTAGCATTTTAGATGCTTTGTATATTGTAAAACGGTCTTGGTGGCTAGTAACTCCACAAACCATAAAAAATTGCTTTCGAAAATCGGGAATCCCGAAGGAAATGGTATGCGAAGAAGTATGTCAAGATGAATCGGACGAATGTGACGAAGATTACTTTTGTAAAGATTTTGAAGACGAAGAGAACGATTGCTTCGGAGAAATAAATGAGGAAGAACTACTTAATGAAATCCTTTGTGAGGATGCTGATGACTTGCAAAACGAACAAGTAGCACTCGAAAAGCCAAAAAGAGATGATGTTATTTAAGCCTTCTTTATTCTCAAAGAATATCTAGACGTTGACGAAGGCAACGATTCTATTTGTAAATTAGAAGATATTCTCTTTAGAACCCATGAAAAGGAGCTTGTCCAAAAGAAAATTCAAGATTTTTTCAGTGTTACTTTATAGTATTTTTTTAGGTAAACACATGTTTTTAAACTATGTATTCATTCTTATTACTGATTTTTAATCAAATCTAATTTTAAAACTATGAATTAATATTTTTTTTACCAAATTACTTTTTTTTATCAAATGTGATTTTAAGTGAAGTGCAATCACCTGTTTTGTTTTTGTTATGTTTCTATCTTTAGTTGCGTACTTACATATTTATATTTGTACGACAAATAAACGAATTTTAGTACAAAATGATGTGTAGTATGTTTTATTAAACAGTTTTATTTCAATTATATACTTCTATAGGAAATTTTTTAAATTCTGTTACTGATGTATATAAGAAAATATCTTTCTTATATGCGTGTTACAGATATAAGAAAGTTTTTTTCTTATATGCGTGTTACAGATATAAGAAAATATCTTTCTTATATGCGTGTTACAGATATAAGAAAGTATCTTTCTTATATGCGTGTTTCCTTTATAAGAAAGCTCGCATATAAGAAAGAAAATCGGTGCATTTTTAGACTTTCTTATATGCGTATTGTACTGTATCAGCAAAAACGCTTTTGGGTTTTACCCGAGTACTTTCTTTTCCAAAGCTATTGTTGCACAGTGTCATTATTTTCTTTTAATTTTAATAATTTGTACAAATTATATGTTATCTTCAACTCATTTTTTACAAGCTGTTGGCTTTTCCACATTGCAATAATTTTTGGAAATTAGACTATGAAAAACGTTTGCCTGCATCTTCCAATGAAATAAATTTAGAAACTCAGTATTAAGCAAATTTATTTTCACAAGAAACTTACTGTGAAATTCGGATGTTAGGAAGGTGACAAGGTGTAAATGATTCGCATAAGCTCCGCACACGAAGTAGCGGGTTAAATGGCAGTGAATCATGCAAATGTGTGTGTGTTCAGTATCACATGACAATATGTTTTTCTTTTACATATGAGGCAGTGTTGAAACATCATTTGCAAGTGATGAATAAAAAAGATGCATTCACTTGCATGCCTGCGGAACTTTTGCATAAACATCGTATATACGTTTTACCTTATTGTTAGTTGGTTTGTAAGTTTCGTTTGTCGTTCACACTTCATCCATTTAACTTACATACATACACACGCCAACAGTTAGTAAAACACCGAGTTTTTGTGCATATGGAGCATGTGAATTGTGGCCGTTATCGCTATGTTGTCTTGCCGTTGTTTGCGAATTAATTCGTGATAGTAGTAAACAGCAAAATACCATCTGACTACGAAAAAAATTTTAGTTCACGTAGGACTACTAAAGTAAAACGAAAAAATTGCTACCAAAGAACAAAAAAAAAAATATTAAATGTGATTTTTATTTTGTATTTGTTTAAGAGGTGCTTCTGCATCTACTAGAACTGTGTTTAATTGCAGGAAACATTTTTGTAAATCCTGAATTGTTTTTTTTTTCTTTCTGTTAATTTTTTATGCGACTTTATGGAATTTTGTGATACGTCTTAATTGATTTTCACTAAACTAAAAAATATAATTAGATATGTTTACAAACAAGTAAAAACATTAAGGGTGGGTGCGAACTGGCTGAATAAAATCTATACTTAATTCAGTTTTCCAAATTTTTATGACATCCCAGGTGAAAATGTTCATATATGTTCATTAGGGTGTCCGTTATTTGTATTGCCGATTTTTTTTTATGAAAATGTTGAAGTCTCACCCCTCAAATTGTATAAAATTTGGCGCGCTAACAATATCTCCCACAAACGAAATTACGTATATTCAACTGTAGCGTTAAATCTGTGCTGCTATATGGATGCACTACATGGAGCCTTACAAAACTGACCATGAAGAAAATACAAACGTTCGTAAATCGGTGTCTGAGACAGATATTACGTATCTACTGACCTAATTGGTTATCCAATGAAGATCTTTGGAATAAGGCAGATTGTTGCTCAATTGAATTTGACGTTCGAAGACGTAAATAGACATGGATCGGCCATATTCTCAGGCGACCAACTAGTGATATTGCTAGGGCTGCACTAGAGTGGAACCCTCAAGGTCAACGACGACCAGGCAGACCACGTAATACATGGATCCGATGCATAAGAAATGAACATGAAACAGCTCGAAGAACCTGGAACGAAATTAAACTGCTTGCCAGAGATAGAAGTAGATCGAGAGAATTCTTTGTCGCCCTATGTTTTCCGGGAACTTTTTATTTAAGTATATTATGCTTTATTTTTGTATTTAAATAAATAAAGGACATATATATATATATAATCTTATTTTTTTAAAATGTTAAGAAACTTTATCTGGTTCCGATTATGGCACCACTCTAATGTTCATCCGCCTTTGGGGCCTTTCTCCAAGCTGATATAATTTTGTTTACCCTACACCATAATTGTATTATACATCATAAACATATAAACAAGTATGAAAGTAATAGTTTTTCGTTTTTAATCAGTTTCAATAATATTTCTATAAATGTTTGCCTAATATGAATACTTTTCCTTGCATGACAGCATCAAATTGTTTTTAATTTTAATTAATATTAAGTTTTTACTATTTTAATGTTTTTTTTATTTTTAAATAACAAATAATTATTAGTAAAGATGATTATTTTTAATTTAAATTAATTTATATGCTAAATAAATATTGTGTTCAAATCCTTAAAAATCGAAGTTTTGTTAATGCATTATGTTACGAAATAACATAAATTGGATATAATTTATAAATAACGTTGTGTAGGTTGAGTAGATCACTTAACAATTTAACGAACGTTTAATTGACCTTTAAAACTTTACGAACTAAAAAATTCGAAATTTAAATTTGTGAACCGATTTTAAGTTCGTTGACAGTTTTGGAAAGTGCTATGTTTAATAAGCTGTATGGTGATAATATTCATATTATAGAAATTTAGTTATTTTTGCTACTTGGCTCAACTGTTCATTTTGCAACATTTTCTTTAAAACCAATTTTTTTTAATTTAAATTACTGCGCAAAATCACCCTTTTGTCCAAATCGATAAAAAGGACCAACGTTATGGTAAATTGTCTAAGAAAGAAACTTCTTATTTTATAAATGAACAAAAAATATTGAAAAATGAAATTTCAGGAATGAAATTTAACCTTAATCCAAAATGGATTTATTTTTGTTTTAAATCCGTTTTGGATTTAGCTTAATTTTCATTCAAATTTAATTTTGCAATATGTTTTGTTCATCTGCGACATCTTAATAGTTGAAATGTGTATCATTCTGTAAAAAATAAAAATTGTTACCCATTGATAAAAAAAAAAAAATCATGGATTTTTTTAAATCAAAATAAATTCAAAAATTAATCTTGAGATCACTTTAAGTTATAAAATGGAAGATTAAAAATTTTTAAGGTCAACTAAAAATTTACTTATTATGGCCGTATTCATAATTTAACACATAAATTCTTATAGGGGAAAGTAAGCAGCTATTTAGTTAGTATACGTTTGGTCAATATAAATAGTGGTCTACTTAACCATGCCTACAAACTTTACTAGGTCATCAATCAGGTATTAAATCACAACCAAATCTTCAACCAAATACTCGATTATAATGAACGGGCTGTTTTACCACTGATTGCTAAATTTTGATAATTAATTTTGAATTAATTTGTAGCTTCAATTACACTTGCTAGACAGTTTACTGCTGATCTCAATGCTTTTATAGCAGTTGTAATTTTTTTAATCGATTCAGTATTTTTTTCCACTAATTTTACTTTTTTGGCTTTTTAAATTTTTTTCAACACCGCGACGTTTTTTTGTGTACTTATTTTTTTTAGCTGAAGTAGATGGAATTTCATTTTTTGGAGCACATTCGAACTAGTTCTCATTTGGAGAAGTTGGAACTTCATTTAGTCCAAAGACCAAACCGGTCGGACTAGCAGCTATGTCCGATGACTCCCAATGACTATTTATCGATGCTTTGCCCCAAATCTAGGATTACCATTGGCTAAAACAGGATCCTCCTGCATTTCTCTTGGCAACAGCTCGAATTGCTTGTTAGTGGTTGCTTTTTTTTTACTGCTACATATAAAAAAAATTATAATAAGTATTATTTTGATAAAATTAATGTACTTACGAGTTCATTTTTATTTTCGACAAAAAAAAAATTTTTTTTTTTTTTTAAATAGTTTAAAAAAATTTCAAACCAATGCTCAAACAATTCAAGTGATGATTTTGACATCTCAAGTGATTAATTTTTCAGCGCCGTGATTTATGAAATTCAAATTTGTATGTATAAAATTTCAAAAAACGTAACGAACAGCTGTTGCAATGCCTACTTTATTCAAGTGATTTACAAAATCGATTTTTTTTTTAATTATGGAAGTAAGGCGTTGCGTTCTGCAAAATGAGGGCATTAATATTTGTAAAGAAAAGTTTACTGAAAATTTTTATTATTTTTCATCCTATAAAAATCTCTCTATGCACTCGTATAAGAACTAAATATTTTAACTACCCTGAAGGATATGTCGATAGTAAAACTGCACTCATTCACTTTTGACTTTGCCACCAGTATTACTGACCAATTCTACCCCAGGAAATGCTCTCGCTTGATGCAAAAATTACTCTCCAAAAATTTCACGCCCCTGGGACCACGCCTTCCCGTGCCGACTTGCGGTTGAAATTTTGTTCAACTACACTCATAATCTTCTTCTACTTTATATTAACTTACTAGTTTTTTCAATGTTTTATACCACCAATTTCTTTCCTACAGCAGTTCTCTGACATCGAATTACACTGTGGAACAAATTCAGGTTAGCAAAAGTTAGATCAATTTTTTAAAAAATTTTAATTGTTGGACAGGTCTCTAGCAATAATTTGGCTTTTACAGATTAAAAAATATGAATTAGTCGACGAGTTATAGCCAAAAAACCATATAAACAAATGCTGAAATTTGCTTTTGTGCCACTGCTTGCAATGCCGTAGCCAGGGGGTTTGAGTGGGGCCAAAACACCCCGCGAAATATTTCCAGTTAGTGAAAAAATCAAATTTTATATCTATTTTTAGGACATACAAACGTTTTTGTTATAAATGTTCTGTATTATTTGCTTTCAAAATGTGCCAGCACGTACATTTCAAGATTTTTTTTACCAAAAAAAGCTGTCTATAATTATATGTTTATATTTGGCCACCCCCGAAACAAAATCCTGACTACGAGCCTGACTGCTTGCAATTTACCGTTTCAAAAATATTCCGATATCGAATAGAGCAATGCCATTAGTCTGGTGACTTATGTTGAGCAAGAGTGTTTGAAAGCAAAATGTCATTATCTTTAAGAAATAACAACAATATTTACTTGGTTGGAGGCATTGATTTTAACATAAAAGGATCAAAATTACCATCCAATAGACATGTTTTATCATTTTTTTTTATAATGTGAGAATAGTAAAATTAAATACTCGTGAAAGTGCAAGCTTACTCATACGCGAAGTTATGATTTTTGTGGGAAAAAGCCCGAATACCAACCAAACAAAATCAACATTGCATATCAAAAGTTTTAAAAATGTATGATGAATGGCGTTTCTCCAAAAAAATAATAAAAAAGATGGCAATGTCTTTCGTGAAAGAGAAAACGTTTTCAAAAATAATTTGGACAACCTTTTTGATGTGGCTCACGCTGATGCTTTGTCAATGCTGAAAATAGAAGAGGACAGGCAATTTCTTATTTCCCAGAGACAACCAGGTCGAGTAGGTTGTATGGGTGGGGTTGACAAGGTGTATTCTGAAGTTGAGAAGAAAAGAGAAAAGCGTAAACAAGATGAACTAAACCGTCAGCAGTGTCACCTTGTCACTAAAATACCTAAACATTTTAGTGAGAATTTATGCGAAGACGATTCAGATACAGAAGAGGAAAAAATTAATGAGCTCCTTTCAACATCACCGTGTCAGCAATCGGCGGTAATAAAGAGGGCAACTAAACACTTCATCACTCCAAAATTAGTCGCAGTCCTAGATCGTTGTCAAGTAAGCGCCCGCAATTCAGTTTTTATATTGCAAGCTGCAGCTGAAGCTTTGGGCCACAACTTGGATAATTTAATAATCACCAAGACCTCAATCCATCAAGAACGTGCAAAACTTAGATGTGAGCGTGCTCAAAATATAAAAGCGAAGTTTAAGGAATCAGTACAACCATTTCTTGTTGTTCATTGGGACGGAAAGCTATTGCCTGCATTGAGTAAGTGCAATTATTATTTTTCTGTATACAAATTTATATATTTTTATGATTTAAGGTGTTAATGAGAAAGCTGTTGAATGCTTACCAATAATTGCTACTGGAACCGACATGGAGCAGATACTTGAGATTCAAAAACTTGACAATGCAACTGGGAAAGCGCAACCAACAGCCGTGTTTAATGCATTGTGTTGCGATACTACAGATTCAAACACTGGTCGATTGAATGGAGCTTGTGTGCTTTAGGAAAAAAAGCTCGGTAGAGACCTGCTTTACCTCCCTTGTAGCCATCATATCTACGCATTAATTTTGAAAGCAGTGTTTGAAAAGAAGTTGCCCCATTTAACAGCGAGTCCAGATGTGCCGTTGTTTAAAAATTTTAAAAACTGTTGGAAGAAGATTAACCCGAAAAAAATATCGAGTGGAATGGATCATAAACTTTGCCTTAATAGCATGCAACCCATAGCAGAAGATATAATGACTTTTGTTTCTAAAGAACTATCTAAAACTCAAACGAGGAAGGATTATCGTGAGTTTTTAGAGTTGACGGAATATTTTATAACCGCAGACAAAGAAAAAAATAAAACAATTCGACCACCTGGAGCAATGCATCAAGCGAGATGGATGTCTCGAGCAATATACTGCTTTAAAATATTTTTGCTATGAAAATAATATTCCATTCCAGCTAATCAAGAGAATGCACTGGCAGATGTTTGCATTTTTATCATAAAGTTTTATGTTAAAGCATGGTTCAACTGTCCCAATGCCACCGAAGCTTGTGTCAATGATCTAACCTTTTTACAAAATCTTGCATTGTACGAAGACATCGATCCAGTTACGTCAGAAGCAGCTGCTAAAAAACTGTGTAACCACTTATGGTATCTGGTTGAAAAAACTTCTGCTTTAGCATTTTTTGATTTGAGATTAAATGCCACTACAAGAGCAAATATGGTGAAGGCGTTAAAAACAGATGCAAATCTTAGGGCAGAGAAAAAGCTGGCGGTCGATTATAAGGATTTAAAAGCATTGTTAGGTAAAATATTAAATGATGTTCTATAAATACTTTTGCAAAGACTGACATTACAACTATGGTTTTTTATTTTCAGGAAAATCAATCGATTTTTTTATAACAAGTAGAAGCTTGAATTTTTTTCACGGTTCAATATAGATTCCTCTTTTTTAAAAGAAGACCCTCAGAAATTATACTGCGGAAAGAGCGGTGAAGTTAGTGGAAGACTATCACGGTCTGATAACAAAGAATGAAAGTCAGATGGCATATGTTATGCAATGTGTTCATGAGCATCGAAAACTTTATCCTAATTGTACAAAAATTTCGTTAAATAAAAATTATGAAATTTAAACACTTTTAAAATTGTATTTTTTGGTTGCACAGAATGATTTTCATGATGTTACCATATTTTTCGACTTGTGGGCTATCGTATAAGTGTGATTAATAAAATTTCAACCGTAAGTCGGCACGGGAATGCGTGGTCACAGGGGCGTGAAATTTTTGGTGAGTCATTTTTGCATCAAGCCTCAACTTTTTGAGGGGTGAGACCAACAATTTTTCCACTTTGAAAAATAAAGGGGCACCCTAATGTTCATATATCATCATATATGGCTTAATATATGATCGTATATGTTTTCATATATGAGCATATATGAACATATATGTCATGTATGGAAGCATATATGGGCCAATACATTTAAAGATGAAGTTCATATATGGTAATATATGAATCCATATATGGCAATATATGGTAAAATATATTGCATATGTTGGTCCATATATTGGTTCATATACGCCATATATGTTCATATATGAGTACATATATTATTCCATATATGGGGTAATATATTTTAATTTTTATCAGATATTGCCATATATGAGGGAAATTTAAAACTTTGATCTACCGAATTAAGATACAGTTTGAATCCTTAACTGAACATAAAGGCAGAAACGTAATTAGATTAAGTGACTTATTCTAGGTATTGTATTTGCGTTATATACAAAATTTTTGAAAATTAAAATTTTGTATTTCCAAAATTTTGTTTGATACCAAAACAAAGCTTAAGTCACTTAAGCCCAATGGTGTTGGGTCTTAAGACTATTAATTATTTTCAGTCTTTTTTATCCTTCACCTCTGGCGGAGTAATACGTAACCAAAAAAAAGGATTGAGTCAATAATACAAATTTCAAAACCTTTCTTATTGAAGGAATATAAATGAAATTTCTAATAAGAAATTAAATACAAATTTTTATTAATAACCCAGGTGAAAATGTTCATATATGTTCATATATCATATTCATATATAACTTCTGCCGACGACAATAATAAAGAGTTAATAAAGAAACGGAATTTTATGATTATTATTATTTTTTATTATTTTTATTACATGCTCTTAAATAATTGAGTTATATGTGTTTAATGGCTTACATAAATAATTTTCAATTTGAATAATCTGGTTAATACTTAATATATCATAAATTTTTATAATTTTAAAATCATCAGTAGTTTTAAAGGGAATAATGTGTTAAATTTAAAGTAAAAAAACACACATAGATTTTTGGAAAAATCTACCAATATTATTTTTTTAGATTATAGTACAACAACTCTTCATTTAATGTAACAATTCGTACTTTGTTGTTTATTTTTTTTTATTTATTTAAACTATTTTTATTACTGTTTTTTAATAATAACAAGAAAGTTTGAATTGTTATATAAAATGAAGATACTATAATCTAAAAATAATATTGGTAGTCTTTTCCCAAAATTTATGTGTGTTTTTTTAACTTAAATTTATTGCATGTTATATCCCTTTTTCCTTTTAATCTTGATTAAATGTTACTTCATTTAATTTTAATAAAGAAAGCAATATTTTGTTTAAAAATAAAAAAAGCATTATTAATATACCGGCATATAGAAAAAGTACTCATATATGATTATATATGAACACTCATATATGTCCGTATATGACCATATACGGCCATATACCCTCAAATTTCGGATCCGAGCATATATTGAATAATATATGAACCCATATATGTATCCATATATGACCATATATGAACATTTTCACCTGGTATTTGAAAATTTTTCCAAATATTGTTTTAAAGAAATTTCAAAAGAGTTATCGTAATTTTTGTATTTAAAAATACAAAAATATTTATTATTGGACTTTCTATATTCGAATATATTTAGTTAGAATATTGTTCTTCCTTAAGTCCAAAAATCTAATATGATAACCAAGACATTAAAATTAACCAAACATCATTTTCTTTATGGAGACAACTGATGATTAAGGTGATGACTATGAAACAATTGTATTGTGTATTATGAAAATGATCAACCTTTTTGAAAGGCAATAAATAAATAAAATCTTATATGTCACTTATCATATCAGATGTTTGGACTTAAGGTAGAACAATACATTCGAAATTTCAAAACATTTTGTCAATTTGTATTTAGTTTAGAACTAATTTCTACACGCAGAGAAGAAACATGGTTGCAACATGATCATTGCTACTATATTATGCTTGCTGCATTCGGGTATGGTTATCACAAACAAGTTATAGGTTTATAAAGAGGTTCTAACCATCAATATGGTCGCTACCATCATTATAATAGTAAATATTTTATTATTTCATGATTTCCACTTTATGTTTTATAACAGATTGACTGTAACCATACTGTGGTAAAAATTCTGATTATGAAAAAATATAATTATGGAACTACAATATAAAATGCTGACAACAATCAATGAATTGTTATAAATCAAATAAAACATGACTGACATTTAGTCATAATACTGTATTGTTTTCATAAAAAAATTGTATGAGTTCAGTCTTCCATGTAAAAATGTTATTGTAAGTTATGATCATTTTAACGTGGGGGGTTTTATTTTCGAAAATGCCTTATAACATTATAATTTCCACTAATCTCTATATATAAAGGAATAACGTTACTGACTGACTCACTTACTCACTTATTCAACATCGCCCAGCCCAAACCGCAAGAGGTAGGAGGCTGAAATTTTGTATGCAGGTTCCCCTTCCGGCGGAGACATCCACTAAGATGGGGTTTTTGGAAATTCCTTCGGGGAGGGGCAAAAAGGAGGAAAACCTCCCCTTTTACAGCCTGCCCAAACCCCTTTAGATAGAAACCTGAAATTTTAAATATGCTTTCCTGGGAGTATGTGCTAACTCCTTGATAAGGTAGGTTTTAGTATTTTGGCCAGTAACGTTGTAAAAATGGGGGTTTAAAGGGCAAAAAATCTTCCCCTTTATGGCCTGACCAAACCGTTGGACCTAGGAAGATTAAATTTGGTATGGAGGCTCCTTCTCCAGTGTAGATAACAGATAAGATGTGATTTTTGAAAAATTAAACGGGGGGGGGGGGGGGGCATAAAAGGTAAAATTCTCCCCCTTGACGGCGTGCCAAAACTGTTGGACATGGGAAGTTGATATTTGGAATGCAGGCTTCTTCCCCAGTGTAGATAACAGATAAGACGTAATTTTTGAAAAATTAAAAGGGGAGGGGCAGAAATGGGTTAAATTCTTCCCCTCAACGGCCTGCCAAAACCGTTAGAGCTGGAAAGTTGAAATTGTGTATATTGGTTCCACCTGAGGTGTAGACATCCACCCAGCGAGGACTTTTGTAAATTCCTACGGAAAGGGTTAAAAAGACGGAAAATCTCCCCCTCACGGCCTGCCTACACCGAAATAGCAAGATACCTGAAATTTTAAACATATATTACCTAGAGTATGAACTAACTCACTGATAACTACATTTTAGAATTTTAGCCAGGGACGTGGTAAAAATGGGGTTTACAAGGATACAATGTCTCCCCTTTAACAGCTTGGTGAAACCGCTGGACCTAGGAAGTTGATATGTGTTATGCAGGCTCCTTTTCCAGTGTATAAAACAGCTAAGATGTCAATTTTGAAAAATCCATCTGGGATGGCCAAAAAGGGGAAAATTCTCCCCCGTGACGTCTAGCCAAGACCGCTAGAGCTGGGATGTTTAACTTTGGTACATAGATTCTGTGAAAATCTGCAAATTTG
Organism: Eustalomyia histrio; assembly: GCA_949748255.1. NCBI lineage: Eukaryota > Metazoa > Arthropoda > Insecta > Diptera > Anthomyiidae > Eustalomyia > Eustalomyia histrio. The sequence goes on from OX456523.1 coordinate 144,902,002, forward strand.
CAAATGTGCATTTTCACATTTGCACTTTTGCGATTTTGCATATTTGCACTTTAGCAAATTTCCACTTTTGCAAATTTTACAATTTGCACACTTTCACATTTGCACTTCTGCGAATTTGCAAATGTGCAAATTCACAAATGTGAAAATTTGCAAAAGTGCAAATATGTTGAATCGCAAAAGTGCAAATGTGAAAATGTGCAAATTTTCAAAAGTTTAAATATGAAAATGTGCAAATTTGCAAAAATGCAAATGTTCAAAAATTAAAATTTGATTGTTTAATGGATTGATGGTTTGGTAGATTGATGGATCGATGGTTTGATGGATTGATGGTAATGTAAATATGCACATGTTCTAATGTGCAAATGGGTGAATTTGCAAATTTGTAAATGCAAAAATGTGTAAATATGTAAATATTTTTTATTTCCTTCAACATCGCCCAGCCCAAACCTCAGGAGGTAGGACGCTGAAATTTGGTATGTAGTTTCCCCCTACGGCGTAGACATTCGCTAATACGAGGTTCTTGAAAATTCCTTCGGGGAAGAGCAAAACGGAAACAAAACTCCCCTTTCACAGCCTGCCCAAACCCCTATAGCTAGAAACTTGAAATTTGAAATATGCTTTTCTTGCAGTATGTGCTAACTCATCGATGAAGTCTCCCCCTTAACAGCCTGCACAACCGTTGGACCTAGGAAGTTAAAATTTAGTATGTAGATAACAGTGAAGATTTTTTTTTGGAAAATCCAAAGGGGAGGGGCTGAAAAGGGAAAAATTCTCACCCTTGACATCCGCTGGAGCTGGGGAGTTGAAATTTGGTGCATATGTCCCTTTTCCGGTGTAGACATTCACCTAGTTTGGATTTTTGGAAATGTTACGAGGTGGACAAAAAAGTGAACAGTCTCACCACTTAAAGGGCTACCCACACCGATTTAGCTAGAAATCTGAAATTTTAAATATGTGTTTACTAGAGTATTTGCTAACTCATTGATCAGCTACATTTTAGAGTTTTAGCCAGGTAGATGGTAAAAATGGGGGTTCTTATTATTGAGGTACATCATAGAATTTCGATCTGGGACATGGTGAGAATTGGAGACTCCAGGTATGTATCTAGGAACTCCGGGCTTTAGCCCGGGCAACCATTTTCTACGCTAACAACGTAGCGGGCTTTGCCCGCTAGTAAATTCGTAGTCAAACAGATCCTATATACAAATTTTATATATGTTTTTTTTTAATTCTTTTCAATAATAAGACATTTTTAAAAAAAAATAATAATTATTTCTTAATTTTAACTTGTAAAATAATAACTTATTTCTGGTAAATTAACGACTCACTTTCTTGTGGAAAAAGAACTCAGAATATTAATAAAATATTTTTTAATAAGAAAAAGTTTGTAGAACCTAAGAGTTGTTTTTTACGAAAAAATTTCTTATATAAAATACTAAAGTTTTAGAAATTTTTCTGATAGAAACATTTTTAGATTCTAAGGAATTTTTTTAAAGTAAAATTCTCAGATTCTGCAAACTTTTTCTAGATAAAAATTCATGTGTTCTTGAAAAAACTAGATTCTAAGTTCTTTCTTTAAATAAAAAATTCTGAGATTCTGAGGATTTTTCATCATGAAAAATCCAGGGACTCTAAGGACTATCTAAAAATATCTTAAAAATGTCCTTAGAATCTAAGAATTTTCTATTTGAAAAAGTTCATAGAATCTATGTTTTTTTTATTAAAAAAAGTCCTTTGAATTAAAATTTTTTTTTTGAAGGGTTTTTTTTTTTAAAAAGGCCTTAGAATCAAACAAGTTCTCTTCAAAAAGTCCTAAATATCAAAATTCAAAGAACATTTTAACTGTTTTGAATCATAATATAACTGTAAGGACAATATTATGGTAAAATTATGGTTATTTTATTATCATAATATGATATATTACGACTATGGTTGGCACAATCAAAATCCAAAAAATATATGCTCTTCGGAAATGATTGCCCCAACCATGTTTTTTCTCTGCGTGTACCGAATTATTTTTATACCCTTCAGAGTTTCTGTTAGAAAACCACCTCCTTTAACGCAACTCCCTCGAAGAGAAAAAATCCATTCATGAAAAACGTGAGGAATTCGTCGCTTTCTAGGCGAAAGAAAACTGATTTGGGTTTCACTAACTCTATTTCTATGCGAACGACAAGTCAAATGAAAACATAACTGTTTTCATACAAAATTTGGTTTCTCTATTTCGAACAGTGCGAACGCAAATGTCAAAATCAGTCACTTCCTATTTGTTTGTCGAGTAAATATATATTTGGTATTTTTAAAAACAAAATAAAGTAAAAAAAGCAATGGATAACAAAAGGTAAGTACAAAATAATACAAATATTTATAGTTTATTAAGAACTTTAAAATTCAGTTTAAAAAAATCAACAATGGACCGGCCGAAGACGCTTGTACTTTATATGGAAGAAAGGCCTGATTTTGCCAGAAGGTAAGTGTCTTTAAATTTTTGTTTGTGGCTTATGTTTGCCCCAAGCAGCTCATATTTACATTTTTTTATTTCACAAGAGCTAACAGGACTATAGCAGTGACCACACCGAACAGACAACAGCAACAGAAAAGCCCTCCGAACAACAATCCCACCCTCAACCAATCCATAACAAAAAATTTCACAAATAAACACTTTCTCAAAAAAAAATTGATTTGTTTATTGTTATTTAATTATTTCATTTGTAATATACAGCTGATCACTGTTAAATAGAATTGTTTTCATATTTAAGCAGTTTAGTAGTATTTTTGTTACTTTTAAAGAAAATTGTATGATTTGGCATTACAGTGATTTGAAAAATGCTGTAGAAAAAATAAACTCCATATAAATTGTATGGTACATATTTGGTTGTATATTTATCCCTTTCTGTGTATCACTGCAATTTTGATGTTTCCATTTATTCATTTTCTAGTCGCCATTTTGATTCAATCAGCTGTTTCCTGTCTGGGTAGTCAGTCTGTGATTAATTTGCATAGAAAGAATATAAAATCTAAATTTAAAAAAATTTGGAAACTTTAAAGTAGATCTCTATTTTTTTTTTTAATTATACATAAAAACACATATTTTAGCCAAAATATCCAAATTTTCTGAAAGATATAAGATGTAATGCCTTGTATAAGTAAATTTCTCAAATCTGATCTTAATTTTTATGACGATTTAGAATCTACAATCGAAACTAAAATCAAATTTGTGGTTTTAAATTATTCGTGATGTATGAAAACTCAACAAAATTCGATGTTTTTACTTTGTGTTTTTTTTTTTGTTAACAAAAGGGAAATGAATGTTTGTTTTGACAACACTAGCGAAAAAACGAAGCGCAACAATTTATTTAAGTTAAAAGCAATTAAAATGCGTCGCTAGCTCAGTGAGTAGAGTTCTTGGCTGGTAACCAGAGTTCCCTGATTCGATTTCCATCATGACCACATTATTTTAATAACGTTTAAAATATTTGTAATAATTTTTTTACTAAAAATTCCTCTTTTTTAAAAATCTATTTTTAGACACATTACTTTTTCCATTCTCGTAACCATATAAGTAACCCCTTACATTATCACCTCTAACGTAATGGGTATATAGTACAGGGTGCCCGCCGGGAAGGTATACTACTTTGTTTGTTTATAATTTTTGATTAAATGAAAGAGATCTTATATTGATAAATGTTTTATTTAATGTCGGCAATTGTGTATGGAATACAATATCAGATAAATGTCCGCCTATGTTGGCCTCACAAATCCGAGCCCTTTTGAGCACATTTCATTCATTACATTCTCACACATTTCACGCGGTATTTCATTAATTTCATCACGAATATTTTGTTTGAGTTGCTCAAGCGTTTCTGGTTTGTTTGCATTAACCTTGCTTTTCAGATATCCCCACAAAAAGAAGTCCCGAGCAGTCAAATCAGGCGACCGTGGAGGCTGTCACTTTTAATGGATGCAAAAGTGACTGATGAATGATTTGAGGGTTTTCCATTGCCCAGAACCCACTATTCTGTTTGTTCTCATACCCATTCAAATGAAAATGTGCCTCGTCACTCATTATGATTTTTTCATGAAAATCGGGGTTGTCATGGGCGAGCTGTAACATCCTATTGGCATATGTACGGCGGCGTAAATGGTCTTGTGGAAAAATTGTGCAAAATTGTGGCCAAAGTTGTTCTTTGAAGACCAAGCTCCTGAGCACGGCGTCGAATTGAGGTTGATGGATTGTTTTGAACACTTTCTTGAGCAACAGTAATTTTTCAGCCGATCTTGTAGTACGTTGTGGTCCATGCTTGGGCCTATCACCTACAGACCCTCTTTCTTCGAAATCATTCACTACACGATATATAGTGCGTTTTGTGGGCACGTTGTTTCTCCCAAAAATTTCACGTAACTTTCTCATCGTCACAGTAATCGATGATTGATTTTGATAAAATGTTTTAACGATTAAAACACGTTGGTTTATATTTTTCCATAATAAATCTGCCACATGTCTACTTCACGAATGCCACACATGATCTTTCAAGACTAATGTTTACCAAAATGGCGGCAAAACAAAGTAGTATACTTTCCCGGCGGACACCCTGTATTTTTTTTAAAAGCTTTGTTTTTTCGAATTTTATATCCATTTTTATCACTACTTTGTAAACAAATATGTAGTAAGCGCTGCCATCGCAAAAATTTAAAATTATCTATATATGTAGAAAAAGTTGTCCAAAAATCCCAATTGAAATCAAAAAAAAAAACAAGTAAGAGCGGCTAAATTCGGCTATGCCGAATCTTATATACCCTTCACCATGGTATTCTGAAGGAGATGAATACATCGTTGGAATCTACTACCTCATAGCTCTCCACAAACAAGCGGTATCCCCATTTATTTTTTCTTAAATGTCCAAAAATTTTAATCCAAAATAATATGTCATGTAAAATCTCAAATTTATATTTTTCCATATGTTTCAGCGCTTTTCTTGTCAAATTTGGCATTTTCTAGGCAAAAAAAAGTTGGCGACACTACTATTTATTTTTTATTTATATCATTCACAATAGTTGTGAAACGTATTTAACCTACGTATTTATCTTCACACTCTTATTAAACAAAGGGATTTTACTGGAAAAATTAGAGGTAGTCCTGGTTTTTTGCTAATATCTCAGCCATTTATTAACCGATCTGTCTGATTTTTAATAGCAAACAGAAATGGATCACATGTAACAGAAATAAAAAAGAATCAAGTCCTCATCATGTCTGGGTTCTTCGGAAAACCCATTTCAACACACAGACGGACAGACGGACAGACGGACAGACGGACATCGTTAAATCAACTTCGCTCTTCATATGGACCCAGAATATATATACTTTATAGGGTCTAAGATCAATATTGTAGAAATTACAAACGGAATGACAAACTTATATATACCCTTCCACCTATGGTGAAGGGTATAATAATAATCCGAAATAAAAGCAAACAATTTAAATTCAAAAACTTACACATAAAATTAAAAAATTCGCAAACTGATACTCAAAAAAGGTCAATCTAAATTAAAAAAATGCTAAAGGCAGTTAAAGAAATTATTGAAATTTAACTAATTTTTCTTTAATTTCATTTGGTGTTTTAAATTTCAAATGATGTTTTTTGAATTACATTTTGCAACCATCTACTCGTTTTTAAAATGATCATCTTTGGATTTTACTAAAAATTTCCACGTTCCCTTGATATCTGTGCTGTTTTTTGTTTTTGAAAATTTCATGCATCACGGCCCAAATTTGGTCACTTTTTTAAATAGAATACGTGTTTTGTTTTAAACATTCGCGTATAAACAACGTTTTGCGGTTTTGCAATATTTCTGTAAAAAGACCTGCTTATTTTCGAAACTATCTAAAAGCAAAAGATCTATGTAAGCTTTCATATAAGAAAGGATTTCTAAAAATAATTGCTTAAAAAGTTAGATCAGTTTAAACATGTGGTATTTATCCAGCTTCGCGCCGCTAAAAGTATGCACCTTTTAGCATCGAAACACCGCACAGTGGGACATTTTCAGAGAAGGCGGTCAAAAATCCATAACTTTTGAAAGAGTTGACGTATTTCAATGCGATTTTTTGGTTGGAAAGTCTATAAACGTATTAAGGGTGAAACTACATATATAACAACCGTTTTTGCTAAATTTTAGAGCAAAACTCAACTTTTTTAATAACTATGGGCTGGTAACTTATCTCAAAAGTAGACAAAGTAAAACACTATCGGTTTTCTATATTTTGCCATTTATACACTCAAAAAAATATGTTAGTAAAAAAAATTGTAAAATTAAATTTTTTTGCTGAAATTTATTTGTTCAATAATATTTTTTTATATCCACTTTTAAAAAATTGTAAACAAACATAATATTTTCATTAATGCCTTAATAATGAGTTAGTCCATACTCCAGGTAACACATGTTTCAAATTTCAGGTTTTCCCTTTAAACCCCGCTTTTACCATGTACCTGGCTAAAATTCTAAAATGTAGCTGATCAATTAGTTAGGCTAACTCAGTTAGCCCATACTCCAGTTAATACATATTTAAAATTTCAGCTTTTTGGCTAAATCGGTGTGGACAGCTCATTAAGGAGGATACTGTTCACCTTTTTGCACCTCCCCTTACACATTTCCAAAAATCCGACCTAGGTAAATGTCTACACTGGAGGAGGAACCTTTGCACCAAATTTCTACTTACCAGCTACAGCGGTTTTGGCAAGGGTAAGAACTTTTCCCTTTTCAGCCCCTCCCCGTTGGATTTTCCAAAAATTACGTCGCACATGTGCATATTTACACAATTGCATATTTGCACATTTACAATACCATCAAACCATCGATCCGTCGAACCATCAATCCATGAAACCACCAATCCATGAAACAATCAAATTTTCACTTTTGCAAATTTGCATATTTTCATATTTGAACTTTTGCAAACTTGCACTTTTGAAAATTTGCACAGTTACACTTTTGCAAACTTTAAAATTTGCACTTTTGAAAATTTTCGCACTTGAACTTTTGCAAATTTGCACTTCTGCAAATTCGAAAATTTGCACATTTGCACCATTGCAAATTTAAACATTTACATTGGAGGAGGAATCTATGTCCCAAATTTAAATTGCCCAGGTTAAGCGATTTTGGCAGGCTGTCAAGGAGGAGAATTTTTGCTTTTTGTCCCTTCGCGTTAGATTTTCCAAAAGTCACGTCTTATCTGTTATCTACACTGAAGAAGAAACCTGCATACCAAATTTTAACTTTCTAGATTCAGCGTTTTGGGCAGGCCGTTCAGGGGGAGACTTTCCCTTATTGCACCTCCCAGTAGGAATTTCCAAAAATCCAATTTGGGTGGATGTCTACGCTGGAGTAGGAACCTATTAACAAAACTTCCCAGCTCTAGCGGTTTTGGCAAGACGGTAAGGGGAAGAATTTTCCCTTTTTTTTGCCCTCCCCGTTGGATTTTCCGAAATTGACATCTTAGCTGTTATCTACACTGGAGTAGGAGCCTATATACCAAATTTCAACTTCCCAGTTCCAGCGACTTCGCCAAGGGGATACATTTCATCCCTTTAAACCCAATATTTACCACGTCCCTGGGTAAAATTCTAAAATATAGCTTATGAGTGAGTTAGTCTATACTCCACGTAATACATATTTAAAATTCCAGGTATCTTGGTATTTCGGTGTGGGGGAGATTTTCCTCCTCCTCGTAGGAATTTACAAAAATCCCACCTAAGTGGATGTCAACACCTCAGGTGGCATTCCGTCGAGGGGGAAAATTTCACCCTTTTCTGTCCCTCCCCGTTTGATTTTTCAAAAATCACGTCTTAGCTGTTATCTACGGTGGAGAAGAAGCCTGCATACCAAATTTCAACTTCCCAGGTCCAACGGATTGGGAAGGCCGTAAAGGAGGAGACTTTTCGCCATTTATTTTTACCTCTATTTTTACCTCATACCTGGTCAAAATTCTAAAATGTACCTAATCAAGGAGTTAGGACATACTCACAGCAAGGCATATTTCAAATTTCCGGTTTCTAGCAAAGAAGTTTAGGCAAGCCGTGAAAGGGAGGTTCCCCTTATTGACCCTCCGCGAAGGAATTTCTGAAAACCCCGTCTTAGCGGATGTCTATGCCGGAAGGGGAACCTACATACCAAATTTCAGCTTCCTAGCTCCAGCGGTTTGGGCTGGGCGATGTATAATCCATAATGTTATATAATTATATATAGTGTTGTATACAATTGTATATGATATAATATATACCATATCTTATCATATAAATCAGACATAATTTTATAAAGATCAATATATAAAAAGATATTGTTATAAATAATAAGATATTGTAATAAAAAAAGTATGTAATATATAATTATATATGCTAATGCATACTGAGATATGTATATAAACCAGGGACCGTAACAGTTACGACTTTTTTCAAAAAAGTCAAAATATAATAGTTATTTTTCGACTTTTATTCTTTCGGTCAGAAATAAAAGTTAAAATTTGACTTTTATTTTTTCGGTCAAAAATAAAAGTTAAAACTTGACTTTTATTTTTTAAGTCAAAAATAAAAGTTAAAATCTGACTTTTATTTTTTCGGTCAAAAATAAAAGTTAAAATTTGACTTTTATTTTTTAAGTCAAAAATAAAAGTAAAAATCTGACTTTTATTTTTTCGGTCAAAAATAAAAGTTAAAATTTGACTTTTATTTTTTAAGTCAAAAATAAAAGTTAAAATTTGACTTTTATTTTTAAGTCAGAAAAAAAATTGATTATGCCATTATAATAACAATATAATGGAAATATAAGAAAAATAAGATCGATGACAATCAGTGTTGTTGTTTTGGTTATTTCTAACCAAAATTGGTTATTTCTTTCACTGGAATTCTAATAATAGATCTAAAAGCTTTTCAACAACATTTTGAATAGATGAATGAAGAAGTAAAAGCATTGTTCATTGATTAGGCACAAAATGATACCCTTTCTGCAGTACAACAAATTTTTATATCCCCGTCTAAAGTACTTGGCATGTATTAAGAGCTAACTATATTATACTTTTGCTAGCTTAAGCAAATGTGCGAATACATGTAATCAAATGTGTATGACTATATTGTACTTAACAAACTTTTCGTTAAGTTTCGTCAAGTGTCATTTGCTTAAGCAAACAGCGAAACTGACCGCACTTTACTTAAGGAATCATATGTTTTTAAAAAAACTGTTTATGAAAAAAAAAACAAACTGCAATGTACGCGGAAAATATTTTTATAGGAAATTTAATTGAAAATGTTAAAAAACAAACGTGCATGTATAACAAAAGGGGTGGGTTTTGTATTTGTTTTTCGATTAAGATGCAAGCACTGTTGCATTTTTTAGTACTTTTTGATTTGTTTTCATTTGTTTCTTTAAATTATTTAAAATTAATATAGATTTACTCGTTAATTGTAAAATATTTATAAATTGAACACATTAAATAATATTTTTCGAAAAGACACATATATTTTGGAAATATAAGAAGAAAACAGTTTTTGCAAAAGTACAAATATTTGCAACTAAGTGTAGTAAGTATTTAAGTTTAAAAAGTACATTGTAGCCACCAAAAATTCTTCAAAGAGTTGATTAAGCATTTGACAGACTTTTCGTTGATTTTTGACAGTAGCTTAAGTTAGCAAAAGTATAATATAGTTAGCCCTTTATTCATCAAGTACCTGCGACACAAGTTAGTGTAGAACGCGCGTTTCTCAGCGACTTGCGCTACAATTTGTCTGAACAGAACTTGGCTGCTATATTAATGGTGAAATTGAATTCTGAGTCATTGCAATGAAAGAGTGAACAATTTAATATTGAAATAAAGGAAATTAAATGTTATTTGTATTTTCAGACCAAAATATGCAAAACACCAACTCCTTAACTTTTTAGCCAATAAACGTTTTTGTATACATATGTACTCTATTATATTTTTTTTCTTTTTGTTTTAATACAAATACAACATGTACTTATAATTTCAAAAATAAAAACTGTGTTAATATTTAATTAAAATTTTATTTAACTTTTTTAACATCTGCTTTCAATAGGAACAAAAGTCAAAGTCAAATTTTAACTTTTATTTTTGACTTAAAAAATAAAAGTCAAATTTTAACTTTTATTTTTGACCAAAAAAATATCGGTCAAAAAATAATTATTATAAAGTGACTTTTTAATAAAAGTCAAAAAAATTAAAGTCTTTTAAGTTTATTATTCCTCAGCATAACAGCATCAATATGCTGTATTCAAATATCTGATAGACAAATTATATCCACCTGACTTTTTGATTTTAAATTTTAAAAATAACTGTTATTTTCGGTCCCTGATATAAACATGATAATAAATTATTAGATAAGGCCACATATGATTATATCTAAACCTTATTACTCGGGTGTATATGATTTTAAAGCTCCTTGTTTTTATTTAAAAAAAATTGGGTTAAGACTTTAGAAAACGTGGATTTTTTTTTTTTTTTATAGAGTAACTTTAAACTGTCATCTTTAAAATTCTACAACGATTTTTTTAAATAGTTACGAAATTTGGGGGCTTAAAGGTCAAAAATAAGGGAAACCCTTAAATTGATCCTACAAATTTTTTAAATAGTTTAATTTAAAAGCGGGAATAAGGCAGAGTGGTACAAGTATAGATTATTTAGAATTTTACAACTATAGACCAAGGTGCTTTAAAACTCCGTAATTTTGTGAAGTATTTTCTTGTCAATTCTTGATTTCATGCAAACTTGTTAAGATTTTTCTAAAATTTAAATAGGTTTTTTTCGTTTTAAAACTCTACATACGATTATAATTTTTTTTATTTATCGCACAAATTAAAAAAAAATTTAAGTACCCCAGTAGGCTTACTCTTTGGTGATAGGAATTTAGGCAGTTTATTTGACATTTCTGGGAATATTTTTAAAAAAAGGCTTAAGAATGTTGTAATCCTGGTTAGGTAATTTTTTTAGAAGTAATATTTTACAGAAAACATACTAAATTGTCTAAAAAGAGCAATAAGGTTGTTCGCGATAGGCTGGTTATCAGGTTATGTGGTTAAATGCTTATACCAACAACAACAAAATACATTAAAATAAAATAACCAACTTTGCGCAACCTATACCCTTGTTTACAGATTATGTGGTTATGTGCTTATTTGTAGTGTTGGAAAACAGTATAAATTTAACTAACTGGCAACACAAAAAAAAAATACTTTTCAGCAAATGGCATCTCAAATTTTATATTAAATGTTGGTAGCATTGGCATTCACATATGGTTTTTATTTATAAGAATTAATAAAAATGAGAAGAAGAAATTACACTCATAATTATCCATAGGTAAAATACACAGAAACTGTGGTTCATTTTTCCAAAGATTTGATTATTTTGACATTACGAAAAATTTTGTAATATGAACAAATGTTATCGCAAATAGTAGTAGATTTTTATTTCTATATTTTACGAAATTTCATAAAAATACTAAACATATTTATAAAAATATGAATATTTTGTATTATTTAAGAAATTTCTAAACTTAAGAAAGTTATTACCATTAGCTGAGTACGAAAATTTTGTGATATTATTTTATACTAAAAATAATTTACGGAATCATTGTATTATTTACAAAATTTATTATTTTAAAAAATTTGTAATATACAAAAGTTTTGTAATATTAATATACAAAATATTTTTATATTGTACGAAAAATCTATTTGTATTTTTAACCTGGATTATTATGAGTGTAAGTCATCGGCACTCATAGCACACAAAAGCCGAACACAACACTAATGTCAACAAATCTCACAGCTAGAGCACAAAAAATACATATTTTACATTCAGTAGCATGCCAAAAAGTATATAATTTTCTATAGAGTATTTTTCCCGCTCTACCAGAAATTCAACATGGTACAGAGTTCAGCGGCAACATTTTTAAATGAGAGGGAAACATTTTCAAAGTTGCTGAAGTGTTGAAAAACATTAAACTTGGTGTGTGCAGTGCTGCCACATAAACAGTGTAATTTTTTATCCCAGTTTTTGGGATACTTAAATTTTTACCAGTTTTTTCATGAAAACAATTTTTTTTCAAATTATTGCATTTGTTATAGGTTTTTAGTTCTATGTTGCAACAATTAATAGCATATTTATTCTCTTTAATTTATATTTTTACCATAGAAATGGGAAATAATGGATATGAATAGACATATTTGGTCAATGTGTGTGTACACACTTTAATACTTTTTATGTCACAATGTTGTTAGAATTCGTAACTATTTTTGAACACAATTGCAAATTTTTGTTGTATTTTTTTACTTTATTAGACATGTCTAATTTTAGTAAAAATAAATAGTGTATTAAACAAATATTATATTTTATATGAAAAATCTGAAAAAATACATGAATAAAATAAAAAAACATTTTTTTTATTAAGTAATCTGAAAAATCTCTAGCATCCAAAAAAAAAACGGCAAAAAATAGTTAAAATTGGTTATATGGCAGAACCGCTAAACACTACTAAAAGTTGCCGACCAAAACCCACCTTTGATGCCGCCAAACTATGTTCTTGTTCTAAGAGAGTACTAAATAGTTCGTGAGAGAGAAACATACTCTATAGAAAATTATATACTTTTTGTGTGTACACTAAAGACATTTTACTGGATACAGCGCATATTATAGAGACTTTTTTGGCTGTATATACATATCAATTATATACATTCTTTACATTAACAGTAATCACGTATTACCAAATTACAGAATTTTTACAGAATATTTACAAATTTTTGTTGCTCTCTTCAATTATAAAGGAGACTTTGGCGATCATAGTGAAGACTATGGGGATGCTCGGATCCAGGGTGATCACATTTGGTACACTTAAAAAAGTTTGTAAGTTAAAATAACTGAAAATATCATTTAGAAGAAATGATATTTCATTTAAAAACCGGTCTACTTAATTTTCATTTAAATTAAATGCCATTTGTTATTTATTTTTAAATGTTGATTAATCAACTGACATGTCCGTAAGAAACAAATGATATAATCAGTTAAAATAAATGTCAAAATTTTACCTACCTATCCTTAAAAAATAAATGTTTTTTTCATTTATATGAAATTATTTCCGTTTTTTAATTTTTTTTTAATATACTCGTACAATACAAAATATATGTATGCATATGAAGCTATAGACTTTTTGTGTGAATATTTTTGTGTATGTATGTGTGTTTATGAAGTTCTTGTAATTTGTATTGAAAAATTTTGTATATATACAACCAATTTAAATAAAAAAACAAATTGAATTTTTTTGAATATTTTGTTTTGAAACAGACAACAAACAAAATTTAAATTTGTAATAACTGCTACGGACACAAATAAACCACAAGTTTCTGTTTTGTGGGTAATTTTTTATTAAATTTCAAACAAATGAAAAAAATAAGTGAAACTGAAAAAAATCGGTAAATGATAGTAAATTATATCGAATAAATGTATAAAAAAGTTAATATAGATATTTCTTTAAAAAATAAATGTATATTCTTTTTTATTAAACTACAAACAGTTAACTACATAATATTCTGAGTGTATAGGTACTACAAATAGGACCTACATATGTATGCGATCAGAGAATGTCATTGATGAAGTGCTCGAGGATCTGGGCTTCATAAATATGCCGTTGATCTTGGCATCTCCGTCATTGTCTGGGATGACAGGACAATTTCACAGCGTATGAACTTTACCCTTTTGTGATGTCAAAAAAGGGCTTATCTATCAACCCATAGAAGACCATACTGATTTCATTTACGAACAGAAGGAAGGTCAATCTGTTTATGCCTGTTGAAGGTGGTACAACAATAGTCTACTCGTGAATGTGAAGTACCTGGGTGTAACTCTTGACAAATCAAATCCCTCACCTGGAATGGTCATCTTGACTCGTTGTCCAAAAAGGCCACCAGAGGCCTTTAGAAAGACATGGGGTCTAAGACGGCGTATGGTATACTGGTCATTCAATACTATTGTTAATCCTATGAATACCTATACGGCTATCGCATGGTGGCCACAGGTGGAACATTTAAAGGTGAGGGAAAATCTTTTCTAGAGGCAAATATCCCTTCTGCCTGTTGATGGAGTGCACTCAGGCTCTCAATCGACTTGGTAGGAACAACTCCCTCGCCCTTTGGTTGATTCCTGGTCACGGAGGGCATGAGGGAACGAAAGGGCATACTCTCTGGCTACCTGTGTAGCCCGTTTGCCCTTTATCGGTCCTGAACCTTTCTCTTAGCGAGAGGATTAGGTTGTGGAGAGAGTAGAATGATTTGGAGAAATTCTCTTAGCCAACGCCAGGCCAAGAGATTTATTTCTCTACAGAGTGGGAGATCGGGGTGACAACTGGTTCTTGGCAAGAAGGACTTATAGACCTTGACGGGGCACTTTACTGGGCACTGCTCAATCGAACACTGATATATGTAGATTTTTTGAATTTGAATCGGAGACGTTGGAACACGTTCTCTACGAATGTTCGAGGATTTGTGCTAGGAGACTCATGTTTCTGGATGGCCATCTCGTGTCGCCTTCCGACATTTGGAATATTTGAACTGATAGGATTCTTAGCTTTATCGGTAGCTTGAACCTTTAGGGGAGAACTAGGCAGCTTAAATGACCTATGATGGTCACGGTGCATAGTGCCATTTCAATCTAATGCAGTGCTGTTCATTTCATGGGACAATTGTCCCCTGCTCAACCCACATGTATTCTTACGCTCTTGCTTTAAGTCGTCACTGAAACAGCGACGAGTCAACATGTGTAGCGGATGTATGCTGATTTTTTTCAATGCACTGAAAAAAATTTATAGCAATGTACGAAAAATATTTTGTGATACTACAAGATCTATAAAAATCTTTAATAGACTTAATAAAAAAACCCTTTTTTTTAATAAAAGTTGAAATGTTTTGAAAAATTCGAGTCCGATCGTTCATTCATTTATTCCGATCAAATGTATTTGTTTTTCCTTCCGAAAATTACATAAGAATTCCAACATATTAAAGATATTTTATTAATATGTAAATATAATGAAATCTCTAATATTTTAAAAAATTATATTAATCTACTAGCTGACCCGGCAAACGTTGTTCTGCCTAGGAATAGGATTACATTATTATCTAGGTAGCTCGCACAAAGTTTGAATATTCTCACAATAATAGTACCCCAGATATGCAATAATAAATTTGTACTTCGTATGGGAGGTGCCACGCCCATTGCTTGGATCCCCCATATTTTTTGGAAGATTATGAATATTATTATCAAAGAAGCTCACACAAAGTTTGAAGACTCCCACTTTAATAGTACCCCAGATATGCAATAATGAATGTTTTCTTCGTATGGGAGGTGCCACGCCCATTGCTTGGATGGCACTCATTTTTTTGGGAGATTATGAGTATTATTATAAAAAAAGCTCACACAAAGTTTGAAGACTCCCACTGTAACAGTACTCCAGATATACAAAAATACATTTTTACTTCGTATGGGAGGTGCCACGCCCATTGTACCCATATAGGTCAATTGTGAATCTAAACCATTCAGGGATCAAATAAAACAGACACAACAAATTTCATCGAAATCGGCCCAGCCGTTAAGGAGGAGTGCAGTCACTAACACACGTACAGGAGAATTATATATATAAAGATATATGTATTTCTTTTTTTCCTTTCAAAAATTTAATTTTTATTTAATTTTTATTTCATTAATACAGTTTTACACCAAACAATAACAGTTTCATATTTTTAATAAAAAAATAAATTCATTCAGATACTAGCACTGCTATTAACCCATTAAACATTTCTTACAGTGCAATTCTCATTTTCTCACGAACACAACTACATTTTTATTTTTGAACAGCACTGATCTAATGTAGTACCAGGTCTTAAATAATTAATAATTAAAACGTATACTTTCAAATTTAAATTACCTTTAAATTGTTCGGAAGTGAAGATGCATGTCCAAAAATAGGATATCCATTGAAAATAGCACCAAAAAGTTCTAAAAATCAGCCCTTAAAACAAATAATATTTAACCCTAAGATCCAAAAATGTGACTACACTCACCAAAACAGTCAGGAAATTTTGCTAATTTGAGCCTAGCGGTATTTGTTTGCTAATCTTAGCAGCACATGTTTACTGACGTGTAGTACAATGAGAAAAATTAGCTGCCGCTACTAAATTTAAGTAAACTTTTGTAAAGTGGAATTTAAAATCTGCTTGCTAAAATCAGCAAAAAATTTACTGAATATTATTAATATTAGTACAAAATTTAAAATTTATTTTTTTTATCGAGCATCAAAATTTGTTAATTTTTTCAAAAAATATTTTAGACTAAATTAAAAAAATCAACGGTTTAAAAATTGTAAAAACATGAACGAATTTATTATTTTGTTTTAATTTGGTAATTTCTGTTTTGAAAAATATTTTAGTACATTTTTTTACTTTTAATGTAAAATTTTAATTGTTTTTAGGTCTGATTTTTAGAACTAAAAAAACTTATAGTGATATTTTAAGTGGATGCCCTATTTTTAGACATGAGTCAGTATCTTCACTTCCGATCCCTTTTTTAATCTATGTACCATTTTAATGCAATTTAAGTTTGTAGGTGTAAGTTTTAATTAGAAATAAAATTTCCTTCAATATCCACTTTTTTAACTTTTTTTCTGAGTGTAAAAATATTTGTCAATACAAAAATTAGCAAATTAAAACAAAATGATAAATTCGTTTATGTTTTTACTTTTTTTTAATTTTGTATAAGATACTTTTTTAAAAAAATAAATAAAATACAAAAATGTTGTTGCTCGAGAAAAAAAATTTTTAATTTTTTTTCGTAAAACAGTTTCAAAAGAGATTAGCAGCTTTAAAGTGTAACAAGTGTGCATTTTTAATAATTTTTCTGTATTTTACAATTCATTAAGTTTATTTCACTATAATTTATCAAACATTTTTGTTAATTAATAAACTTTGTACAGAATTTTACCAATGTTTAGTAGCGGGTATTAACTTTCCTGCTATTTTCATTCCACTAATATTTAGTAAAATTTGTTGCTGATTTTATCAGATCGATTTTAAATTGCAGTTTACAACAAATTTACAAAAAATTTGATAGGACTTACTAATTATTAATACTAATTTCATTGTACTAATATTAATAGTATTTAGTACATTTTTTTTGCTGATTTTAGCAAATCGATTTTGAATTCCACTTTACAAAAAAATTACTAAAATTAAGTAGCGGCTACTAATTTTTTCTACTAACTTCATTGACCTATACGTCAGCAGGCATGTGTTGCTAAGATTAGCAAAAAGTACCGCTGGTCTCAAATTAGCAAAATTTCCCGTAATAACAACAACATTTTTAGATGTCATTACACACTTTTTTTGGTGAGTGTAAAAGAAAAACTTAAATTCAAAACTTCACCACATTTGTTGCTGGAACTTTTTTAACGATCGCAAAAAAGTAATATATCAGTTCTTAATATTTTTTCATGGTCTTTACGGCTATGCGATGAAGAATTTGATATGCAAAAAATGCGAAAAGTTATAACCCTACTGTATATATTATAGTAACTTCTGTATATAAAATCATATATATTTACATACTGGCCTATTTCGGAAATTTTCTGTGTATATGTACTACATAAATACATAATGTACACATCAACAAAATAAACATAAAACATTTATTAAAGTTTAGAACAAAATAAATGTTGTCTCATTAAACAAAACCAATTATTATCTAACCAACACAATCCTATACGTATCTACACATATATACAAACAAAGCACATATTTAGTTTGAATTTTAAGTTGTTTTTGCCTAAAAACAAAAAAGAAGCAAAAATAAAAAAACAACAGAAGAAACTTTATGGTCCGAAACAGAAAAATCCACTTTCACTATTAACCCTTTTTGGTAATTTGTAATTAAACTAAATAACAATAACATACAAGCATACATCCTTCAAAATTATTTACCCCATTTCTGGACATGCATGGATTTAACGAGCCTTGTGTCAAAATTCAACGCTGCCAGCCTGCCATCCCGTTTGGCTATTAACCAAATGGACCGCTGCTTACCACCGTACAACGACCGCCGACTGATGTCCACAACCGAAAGGATAACATATACAATCTCACATTCATATGTATGTACATGTATAGTATTATATTTTCGTAATTTTTCAAAATGTTGCAAACATTCAAAACTCACAATCATCCAAATCCAGTTAAACATACATACGCAATTTATACACACATAAATATATGATTATAGTAATTTCATCCCTTTTTTGGGACACTTTTACTTAAGGATAAAATGTTCATAAATGCGTGCTGTTGTATACACATACATTCATTCACTCAAACATAACACCTTCCAACAATTCTAAATTAGTTTATGTTTGTTTGTATGCGTGTATATGTGTAAGGATATGTGTATATGTTGGTTTTGGTTAGCAACCCATCTCATCCTAAAACTATCCATCCCATCACAAGTATTATATCGCATCCCATGTCAATGTAATGAACGGTCCAGTTAACTACTTACTCTGTCCTTTCGTCATACGTTAAAATTTGGTGCTTTTGTTGTTATTTTATATTATTTGTTTCCTTTTTTGGGGTAAAATACTTACTTCATATAAATCTATGCTATATGGTCCAGTTTAGCAACTTTACTTTTCAAAATTATTAAATAGGCTGGTGGTGCGCGTAATGCTGTTATTGCCATCGTCAACCGGACACAGTTGCTTTCTTGTTTGTTTTCTTGTTTAGTTACTACTCAATGTGTGCCGTAGACTTAACTTACATAATTAAAACGCGAAAGGGGTTGCTAGTGCAGATAACTGAAAAATCGAATACTAAAGTTTCCCAATGTGTTCATATGTCAAAGAAGATAAATATCAATATTTTCCAAAATTAATTTCACATTAAGTCTCTACTTACCTACATTAAATATTTGCACACATATATTCCAACCAAATAATATGATTTTATTCACAATTTTAATACTTTGAATCACGAGTGCTCACGAGCTAAAATTTATCACTAAGTATTGTATTGATGGAACGAGGTATTAAAAATTAAATTTTTGTTTTGAAATTTTAGATCTCATTTTATATTTAAAAACTTCAAAATTTTAAAGTTTTGTTGGTTTTGATAAATCTATTAATGACGATAATTTATTAATATATTAATTAAAGTTGTTTTGTAAAATATCGCACGGATTTCTTTCAGTGTAGCTGGAAGGAATTCGCAAATCGCACAGATCTTAAAAAAGTCACAAAATCAAAGGTGAGCGTTAAATCCAACTTTTCGCAAATTCATCTCTTGGCTAATAAAATATTTAAACACATGCCGCTTGTAGTATATTTGTCAAAACTTTACGATTTATTCCGTTTCCGTGATCTTTCCGAATCATAAAATTGAAAAGTTAAATTTTTTTGTTACTAAAGACTCAAGATTTTAAGATTTCTACTAAAACCCTTAAAATTGGTAAATGCAAGGGTGGCAAACACTGACGTAAACATACGGTTAATGATTTAAACCCCTTTCATAGGAGTATCGTTAAACTTAAATTCCAATAACAAAATAATTTAAAATATCGTTGACCCTTAAAATATACTAACGATTTAAATTAAATTACCGTTAACCTTAAAATACGCTAATTAAATAACTTGAGTAACCGTTAACCTAAAAGTATCTTAACGAAATAACTTTAAATTTTCTATTTTCAAAAAAAAAAAAATAAAAATTGGCTTTTATTGGCCAGCTATTGTTTTCCTTTGCATGCATAAATAAGGGTTAACATAGTGACGATGCTTCCAAAATGTCAAAAAATATCTATCTACTAACAAAATGACACAAAATACCGTTGACCCCAATATAACCTAGCTAAATTACTTAAAATACCGTTAACCTTAAAATAACCAAACAAAATAACGTGAAGTACCGATAACCTTAAAATAACCTAAGAGAATAAATTTTAAATACCGTTATCCAATAACACTAACCAAATTAAATGGTTGCCAACACTAGAAGAAAGTCATCTGAATCGTGAGATGTTTTTAGAGGCAGGTTATTGTTATAGGAAAACTTTAATTGAAAATCTTTTTTAAATCCAAAAATTTGAAAAACAAATAAAAAGCTTAAATTTAATAATTTAAAAATATAACATATAATTACCCAAACGTGTCAAGCATCCGTATATTAATCGAAGCTCATATAGATTGAATTGTTAATTTATGGTGAGATTGTATTTCACATAACTAGATAATAGCTGTGTTTGCGCGGCAACTATAAATGTTGGCCTGGGTCTAGTGTTAATTCTTAACGTTACTTATGCCAAATTTATACGGGAATAACACACAAACGCATCTAATATTACAGCTTATTATAGTGCACTAATTAAAACTTCAGATCTAAATTCCAACGTTGAACGCCCTAAATATTTATACAGACTTATAGAAAAGTAAAAATTCTTTAAGGAACATCGTGTAAAGGATTGAAGTGTTATTCAAACAATTGTTAATACTCAAGGAACTTAAGTATATTATTGTTGTTACATCAAACAAAAATAAATTATGTAGAGCAATGAAACACAGAGAAAAAATATGGTTAGCGCAATCATATTCGAAGAGCATCATATATTTTTGGGATTATGAATGTGTCAACCATAGTTGTACTATAATATAGTTATTATATTATGATAATAAAATAACCATAATTTAACCATAATATTGTCGCTACATTATTATGACACGAAACTATAAAAAAGTTCTTTAGATTTAAGAATATTTCTTTCAGAAATGTTTTTCCTAAAGAAAGATTTTAAGGACTTTTTCGAGAAAACTTCTTTGATTCTATCGACTTTTTTAAAGAAAAAAAATGGAATAAAATTTTTAATTCTTAGAAATTTTTTTATAAAAAAACATAAATTCTATGGAATTTTTCTAATGCAACAATTCTTTTATTCTAAAGACATTTTTAAAATTTTTTTAGATAGTCCTTAGAGTTTCAGAATTTTTCCTTAAGAAAAAGTCCTTAGAATCTAAGAATATTTCTTTTCCTTGGAATCTTAGTATTTTTCTTGATGAAAAGTCCTCAGAATCTAAGAATTTTTTAGAATGTAAGAAACAGTTTGCAGAATCTAAGAACTTTACTTTAAAGAAAAGTCCCTAAAATCTAAAAATGTTTCTATTAGAAAAATTTCTAAAAATCTAGTATTTTGTATATGTGAAACCTTCTTGTACAGAACAACTCTTGTGAACACAAGAACAGACTTTTTCTTAAAAAATTATTTTATTAAATGAATGGAGAATGAATAAATGGTTTTTTTATTAATTAGTTTTTTTTTATTGCAAAGAAACATGCAAATTTTTATTTGTAATAATAGATAAAGGAAATCAATTTGTAAATACTCCTTTTTTAGAAATCGTTCGGAAAGAGATAAAACGCGTTAAGTTAAATAAAAAGCCAATTGACCGGATTTAACCTACTTGAAAGAGTATTTTTGGTTGTTTTTACCCAAATTATTATATTTTTATATTTTTGATCGTTCATGCGAACAGAAACGGGGTGCAGATTACAAAGGTTCGGCAATTGAAAGAAAATTGAGCAAATTTCCTTGATTACAAAGCAAATTTTTCCCCATTTCTGCACAAATTTTCCTGAAATCTGCTAAAACTCAATTGGACTTGCAAAGAAGTCAATTGTTCTTGAAAAGAAAATTAATTAAAATTGCAAAAAAACGTATTATAAAAACCAGTGTAAAAAGGTCAGATCTAAACAGATTTTATTAGATCTAATCTAATCTGGGTGTACACGTACAATACAATGACGTGAAATGCAAAACAATTTAAAAAGTTACAGGCCAGTCAAAAAACCTGTGTTAACCAGGAAATACATCCAAAAAAGGTAAGTTCCCAAAACCCTGTTTTTTGAACTCTATCTAATCATTTTTATTTTTTTTGCAATAAAATACCAGTTTTGCAATAAAATACCAGAACTGGACCGTACAGAAATGGGAAACCGTTTTATTTAGTGTCAAATCAAAGCTCAACTTTATAAATTTGGATGATATGTGTACTGTTCGGCGTTTCCCGTTAAGAAACTTGGGTCACGCAATTGCAAATGAGTCTTTAGCATGGTGGAGCCAGCGTGGTGATGTGGACTTTCTTTTCGGCAAATGGAGTTGAACTATTCCACAACATTGATGGGAAAATGTACCGTTTTATATACAAACACATTCTTGAAACGAAAATGATTCCATATGCTGAGTGGAATATGCTACTTGTATTGTAATTTTAAAACCTATTTTTTTACCTATTTGAAGCATTTAAAACAAAATCTAAAGCTTTAAATTCATATACAATTTTTATTTAAAATTTATTTATCACATTGACTGAGATCTAATGTATAAATTTAATTATGAACTTAAAAATTTACGCGACGATTTTTCGACATAAAACTATCAGCAAATTTGTTTGGGTCTACCTCTTCACGATATACAGACATTCGAGCCAACGCAGAAAGTCTAAGGTCGCCCATTAAATTTCTTAGGTACGTTTTGATTATTTTTGTGTTGTAAAGCTTCTCCGCTTTTAGATAATTTTAATAAATATCTATTAGGCTACAAAATTCTTTTGACGAAACGTCAAAGACTCTGCTTGGTGCAATATTCTTTACCACATTATCGTGACCGTAGAATAAATTTGTCCTACATGATATTATTTCATCTAAATTATGGAATGAATAAGACTAATCTGTAATATTCCGTGAATAATCTGCTTATAAATTTTAAAAGTATTTTTGTTTTTCCACCCGTTCTGGTAACTCTGCTTCTAGACCAGGGGTGCCCAAAAGTTCCTTATGGAAGAGCAAACACCAATACATTTATAGAATAACTAATTTTTATTCAATATTTTTTATTGTAAAACCCTGTTTCCGAGAAATATTCCCTCAGAAATTTGGGTAAAATAATAAAAACAAAAATTAGTTTTTTTCTAATTAAAATATAATCACAAATTGATTTTATTTTTCTTCACAAAAAATACGTACGTACCGTTGGGGTTTACAAGAGTAAGTGAGTTATAAAAAAAAGAGAGAAATAAATGAAAAAAAGGATAGAAAACATAGCAAATAAAGATAAAACAAATAACATAGAAACAGCCCACTGAACAGACTCAGAACGCTGTTTACATATGCGCATAAACATCCCGCCCTCCTTGCAATACTGCAACAAGGAAGGCTAAGGACAGTGCAGGTTAAAATTATGGGCTGAAAACAAAAAATTCAGATAGGGTACGAGAAAAGAAAAGGGTTTTAATATAAAAATTATAATTCATTATTGTTTTTTTTTTAATTCAATATAAAAGAAAAAAAAATAACAATTTATATAAAATAAAAAGAAAATTAGATAAAATAAAAAAGAAAATAATAAAAATAATAAAAAATATAATAAAATAAAAAAAAAATTATATAATATGCCCGGAATGGACATTTATAACAATTGTCGCCGGGGTATTTTGGTAAGGCACATATGCTGGTGCCTGTTGCTGCCGTTGTAGTTGTTGTTGCGGTTGCTGTTGCGGTTGTTGAGGGTTGCGACGTCGACTTTGTGCTGTTAGAGCCCCGGGATTGTCCTGCGTTATGGCGGAATTTCTGCCGTTAGCCTTCTTGTGTCGGTGGAGAAGGGTATGGATGCACTCAACGCATCTCTCCCTGCTGGTACACTTATCCTTCATATGGGAGTGGGCTAAACAATTAAAGCAATACCGGTAACGCCTAACCGTGTTCCACATCTTTTGGAACTTCAGACATTTCCTCAGTGCATGCTCTGATTTGCAGAGACGACAATCCCGGAGGCTGACGTCTCGCGAAGGTTTTGCCTCAGCGAGTGCCGAATTCTCTGGCGATTCTTCAGGGGAACGGTGCACCTCCAAACGACGGGACATTCTTAAAAAAGTAAGGGGTCAAAATAAAAAACACGAATTAGTGGGCTTCTGAATTGGGAAACAGAACAAGCTTCACTATAGGCCGGGTAAAAATTCCAGAAGCTGTTCTTACATCTGCTATGCGGACCTTAGAGTCAGGTCCTACATAGGTTTTTACAATGCGACCTAGTCGCCATTCATTTGGGGGTAAATTATCCTGACGGATAACAACAAGATCACCAATCTCAAAATCTCTTTGTGGACATTTCCACTTTACACGTTTATGGAGTTCTTTGAGATATTCTTCCTTCCACCTTTGGGCAAACTGGTGGTGAAGAACTTTGAGTTTTTGCCACCTATTGGAAATGCTCAATGAGAGACCAGAATGATCGGGTTCAGGGGTGCCAGAAGAGGTGCTCCAATTAAGAAATGTCCGGGAGTCAAGGGGCTTAAATCAGTGGGGTTTTCGCTCATGGAAGTGAGGGGTCTCGAGTTTAGACAAGCCTCAATTCGGGTTAGCATCGTCGAAAATTCCTCAAAGGTAAATTTCTGCACTCCAGAAATTTTGCGTAAATGTGTTTTCACACTCTTTACACCGGCTTCCCACAAGCCGCCCATATGAGTGGCACCAGGGGGGATAAAATGCCATTCAACTGGCTGAAAACTGTTCCTTACAAGTAATTTGCGCTTTAAATCGGGTAAGAACTGTTTTCGTTCGATCTCGAGTAAAATCGTTAAAGCTGTCCCATTGTCGGAATACAAATGTGACGGGCAGCCACGACGAGAAAAAAAAAGAGCAAATGCTGCTAGAAACGTGTCCGTCGACAAGTCACCCGTTGCCTCCAAATGAATAGCTTTTGTGGCAAAGCACACAAAAAACAAGGACATATCCTTTTGTAAGTCGGCAACCTCTACCAATGTACGATTTTATGTCGAATGGACCAGCGAAATCCAAACCAGTATGGGTAAACGGTCTCGATAGAGACGTTCGTTCAGGGGGCAAAGCAGCCATCATTTGCTGACCGGCTTTCTTTCTGTAAATGGTACATTCTTTACAACTATGAATTACCGTACGAATCAGATTCTTTAATTTCGGAACCCAAAACTCACTTCTCACTAGACGGAGCATCAATGAATGTCCTCCATGAGCTGAGCACTTGTGAACATGTTCCACAAACAAACGGGTAAAACGGGCCGAATAAAGCAGAATCTTCGGAAAATGCTCATCGTATGTCAGGCCTGCTGATGGTGCTAAACGACCATTTATCCTGACAAAGCCATTCGAATCGATAAAAGGGTTTAATGTTAATAAAGTGCTCTTCGTACTTAAGGGGGTACCCTTTGATAATTGCGCATATTCAAGGATAAAATTTCGCTGACACACAAGAATCAAGCGATCACGGGTAAATTCATTTCCGATTGGGATAAATCTAAAGTGTTATACAAACATTTCCGGGTTCTTAAGTATTGCAAACACCTGAACCAATACGAAATAATTCGCATTGCACGGGGTAAATCTGAAAAACGCTGAAGTATATCAAACGGTTTTTCGGTCTGAACTGAAAAAGATTGGATTTCCAAATGCTGATGATCAGTAACAGAATTCTGGGGCCAATTCTCCTTCGGTCGTCTTAACCATGTAGGGCCGTGCCACCACAGAGAATTGTCGACCAAGTCTCGAGCAAGGATTCCACGACTTGCCGAATCGGCGGGGTTGTCCCTGGAATCGACATGAGACCAATTTTCAGTCCCAACTTTCTTTACTATCAAAGCCACTCTATTTTTAACAAAGGTTGGCCAATGGCACGGGGGTTTTTTGAGACAAGATAAAACTGTAGTAGAATCAGTCTACAGATAAATCTCTCTCTTGTCTAGATTTAATTGACTACACAACGATTCTACCATGTTCGCCATCAAAGCCGTTCCACAAAGCTCCAAACGGGGTAAAGTTTCGGATTTCACAGGAGCTTCCTTTGTTTTTGACGCGAGTAAATGCTCCGTTATCTCATTCGAAGAGATATTTCGAACATAGAGTGCAGCACCATATGCTTTTTCAGAGGCATCGGAAAACGCATGAAGTTCAATTTCATGCTCGGGGTGAAAATTAACCCATCTTGGAATGTTAATTCTCTCAATGTTCGGGTAATCATCCAAAAATGCGCGCCATTTTATAAGGGTTAAGGGTTTTAAACATTCGTCCCAATCTGTCTTGTCTTTCCAAATTTGCTGCATTATAATTTTTGCAACAATAATTTTTGGAGAAAGCCAACCGGCGGGGTCAAATAGCTCAGCTATTTCCGACAAGACTGCACGTTTAGTCACAATATACCTCCCTGGCTGCGAAACTAGTTTAAAATAAAAACTGTCTTTAGCAGCGTTCCATCGCAGCCCTAGGGTTTTAGTCGTACTAGCATCTGAAAATTTTAAGAAGTCTGCATCAAGCAGATTCTCACGGGGTAAATTTTCTAAGAGCCGAATGTGGTTGGCCGTCCACTTTCGCAGAATGAAACCAGCCGAACCAAGAACTCGAGTCAGTTCATTACGCCTCTTTAAAGCGTCTTCTAGCTCATGTGAGCCAGCTAGTACGTCATCAACATACATTTGGATTTTCAATATTTCAGATGCTGCAGGATTTTGGGGTTCACAATCGTTTGCGAATTGGATAAGGGTTCGAAGCGCTAGATACGGCGCACAGTTCACTCCGAAAGTGACCGTATTAAGCTCATAATCCTTTACATCGACTTCGGGATTTTCACGGAACAATATCCGCTGAAATGGGGTTTGGTCGGGATGAATTGTTCAAACTTACGCCATTGGAGGAAGGACTTGAAGCATTAAATACTACTCTGAGTTTAGTAGTGACACTATCGGGTTTAAATACGGAGTGATGGGGTAAGTAATATGTAGTCGCATTTGGTTGAGGGGGGGTGAACGGCTCTAATATGTCCCATTTCGAAATACTCGCTGATCACACTATCATAGTGTGATTTCAATTCGGGGTTCTTCAAAAGTCGAGTTTCATTTCGCATGAACTGGGACAAAGCACTGCTACGAGAATTTCCTAGAGACAACTCATTTAGAAATTCCCGGCGAAAAGGGAGTGATACTACATAGCGACCATCGGGGTTTCGATATGTGGTAGACTGGTAAAGTTCTTCACAAAATTCCTCGGCTTGGGAGAGCCGTGTTGCCTGAGGGACCTCCTCGAGTTCCCAAAAGCGAGCGAGTTGAGCAGAATGATGCAACCGAATATAAGGGTTCTGATTGGAAAACTTCACCAGTCACTATCCAGCCAAAAACGGTTCTTTGGGCGATCAGGTTGCCATTTGGATGTATTGTTACATCCGTCGTAAGAATTTTTGGATAGACATTTCCTCCAAAAAGAATATCCGCATGGGTACATTTGACATCTGTCACCGTAATATCGGGGAAATTAGAGGTTACCATACTAGAAGGGGAATACGAGGGTAACCGACCGGTTATTTTCTCTACAACATATGCCAATATTTCGATCCCAAAATCAGGGTCGATCGGCGATTCGACCGTAAGAACGCACATGCTTGAGCATTTACCACTCAAACAATCCATCATGCCAGTTACCCTAGTTGATGGCACTGAAAAAGTTGGAATTGCAAGCTTCCTTTGTAACCTCCTGGAAATAAAGGTACCTTGCGAGGCAGGGTCAACTAGCGCTCGGGTTGCACATTTGAGATCACCGACACGTACTATACAAGTAGCTGATCCTAAAAGTACTGTCGATAAGGGGTTCAAATTCAGTTGTGCGGTATACGTGTGTACATTATGAGCCGCCACTGTAGTTAAAGGGCTAACATTAGGAGCGGATTGAGTGGGCATGCCAGCCGAATTTGGACTCGTAGTGAGTGGGGGTTGGGGTGGAGCAACAGCGGAACCATGTCCTGGTTGCCTAGCTTCTCTATGGAGCAGAGAATGGTGTTTCTGTTTGCACGTAGTACAAAGATAAACACTCTTACACTTTCTGAATTCGTGAGAGGTTGCCAGACAGTTTGAACAGCACTTAAGTCTCTTCACTGTCGACATTCTCTCAGCGACACTCTGGCTTAAAAATGTGGGACACCGATGGGTAACAACGACAAACCGATGGAGTTGTACCGGTTCCTGTCGCAAAACTTTGAATTCTTTCCGATTCCTTGAGTTATCCTTCCGGGGGCTCTTAAAAACCGTATTTCTCCTCACGTTAGAAACGGAATGTGAGTGAGCACCTCTAATATCAGAAATCGATTCAAGAGTTTTGAAATGAGCCGTCAAAAAGGTGTCCATATCCTCCCACCTCGGAGTTTTCGGACAAAGTTTTTTCGACTGTTCCCAGAGACTCAGAGTGTTTTCGGGTAACTTTGTAACACAAATGTACACTAACATAACGTGATAAAATATTTCCGGGGTAACTTCGAGTAATGAAAGATTCGTTACACAATCGTTTATGGTTCGTTATAAACTCTTTATATTCGGGCCAGTCTTAATACTTAAAAGAGTTCGAAGCTGTTCATTTATAAGAGCTCCTTTGTTCTCATAAGTGTCAACTAATTTTTTCCATGCTATTGCATAACCATCATTAGTTAACGGAACAGTATGTATGGCGTCATGGGCATCTTTCGCCGTTTTTTGCAAAAGATAGTACAGTTTTTGTACTGGGGTCAAACGGGGGTTATTACCATACAGAGCGGAGAACATATCTCGGAACGAAGGCCAGCTTTAATAATCACCATAGAAAATTGGGGTATCGCAAGGGGGTAAATTCATAAAAGGAATTGAGTTATTACTCAATTCCATGGACCTTTCAGCCCGAGTAGCGGAATTCAAACGTTCCATATGCTCTGTAACCATAGAGATTCCACGAGCATGGGTGCTATAAGAAGACATATACTTAGACTTCATTTCTACTATCTGTGTGCCTTTTACTCGTTCCGCCTGAACCGATAAGGTATCGTATTCCGCTCGAACAGCTTCCCATAAACGGGTAAGTTCCTTTTCGTGACTGCGTAAAGATCCAATAGTGTGATCAGTAACGGGTATAATGGATATAAAAGCCTCGAATTCTGCAAAGCGATCGGCATTTCGAATTAAAGCGGCCAAATCCATTCTTGATCTAATGTCGTACGAGTGAATAACGAAAAGAAATGTCGAACGAATTCACAAATAAATTCAAAATCTTCCAAAAAAAAATTTTTTTGAGTGAGAAAAAAAATTAAGTTTATTAAAAAAATTATGGAAAATTTTCTAATTTTATTTTTAATGGGGTAAAAGTTGGAAAAATATCCGGTGATTTTCCAAAATAATCAACTAAAAACGATTTTCTTTCACTAAAGTAATAAAACTTTTTTTTTTTTAATGTAGGGTAAATCTTTCAAAGGTCACTGACAAAATCTGTTTGAATTTAAGAAAAAACTGTTAAATTTGGAAAATTTTGGGGTAATTTCGAAAATAATAAAATAAAATCGATTTACTTCACAAAAAACTAGTAAAATTTAAAAAAAAGTATAATAATTTTTCAAAATTTACTAATAAAATAAATTTTATCTTATAAAAAATAGGGTTAAATGTAGAAAGTTTTAGAGTAAATATGATTACACAAAATGATTTTACACGATGATCGCTAAATTTGGATAAATTTTCAAAAAATCTGGGTAAAAATTGCAATTATGTATTAAAAAATTCAGTTTTAGAAAAATCTTACAACTTTTCCAATCGTGTAAAAGCACCTTTGCATGTAATTTCACTAGTGTGGCTCAAAAAATAACACGGGTATCACGAAACGGGTAAACGAATAAAAATTTATTTTTAAAATATTAATTAATATTTTAAAAAATAAGGGTAAATAAAATATAAAATGCACAAATTTATTGGTTACACGGGTTCTGATAGGAAAAACTGAGTAAAAAAATGATCTTTTAGATCGAAATTACACTATAACCGGTTTATTCGAATAATAAAAAAATCGCAGCACTAGTGTCTTGTGTGTTAGAATATATAAAATAAAAACAAAAAAACAACCACCAAATTAAAAAGAGTAAAAACTAGCGGTTTTCTCTTTATTAAACTCCACTCACACGGTACAAAATTAATATGTTTTCTTTTATATTAAATAATTAATAAATTAAATAATATCATTAGAAACACTGGCACTACAAAAAAAAAAAATTCTTTAACGCGTATTGTTTGTGTATTAAAAATTTAGTAAGAGTAAAATAAAAAAAAAACAAGTAAGAGCGGCTAAATTCGGCTATGCCGAATCTTATATACCCTTCACCATGGTTGGGAAAAAACTGAAGTTTATATATGGACATATATGAAATGGACAGATTTATATACGGACGCCTTTAAGAGGAAATTAACCATTTAGTTTGGAGATAAAACTTGGACTCGGGAAGATTTATGGTTCCAGAAAATATGTATTTTAAAAAAATGTATGTTTTGGGCATAACTTTTTTGTATCTGAACCGATATTTCCGAGTTTTTCAGCAAATATGTTATACTAAAGATTTTCGATCTTTTGCTATATAAGACGTATCCATAGGTCATAATACAGCTCTAGAATAGTGTTTGTTGTTTGTGTATAAAAGGTTAAGAGGTGAAAGAAAAGAATTTCAACAAATCGTTAAAAGAAATCACTAGAACTGCATGTGTTTTATTTCTACAAAATAGTTTGATTTAGCTGGCAAATTTGCATTTAGGATTTTATTTCGCTTTTTTATTAGAAATATTTGTAATTTTTTTAGCTTAATTTTAAAAATTTGAAGGAAAATAGTTTATAATTTTTTTTATAAATTATTATAAGTTATGACCTAAAATAGTTTCACTCAAAGGTAAATTATGTATAAAATTTTCTTAATATGTGAGAAATAAAATGGTTTAAAAATCTTTTTATAAATTCTTTTAAATCGGAGCAAAAAATAGAAATAAAACCGTTTGTATTTTGTTAGTATCAGAGGGTTTTTATACAAATTTTGATGTTTTTAGCCTATTTATGGATTATTTAATTATTAATATAAAATTTTATTTAAATTAATTATTAAATGTAAAAAAAAACAAAAAATAAACAAAAAAAAAAATCTTAACGTATTTTGTATTTTGTTTGTATCAGAGGGTTTTTATAAAAATGTTGATGTTTTTAGCCTATTTATGGATTATTTAATTATTAATATAAAATTTTATATAAATTAATTATTAAATGTTAAAAAAAACCAAAAATAAGCAAAAAAAAAAAGTCTTAAGAAAATAATAAAAAAAAATGTAAAAAAAAAGTGAATTGACCTCATCGAGATTTGAACCTCGAACTCCGCGTGCTTAGAGAAAAAACGTATTTGTGACATGGCGTCTAGACAACTGAGCTATTGAAGCTCACACAAAATCATCGTCAATAGATGTACATATATAAAAGTCTTCGTTCATTAGGGATTTGTTTAGTTTTTATTTAAATGACAAATCTTTGTATGTGTGTTGTTTGTGTATAAAAGGTGGAGATGAAAGAAAATAATTTTAATTATTAATATAAAATTTTATATAAATTAATTATTAAATGTTAAAAAAAAAACCAAAAATAAGCAAAAAAAAATATATTAAGAAAATAATAAAAAAAAATGTACAAAAAAAAAGTGAATTGACCTTACCGAGATTTGAACCTAGAACTCCGCTGGCTTAGAGAAAAAAAGTATTTGTGACATGGCGTCTAGACAACTGAGCTATTGAAGCTTACACAAAATCATCGTCAATAGATGTACATATATAAAAGTCTTCGTCATTAGGGATTTGTTTATTTTTATTTAAATGACAAATCTTTGTATGTGTGTTGTTTGTGTATAAATGGTGGAGATGAAAGAAAAAAAAAAACAACAAAGTTAGTAAAAAATGCTCAAAATTCTACATACATATTAAACAAAGGGATTTTACTGGAAAAATTAGAGGTGGTCCTGGTTTTTTGCTAATATCTCAGCCATTTATTAACCGATCTGTCTGATTTTTAATAGCAAACAGAAATGGATCACATGTAACAGAAATAAAAAAGAATCAAGTCCTCATCACGTCTGGGTTCTTCGGAAAACCCATTTCAACACACAGACGGACAGACGGACAGACGGACAGACGGACATCGTTAAATCAACTTCGCTCTTCATAAGGACCCAGAATATATATACTTTATAGGGTCTAAGATCAATATTGTAGAAATTACAAACGGAATGACAAACTTATATATACCCTTCCACCTGTGGTGAAGGGTATAATAAATTAAAAATTGAGTACACACTTTTTTGTTTTGCCGACGGGTTTCACTTGTGGTGTTTTTTTTTTATATTATATTCATACACAGGTGGCACTTTTATATTGGCACACTTTTTCCACTTAAATTTTTTTTGCACAATGAATTAATAAAACACGTAACTCTTTTAATTTAAATAACAGGGTGATTTAATATACAAAGGGGGGGTTTTTTATAAACAAAAAAATATTCCGGTGGCGTATCTCGGGGTTTTCCTGTCCACTTCAAGGCAATACCAAGGGTTCTAAAAAGAAATATTTCTTAAGGAATATTTCACGGACTCGGGGGTTTTATCCGGCTCGAAGGACCAAAAAATGTTTCCGAGAAA
Organism: Eustalomyia histrio; assembly: GCA_949748255.1. NCBI lineage: Eukaryota > Metazoa > Arthropoda > Insecta > Diptera > Anthomyiidae > Eustalomyia > Eustalomyia histrio. Next base: position 144,934,592 of record OX456523.1, read on the forward strand.
TATTCCCTCAGAAATTTGGGTAAAATAATAAAAACAAAAATTAGTTTTTTTTTTAATTAAAATATAATCACAAATTGATTTTATTTTTCTTCACAAAAAATACGTACGTACCGTAGGGGTTTACAAGAGTAAGTGAGTTATAAAAAAAGAGAGAAATAAATGAAAAAAAGGATAGAAAACATAGCAAATAAAGATAAAACAAATAACATAGAAACAGCCCACTGAACAGACTCAGTAAGCTGTTTACATATGCGCATAAACAAACCCAATACATACAAAGAAATAAGAAAAAAAAATATTTCATATCATACGTTAAACCAACACAAAATCTACATTGATGATCACTGTCGTCAATGTTTACCAAAAAGTATATAATTTTCTATAGAGTATTTTTCCCGCTCTACCAGAAATTCAACATGGTACAGAGTTCAGCGGCAACATTTTGAAATGAGAGGGCAACATTTTCAAAGTTGCTAAAGTGTTGAAAAACATTAAATTTGGTGTATGCAGTGCTGCCACATAAACAGTGTAATTTTTTATCCCAGTTTTTGGGATTCTTAACTGTTTACCAGTTTTTTCATGAAAACAATTTTTTTTTCAAATTATTGCATTTTTCATAGGTTTTTAGTTATATGTTGCAACAATTAATAGCATATTTATTCTCTTTATTATATATTTTTACCATAGAAATGGGAAATAATGGATATAATAGACATAGTTGGTCAATGTGTGTGTACACACTTTAATACTTTTCATGTCACAATGTTATGTTTGAATTCGTAGCTATATTTTAACACAATTGCAAATTTTTGTTGTATTTTTTTACTTTATTAGACATGTCTAATTTTAGTAAAAATAAATAGTATATTGAACAAATATTATATTTTTATATGAAAAATCTGAAAAAATACATGAATAAAATAAAAAAACATTTTTTTATGAAATAATCTGAAAATCTCCACTTAGGACCTGTGCGAGGTAGCTAAATACATATTGACAAAAGATTTTAAAATTTCTTTTTCAAAATATTTAAACAATTTTTAAAATTTCATACCTGAATTTAGTTTAGATTTTAGTTAGCCAGCTCACACCACAACAAAACACAACATTTAAAAACAATAAACTACATATTTTTTTCTAACGTTTTTATTCTTCTGTTGTTTTGCTGAATTTTAAACCCAATAGGAATTAATAGCAGATAAGGATAGTCAATGTGTAAATCAACCTTTAATTACTCCTTTTTTAGAAAACGTTCGAAAAAAGATAAAAGGCGTTAAATTAATTAAAAAAGGCAATTGATCGGTTTTTAAAAACTTAAGTGTATTTTTGGTTGTTTTTACCCAAATAATATTACAAGTGTGGAAATAATTAAAAATAGAGGAAGGATAAGTATTGAAATTTCATTGAAAGAAGTGGCCAAATAAAGTTTTGTACATATTACAAGGTAAGGTAACTGAGAGAAAATTTCCCTGATTTCAAAGCAAATTTTTCTCATTTCAGCAAAATCCGGTAAAACCCAATTGGACCTGCAAAAAAACCAATTGGTCTTGCAAAGAAAATTAATTGGTAACAATAAAATACAAGTTATTTTCTATATATACTAAACATAGTAAAAAAAATTGTATTTTGGAAATATTTTCGGAAGGGGGGGCGCCCCCCTTGGAACGCCACTGGTAAGAATTATGCAGATTATTTTTGCAAAAAGGCATTGGCATTTTCATATTAATGTATGACAGGTACAGTATTTTCTAAATTTAAGAGCCAGTATAGGAATATTTTTTGTTCCACAACTTAAAAAAAGTTTACAGCTCCAAGTCAGAATCACAGTTGGATTATTTGTGGAAAGTTTTAGTCCATTCTGAACCAAGTCATAAAAACGGCGGACATGGACCGAAACAGACCGTGTTGTTTCCATATAAATGTGTGAAAAATAAAGGACTTTTTTAATTCAAGAGCCAGTGTCGAAATATTTTTGTTCCACAGATTAAAAAAAATTACATTTCCAAGTCAGAATTACGTCTAGATTACTTCTAAAAAGTTTTAGTCCATTGTGAACCAAGTTAAAAAAACGGCGGACATGGAACCGAAGAAGACCGTGGTATTTCCCTATAAATGTGTGTAAAGTGAAGGACTTTCTGAATTCAAAAACCAGTATCGAAATATTTTTGTTCCACAAGTTAAAAAAAAGTTGAGAATTTTAAGTCAGTATTACGTCTAGTTTTAAGTCAGTATTGCGTCAAGACGTACATGGGTTTGAAAAAGACCGTGGCATATTCATATAAATGTATGAAAAGCGCAGACAATTTAACAGCCAGTTTCGGAACATTTTTGCTCCACAACCTTAATAAACTTGTTTAATCTTAAGTCCAAATTATGGCTATATTGTTTCTACAAAATTTTAACGAGCAGCGCTATAAAAAGGCTGTATATGGGACCGAAAAATACCGTTGCTTTCATATATTTCATATACAATATACAAATGTCTAGTATACGAAATAAGTAGGCATTTATAAACTAAAGATACGTTATTATCAATTTTGGAAAAAAGCTATCGATTTTTTTAAATTTTTAATTTTATAGCTTGGTTAACCTGTAGACCGGTCTAGAGCGTAAAAACCGGTCGACCGGATTTAAACACTAGTCTATGCGGTTTTTCGGTCGACCGGTCTACCCGTAGCCTCTACTTCAGTGGATGCATTTAATGATGAGCAGATGATGTATTTCAAATCTAAATTTGATATATTTGAACTTATTTTTGCTTTAAAGTTTTTGGAATTTCTTAAAGACTTGTTTGTTTGTCTGTTTTTTAAATAAGCAAAATACGCGTTATTTTGTTTTACGCCTTTTCGTTGCCCTTTCATGCTATTTTCTAGCCTCCCTGGTCTTTTGATAATAAAACTAAAAACACTTGTTTTTTTTTGGAATATCTTAGTACATACAGGACAAAATTTGTTTCATCATCCCCAAAGGCATAAGGGATCAAATTCATTTCAAATAAAAAGTATAAAAAACTTAGCATACATACAACATATGCATTTAAAAATACATGTGTGTGTATGAGTATGTCCGTATATAATTTCTTTCGCTGCTGTCCGAAAATGAAACGGACATGTGACTAAAGTTAAATTTTCTCAAACTCAAACGACGGTTATTTAGAGAAATAAACGAAAAATATCCTTCTGCTGCGTCAGCACACAAACACACATTTGTATATATGAAGATATTTTACTGACTGACATTCATTCAAACAACACACACATGTACAATAGGGTTCTAACCAAAATTCGGCCCTATGACCACGAGGTGGCCAATGTTGTATTGGTTATGATTAGAGTATTCAAAAAACCGGCCTTTTGAAAAAACCGGTTTCGGTTTTCTTCGAAAAATCGAATTTTAAAAAAACCGGTTTCGGTTTTTGCAAAAAAAACCGGTCGACCGGTTTTTTCGGTTTTTTTTTAATTTGAATAAAAAGCTTATATAATTTGTTAATTGTTTTTATTACAAACAAAAAAAAGAAATTTAATATATAAAGTAATAAAATAAAAAAATACATTCTTTGAAAAAAAAATATATATTCATTTAAATTTAATTTTTTATTGTATTTCATTTCAAAATTTTATTTATTGGTTTTAATATTTTTTAATACAATATCTTAAAAATTAATACTATAAAACTATATTCATATCAAATGAATAGAGATCATTAAGTTTGTAAATTAGGAACGTTAGTAATTTGAACGTTTAAAACGTTTGGCATTAAATAAGTTTTTTTAAAATTACATTTTAAATATGTAAAAAGAAAATCTATTTTTCACTTCTAAAATAATATTTTAGAAATAATATGCAATTTAAATGATACGTTTTAAGACGATTTTTTTGTTTGCTTTTGATAAAGCTAGAAGTGGAAAATACTCTTTTACTAATAATAGATGTTGGACAAATAGTCAAGAAACAATTAAATAAATTTTTCAACTTTTCAGTTATTTTGTCGCATTTATCAAGATATATGAAATCATCATATAATGATGAATGATTTTGTACAGTCTCTTTTTTAGGATTTTGAATACTGTTTATTGTGTCATTTAGATCAGAAATTAAACTATTTGAATTTGGAATATCCAAAGTTAAGTCTTCATCGGGATCTATCAGGCTTACATCTAAATCTTCATAACCAAACAAACGATTATAAAAGTGTTCGGAATAAATAAAAGAGACCAAGTAACCCAGTTGGTGATGTAATTTAAAAAACCGGTTAACCGAACAAAAAAGACCGGTTTTCGGTTTTCTTCGAATTTACAAAATATTCGAAACCGATCGGTTTTTAAAAATAAAGAAACCGGTTGACCGGTTTTCGGTTTCGGTTTTTGAATACTCTAGTTATGATCTGAATTTGAATCATTTTGAAACGAAAACCAATATTTTTATTTTTCGCTTTATCATATTGTACAATATCTCAAATAGATACAGACATGATTATAATTTAACCGTCAATGTTTATGAAATGCCAAATTGTGTAGATCGACCGCGAAAAGTGACGTAATTTTTCTTTATATTGTATTTTACGGTGTACAAAAGTTATACCCCTAGGATACATATCAATGTATATGTACATCTCAGCTTAATGTTAAGGGTCCAACATCGAAATCACAAACATTGCGCGACACGAAAACCCAAACACAATGCCTGTCTTCTTTTGTGTCGTTACCATCTTTCCCCCCACTCTATATCAAACACACACACGAATATCCATCCATCTGTTCATCTATCCGCCCGTCACATGTTCTTTTGCAAAACATGCTAGTCAGCCACCCACTTTTTAAGAATTTACGCGTCCGTTTTTTCGGAGGCTGTTTGTTGGCAAAACGCAAACGATAAAAAGGAAAATGGAAATGAAAAAAAAAATAAATAAATTGAAGACAAATGGACACAAAGAAAGCGGAAATGCCTTTTGCACATGTGGGATTTGAACAGCGGCGACGTTATATTTCGTGTGTGACAGCTACAGAAACAGCAAATAAGAAAGGTATCAATGTATGTGTGCAATTATACATACATACGTGTGTGTTTGTATGAGCATTGTCCATCTAGGCATAAATGTTGATTCTGTGTAAGTTGTATGCTACCGTCAATGATTGCTCTTGACCGACGTAGGCAGTGTAGTGGGGAATAGTGGATGTTAGGTAAAATAAAAAAAATCGACAAAAAAAACTGTAAAGAAAGCTTTTCAAATACGCGAAGATGAAAAAATGGCAAGGAAAATTGACATGTGGACATGACGTGGACTAATACGTTTTTTCAGCAAGGTTTCCTTTTTTGTCTTCAAGTTTTTTTAAAGAATGTAAGTAGTTATGAACGTACTCTTATTTAAGTTTGTTTATTTCGATTTTCTTATATTTTATTTTAAATCAATTTCTACTCAAACTGATAGTCACTCTATTTCGTCCCGTGGTCTTTAATTTGGAATTTTTATTTTTTAGGCAAGCATGTACAGTAGATTGGGAAGAAGTTGAACAATTTTTGATTCTGAAGTTTTACTACTGAAAATAAGTTGTGGAAAAACCTATCAGCTTATATCCCCTTTCTTCGTTAAGACTCATCGGTAAAAATGTTAAAATTATTTAAAAAAAATCGAATGTAGCCCTTTTTACTTTGGGAATAAAATTTTTGGTGGCAGTAGGTTATTTAAGTATCGTAATAAATAAATAAATAAATAAATAAATAAATAAATAAATAAATAAATAAATAAATAAATAAATAAATAAATATATAAATAAATTATATAACTTTATTTGATCTTTTTTCAATATTAATATTTTATTAATTCAGCTAAAGATCCTTTATTTTTTTATAAAAATTCTTATTTTATTTTCAATATTTCAAGTTTATTAAGGTTGTGGAGCAAAAATGTTCCGAAACTGGCTGTTAAATTGTCTGCGCTTTTCATACATTTATATGAATATGCCACGGTCTTTTTCAAACCCATGTACGTCTTGACGCAATACTGACTTAAAACTAGACGTAATACTGACTTAAAATTCTCAACTTTTTTTTAACTTGTGGAACAAAATTGTTAGCGAAATATTGAAAATAAAATAAGAATTTTTATAAAAAAAGAAAAGATCTTTAGCTGAATAAATGAAATATTAATAAATAAATAAATAAATAAATAAATAAATAAATAAATAAATAAATAAATAAATAAGAAGTATAGCAAATAATATATCATATTTTATTGATTTTTTCTGAATTGAAAAGAAAAGTAAAGAAAGGTTATAAAAAGATTCTTTTTACATAAAATTTATGTAAGATATGTGCAAAGAACATTTTGCAAAGTGCCACTTGGGATTCCTTGCAGATTGTCTTACTGCGTGTCTTTTTCTTTCAACAAGAAGATATATTGGCTTGCGATTGGCAGTAGTTTTTATTCCTTTCTGGATCAATGTCTCTGCTAATGTAACTAAAAACAACTTAAATTGCATCTTTTTCGATTGAGATCATTATAAATGACCCAAGAATTTACGGCTGTCATCATTATCAAAAGATAAAAAGTTTTCTTCCACCACATATTCGATTTTCGATCATATTCGTAAAGGCCAGACATTTGATCAGCCAAGTCAACGCCTCCCATGATCTCGCTACTAAATTTAATTTAGTTCGGACCTCAATCTTTTCGCCTGTTTTCAATGTTTTTGTAACAGTTGTTAATGTTACTTAGTACCAAAACTTTTTTGGTGTCTTGCTATTTCGCGCATTTTCTTCTTCACCCCTTTTCAACTTGTTGCCAAAAAAATTTAGGCTGGAAAGGAAATAATGTTTAAAAAAACTCACAGAAGTCTAAAGATAATGTGGTATATTTCAGAACACAGCACCATTTAATTTGAAACTTTTAGAGATGTTCAAACTTTAAGTGGTACACATATGTAACATCCAGGTCGAAAGGGTTAAGCTACACTCTTATAAATTTTCATGTAAATTTACCCTATTTATAGTAGGTATCTTTTCTCCTATAAATTTATATACTTTTATTTGTGTATTTTTAAGACTGTTTGGTAACACCAATGCAACTAATTAGAGTTCTGGTTTTACAACAAGCTTGCATTAGAATAACAAGCAGATTCCAGATTACATCCGTGAGGGCCAACGGGATTACATCCCCCTCGCAAGGAGTTTAGAGAGCACTGACGCAGGGCCCAATTGAGGGCAGGGATTGGATAACATCCAATTTAAAACGGATAACATCGTGACAGATTTACATTCGAGCAAGTCGATGTAGAGATAATCAGGATGTAGAGATAATCTGTCGGAGCAGGTCACCAGTGGTAGCCGTTCAAGTCACACGAATGATCAGCGGTACTTTAGCACGAGGTGGTGGCGAAAGTGTGTTAATTAAATAAACTGAATAAAATATTCGCAAAAAAGTCAGAAGGTGTTTTTAATGGTTCCTAACCAGCGTTGTTGTTTTGGTAATTTTTAACCAAATTTGGTTATTTTTTTCCAATATGGAGATGTGAACTTTTTTTCATTTTGGTAACTTTTTTGGCTGTAAAATATATAAATTGTTTTATCTATGTTTCTAAATTTTATTAAAAATTAAAAATTTTTATATACGCGATTTTGTTCCTTGATTTAATAACACGGTTAAATTTTTTATAAAAGTATGTAGTTCGTTGTACAAAATATTTTAAACAGCTCTGGATTACCAAAATATGCATGACTGCTTTAATTGGCGGCATTCTATCGATGAGAAAAATTACTCTGAATTGAACAATCTCTAAGTAAACTTAAGTGTTCGTTGTAAAAAAATCAAAACCCATTAAATAAATGCACAATGGTTAAGTAAGTAAACATTTTTACGATCTCTTCGACAGAATCTGAAGGAAAACGTGGTCGTAAGCAAATTAGCAAGTAAAATATTTTTCGTATGAAACCGTCAAGATAAATTTGCTTACGATCACGTTTTCCTTCTTAACTCAGGAACCAAATGAGTCTCCACCTTTAAATTTTGCCTTAACTTTTAACATATATTTTTTTCAAAATTTTAAAAAAATTGGATTTTGAGATATGGGTCTTTGAAGATTAAACTTATAAAAACGACATTTAAGCTTTTAATACAAATAAACTTTTGGCACGCCATTTTGAAGGCATGGTTTTCACCTTTAAAATAGTAGCAACAGAAAAATTTTAGGTTGTATGGTTTAGAAGTTATGGGCGACTTTGTATGGACACTTTTTCGATATTTTGACGTTTTTGCCAATTTTCATGACGTCATATTTCGAAAACCGAAAGGGTTTAGGGTCGAAAGGTTAATGATTTGATAAACACTACCCATTTACAATATTTGTACGAATTTCATTAAAATCGGAGATGACAAATCCGAATGCTGTGCGGTTTGACATGGAATGATTCATATACTACTCAAAATTATTAAAAATAGTATAAATTTGGGTAAATACTCACGTACGATTTTAATTTAAAAAAAACGGTATGGATACGGCATTCTGAAAACGGAGTTCTTCTTTTATTTTACACGACACAACGGTCCGTTAAAGGTCCCTCAATGATTCGAATCAGTTTCGATGTTTATGGCGTACTAAAAACGGTAAGTAAACACAACGTATTCTGTTATTGGTTTGTTTCAGGTTTTTATTTCAAAAAGACTGTAGTCAATGCAAAAAGTGAATCCATAGATTTATCATCTGAAAGCGACAATGATAGCATGTTATTAAATATTTTATAAATTTTTGTTATAAAATAATATTTCCAATACAAATTTAAATAATTAATATTTCAATATAACAAAAACAAAAACCTTTAAATTTTGGTTATTTTTTCTCTCATTTGGTAACAAAAAATCTTTGTCAATGTTTGCAACACTTCTCCTATCCTGCGGGAAAAGGACCTATCCCAGGACACGTCACGTGACCAGTTCATAGTGATAGGGATCGGTCACGGGACCGGTCACTTTAACATGGGTTTGTCCCAGGAGGCGTTCAATTGCCCTCTGTGACATGTGACAGGACTGATTTAAAAGAACATGTCATGACTTTTAAACCGGTCACGTGGTAGGTACTTTAGGCACCGGTCCTTTCTATATCGTGATATGTATTTTCGGAACCCGTCCAGTTTTCACCTATCAAGGGAAAGGTCCCAATTCCCAACTGATCCCTTTTTCCTTCAACTATAAATTTTAATGTGAGGACTAGCTACAAATTCATGGGTATAAAATAAAGAATTTAAAGATTTAACAAAGAATGGTTTTTGTGAATGTTTTATTAAAGAAAAAAAAAAACAACTGTCATGAAAATTGATATTAAAAAACAATATTAATTTCAACTCTGATATTAAGAAATTTCTGTGTTCTAATGCAGTTTTCAAAAATTTTACTAATTTAACCCAATCTTTTTCTTCTAAACCATTTAATATTCTAAACATTTCCACCTCGTTTAGTATAGATTTTCGGAAAAAGCGAATTCTAAATTCTTTTAAAACTGGCCAAACCCCAAAACTATGTTTAAAGGTTTCTTGCTCATGCAGGTTACATAGGCTACAATATTTTTAATGTTCATCTAAGTCATATCCATTACTGTTAAGTGTTATCGCTTCACGTCTCGCATCGAATATCAAGCTTATTCTTTCTAATTTGTTATTGCTTACCAAATACAAGTGCCCTCATTCGACGTCAAGATATTTATAGATTGTTACAAAACTTTCTGAATTTTGTATTCTTTCTTGGTATGCACACATTTTCCATTGTAATTATGTGAAATTTTCATTCGACCATTGTATGTTCATACTTACAAAAGAGCTTACGACGTACTAATATTTTTGGCAAAATGTGTGTAATAAATAAATAAAACAAGTAATCTAATGCAACAAAGTTTTACTTATATATTGCAAATGCAAACCCATTGTAAAAAAGTGATTATATTCCGCAGCTGTTTCAAACATAAGTATGTAATTGGCTGTATCTTTCGGCAATTTTAAAATCTTTTTAAGAAAGTACCGTTGAAATTCATCTATTTGTGCAAAATGTCCAAAGGCCAATATATGTGCGGCATATGACTGGATTGTCCTACAAACCGCAAGAAAAACTACACTTCATTTGTAGTGAAATTTAGTTATTTCTTAGAAAACTTTGCCAGGTTGTATTCCTTTTATAAATATGCTTATTAACAGTGGCGTGCCCAGGGGGCCCGAGCTCCCCCGAAATTATTTCCAAAATACAATATTTTTACTATGTTTAGTATACATACATATATACAATATAGCTTGTATTGATTTTTTACAAGTCCAATTGCGTTTTACCCGATTTCAGGGAAATATGCTGAAATTTGTGCAGAAATGAGAAAAATTTGCTTTAAAATCAGTGAAATTTGCTAAAATTTCTCTCAGTTACCGAACCTTGTAATATGTACGGAACTTAATTTGGCCGCTGCTTACGCTGAAAGCTCTACTTATCCTTCCCCTATTATATATTTTTTCGAATGTTTTCTAAAAATGGAGTAATTAAAGGTTGATTTACACGTCGACTACCCTTATCTGCTATTACTCAGTATTGGGTGTAAAAATCAGCAAAACAACAAAATAATAAAAACGTTAGGAAAAATATATGTTGTTTATTGTTTTTAAATATTGTACTTTGTGTGGGTGTGAGCTGGCTAAATAAAATCTAAACTAAATTCATGTTTCCAAATTTTATGAAATTTTAAAAATTTTTCACAGAACAATTTGTATTAAGTTTAGAATTTATTTAGCTACCTTGCACAGGTGCTAAGTGGAATTATTTAATTTGTATATTTGATTTTAAAATTCGTGATTCCAATTGTATAACTTTTTTTAATTAAAAATCTGAGATTCAGATACCACATTAAGTCTTAACTGGAATCCCCAAATTTCAGAATTTTATAGAAAGACGCTTTGGTTTTTTTAAGGGCATTTCATATGTTTTAATTTGAATTGATATTTTTTTAAATTTAAAATGTCGGTTTTAATTTTAAATAATATTTTGTAAATTATTAAAATTACTTATTAAATAATTATTAATTAGTCAGTAAATCTTAATAAAATAAGTTAGTAATTTATATGTTGAATTCGATGCGTAGAAATGCTGAGGAAGAGTTTATTATTGGAGACTACGCAATTGTAAAGCTGTATGGTATAGAACCAGAGTTACCAAGGAACACTAAAATACTGTTTGAATTTACAAAGAGATGAGCCAAAGGAGTATTACGGATCAGTCTTATTCTTAAGACTTTCTGCATTGGCTAGAATGTCTGTATATCGTGAAGAGGTAGAACCAGACAAAATTGTTGACAGTTTTATGTCGAAAAATCGTCGCATTAATTTAAAAGTTCAATAGATCTCAGTCAATGTGATAAATAAGTTTTACATAAACATTTTGTATGAATTTAAAAGCTGTGCCAGCGCACAGTGGTCTCCAAGGAAAATTTTTGGGCGAAAACTCAAAACTTTTACTTCTATATTTGTTGTTGAAATATTGTAGCAAACACTTTAAAAAACAAAAACAATAATTTGTTTTTGCAAATTCAATTACCCGTTAATCTGTGAAACGATGAAGTTTAATGTTTTTAATACAGTGGCAAAAAATAATTGCAAGAAAATAAATAACATTTTTAAATATATTTTATCAATAATGAATAGCAACAAAAACAACTACATCCTAACAGTGTTAATTTTGAGTTATGGGGTTGATAGCAGCACCGGTCAAGCTCAATTCAAGCAATCGTTTCATGAGCCAAGTTCATCCCGTTACCCAGATTCCTCTACTTTAGCAACCACGGTAATTCCTTTAAGACTTGTAGACGTATCAGGAAGAACACTTTGGTGCAATAGAACTCCTCAATCCACCAGGTTTTGTCGACAATTAAAACTAGAATTCGTAAAGGAAACGAAAAAAGTAGTATTAAAAGAGGGCGCTGAATTAAGCAAACATATTGAAGAGCTCGAAAACCTAACAATGCAAACGTCTGCACACGAAAAAAACATATATAGTGAAGAAATTACAGACGATGAATCTGAAGAAGATAATTTAATTTTTGAAAACGAACTGAATAATTTATTATAGGAGAACTTATAAACAAAATAAAATGAATTAAATAAATCAAATTAGGCTTAGTGTCATGGAGATTTCATTTAAAAATAAAAATTATAATTCAACAGAAAAGTACCAATAATGTAATCTTTCATCAATTTGCAAAGATGATATCACTTTTCCATAAGAATTATACAGGCCAAAAATTCTACATTTTTCTACATCTACAAAAGATGATCCTTTCTCATTTAGTTCCACCTTACATCCTTCGTTATTTTAAGTGTTATCACTAAAAAAATGCCAAAAAAAATTGATTTTCTTTGTGCCATCACTAGCAAACTGACATTGCAGAAAATAAACAAAAAAAATTTGTTCAACAAAGGAAAATGAGCGGCTCATGTAAGATACCAAGTAACACTTTGGTAATGGGTGCAATATTCTCATGCGTTACCTTGTAATGATAGCTCGTTACCTTTTTCATTATTTGCAATCATAAAGTAATAAGTTACCCATTACTGATTACGTAATATATGATTTATAAATGTAAAGTAATAATTGAAATATTTTAGAAAATCTATTTTTAGATGCATTACTTTGTGTTTATTGTAAGCAAAAGGGTAATGTATGTTTGTTTTGATAACACTAGCAAAAAAACGAAGCGCAACAATTCATTTAAGTTTAAAGCAATCAAATAATATATGCGTCGATAGCTCAGTGGGTAGAGTTCTTGGCTGGCAATCAGATATCCCTGGTTCGATTCCCATCTTGACCATATTATTTTTAATTACAAATATTTTAAATAAAATATTTGTAATAATTTTATAATTTTTTTAATATAAGTCACCCTTTACATTATCACCTCTAAAATGGGTATATACATTACTTTTAGGCTCATCGCCTGTAAAATTCATCAATGAAGTAAGGTAATCCATCGGCCCCTATGGCTATACATTAATTTACCCATTATTTGGTAATGTGTGGTTTTGCTGGGTACTTATGTCTAGCAAAAATTCTTATTTATCATCATCTTCTTCCAGAATGGCCTTTAATATTTCAATGTACTGCATTAAAATTCGGGTTTGTTCTTGCAAAGCAACAACTACTCCAGTGATTAATGCTATCTCTAAATCCATTTTTTATATTTAACAAAAATTATGCGTCTTTTTCTTTTATTTTTGTGAAAGATGTTGCCAATGTAAATTCCTGTTTCACGTTTTGAACATCTTCCATGCGTTTCACAAAGATGTTGTTCAGTGTAAAAAACCTATAAAATGATAACACCGGGCTGTTCTATCCAACTGTTTTTAAAGAGTTGGCATATCATTGGTAAAACACAATTGTGCTTTGCTAGCACCGGCTATCCATTATCGTCAAAACAAATAGAATCGTCAAAACAAATAGAAGTTGAAAATTTGATTAAAAATATTGAAATAAATATAAATATGGTAGAATCTAAGTGTATTCTTACTACTATAAATGATAAAAGTTGTTATAAACCATTTACATAAATAATTGCAAATCAAATTATTTATTTATTCTATAATTTCTAATAAAATTAAAATATATAAAAAAATAAGTAATAAATGTTTTTTTAGTACTGCTAAATGATATTTTGTATTTAGAGCACGAGGAAATAACTCTTTTTTTCCTTTTTAAAATTCTTGAAATACACTCAATTCTGGTATTACTTCATTTTAGTTTATTCCAATGTTTAATGAATGCCAAATTTATATTGTTAAAACAAGAACTGTGAGATCCTCTTTTCAAAACGTTTCAAAATCAAAAAATTTTTGCCTTATATGGCGTTTCCTGACACAAAGATAATTTAAATTTTTTATTAATTTTTATATTTATATTTTATTTGAACAATTAAAAGTAACTAAAAATAGTATAAGGAACATTAATAAAAAAAATTACAAAAAGAAAACTTTCTGTTGGATTCTTTTACAATCATGTCAAGTAATTCATCGGGTAAAAAATCAGAAGGGGTTTCCAATTTAGACATCACCTCTTGTATTTCCTTGGTTCCCAAAAAATGTAAATCGTCTTCCTTGTATGTACCAAATTTAGTTTCCTTCCAGCTTATTTTCTGCTTCCTCTTCTGACTTTTTTTCTTTTTCGTAAATAAACTGACCAGCGGATCATCATCCCCAGAATAAATTTTGCTACTTTTATCCGTTTCAGGTATCACCAGACTGATTTGCCACTGATTCATTGCCTGACTCAGGTCTTTCTGTATCACTTTCTAACTCATCACAAGCAATTGAATAAAATCGTTTTGTAGTCATCGCTGATGTCATGGAAAAAGTTCATATTATGAAAAATATATAAGCCAAATATGGCACACCAAAGATGGACGAATTTTTCTGTGAATGCATAAGATTTCATGAGTTCTACATGCACAATTGAAAAATAATCGCATAAACACTATTTACAAAGCTATATATTCCATAAAAAAATTACAAAACCTTACCAACTTACATGTAACTTTGAAAAATAAATGTTTTATTTTGTGTACTTTTAATCTACGAAATGACAACGCGCACTGATAAACAAGACTGAAGTTTTTTATGCAGCTATGTAGATAAAAGAACATTCGTCTCATATTTATAAAGGCCTACTTATGCTTTTTCAAAACTATTATTTTTCGTTACTGTTAATTTTCGTTGATAATTTGAATTTAGAAATAAAAAGCCATATATTGCTTCTCATGCAGTAGGGGGTTAAAACTGAATAATAATTATTGTACATGGAAATACACAAATTCGGTTGGCAAAAAATTCGACTGCAACTTCTGTTTTCTGTGTGCTTAAATACAACTACATCGTAATAATAGCTCCAAATCGAAAAATTTGTGACGACTCGCTTACTCGAATTTATCTACAAGAAATTCAGAAGTTGTAAAATTATTAAAACCATTTAGTAAGAGGTGAAAAAAAGGTATTGAGTTCAGTAAACACCACAGAGCTACATATATTTGGCATCCGAAATAAATTTGCGGTCGTCAGGTAAGCGAGATTCTGTAAGTATAGTAAATGACTGAAAAGTTCATTCGCCACCTCAGAGAGGTTCCAATATAAAAAAGCCGGAATTAATTTTATACAATTTCTTGACCGACAACTGAAACAGTTGTTCGTTTTCTACCTTTTAAGTATTTATTAAAAATGTTTTACAAAAGTTACAAACTCGAAACAAATTTCATAGGTATAGCTTCATTATTTTCAAAGATATATAATTTGGCTACCTAAAATAGTGAAATATTACATTGTGCAATGGATCCATGTATGGTAGATATAAACTTCGAGTTTCATACCTCCAACATTGTGGGGTTTTCTGTTCAGGAGTTCGTGGACTGAAGCATTCATATGTTTTTCGGGGGGTTTAAAAAATATATGCATGTATGTATATTTTGCTGGGTTGGAAGGCAATACCGCTAAAATACCGTTATCGATTCAATAACCCTTCAACTGAATATCGTTACCCCTAAAATACCGTTACTTATTTCGGTAACGGTATTTTCTAAAAACATCGTTATCCTTAAAATACCGCTAACGAAATAATAGAAAATAGAGTTGCCCTTAGCGGTAACCGAATTCGTTTCGGTTACCAATTATGATATTTTGTGATTAATTTTTTAATTGCTGTGTTTAAAAAGATTTGTCAATACAATGTTCATTTAATATTAATTAAAAGTTCGAGCCAATGCTTTTTTAATATATTATAGAAAAGCATATACAAAATACAGCTTTGCGGGAGTAGTTGCACCAGGGACACATTCGCCATGCTGTAACCACAAGATTTCTCCTGAGATATTAGTTTAAAATCGGTATTAGTCTCCAAATAGAACAAACATAGTAAAAACTCCCAATAACGGACACTACTAATGGGACCACCTCTCCTTAACGAACAATTTTGTGGCAATGGAATCACCAAATTAAACAGTATCAGTTATGGCCAGCGAATATGCTGCTAATCGAATTATGGTGGTTACGACAACCATATTAAGTTATATCCCTTCCTTAAAAGACCTTTTTGCATGAATAGGATCCAAATCGGAGCATATAATTTAACCATGTAGTTCACAAGCCATTGTAAATTTTCTGATAGATTAAGGGTGCCATTTTCCCAGATTAACGATTTGCCAACCTATGACTACAGGGTCTAGGGGATGCAGTGTGATATATCTAATAAAAATATTTGAACTTTGTTCATGGACCACATTTTTCGGCCAGTCAGGCAAATTACCAGCCACCATACACAAAGACACCATGGTTTTTTTTTAGCAAATAGCTGTTTGTTTTCCAATAGGTCTGGAATATTCTCCAGGTTCCTTAATGCAAACAGGTGAGAACTAATTGTTCCAGAGTACTTAGACGTGAAAAATATCCCTTCTGCCTCTCGGGGCAGTAAGAGCTTTTGGTCGTTCGTTAAAAGAGTAAGGAACAATGCTAGTTCAGCTATCCCAACTCTTATAAAGGTTATCAATTACTCACTGAACTTCCTTTTTAAAATTCTTGAAATACACTCAATTCTGGTATTACTTCATTTTAGTTTATTCCAATGTTTAATGAATGCCAAATTTATATTGTTAAAACAAGAACTGTGAGATCCTCTTTTCAAAACGTTTCAAAATCAAAAAATTTTTGCCTTATATGGCGTTTCCTGACACAAAGATAATTTAAATTTTTTATTAATTTTTATATTTATATTTTATTTGAACAATTAAAAGTAACTAAAAATAGTATAAGGAACATTAATAAAAAAAATTACAAAAAGAAAACTTTCTGTTGGATTCTTTTACAATCATGTCAAGTAATTCATCGGGTAAAAAATCAGAAGGGGTTTCCAATTTAGACATCACCTCTTGTATTTCCTTGGTTCCCAAAAAATGTAAATCGTCTTCCTTGTATGTACCAAATTTAGTGTCCTTCCAGCTTATTTTCTGCTTCCTCTTCTGACTTTTTTTCTTTTTCGTAAATAAACTGACCAGCGGATCATCATCCCCAGAATAAATTTTGCTACTTTTATCCGTTTCAGGTATCACCAGACTGATTTGCCACTGATTCATTGCCTGACTCAGGTCTTTCTGTATCACTTTCTAACTCATCACAAGCAATTGAATAAAATCGTTTTGTAGTCATCGCTGATGTCATGGAAAAAGTTCATATTATGAAAAATATATAAGCCAAATATGGCACACCAAAGATGGACGAATTTTTCTGTGAATGCATAAGATTTCATGAGTTCTACATGCACAATTGAAAAATAATCGCATAAACACTATTTACAAAGCTATATATTCCATAAAAAAATTACAAAACCTTACCAACTTACATGTAACTTTGAAAAATAAATGTTTTATTTTGTGTACTTTTAATCTACGAAATGACAACGCGCACTGATAAACAAGACTGAAGTTTTTTATGCAGCTATGTAGATAAAAGAACATTCGTCTCATATTTATAAAGGCCTACTTATGCTTTTTCAAAACTATTATTTTTCGTTACTGTTAATTTTCGTTGATAATTTGAATTTAGAAATAAAAAGCCATATATGGCTTCTCATGCAGTAGGGGGTTAAAACTGAATAATAATTATTGTACATGGAAATACACAAATTCGGTTGGCAAAAAATTCGACTGCAACTTCTGTTTTCTGTGTGCTTAAATACAACTACATCGTAATAATAGCTCCAAATCGAAAAATTTGTGACGACTCGCTTACTCGAATTTATCTACAAGAAATTCAGAAGTTGTAAAATTATTAAAACCATTTAGTAAGAGGTGAAAAAAAGGTATTGAGTTCAGTAAACACCACAGAGCTACATATATTTGGCATCCGAAATAAATTTGCGGTCGTCAGGTAAGCGAGATTCTGTAAGTATAGTAAATGACTGAAAAGTTCATTCGCCACCTCAGAGAGGTTCCAATATAAAAAAGCCGGAATTAATTTTATACAATTTCTTGACCGACAACTGAAACAGTTGTTCGTTTTCTACCTTTTAAGTATTTATTTAAAACGTTTTACAAAAGTTACAAACTCGAAACAAATTTCATAGGTATAGCTTCATTATTTTCAAAGATATATAATTTGGCTACCTAAAATAGTGAAATATTACTTTGTGCAATGGATCCATGTATGGTAGATATAAACTTCGAGTTTCATACCTCCAACATTGTGGGGTTTTCTGTTCAGGAGTTCGTGGACTGAAGCATTCATATGTTTTTCGGGGGGTTTAAAAAATATATGCATGTATGTATATTTTGCTGGGTTGGAAGGCAATACCGCTAAAATACCGTTATCGATTCAATAACCCTTCAACTGAATATCGTTACCCCTAAAATACCGTTACTTATTTCGGTAACGGTATTTTCTAAAAACATCGTTATCCTTAAAATACCGCTAACGAAATAATAGAAAATAGAGTTGCCCTTAGCGGTAACCGAATTCGTTTCGGTTACCAATTATGATATTTTGTGATTAATTTTTTAATTGCTGTGTTTAAAAAGATTTGTCAATACAATGTTCATTTAATATTAATTAAAAGTTCGAGCCAATGCTTTTTTAATATATTATAGAAAAGCATATACAAAATACAGCTTTGCGGGAGTAGTTGCACCAGGGACACATTCGCCATGCTGTAACCACAAGATTTCTCCTGAGATATTAGTTTAAAATCGGTATTAGTCTCCAAATAGAACAAACATAGTAAAAACTCCCAATAACGGACACTACTAATGGGACCACCTCTCCTTAACGAACAATTTTGTGGCAATGGAATCACCAAATTAAACAGTATCAGTTATGGCCAGCGAATATGCTGCTAATCGAATTATGGTGGTTACGACAACCATATTAAGTTATATCCCTTCCTTAAAAGACCTTTTTGCATGAATAGGATCCAAATCGGAGCATATAATTTAACCATGTAGTTCACAAGCCATTGTAAATTTTCTGATAGATTAAGGGTGCCATTTTCCCAGATTAACGATTTGCCAACCTATGACTACAGGGTCTAGGGGATGCAGTGTGATATATCTAATAAAAATATTTGAACTTTGTTCATGGACCACATTTTTCGGCCAGTCAGGCAAATTACCAGCCACCATACACAAAGACACCATGGTTTTTTTTTTTTAGCAAATAGCTGTTTGTTTTCCAATAGGTCTGGAATATTCTCCAGGTTCCTTAATGCAAACAGGTGAGAACTAATTGTTCCAGAGTACTTAGACGTGAAAAATATCCCTTCTGCCTCTCGGGGCAGTAAGAGCTTTTGGTCGTTCGTTAAAAGAGTAAGGAACAATGCTAGTTCAGCTATCCCAACTCTTATAAAGGTTATCAATTACTCACTGAACTTCCTTTTTAAAATTCTTGAAATACACTCAATTCTGGTATTACTTCATTTTAGTTTATTCCAATGTTTAATGAATGCCAAATTTATATTGTTAAAACAAGAACTGTGAGATCCTCTTTTCAAAACGTTTCAAAATCAAAAAATTTTTGCCTTATATGGCGTTTCCTGACACAAAGATAATTTAAATTTTTTATTAATTTTTATATTTATATTTTATTTGAACAATTAAAAGTAACTAAAAATAGTATAAGGAACATTAATAAAAAAAATTACAAAAAGAAAACTTTCTGTTGGATTCTTTTACAATCATGTCAAGTAATTCATCGGGTAAAAAATCAGAAGGGGTTTCCAATTTAGACATCACCTCTTGTATTTCCTTGGTTCCCAAAAAATGTAAATCGTCTTCCTTGTATGTACCAAATTTAGTGTCCTTCCAGCTTATTTTCTGCTTCCTCTTCTGACTTTTTTTCTTTTTCGTAAATAAACTGACCAGCGGATCATCATCCCCAGAATAAATTTTGCTACTTTTATCCGTTTCAGGTATCACCAGACTGATTTGCCACTGATTCATTGCCTGACTCAGGTCTTTCTGTATCACTTTCTAACTCATCACAAGCAATTGAATAAAATCGTTTTGTAGTCATCGCTGATGTCATGGAAAAAGTTCATATTATGAAAAATATATAAGCCAAATATGGCACACCAAAGATGGACGAATTTTTCTGTGAATGCATAAGATTTCATGAGTTCTACATGCACAATTAAAAAATAATCGCATAAACACTATTTACAAAGCTATATATTCCATAAAAAAATTACAAAACCTTACCAACTTACATGTAACTTTGAAAAATAAATGTTTTATTTTGTGTACTTTTAATCTACGAAATGACAACGCGCACTGATAAACAAGACTGAAGTTTTTTATGCAGCTATGTAGATAAAAGAACATTCGTCTCATATTTATAAAGGCCTACTTATGCTTTTTCAAAACTATTATTTTTCGTTACTGTTAATTTTCGTTGATAATTTGAATTTAGAAATAAAAAGCCATATATGGCTTCTCATGCAGTAGGGGGTTAAAACTGAATAATAATTATTGTACATGGAAATACACAAATTCGGTTGGCAAAAAATTCGACTGCAACTTCTGTTTTCTGTGTGCTTAAATACAACTACATCGTAATAATAGCTCCAAATCGAAAAATTTGTGACGACTCGCTTACTCGAATTTATCTACAAGAAATTCAGAAGTTGTAAAATTATTAAAACCATTTAGTAAGAGGTGAAAAAAAGGTATTGAGTTCAGTAAACACCACAGAGCTACATATATTTGGCATCCGAAATAAATTTGCGGTCGTCAGGTAAGCGAGATTCTGTAAGTATAGTAAATGACTGAAAAGTTCATTCGCCACCTCAGAGAGGTTCCAATATAAAAAAGCCGGAATTAATTTTATACAATTTCTTGACCGACAACTGAAACAGTTGTTCGTTTTCTACCTTTTAAGTATTTATTTAAAACGTTTTACAAAAGTTACAAACTCGAAACAAATTTCATAGGTATAGCTTCATTATTTTCAAAGATATATAATTTGGATACCTAAAATAGTGAAATATTACATTGTGCAATGGATCCATGTATGGTAGATATAAACTTCGAGTTTCATACCTCCAACATTGTGGGGTTTTCTGTTCAGGAGTTCGTGGACTGAAGCATTCATATGTTTTTCGGGGGGTTTAAAAAATATATGCATGTATGTATATTTTGCTGGGTTGGAAGGCAATACCGCTAAAATACCGTTATCGATTCAATAACCCTTCAACTGAATATCGTTACCCCTAAAATACCGTTACTTATTTCGGTAACGGTATTTTCTAAAAACATCGTTATCCTTAAAATACCGCTAACGAAATAATAGAAAATAGAGTTGCCCTTAGCGGTAACCGAATTCGTTTCGGTTACCAATTATGATATTTTGTGATTAATTTTTTAATTGCTGTGTTTAAAAAGATTTGTCAATACAATGTTCATTTAATATTAATTAAAAGTTCGAGCCAATGCTTTTTTAATATATTATAGAAAAGCATATACAAAATACAGCTTTGCGGGAGTAGTTGCACCAGGGACACATTCGCCATGCTGTAACCACAAGATTTCTCCTGAGATATTAGTTTAAAATCGGTATTAGTCTCCAAATAGAACAAACATAGTAAAAACTCCCAATAACGGACACTACTAATGGGACCACCTCTCCTTAACGAACAATTTTGTGGCAATGGAATCACCAAATTAAACAGTATCAGTTATGGCCAGCGAATATGCTGCTAATCGAATTATGGTGGTTACGACAACCATATTAAGTTATATCCCTTCCTTAAAAGACCTTTTTGCATGAATAGGATCCAAATCGGAGCATATAATTTAACCATGTAGTTCACAAGCCATTGTAAATTTTCTGATAGATTAAGGGTGCCATTTTCCCAGATTAACGATTTGCCAACCTATGACTACAGGGTCTAGGGGATGCAGTGTGATATATCTAATAAAAATATTTGAACTTTGTTCATGGACCACATTTTTCGGCCAGTCAGGCAAATTACCAGCCACCATACACAAAGACACCATGGTTTTTTTTTTTAGCAAATAGCTGTTTGTTTTCCAATAGGTCTGGAATATTCTCCAGGTTCCTTAATGCAAACAGGTGAGAACTAATTGTTCCAGAGTACTTAGACGTGAAAAATATCCCTTCTGCCTCTCGGGGCAGTAAGAGCTTTTGGTCGTTCGTTAAAAGAGTAAGGAACAATGCTAGTTCAGCTATCCCAACTCTTATAAAGGTTATCAATTACTCACTGAACTTTTTGACAAAGCTAACCATTTTGCTGAAATGTTTGCAGGAAAGCTATAAACCACTACCCGAACACGGAAGAGTATCGTGTACTATGCCTAAGATATTCTTCCGAGTTCGTGCAGTTAAAAAGGTTCTTGCGGATCTCAATGCAAACAAGTCTCTAGAGCAGGATAGTATAACATCACTGGTGCTGAAACAGTGCTCTTTGACGTTAGCCAGTCAATTGGCGAAACTGTACAGCTTTTCTTACCATGCGGGTACCTTCCTTTTGAGCGATAGACAGTATGGCTTTCGTAGAAGCCGTTCTACGGGATAACTGTTAGCGTTCCTCTCGAAACTTTGGAGTGGGTCCATTCACCGGTTCGGTGAGAACAAGGTGATTGCTTTAAATATTTCCAAAACTTTCGACAGTGTATGGAACGGCGAACTTTTATCGAAACTAATTGCTTTTGGTGTCGGTAATGATTTCTTTCGAGCTTTCTCAGAGATCGCTCTATACGTGTTGTAATAGACGGGATCTTATCCGACGAGTTTCAGCTAAATTCAGGGGTACCGAAAGGTTCCGTTCTTTCTCCTTCTCTCTTTCTTGTCTTTCTTAATGACCTTCTTGGTTTAACTTTCAACCCCATCTACTCTTTTGCTGATGACAGTAACATTTGTCATTAATTTTCTTTCGATCGCAGGCTAAGCCTCTTAGAGGTCAGGGTCAGGAGGCAAATCGTGAATGATATACCTCTCGTTAGTTTCAGAGTGGGGTCGTACAAATAGGGTGTATTTTAATGCACATAAGAACCAATGTTTTATGATAACACATAGGGTTGTGGAGTCTCCAGCGTCATCTGTCCAATTGTAGCGTATCGATATTGAGGAATCGGAAACTCTTGATGTTCTGGGCATGAGAATTCAGTGTGATATCAGTTGAAAGAAACACATTTTTGAAGTGTCCAAAGAAGCATTCAAGTGTTTAGGTTTTTTAAAACGGTGCAAGAAGTACTTCACCCCATCCGATCTTCCTACTATCTATACCACCTATATCCATCCAAAATTGGAGTATAACTCCCATATATGGGCAGGTACTTCAGGTCTATTTTGGAACTTTTGGACAGTAGGATATCGAGTTCTATTGATTCATTGGAGCATCGAGGTAATGTAGGCTGTGTGACCATGGGATACGCTCTGTTGAGATAAGTGAACTTATCTCTCGGGCCCGGGTTTTTGTCCGGAATACTCGCTTGTCCAGTAGAGCCCATCCCTTTGTGGTCGACTGTCGAGTGAACCGCAAAACACATTACAGGAAAAATTCTTTCATAAATCGGACTAGTCGTATGTAGTAGAATAAACTCCCCGTAAAGGTCTTCCCCGACAGCTATAATATAGGAAAATTCAAGTCTAATATTCAAAAACACTACTCCCTTTTTCCTCCTCCTCATAACCTATTTTCCTGACATCAACACAATGCATTGCATCCTGAGAGTTGATACATAAAAAAAAATAATAAATGACGACGGTGTAATTTATTGGCATGGAGCACGGCCCCTCCATGCCAATTTACCTGTAGAACAATTAAAAATTAATTAACATTGTTCCTGACCAAAAAAATTAAACGAACCATTGAACTGAGCGATAAGAGTGAACTAGGTCATTTCTTTAATTAAGTGACTTCTTCAATTGATTTAGTTTGACCCCCTAAAAAAGTTGTGATCAAAGTTAGATTACTCTTTGCAGTGCTGCGACTTAGCGCTGTGTGTCCCAAATAAATTGATCCAGTTTCTGCTAAAATTGAAATGTGTTCTTCGAAAAACATCTTTGCGATGGTCTTGTTTTATCGTCTATAGAAGTAAATGCTGTCGAGATCGTATTATGTCGGAGATCCACACACCAAATCAACATTATAATTTGCTGGGACAGAATCGGTTTCTTGTGTAGAACATGACTTACATATTTACTGCCCTTATTTACTCCTCAAATTGTTTTTGCTGTCTTTAATTAATCTAGCCGTTTCTTATCAACACCACTCATTTCTTGTTATTTCTTTGATCCAACAAAAAACTTATCCCATTGATGGGAACTTTCTTTAGTTTTAAGCGCGAATAAGATTAAAATGAAGTGGAAGTTACAAGCAGCAACGTCGAAAAGCTTCTAGATGACTCCAAATAGCTTGTTTTTTTTTCTTTTAATTTAAACTTTCTATTAATTTAAACTTTCTATTAATTTCAACTTTTTGCTTCTTTGCTTCGAAATAAAAAAACAAGTAAAAAAGGCTTAAATTTGGCCGTGCCGAATCTTTGAATACTCTTTACCAATGAATTTATACCCCATGTAACTAAATTAGTTTCTCACCGAATGAAGACATCTTGGTATCATCGTAAAGGGCATTGAAAGAACACGACTTACATATAAAAATATTTTTGTTATATCCTTCAAAAGATGTCGTTCCAATATCCTTATTCTCTAACAGTAGTAATTTTCACTACAATATAGTAGTTTGAATTCGACAAACATTAATAACTCAAATAATTTGGAAAGCTCTAAAATATATATTTTATCTGAAATTATTTTTGGCGATAAAGAATCTAGACACCCATTTTAATTTACTATCTTTAAGGATAATATGAAATATGTTAACATTTCTTATAACTAAGGACTCAAGAAAAAAATATATAGTTAGTACAATATTTGAAGAATTTCAAACGAAAAATTTCAGTATGTTTTGTCGCTTCATTCTCTGAGATTCTGATATTGTTTATTTCCCATTTACATATTTTAAATGTACGGAATGTAAAAAAATCCAAAGTATTTTATTAATAATAGCGATGTAGTCAACTGATATGCGTTTACAGAATATGAATATAGTTTTTAGTTTTTAAACTGCACTCAAAAAGGATCATGGTATTTCTGTTCAGTTAGTTTTGGCCGACACTGTATATGCCTTATGGAGTCTTAAACCTATTTTGCGACATGTTACAAACGGAATGACAAACTGATATATACCTTCACCATATATGGTGGAGGCTATAAAAATACCAAACAGCAGATTTCCGAATCAATTGCAATATTTTTTAATATTCGGGATTAATGTAAATAACAAGTGAAAAAAGAAAGTCAAACCATAGAGTAAGAATACTATACAAATTTTACCGTAAGCAGCAACAAAATAAAATTTTGTTTTGATTACAAAGGTTCGGTAATTGAGAGAAAACACGAGGAAATTTTGCAAATTTCCCTGATTTAAAAAAAATTCCCCTTTCTGCACAAGTTTGGTCAAATTTCCCTAATGTTCAAAACTTATATGGTGAGGGTTTATAAATATAAGTTCGTCATACCGTTTGTAACATGTCGAAATATATGTAGGTCTTAAACTCCATAAAGTATACATATTCTTGATCCTTATACGATTTTCAGTCGATTTGGAGATTTTGTCTGTTGAAATGGTGATCACGGCGCGAAAATGTAAGCGGAGGTGTTCATTTTTCCTAGATTAATCTACATCCTCCTGAAAATGAAAAAAAAAACTGGTCAACAAACAAAAATAAAAAAGTTTTTTTAAGATTTAAAACTCAAATAATGAGTTTTAATTATATGATAATTTGTCATACTCGTCATTATCGTAAGCGACAATGCCTTTCTTTCTAATATGATTTGATTCGCGAATTAAAATATTTTTTTTTAAATCTCGATTAATTGAATTTTAAAACCAAAGGGTTTTATGGAATTTTTATAAGACAGCCTCCTCAGGATGTCTTCCGGACCTGCCCTATTTTTATTATCGGAGTATTTTTATACTCTATTTGAGCAAAAATTTTCTTCGTTTTGCCCTATCACGCTTAATTTTCGAGATACCGGTCATTTTAAAAAATTACCATTTTACCAAATGGCGAATATCTAGAAAACTAAGCGCGATTTGCAAGTCAATTTTAATGTTTTTTATTTTATTTTAATTCGCAAATCAAATAAATATTTTTTAATTCGCGAATTAAAAATTATGTTTGAAATGATTTGATTCAATTGAATTAAAAAATCAAATGAAAGGCTAATCAACTATGATTTTAAATCTGATTTATAAAATATTGAATCAACCCGCTGATTTACAAAAAGAATTATTTTTTTTCGCGAATTATTTCAATAAAGATTTACCTAGTTATGCTAGAGATATTTCAGATTATTTCATAAAAAATATGTTTTTTTATTTAATTCATGTATTTTTTCAGATTTTTCATATAAAAATATAATATTTGTTCAATATACTATTTATTTTTAATAAAATTAGACATGTCTAATAAAGTAAAAAAATACAACAAAAATTTGCAATTGTGTTAAAAAATAGTTACGAATTCAAACATAACATTGTGGCGTGAAAAGTATTAAAGTGCCTACGCACACATTGACCAACTATGTCTATTCATATCCATTATTTCCCATTTCTATGGCAAAAATATATAATAAAGAGAATAAATATGCTATTAATTGTTGCAACATATAACTAAAAAACTTATAAAAATCCAATAATTAAAAAAAAATTGTTTTCATGAAAAAACTGGTAGTTAAGAATCCCAAAAACTGGGATAAAAAATGTGGCAGCACTGCATACACCAAATTTAATGTTTTTCAACACTTTAGCAAATTTGAAAATGTTGCCCTCTCATTTAAAAATGTTGCCGCTGAACTCTGTACCATGTTGAATTTCTGGTAGAGCGGGAAAAATACTCTATAGCAAATTATATACTTTTTGATGAGACTAAATGTTTTTATTTAATAAAAATGCTCATGCTCTCTTCATTTGTGAGAGAACATATTCTAGTAAAAATGACGTGCATTACATATAATACACAGACCAATATTTCAACTATTTATTACAAAGAGAATATAATTTTCTATAGAGTATGTTTCCCTCTCACGAACTTTTTAGTACTCTCTTAGAACACGAACATAGTTTGGCGGCAACAAAGGTGAGTTTTGGTCGGCAACTTTTAGTAGTGTTTAGCGGTGCTGCCATATAACCAATTTTAACTATTTTTTTGCCGTTTTTTGGGATGCTAGAGATTTTTCAGATTTTTTCATAAAAAAAATGTTTTTTTATTTTATTCATGTATTTTTTCAGATTTTTCATTTAAAAATATAATATTTGTTCAAAAAACTATTTATTTTTACTAAAATTAGACATGTCTAATAAAGTAAAAAAATACAACAAAAATTTGCAATTGTGTTAAAAAATAGTTACGAATTCAAACATAACATTGTGACATGAAAAGTATTAAAGTGTGTACACACACATTGACCAACTATGTCTATTATATCCATTATTTCCCATTTCTATGGTAAAAATATATAATAAAGAGAATAAATATGCTATTAATTGTTGCAACATATAACTAAAAACCTATAAAAAATGCAATAATTTAAAAAAAATTGTTTTCATGAAAAAACTAGTAAACAGTTAAAAATCCCAAAAACTGGGATTAAAAATTACACTGTTTATGTGGCAGCACAGCATACACCAAATTTAATGTTTTTCAACACTTTAGCAACTTTGAAAATGTTGCGCTCTCATTTAAAAATGTTGCCGCTGAACTCTGTACCATGTTGAATTTCTGGTAGAGCGGGAAAAATACTCTATAGTAAATTATATACTTTTTGTTTATTATTGAAGCGTTCTATGCATCGCATACGATTCATGCCATTTTTATTCTTTACTATCTATCTATTTGATTTTCGGTATTGTTTTAACTATATTATATAAGGCATAATGAAATTATCTTAAGTTTTATTTTATTATTATTTTTTTTTTTGTTTATTTTTAACGTTTTTCAACATGAATAAAGTTTATTTTCTTTGCAATAAAAAATATATTTTTGTCGCTATATATCCAGGAAATTTGCAGTTTTCTCCCATACAAATATTCAGGTCTTATATGAAAAAAATATTGTCTACACGCCCAGAGCGTTAAATAAAGGACTTAAAGGAAATTGTGTATAACATATGATGCACAAGCGTATCAACCATGACGCCTGTGCATCATATGTGATACATTGGACATCCAAAGGGTTAAGCTTTGGTTATTCTGAAGTAAGTTATCAGGTCTTAAAGTTTTAAATTTATATAACATGGTAGATACTTGGGATTTGTGGGGTTTTAAGTAGCTTCACGTACTACAGGGGAAGCTATGGGAATATGTACCTTGTTTTGTTATTTCAAAATGGTATCAGGTCCAAAACTTTGAACATGTTTCTGTACTTAACTTACAATTTTAGCTGAAAAGTAGTTTTTGGTTTAAGCGGTTGACTTCTTTTAGGTGCCCTAATACTGATCGTACAGATATGTTTACGTTTGTTTTTGAAAAGCTTTGTTATTTGTTCCTTTAGAAAAATTTTTAAAATTGTTTAGAATCGTTCTCTAAATATGTAAGGTAAATATGGATTTTGTACAACATAAATTTACCGAAAATATCGATCATATTTTAAAATATTTTGTTGACATGTGATTTGGTAAATTATTGTTTTCTCAGAATATGGATGGAGGATATTCAAAGAATCGGCACTACCGAATTTATCATTTTTAACTGTTTTAAACCCAATTGGAAAATCTTCTAAAAACCAATTGGACTTACAAAAAAGCAATTGGAAATACGAAGAAAATCATTTGATATTGCAAAAAACCCTATTAGGAAAATGCTGATATCTTTGTAATCTGCATATATAAAAACCAATAGTACGTTTTTTGCATCGTGAGCGACATCGTCAAATAAAATCTCATTTGTATTTAAAAAAATTATCAAATAAATATCCTCGGAATAGCAAGTTCTCAAACTAAAATCTTTGACATATTAATTATCTTTGCTGCTTTAGAATTTCACTACTAAATTATAATAAGAGATTAACGCATTCCCAAACCAAATTGTGGTCTTATTAAGAGTTTTAAGAGTATTACCATTAGGATGGCACTTAAAATTTTAAATACACATGTAAAAATCGAAATATATATGAGCATACATGATCATACATGGGCCTGTATATGATCATACATGGGCATACATGGTCATATACGTCCATACATCGTTCAATATATGACCATACATGATTTAATATATGATCATATATCTTCGGATCTGAAATTTGAGGGTATATGGACGTATATGATCATATACGAGCATACATGAATAATATATGAGCATGTATAATAATATATGCACAATATCACCATATACCCTCAAATTTAGAATCCGAAGATATATGATCATATATGAGATCATGTATGGACGTATATGACCATGTATGCCCATGTATGATTATATACAAGCCCATGTATGATCGTGTATGTTCATATATATTTCGATTTTTACATGGGTAACTAAATTAGTTTAAAAACATTTCACGTCTGTTGTGTATTATTACTTTTATTTATTTTTTTAAAATAGTTTTGTGGAGGGATATATCACTCTCACCCACCCTGGATCTTTTTATTAGTTTATAGTTTTGTTTTATTAGTTTATAATTTTTTCACGAAATGCAAATTTATTAAATTAAAAATAATATAAATGCAAAATTTTTGGAAAATAATCAACTATAATTTTAAAAGTAGTACGACTATTTTTTAATTACTTTTGATTCTTTTTGTCTATTTTCTGGTAATCTTTAATAATCTTGATTATTTTTGGATTATTTGTAATCGGAAATTGTTCAAAAGAGAATAATAAAATCATTTCAATTCTTTTTAAAATGTACTCTAATTAATTACTTATCATACTCAGCTATGGTTAAAACACGGTCAATTGGCTTTTTATTTAATTTAACACCTTATTTCTTTTTTCGAACGTTTTCTAAAAAAGGAGTAATTTAATGTTGATTTAAACGTCTACTACCCTTGTCTACTACTACTCATTATTGGGTTTAAAAATAGACAAAATAAAAAAAAAAATGTTAGAAAAAATATATGTGGATTATTGTTTGTAAATATTGTATTTAGAGTTGGAGCGAGCTGACTAAATAAAATATAAACTAAAATCAGGTTTCCAAATTTTTATGAAATTTGAAAAATTTTTAAAATATTCAAAACCTTTTATAAACTTGCATTTAGTTTAGAATTTATTTATCTATCTCGCACAGGTCATTTATGGAATAATTTGAATTATTGAAATGGTGATAACGGTTCGAGGACGCAAGCGGGGGTGCTCATTTTTACCTAGATTAATGTACATCCTCCCGAGCAGTTTGGTATAAAAACGAGCAAAATCGGCCCATCGTCTAAACAGTTATGAGTGAAAATGTATTTTCTTAGGACAGAGGTGGAGGGTATTCAAAGATTCGGCCGTATTTAGTATTATTTTACTTGTTTTTATATCAAAACATATGTATATAAAATTGAAAATATTTATTAACAACTTAAATTATTGTTATATGGATTACCTATTAATATACTTTTACGATTTTTTTTGAGTGTACTGAATTATACTTTTAATAAAATATGCCAGTAGTTTTTTCTATTTCATTTGCCAGCTGTAAAATTGTATTCAACTGCTCATTCAACAAATCTATCTGTCCTTATATCTATACGACGCGTGTTACATTCATTCTTTAATTTTAAGTTTTTTTATTTCGAATTTTATATAAATATTCCATACAAATTTAAGTGGATATAGACTTACTAAATACTCATAGATATAGCTGCTTAAAAATTAAGAATTTATAAAAATGCTTCCAAGTGATAAAAATGATTGGCTTTTCTCTTTTAAATGTAAACAACAATATTTTTCATAAGAATATTTGAACATTTTTTATTTGTTATTTGATAAAATATTAAAAACAAGAAAAGGTAGAGCAGGGCATACAATATAATTGGTATATTTCGCGTTCCGGCTAAGTCGATATATGAAAACAGATTTCGTACAAAGAAGGCCTCAAATGGTTAAATTGTATTTGCTTACAAAATAAAGAAAAGTAGTTATAGATATAGAGACAAAATTCGGAAAAATAAAGCTTTTTTTTATTACAAGAAAATATTAAAGTCAGTGTTGCATAATAAAAATTTAAACTTACCAAAATATATAGACAAAATTGCAAAAATTACAAAAATTCGGTTGGCAAATAGTTCGAGTAATCGCCTCAGAAACATTCCTTATGAGTTCTTCATTTAAAAAGGCATATTATTAAAACCCATTTCAACAAAATTAAATGTAAATAACAACAAATATTTTCAATAAAATTTTATAAATTTCGTATACATTTTGTATGCTTACCGGATTTTTTAAAAGCATATAAATTAATAAGAAAATATTCAATTATATCTGCTTTTATACGACGAGACAAAAACTTCGGTATAATTACATCTAACAATATGCAATTAGATCATATTTGATAGAACCAATTGTATCAAATTTTATATGGGACCAATTGTATCGAATTTTATATGGGACTAAATTTCTTTTGCACAAATCGAATTTAAAAATTATAATGTTTTTCTTTCTACCCTTTATTAGATGAGTTAAACATTTTAAAAATATTTGTTTGCCTGTACCTATTTGAATGTGAAACTTATCCTGCATTGTATTCAACTACCCTTCAAAATGCATTTATATGCATGAATGTATAAATATTTATTTATTTATATGACAAACTTGTCTTACATACCTTAAAATCACTTATAACATTATGACAAAGGACATACTAATGAATATGTCACATCAAAAGAAATAAAGTAGTACCTTATATTATAAATGTGTACCCTTTTGTCAGTTTCCTAATCGTCAAAATTGTTTTTATCGTTATCGTGGCTGACCGAACGTGACGTTGATTCTAACTTGGCGGTTTAGTGAAATCTGGTTTTGGGATAGAAATAAAATTAGAACAACAAGTAACAACGAGTATGTCGCTGTAGCATTATACGGCTTCATATGTTAAGTCACAACTATTTCCTCCCCGTAAAGTATCATTTATTTATTAAACCCAAAGGGACCATCTTTATCTTGTTGTTATTTATGTAAATAAATTGTGAGATTAATACAATTCATTTTTTCGCAATTAAAATATCAGTCCTAAGAAATCCAGAAATTAGAAAAAAATAACAACGCTTCGCTTTAAATTTAACATATCAATAGACTTAGGCTCTGTGCGAGATGGCTAAATAAATTCTAAACTAAATACAAGTTGACAGAAGGGTTTTAAATTTCTTTGGAAAATATTTAAAATTTCATAAAAACTTGTAAATCTGAATTTAGTTTAGATTTTATTTAGCTAGTTCGCAGACACCCTTAATTGTTCCAAAATAAGTTATCATTTTAATAGTTTCCAATTCGGATATTCGATTTTAAGATTTATCACCTCTATTGCGGTTAATTTCGAAACAAATAATTTAAAATTAAAATACTCTTTATAACAGATGTCTAAAAAAAAGGACATACACTTAAGTGCTCTCATGTTGATTGGAATTTTACTGACGATCGGAACACTTCTTTTATTAAGAAAATCTTTGGCTTATTTAAATAGCAAGCAAGTCTCAAACCAGACAGGTACATATTAGACCCAAATAAGCTGTTAAAATAGATCGGATTTTTCTATCATTTTTCTCAAAACTTTTTAATTTTCTTTGGTTTGGCTGAAACAAATGGTTAGAAAAAAAACACTAATGAAAACCATATTTTTTTTAATTGAGCAAAAGACATCCTTAATGATTTAAATAACTTTTTAGGCTTAAGGAATAAGATAGGCAACTTTTCTCTCTTTTAAGAACCCAACAAAAATAAATGGAAGTGATTCTTAAGGAATTAATTTTTCACTGATTCCAAAGTATCGTTTAGTTCTGATTTTCCTCTTCTACGGCAGTTCTTTTTCACAACTTCCAAAAATGTGATTTTTAATGAAATTTAACACTTTCTAAATCTATAATAGGTACCTTATCTTAAAAACAACCAAAGTTAAACATTAATCATAGATATTTCTATATAAATTTGACATTTATAACAATGGTTTAAGTTAAAGTGATTTATTTCAATCTTTAACTTACAATTTACCATATTTACAATTCTTAAAATCGTAGTTATTATTGATACAAAAAGTAAAAAATTTATTGTAGTAAAAATTACAAGAATTTCGAATAACGTTATTTAATAAATAAGGCCCGATTACTGAATTCCCCGCTATAATTTAACCAACAGTCAAACTTTATATGTGAAACAACAACAAATATGTAAGTTAAATTCCCAGGTAGAAGTTAAAGGGAGATTGTGAAAATGAGGCTAGGCCCGATTACTGATGTCCTGGTAAAATCTTAACTACAAATTTAAAATTCATTTGGAAACACCAAAATATCTTATTTTTCACTAAACCATAAAAAGGGCTTAAAATACAATAAAAGAAGGATCATAAAAGAAAACTTTCACGCCATGACACCCTATGTAAAAATCATTAGTTCCGATCCAAATTTTCACAACACCGGAATAAAAATCACTGCTTCTTTTCCTCCTTTTTTCTGCTGGGAATATAAATAAATTATTGTAAATTATATTTCCATGCCATTTAAAAATATATAACATTTGTTTTAAATCGACTTCAAACAACTGCCAATTGTCATGTCAATTATATAAGGATTATATATTTTCTTACATCACATTTGAAAGTTTTTTACCATGGATAAAACCAATTCCATCCAACCAGAACTTAAAATGTAAGAATTGCCGGTCTTCTCGCAAATGACCGATATGTAAGTATGCATTTTAAGGTGCTCCAAAAAAAATTTTCGAATTCACGAGCTCCTTAAACCTAAACATATGCCCTTATGGAAAAAATATGGTCTGCCAAAGAAATTAAGAAATAGTTTTGTTTATAGGTAGCACATCGCCATTGAAGTTTAATTAAATTAAAAATTGAGAAAAATTAACTATAATTTTTAAGATCGTGATACATAAAATCCAAATAATTTTTTGGTGTGTATTGTTAATATAAAATCAGACTTAAATTCGAAATCGCAAATTTCGCGAAAAATTCATACAAAAAATGTTCGATTTTCATCAGTGCAGTCAGCTTAGGGATTTATCCCCAAATTGGGGATTTTATTTCTTGAATGAGGATAAAAATTTCCGTTTAGTGATCCGGGGATTTGTTCGGGATGACAACAAAATTTAAGGGAATTTTCGGGATAAAATATTAACAATATTGCAGAGTTGTAAAATGTGCATTCTTTTGAATATTCAATACTGCTCAATACTTTTAAGTATTAATTCGATACTACTCAATACTTTCTACATTTAATGTAAAGCGGGGTTCTATTTTCCAAAAACAGGGTTACATTTTTATAATGTTTTTCAGACCAAATTACGCTAATAATTTGAGTTTTTTTTTGAGGTATTAAGTACTCAATGTACAAGCTGTGAATTGTTTAAAGTTAGACAAATTTGTGTTGTACAAATCGAGGGTTTATCAGAGTCAAATTTTGCATGCAGTTATAAGGATAACTATTATCCTTTCAAAAATTAAAAACAATGGCATGTCTAGTAAAGCCCTTGGCAAGTAGATTGCAAAATACAACAAGTTGTATTATTCGATGACAACGTTTTTAGATTAGGAAAATATCACAAAAAATCTAATTTTGTTGAATTTCCAAAAACCGTACATAATTTAAAATCACAAATTTGTTTTAAATTTTGATGGCAGATTCGTAATCTACGATACATAAATATTGAAATCAGATTTGAGAAATTTGTTCATATAAGACGTCAGCAAGTTAAATTTTTACCTACATCTTTTCAAAAAATTTTATTATATTGAAATATGTATTTTTATGTATAAATTAAAAAAAAATCCGAACTAATTAGAAGTTACTAAATATTTTAAAATTTTGATCTCATATTCCTGTTATGAACATTAATTAAAATTTTGTTAAATTACTCTTACGACAAATTACTAATTCTTAAACGGTAACTTTTTGTGCTACTTAGGAAACGAATTTAGCTGAAAATTGGCACAGAGAGTTTTTAGAGATTAAGGAATAGAAGCAACATTGTGGAGATTGCGAATTCAAACTTTGATGTTTTTGGACCACTCATATGTATTTATGTGGACTTATACTTTTAGAGGACGCGAAATTTAACTTTAAGTACCACAAAAACAGGAAATTATTGAAAACCGAATTTAAAAAAAATTCTTTCAGTCAAACATATACATACATATATCGAAAAATAAAAAGCTTGAATGTAAGCCCATATTAGGAACGCGTGAACATTCATATGTTTTTTATATTATTGTTTAAAAAACATTTAAAAATGTGGGAATTCTGCTGACAGACTTAGAAACAAAAAAACAAGTAAAAGAAAAAACAATATGAAACTAAATAGATTATATAAAATAACTGCAACGCTCGACGCGTTTTAATTGTCAATTTGTATGGACAAATACGGCACATTGTTATTCTGTTTCTTTACTGATTATAGTCTAAATGAAAAAAAGGCTTTAGAAATTTTTTTCCCATTGAAAGTCCTTGTTCCAAAATAACCTAAAAAATCTACTTTCTTTAATGAAACACACTTTTTATACAAAACAAGGTTCGATAAATATTTAGTTCGCATAAGTTTTGGACTACTCAGAAAAAATTCCTTGCACTATACATTTTCTATATAAATTTATATGTATTTTATAAATTTAAATTTATATATCGTATACCTCTTAAAATCTTTGATTAATTTCCTTGTTAAATAAATCGAGTTATTTTTATATTGCAAGAATTGCAATTTTTATAGCTACTGTTTATTTACACAATTACACATAGAAACTTAATTTACTACAATTTAATACAGGTACACAATTGAATTAATCGTCAATTATATTTCGCCAAGTTGTTGCCGCATTAACGATCTATCTTCAACTGAGGGCATAGCTCTAGGCACTTATTAATATAAATATGTAATAGCGTCCTTTTGTGGAAAGTAATGTGTTGATGTTTTTGTCCAGATGTACCTTGTGACTACTAGAAATATCCAAAACAGGATGTCGCCAGGGTTGTCTCGAAAGTTCTGGGGCCGAATGACGGCATTCATGATCGAATGAATTCGTTCGAAATATATATAATATATACAGTAACACTAATAATGAAAACACCAACTTTAACTTTTATCTCTAATCTTGGGCCGAACTACAATATCCCTGATGAAGAAAATTCCCTTTAAATGATTTATTTTAAGAAATTCAAATAATAATTTTTATAAGAAAATTACGATCACGAATGGCATTATTCGACCCCTGGTCTTTGCTATTGTCGAACTTGCTAGCTGGTGTTGAAGGGTTGCCTCACTGAATTGATTTAGGCTTTAAGGCTGTCATTCGGGGGTTTCTGTTTCCGCGGGTAAATGGAAATTGATGAATCAAATTTTCGTAACACTGCCGCCATCTTAATCCTGTTCGTCCCGAATAGACCTTGTTTTTCCTTTTCCATAGTCAGCTAGTCGTTTTAGATACACAACCTACATTTTAGACCTTGGGCCCTGATATTTATTTTGAATCAGCCAATGCGTTTGTAATTTGGAAGATAATCCTCTCTTTCGTCGCGGGTAAAATAGTAGAACCAGCTGGCCTTCATTAATGACTTAATAATACGCTGATCGATTGTACCTCGCCTTTATCTTGTTGCAGACAATTTTATTATGATTGCGCACGAATTCATAAAATTCGTTAAGGTGTTTTTGTTTTCGGGAAGAGTTGTCGTGGTATTTATATGTTGCGGCAGGCTTAAAACCAAATTCTAAATTGCCATGGAATTTTAGCTCGGTTCCGAAGATAATTTTTACGGGAGTTCGAGAGGTGGAGTCGTGAATGACCGATCTGTTTTCAAACAGATATTTGGGTATGTGTTCTCACCAGTTTACTGTACCATTTTTCTTAAGTTTTCCTCTAGAGTGCGATTGAATCATTCGACCATATTCCTTGAAGATGGCGGATTCAAAGAGTGTAATTCTAATGGAACACCGTAGTGGGTCACACAGTGCTTATTACCGTTCTGGCTTCCTGGTTCGATATGCATATATATCAGACCATTCGCTAATGCATTGCCATCTAGTATAAATTTGTCTTCATCAATAGGGTATCTCAGAATTGGTGACGTACGTAACAACCCTTTGAGCTTTAGGAATGCTCCTTGAGCTATAGGAATGTGGTTAGTCAGTTCATGTAGACTCTCAGCCACTTTACAAAAATTAGTTATGTTAAATATTTTATTTGATCAAATTGATTAATTCTACTATTGTTTTACTAACACATTTTATTAAATTAATGAATTAATTCAATATTATGGTATATGGTGTATAAATACACTAGGCGTATTTGCAGAAACTTACTTTCGCGAAGATAATTTTTACTTTCGCGTTTCACTTCGATTATTTCTTCAAAAAAATATTCGTTTGTTAATGCCATATAATATTTTATAATAAATAATCTAAATACATACTTCCATATTTAAGGACGTTTGGTAAACCAATATTATAAAAATAACGATGTTTTCATAATATGCGACATTAAATGAAGCCGTCTATTTTTACCTCTATATAATAACGTTACTGACTGACTGACTCACTCACCTATTCAAAATCGCCCAGCTCAAACCGCAACAGTTAGGAGGCTAAAATTTGGTATGTAGGTTCCTCCTCCGGCGTAGACATCTGCTTTCCTTTGGAGAGGGGCAAAAAGGGGGAAAAGTCCCATTTCACGGCTTGCCCAAACCCCTTTAGCCAGAAATCTGAAATTTGAGTTATGCCTTCCTGAGAGTATGTGAAAGCTCCTTGATAAGGTACATTTTGAAATTTTGGCCAGTGACGTAGTAAAAATTGGGGTTTAAAGGGCGAAAAGTGTTCCTCTTGACGACTTGCGAAAACCGCTGCAGATAGAAAGTTAAAATTTGGTACATAAGTTCCATCTCCGACGAAGACATCCCCTAAGAGGCACTTTTGTAAATTCCTACGGGGAGAAGGAAAAAGGGGAAACTGGATTATTGGATGTGTTACCTGGAGTATGGGCTAACTTATTATTGAGGTACATCTCAGAATTTTGGTTAGGGACATGGTCGAAATTGGGGTCTCCGTCTGTCAGTTTTGTTAAAATTTTTGTAAGTAAAGAGATACAGAATACACGTCGACAAGACATGGAACGCCATACTCTTCAAGAAAGCGAAATACTCGTGACTATTATTTTACTGAATAATTGTGTTCTAATTTATTATGAGCGACGAGACTAAGAATCCACGTATCGTTGACGAACAGCCATTACATTAATTCAAAGTAACTGCATGATGCGCCATTTGCGCCAGAGGTGTCCTGGTACTTAAACGTCTAAATAAACAATAGGTGTCAGCCCAGAATAAAAACGCGACATGCAGTGATTGTTGCTATGAGAGAAAATGCGCCCAACATAATGACGTGCGATGATTACCGCAGAAACTGTTTTATTTATTTTAGAGTAAAGGGTATCGTAGAGATTCTTTACTCTCCAGTGTCCCCTTTCTTTATTAACGATCCCATTGTTTTTTTGGTTCTTGCATTTAAATTTTATAAAAACAATAAAACTAAATAATTATTTTAATACTAATTCAGAAACGAACATACTAAGATGGTTTATAGTACGTTGTTCATTCGCGATTATACAAAGAGAACATAAGAGCCATAAAATATCGTATGCTAATTTTACTGATCATATGTTTTTTGTTAACAAAAAACTTAAAATGCGAAAAAACGTTTTGAAAATAAAAAAGATTATTTTTCACAACTGTAACGCTCGACGTGTTTTAATTGTCAATTTGCATGGACAAATAAATCACGTTGTTATTCTGGGCCGGCACTAAGAAGAATTGATTATGCTGTTTCATTTTAAAGATTTAGCAAAACAACATCAGGTGAATATTTTTGGGCCACCCGGTACATTATGATGACAGCGTTTTTTATTTTTTTAATATTTGAAAAATGCCGAACAAAATTTGATGGGAAGCATATTATAAACAGAATCAAGATCTATTTTAAGATTTTGAAAATTTTAAATTACAAATTTAGAACTATACCAGATTTTAACAAAACTTTAATAATTTAAAGGAAATGTTTTTTTTTATTTGATCTACTTTTTGATCTAATTTTGCAGCATATTTACGCAAAAGGCATTCAATTACCTTTCGGTTGGACTCCACAAGGGTTTGAGTGGGACCATACACCGAAAAACACAAAAGTACCGTTATCTAAGAAACGGTACTTAGAAAAAAAAAATAACAGCGTTTTTCGTGTTCAGGAGATCCCAATTAACTTATCTAGGCATGTGGCGTTCTTGGTATTTTTTGGCTGTAAACCAGTGTAATTAATAGAAACACAAAAATTGCAGTGGCAAGTTTTTAAAAACCTTACATTTTATTGTTGATGTATTCACTACTATCATTTAAAAGTATACTAGTTTATTAAAAATTAAATAAACAATCAGTTATAAATAAACTTCAGTATGATTTTAATGATTTAAAAATTGGATAACAACTGGGATATAATTTTAAATATGACAGTAGGGTTAAGTTAATTTTTAAAATCACCGAAGCTGAGAACCCACTGATGTACAATTTCATCCAGCCATTCTAAATTTTTGACAAAATTAGATTCAGAGACTTTGATATTATGGGAACCACCTGCTGCATAATTTCAGCTATCAGCGACTATGGAAAAGACTTTTGGCAAAAAAAAACAAGTTCGTCCCCTGTGAACAATGGCGTCAGACAATTTTAAAGAAAACATTTTTTCCGGGTGTGACGGCGTCTCACAGGGTGGTTTGAAGTTAAGGACATAATATTTCGATAACCTCATTTGGTAGAAAAATAATAAGTCCCGATTTAGACTGAGCGTATTCAAATCCTTAAGAAACGCTAGTTTTTTTTTGAGAAATTTCAACAGTTTTAATCCTTTGCAAAAACGTTTCTGTTTCTTCCCAAATACATAATAACCCAGTATCTTCACATTCAATAAAATGAAAGCAAGCAATTACCAAATCGATTACAGAAAAACGTCAAAATGATGTCAACTGCCAATTTCATTGTTAAGAAATATCGTAGTTGTTTCTTCGTTGAAATGAAAAAATGTGGCTGACATGATGGTATTTAAATTAAAATTAAACCAAGTCTCTTCACTTAAGATGAAATTACTTGACAATTGCTTGCCTGTATTTTATTACATGTGAAGAGACCGAAAAAAGAAGTATATCTCAGGTGTTCATTCACTTTCATCAATTTACAACAATAAGATGGGAACATTTTTTTTTAGAATGTAACATTTCCTTTCAATGTCCCTAAAATAGCATTGGACATTCCGCGACATTTTATACTCAAATAATATACAATTTTATGTAGAATTCAAATACAAAAAAGTATCTTTTCCTGGATCAAGGTTTAAATAAAAAAGCCTGAGAGGCGATTTGAATTGAAACTTTTCCACTTAAAATTCGTGTTTAGAAGACTTTAAAAAGTTTTGGTGGAAGTTTGTACAAAAATGTAAATTTTTCTTGAGTACTTCGATAAATTTTTTTTATTGTATATTGTACATTTATTTTGATACCAATGTTTTCTAAAAATATTTACATATATTTTAAAAATTCTGATTTTGTTTTCAATATTTTTACAATTTTCATTTGTTAAAATTAATGAAGGACTGCACCAAATTCGATGACGGGTCGCACTTGGCCATGTACGGTACATGCAATAGAAGTATTTTTGAATTTTAACAATTACCATTAAATTTTAATTTTTTAGAAAAAATTAAAACTCATATATGTTATGCATGAGTATGTATGTACATTAGGGCTCCAAAAAATATTGTGGGCTATTGAGCATTCCTTCCCCTAGAAATGTTTATTTTGTTGTAAAACCACGTCTTGCAAAAAATTAGAGCATCGGTCCTAAAGTTTGAAAAAAAGATTATAAGCGGAACTATGATTTTGATTAATTTTCTCAAAAATTTTTATATTTTAAAACGAGTTTGAATTAAAATGATTAAAAAATTGTAGTTTGTAGTAAATTATCTTTCTAATAAGGCTATAAAAACCAAAATTGGTTGGAAAACAGCAAAGTTATTAAAACTACCACAGGCAATTAATGCTTCACAGACCACTTGATCAACAAATTTGAACTCAAATTTTAAAATTTATTGAAATTACCTACTACAACAACATTATTGTATTCCTTTTATTCAAATTTAATTAGGTGAGAAGTATTTTTTATCTTGTGTTTTGCTAACTTGGAAATAAATTCCATATAGATGAGAATTTTTATATCTCCAATTTTTAAAAAACTTTTTTAAAGAAATTTCAAAAGATCAATGATTGGATTAAGCACATAAAAGGGATTAAAAATGCCAAAAATTTTATAAATTCTTTTTTTCGTTTGGCGAGGGCAGCGTTTTTATTTCAGCGGATTTTGAGAAAACAGTGTTTTGAAACTTATTTAGCTTCTAGGCAAGTTTTCCATATGTTTTAGAAATTTGATAGGATATTGGTCGGAGTATTCCAAAGCAATATAAAGGTTAAAGGTAAAATTTTTGGATATTTTACTTTTTTAACATATTAATATAACAGATATTGATGAAACTACTTGATATTATTTTCCTAGGTCTTTAATTGATATTATAATATTATTTCAGAATATTAACCCTTAAGTGGCGTTAAGGTCTATATGAACTTATGATGAAAATATACTAATATTTTCTTCCTTAGTCATTTTAATTCAAACTCGTTTTCAATTATAAAATTTTTTGAGAAATTCAATAAAAAGTCTTATTTTCCCCTTGTAATACCTTTTTCGAACTTTAGGGCCCATGCAGCACCTCTCCCCGATTTCAGATTTTCCTAATTTTTTGCAAGACGAGGTTTTATAATCAAATGAACATTCTTATGGGCGGTACTGGTCAATCGTTTAAATTTTTGTTCTCCACACAAGCTTGAAGACCCTAATGTACATATATGGAAATAAGTTGCTTGGCAACAAATTTTATATCAACAACATCACCACAAAAACACAAAATATAGTAAAATACTTGTGCGTAAATAAAACAAGATGAAAAACACTTGGGTCGTTTGAGAAAATCGCCTTAAAGGAGCTCAGTGTACCGTTAACTCACCAATGCTTCTAGAACGGACCAAACAATAAATATCACAGAAACTCATGCAAATCGTACATATATTTGTATGTGTATGTTAGTATATATTTTAATCTATGGTTTTAGTATATTTGTAGCTGGATGTGTGAGTGTAGTCTATGTATGGAGCACTCTATATCAATTATCTCGATAGAATAAATAATATGTTATATCAACACTAAGCACTACCCAGTAAGACACAACAAAAGACGAAATAAAGCACGATTAGAAAACCGATACCAAAATTACTAAAATACCAATACCGTTTCTTAATAACCAATACCGTATCTTAATAGCGTTACCCAAGTAATCTACAATATCGTTATAATTAAAATACCGTTATCGTTATTTCTAAAAATATATAAAATACGTATTAAAATTCTACATATATACAGTTTAGTTTTTAAAAATATGCATTTATTATTGATTTATTTCAGCGTTCATTATCAATTTAATTTTAGTAGTTTTTATTTTTTTAAGTTTACCATCGTCGGAATTTAAGTAACTGCATTTGTCTGATATTTTCGTTATAAAAAAGTAAGACGTGAGAAATATAATAATTTTTATTTGAAAAATTTCCATGATCTTGAACGGAACGAAAAAACACCTCACATAAAATGTATACAGATAAATACTAGAGTATTCAAAAACCGAAACCGGTCGACCGGTTTCTTTTTTTTAAAAAACCGATCGGTTTCGAATATTTCGTAAATTCGAAGAAAACCGAAAACCGGTCTTTTTCGTTCGGTTAACCGGTTTTTTTAATTACATCAGCTGGTGATGTTAATTGGTCTCTTTTATTTTTTCCGAACACTCTTATTATGAAGATTTAGATGTAAGTCTGATAGATTCCGATGAAGACTTAACT
Organism: Eustalomyia histrio; assembly: GCA_949748255.1. Taxonomy (NCBI): domain Eukaryota; kingdom Metazoa; phylum Arthropoda; class Insecta; order Diptera; family Anthomyiidae; genus Eustalomyia; species Eustalomyia histrio. The sequence continues at coordinate 144,977,829 of OX456523.1, forward strand.
TTGGATATTCCAAATTCAAATAGTTTATTTTCTGATTTAAATAACACAATAAACAGTATTAAAAACCCTAAAAAAGAGACTGTACAAAATCATTCATCATTATATGATGATTTCATTTATCTTGATCAAAAAGTATATAATTTTCTATAGAGTATGTTTCTCTCTCACTAACTTTTTAGTACTCTCTTAGAACACGAACATAGTTTGGCGGCAACAAAGGTGAGTTTTCGTCGGCAACTTTTAGTAGTGTTTAGCGGTGCTGCCATATAACCAATTTTAACTATTTTTTTCCGTTTTTTGGGATGCAAGAGATTTTTCAGATTATTTCATAAAAAAAAGCTTTTTTTTTTATTTATGTATTTTTTCAGATATTTTTTCAATATACTATTTATTTTTACTAAAATTAGGCATGTCTAATAAAGTATAAAAAATACAACAAAAATTTGCAATTGTGTTAAAAAATAGTTACGAATTCAGACATAACATTGACCAACTATGTATATTCATATCCATTATTTCCCAGTAAAAATATATAATAAAGAGAATAAATATGCTATTAATTGTTGCAAAATATAACTAAAAACCTATAAAAAAATGCAATAATTTGAAAAAAAAATTGTTTTCATGAAAAAACTGGTAAACAGTTAAGAATCCCAAAAACTGGGATAAAAAATTACACTGTTTATGTGGCAGTACTGCATTCACCAAATTTAATGTTTTTCAATACTTTAGCAACTTTGAAAATGTTGCCCTCTCATTTAAAAATGTTGCCGCTGAACTCTGTACCATGTTGAATTTCTGTTAGAGCGGGAAAAATACTCTATAGAAAATTATATACTTTTTGTCTTGATAAATGCGACAACAGAACTGAAAAGTTGGAAAATTTATATTATTGTCTTTTGACTATTTGTCCAACATCTAGTATTAGTAAAAGAGTATTTTCCACTTCTAGCTTTAGCAAAAGCTAGAAACATTTAAATTGCATATTATTTCTAAAATATTATTTTAGAACTGAAAAATTGATTTTCTTTTTGCATATTTAAAATGTAACATTAAAAAAACGTTATAAACGTTCAAATTACTAACGTACCTAATTTGACCCAATTTACAAACTTAATGATCTCTATTCATTTGATGTGAATATAGTTTTATAATATTATTTTTTAAGATATTATATTAAAAAATATAAAAACCAATAAATAAAATGTTGAAATGAAATTCAAATAAAAAAATATTATAAAATATTTTTTTTTCAAAGAATGTATTTTTTCATTTCTGTTACTTTATATATTAAATTTAATTTTTTTTGTTTGTAATTAAAAAAATTAACAAATAATATAAGCTTTTTATTCAAGTTAAAAAAACCGAAAAAACCGGTTGACCGGTTTTTTCTGCAAAAACCAAAACCGAAACCGAAACCGGTTTTTTTAAAATTCGATTTTTCGAAGAAAACCGAACCCGGGTTTTCCAAAAGGCCGGTTTTTTGAATACTCTAATAAAGACAGATAAAAAAAATGAAATTAAGAAGATATTGCCTAGGTGAATACAATAACTTTGAGGTGAACACTTTATTCGGATGTAAAAAAAAAAATGTTTGAGGTCAAAAAAAATTTGTGGTTTATTAATTTTTAAGGTAAATATAAAATATTATTCACCTCTAGACGACTGGTAAAAGTATAGGATGAAATGTTTCACTGAACAGACGCTAATTTTATATTGTTATAAAATATACAAACTTGTATGCACAATTTAAAATACCTCCACATGTTCATTCATAACATTTTTACGCGATACTGATTTTGCTTATTTTCAAAACCAAACTTAATAAAAGTGAACAACCCCGCTTGCATCTTCGTCTAATGATCACCATTTTAATGGGCATGAATCATGAATATAAATACATATATAATTTTTAGGGTTTAAAAGCTGATATATGTATATCCTCATTACATATTTAAGCACCCTAAAAATAACGCAACTGCATAAACAATTGTGAATTTAGTTATTAGCCACATTTATACACAAGTAGTTGGTTTTTAAATACGATGGTACTATGAAATTGAAATAGTCAAATTTACAAAAAAAAAAATGCTCAATTCGGCTATGCCCAATCTTTAGGAAAATCGTTTGGACTAGTTTTTTGTTCTTGATAATTTTCGATTTTAGGAAATTTCTGCATGATAAAGTCCAAATGTTGCAATCGATGTTCATGTTTGGTGAATTTTATGGTAGAATTTTTTTATTTAAGACGTCACAATATATTTCAACTTCAATCCCTGGTAATTGGAAAAGATGAAGTCCCTATGGAACATTAAGGAGAGATTTAATTCATTATCATTACGATGAGGTTCTGCATGTTTTGAATAATTGATTGATGTTACATCCTTTATAACAGCTAAGGCATCTGCCATCGTATTTAACAAACCAGAAATGTGAACAATATTTCCAGTAGATTGGCCCAACGAGGACCCTTGAAACCAGGATGAACAAACTACAAAATTTTTAGCCACCCATGATGCCAAATGATGCGACTACAAAAATTCTTAGCCGAGACCACAACATTCTTAGCCGATGTTCAGAAAAACTTAGCCTCTAGCAAGGGTTGTAGCTCAAGTTCAGTGATTGTGATGTGAATACATACATGTTTGAGTTGTTACTACCCTTGCTAGCGGCTAAGTTTTTCTGAAAATCGGCTAAGAATGTTGTGGTCTCGGCTAAGAATTTTTGTAGTCGCATTATTTGGCATCATGGCATCATGGGTGGCTAAAAATTTTGTAGTTTGTTCATCCTGGTTTCAAGGGTCCTTGGTCCAAATGCTTTTGTTGCCTTTTATCTTTTGATGGATTTTGAGAAAAAAAAGTGTCAGTGGCTTATAATCGATGTAACATACAAGGTGAATTTTTTCGCTTCTAATAAATACAATAAATATTTAATGGATTTGTATGCTGCAAGTAACTCACGATCAGTATTTATACTTACATTTTGCAGGACTTACACATTTGTTACCAATCGTTGCAGCAACTGAATTTTTCGGGTGTGTTACCGAATTGGTATTGAGATAACCGAAATACTGTTGCCACAGTCAAATTTCTCATGTCTCAATTAGTTTTGTGTTGTCACAACCAAACAATTCGGTTACCAAAACCGAACCATTCGATTGGCCACAAATTCGGTTGTCAGCACGAATCTGTTTTCTCTGTGTATATTTTTGGAGAAGAATGAAAGGGGTTGTCAAATTCCATCTTTTTTTTTTGCAACCAACAGCAAAGTCTGAAGCATCTACCTTTAAAGAGAGTGAGAGATCTACAATATTAAAATACTTAATCTATTTCTGGAGTCCAATCAATAAACTGAACCTTTCAGATATTTGTTAAGTGTAGCTTGAGATTTGGCTGCTTAAAGTATGAACCTGTGATCAAAATTTGTCATGTACATAAAACATGGAAGATTTTGAATAATTTTTTGAATAATTTTAGGTTAAGGATAATTAATTATGGCTTCAACTTTGATTCACACATGGTTGCATTAATTACAATACCGAAATCTATGAAAGACTGTTTGAAGATATTACAGATGTTGTTCTTCTGTAGAGGATGCAACCAATACGTCGTCAGTATACACGAAGACGAAATCTAGATCTCAACATGTCTTATCCATCAGTCATTGAAAACTTTGCGCTGCCTTCCTTAATCCAAAATTAATTTTTAGAAATTCATACTATCCAAATGGCGTTATGATCACACTTTTGGGTATGTCGTTTCGATTAACGTGAATGTGGTGGTATGCGCGTATGAGATATATTTTAGAGAAAATGAAACGAACATGGAAGCAATGAACTTAATCTGTTATGAATGGTATGGGATATCGATCTAGAATAGTAATTTTATTCAACTGACGCTAATCCCTGCAAGAACGCCAATCTCCGTTATTTTTAAGCACAATATGTAGGACAATTGACCACTTACTTTTGGAAGTGCGTATTTTACTATTTTCGAGCATCAATCTAAAGGTCGTACTTCGGCTTTTACATATGGTCCTGACGTCTCTATGTGGTCATATACGTTATTTGGTTAAGGATTAATATATGATGACACATTGTGTATTTAAGGAAAATCTTCTAATAAAATTTGATTTTGATTTTTTACAATCGTTATGCCACGTGATGAAATTAAATTCTTACCATCAACAAGAACACCATTATTTACATGTGTTAAAAAATCTTATCTGATAATGGGGTTTGTTACCTCTGCTACAATTAACAACCATGTGAATGATTTACGAAGATCAATATAGTTGTAGTAGCTTAATTCAAAATGTTTAAATAGAAATACCAAAAAGTGGAACATTACATGAAGAGTTGTTTATTTAGTGTCTTGAATAAAAAATTTCTGAGACATCTGCATTCATATCTATTAAATAATAAGATTTAGTAGAGTTTTATTAATAAATAGGCGGCACTATGGATGAAGAGTTGTTTCGGTGGCCGCAACTTCCAAAACATTATGTAGTTTTTTGGAAATTTGCTAGGGGACATACTTTTTGGCTTTTTCTCCAAATCTTTGATGAAACCGAAAATATTGTTGATTTTGATTGTTTACGTGGAAAACTACTCTGCGGCTCCTAAATCGACCAAATTCTTGGAATTATCTTCGAGAAAATTCAATTTAATGAGTTACTTGTTGACTTGAAGTATCCTGCGGTGTTGGGATTGCTTTAATGTTTGCTGGTCGAGCCATATCAATGATATTGTTCTGCAAGTTTAGCATTGTCTTGTTGTTCACTTATTGCAAGCATTGCTCTTAGATATTCAAGATTTTATCAGATTCGCTAAATAGATTTATGATCCGCGTCTTAAGAGTCGCATATATTTTATCAGCAGGGGCAGTTTTGAAAATGTAACTCATTAAATCTAATGTGCTTGCATGAACATTTGCGACTAAATATTGAAGTCTTGTTTCATCCGATGAAATTCTGCACAAGAATACTCGGGACAAAATGATGGAAATTTCTGAAGATTGCTTGATGCATCTTGAATTTCTTGAAGAGGATTTTATTGACATTGTTGATTATTTTTTTCACTACCTGATTGGTCTCAACAATTGTTGTTATCTTCTTGTATTTTAAAATTATTTTTGGCCACCAAATAAAACTACCGATCTTTTTATTGTAAATTTACACAAAAGACTAAAGAAAATTTTATTAAAAGTTATTGACAAAATATTAATTTGAAAATCAAAGTGAATTTGATTTTTTTTGAAAAATAGAAAGTTGAAGTATTTCTAACTTTATTTTGTAAAGTAGATGTACTCTCCAATCGTATTTAATAATAATGTAGTTTACAATTATATATTAATTGATACGTAATAAGATACTACGATATAAGATCATATTAAAATTTTGCGGGACAAAAATATTTTATATATGATTTATACAATTATGTCCGGCTATATACACGTATATACAAACGTTTTTACTTAGGTAATTTAGTTTAGGTAATTTTCTGTCGTTTAAAATTCTATTACTGTCTTTCTTCGTTTCGTTCTTTAACCCATCTTGTACCACTACCCGAAATCGTGTATATATCTATGTAAATTTTGGTGTATTGGCTCTTAGCGACGTACTGATCACTAAAAAAGAAAAAAATTAAAAAATTGGGTGTCAATGTTGGCCGTGGCGGACTGTTGCGAAACCGCAACGTTGGCTAATAAGGTGCAAATCACATTTTTTATAATATATAGTGAAATTAATATTTATTTTTGTTTTTTATTAAAACTATTTAGGGAATATGTTATTTTTGTTATTATAAACTTTAATTTTAATTTTGGCTTATTTTTGGTTATTTAAATGATATATATCGAAGCACTTTGGGTGGAATGTAACATTACATTTTTTACATTGGTAAACCGTTTGTGAATGGCATTCATTGCATCTTTTCCGATTATTGTCCGGAGTTTTCCAAATAACGTGCTCACGGACATCAGTACGTGGCAAATGCTTTGGATTTTCCATCTTATCCAATACCAAATCTTTTGTAGTCTGTTCTTCATTAGGTTTTTCTTGAAATAGCAGTAGTCTTGTAGCTATTTCAACTTTGAAATCTATTTGCGATAGTGGTCGGGTTCCTTCAACTTTCGCAATAAGACAGTTGATTTTCCAAGCGTTTACTGTAGTGCTATTGACTGTATTCGTCCATAACGGCCACCACCACTTTTTTCCACGAACTTCAACCCGGTACACTGTGGTCAATATTTTGAGATAGCGGCCAAAACTCCTTTTGGTTTTTGTTCTCCGATTTTAAAGTTATTAGACTCATATGAAAGTAGACAGTAGTAAACCTCGGAAGCCAAAAAATTAGAACTCTATTTCAACTATTTCACTGAGAACAGGGTGGTCCAAAATAGGCTTTTTCAGAATTTAGTAAATTTATGATATTTTTAGTTAATTTTTAAAGTTTAAATGATCATATCTTTTTTGCTTTTCAAGATTTTTGGACGAAATAAATTTTGTGTTGTAACTTAACTTATTTCCTATTACTGGTAAAGAATTCTTATTGATTTTCAAATTATCAAAATTTTGACAAAAATGACAATAGAACTTCCAAATTATGTGGTATCTGGCAATTCATTTGGAAAAGGTAAAAAATGATTTTATTGCCATCTAATATTACATAACTTAAATACCTGAAAATTGCAAATAAATTTAAAACCAATGTAAATAACTGGTAAAACCAAGTACCTGTTATATTATGTTTCAAAGAGGTAAAAAAGATCATGTTGAAACTTCGAGCAATAGTATATTAATCCATGCATTCATTTTTTTTCTTCATTATTGTTTAAACAATGGCTAAATTCAGTTAAAGTGTTCTATCTGATATATATTTTGAAAGGAAAGATGAAAACGACATTATTTTACATATAATGAATAATCCATTCTTCAAAATATGCGACAAACAAGAAATTAAAATTCATAACTTAAAAATAAAAAACTTTTTAAATACTTTAAGAAAACGGTACAATCAATGTTCCAGAAACAAGAAATTGTTTTACTCACGCAACCAAGAATGGCTAAGAAATAAACTTATTTTTAAAAAGCCATCAGTAACTACCACGGAAACTGGAAAAGGTGGTCGACCAGCAAAGCCAATTGATAATTGTAGTGAAAGATCACGAAGACGCGAGCTTAAACATATCAATGAAGAAGTTTCTTGTAGCATCATAAAGGATTCATTTCTGCACCAAATTCAACCATCGAAAACTAAAAAGAGTAAAATTGCTATCATTGAAAAAATAGTGGAAGCAAGCCCCAGACGCACAAAAAGGATTTTAGAAAGTATGCCGACACCAACTGAAGAAAATAAATTTACTCCAGAAGAAACATTTGCACTATTTTTGGATTTGAAAATTACTAAAAACCAATATACAGAATTGCGGAAGCGAACCAATGAAAAAAATTGTGGAATTTTTCCATCATATCGAGATATAGTTTCTGCCAAAAAAGATTGCTTACCTTCACCAACTGCTATTAGTGTAACTTCAAGTTCAGCAGAAATAAAATTGCAGGATCTTCTTGAACACACTGCAGAACGATTATTAAAAACATTTGATGCTGACTATTTAAAGAAGTTTAAAAATTGCAGCATGACTTTAATTGCTAAATGGGGATGTGATGGGTCCTCTGGCCAGAAACAATACAAACAATGTAATGCGGAAAATTCATCAGATGCCAATTTATTCATGATTTCTTTCGTTCCATTACGCTTAACAAAAACTTATATTGGTTCAGAGCCGTCAACTAGTAGAGCTGCAGAGATAGATGTATGGAAAAATGAAATTCCCTCGTCAACCAATAAAGTTTGCTTACAAAAAAGAAACTAAAGATGTCATAACTGAAGAAGGTGGCAAAATAAGAGATGAAATTAAAGAACTTCAACCAGTTATATTTGAATTTAATGACCAATGCATCGAAGTTAACTTTAAAATGTCACTTACAATGATCGATGGAAAAGTTGCACAAGCTTTAACCGAAACAAAGTCTTCGTCAAGCTGCACCATATGCCAAAAAACATCAAGTCAATTGAGCCAACCACCAACTCAAGACGATAGTTTTAATGAAGCATATGAATTTGGAATGTCACCTCTTCATGCGTTCGTTTTATGGAGCATATTCTTAAATTGGGATACGATTTGGAATTTGGCCCGTTAGGCGAAACAGTGAGAAACAACAAAGAAAATTTGGAAAAAAGAAAGCAAAAAAAAAAAGATATTCAAGAAAAATACCGTGAGATAGGCCTTATAATTGTCCAGCCAAAGCAAGGAGAAGGAAATTCTAATGATGGAAACACAGCAAGGAGATTTTTTTCCGATCCAGAAACTGCAGCTTCTATAACTGGAGTAGATTATGATTTAATACGACGATTCCAAATCATATTAGAAGTTATAGCATGTAGCAAAAAGATAGATGCAAAAAAATTTGGTCAGTATGCTAATGAGACAGCAACCCTTTATAACCAAAAATATTCTTGGAGACATATGCCAACCACAGTTCACAAAATTTTGTTCCATGAGGAACAAATAATTCAGCACAATATGCTTCCAATTGGAGATCTCTCAGAAGAAGCGCAAGAAAAAAGGAACAAAGACTACAGATTCTTTCGCGAGCACAATACAAGAAAAATTTCCAGATATTGTACTAATGAAGATCTTATTAATATTTTGTTGTGCACATCAGACCCATATATGTCCAGTATTCGACAGAAATGGAAATCAACCTCATTAGAGTTAGATGAAGAAGCTAAACAACTACTGCAAAATGAAAATCAAAGCTATTTGGAAGAAATTTTTACTAATATTGTTTAATTAATACTAGTTTAAAGATTATAATTTGTTTCTAATTTTAGTATAAATTTTTATTAATACATTTAAATAAAATATATGTGGACTTTAAATCAATAGTAAAAGTTTACTTAAAATTTTATCGATGTTGTGTTCTGTATATAATATATCCAAATGGTATTGATATTGTTGGGAATTTCAGTGTTATTTTTCAGTTTAATCCTCACAAGAATTAGCTTTCTTCCAAAAAAACCAACCTTTGGCCCCTGTGAATATTGAGACTAAATAAATGTCAGGGGCCAAATGTTGGCATTTTCTGACCAAAATTAAGTTTAGGAATAATAAATAAGAATTGGTTGTAAAATACGATTGAAGAAAATAAGAAATTATAAAAAAAATACCTATTTAAAATGTCAAAATATTCAACTTTTACATGGAAACTCAACAAAAAATTAAAATGCATTTTTAACTCAACATTACTTACGTTCCTATCAGTCGATTTTTACGTTTGAACACGTAAATTGAAGCTTAAAGTCCCTCCTATTGAACAAAACATATTGCGTGAAAAAATACCAATACCGCTATCTCGCGAAATTGACCACTGTGCGGTAATACAGTGTTATCGTGCAGATCTACACCACCCATATGTTTGTTATAATCATTGATAAGCTCCGGCTGTTGAACAGAAACCTCAAAAAAATAACTAATGTGAACTCCCAGCCTATCAAAAATCAACCAAAACTTACATCATTTTTTTATCTTTTGAATAATGTTGAGTAAGAACTTCAGAGCAAGCTGCAACAAAATTCGAAATAACGGTGACTTCTGAATTGTCCTGCCAGCGGGAAACGAATAACTTGTTGTTTTCTTTAATGCAGTAGTCGTATTCATGTTTTTTGAGAGAGCGCCGGCCACTGGCAAGGATATCATTGGCTCCTCTTAAGCGATTTGATCTTACTGTTCCAGTTGCGCGAAACTTCCGTTCATTCAACAAACTAAACAAGTAGTACGAAGAAAAAAAGTTGTCGAAATATACGGCATGATTCTCCGGACTTGAAACTGATTCCAACAATTTTAAAACAACAGGAGCTCCTAAGCCAACGTGCGACTGAGGCCTCGTCTGGGCGGTTAAAGTTCAAATCGATGCGTTTTAATTTTTTCCACTTTGGAACACCAAAATTTTGTTCGGATGTATACTTTTGCTGTTGTGTGGATAACATGGCTTCACTTTCAACAGCGGTACTTGGTGCAGCAAAGTCAGCAACCTGGGAATCAAATTCAACTTCAATATTACCACAAATCTCCAAATTAGGTGGATTATCTTTTGTAAGCTCTTCATCATCAATATCCTCTTCATCCGTAACTTCACCCACATTAGGTGGCGGAATGTAGACCATTTTAGTATTTTTATTCAAAATAATTTCAGTTTCGTGTTCACTGTTACTTTCGATACATTCAGATATAAAAATTTCAATTTCTCTCTGAGTTGAACATTTTTAACAGACATTTTAATCACGGATTTACAAAATAAAAATTACAATTAAAACTTTTACTTTATAAAACACTTGTAAATTCAACTTCTTTGTTTGATACTTAAAATGAAATGAAAATTATTTGAACGAAAAATTGCAAAAAACACCTTTAAAATTAACAAAATACAATCAAATCATAACATATTATATCAAATCAAACAAACTGAAACAAGATCAAACCAAATCAAACAACATGATAACAAAACTAAACAAAATAAATTGGAATAAAATGCTCATTCAAAAAAACATAAAAGTGTTTTGCATGCAATTAGTCACTGTTGCGTTTTCGCAACAGCTATTTCCAAAATAGTGCCATGACGGAAATTTATTCTTTTTTTGAAAATGTTTTTTTAAGAAATGTTCTTCAATGTTTTCGCAATCAAAATTCTAGAGTAAAAAAAAAAAATTTTTTTAATATATTTTTGGACATTTTTGCAAAAGCATTTTTTGGACCGTTTTTAAAACTTTATGAACTTTATTAAACATAACAGGTGAATTTTTTTTTAAATCAGGGTCGTTAAGGAAAAGCCCTAAACTAACTTGAGAAAAAATATTTATTCGGATTCGTTGGTTGAAAGTGTTTTTATATACATACAAAGTTGGTGTTACGAAAACGCAACGCCTGTACAAAATGGGTTAAGCTCCAGTTATACATCAGAAAACGATTCTATTCTAGCATGAAAACGCTTTCTGTCATATAACTGATAGCAGTATAATACTGCTTGTGAGTATAAAAAACTAAGTAACTAAAACTAAATCAGGAACTCGTTCGTGTTTATTTATGGGCCAACGCAAATGTTCTCAGTATCAATCCCCAGAAGTCCAAAGCTATCGTTATTAAGAACCATTAACACAAACAGATATTATACCTATCATTTCCTTAAACAAGCAACCCATAAACATTGTAGATTCTACTAAAAATCTCGTAATTATCTTTCACTCAACCCTCACGTGCTCTGATCTTATAAATTATGCTCAGAACACTCTGGCGAACTCAATACTGCACATCTAACATATTAAAATTAGCATACTTCTCGCTAAAACATATTTAGTGCCTACCTTGTTATATGGATGAGAACTTTTTGCAAGCTGTGATATGCTAAATAGTAGAAAACTAAACGTTCTATTTAATAATACAGGTAGATATGTCTATAACATTAAAATGTATGCTAATGGTAATATCATTTCGGTTTCACCTTTCTCTGAACGAACCTATGGTATTAAGTTTTATGATTTACACAAGCTAAGAGTTCTAATATTTTTACACAAAATTATTACCACATGTCTGCCAGATCACTTATACCAAAATTTTGACATTTTCACATTGAACCAAAGTAGTACAACATCTGATTGGCATTTTTTCGTTAATGTTGTCCGTCTTTGGAACGATATCCCACTTGATATGCAAATTATATGTATCGCAATACAATTCAGAAAGAACGTAATAACGCGTTTTACAACATAAACAACTATATAAAATTTAATTATTTTTTTATGTAAAACAAATTTTGATGTTAATTAAATTTATTTTTTTTTATTCTATTTTTATTATTAAACTTTTTATTAATTTATTATGATTTTGCGACCACTGAATTATCTTCAACCTGTAAAGTTGTTTGTTTAACTTTTATTATAACCTTCCCATACGTACATATGTATATGAGTGTATATATTCCCAGCAAAAAAAAATGGTAGTCATTCTCTGATTATAACTTCTTTCATTGCTTCCTAAACTTCAGTTGACATTCTTTTATAATTTTTTGATGTTATTCTAAGGCACTTCCTGTTCATATTTCAAATGCAGTGATCTGGCTATAAACCCGAAGCATATCTTAAAATATCACTCTTCATTACTTCTAAAGCATAAGTTATAGTATATCGTACATTTTTTTTTTTTTGAATCTTAAGCATTTATTCAAATTGAGAAAATAGTTCTGATGAACTTTTTTAATTTTTTTATTAAATCATTTTTTAAATTTTAGTTTAAAATTTTATGATGGTTAGAATTTATGCAGTTTTGCAATTTTTATAAAAGTTTTGAAAAATCAAGAAAGACTGATTTTTTTGACATTTAATTGAAACTAGATGGCCTGTCATTTGCATTTTTCAGCCTCAAATATATATGACGACGCAATCTTTGCATTATGTATTTTATTTAACACTACATCATTTCCAGTTTTAATTCAGAATTTACCAAAATAATTTTAAAATTGTGTAAAAATTATTTCAAATTGCCCAAAAAGGTTTTAAAATTGTGCAAAAATTATTTAAAATTGTTCAAAAATATTTTAAAATTGTCTAAAAATGTTTCAAAATTGTACAACCAGATTTAAATTATCCAAAAATATTTTAAAATTTGTCAAAAAATTCATTAAGATTTTTGAAAAATGCAGAATTATTTATTTGTTTTAATAAAGAGTATTTGTATATCAATGCAAAAATTTCGCTTCTTTAAACTTATTTTTCTGCATTCTTATGAATTAAATTCTCATCAAAGCTTAAATACTACAAAGTATATGAACATTTTCCACTCATGCATCAGAATACCTAATCTTAGAGTAAAGTATGAACAATGGTAGTAGCTACATTTAAATACTTCCATCCTATGACACGCTAATGTTAAATTCATCGATGAAACCATTAGAAAAGAAGTGATGCCTTTGCCATAGTAGTGATGCTTTTATTGCTTCTTTGGCAGCTTCATTTTTGCTGGGTTAGTTTGTCATTCTGTTTGTAACATATTGAAATATTGGTTTAAGACCTTATACAACATATATACTTATGACCATTATAACATTCTAAGCCCAATTACCGAAATGTTGAAATGTCAATCACGGCTTGGAGGCGTAGTTAATTTTTACCTAGATTAACTTCTTAAATTTTTTAAAACTTTTTCCCAACAAAACTAGTTTTTCAATTGAAATTTTTTTTCCTTATAAACAATTTTTATACATCTTAAAAAGTTATTCACCTCAAAATTATTTCTTTGTTTAGAGTTATAATGTTTTCTCATTTAATTATTTTATGGTGTAGAGTCAACAAAGAAAAATCGGTAAACCGAATTAAATACTTTTACACGTTTTTAATTTCGCTATAGTCTTTATAGCCGGTTGTTACAAATTTAAATTTTACTAATAAGTTTTTTAGCTCGCAATTGGTTTTTCTTCTTTAAATGTTTAGTTTTTTTTAATTCTCTGAAACTTCCTTAGCCTTTGAAAAAATATAAAAATTTTTGCCATAGTTTGGGATATATTTTACAGTATTAATCCCAGAAAAAAGAAGGCTATTTAATTTGAAAGTTTTTATTACTTTATGGACTAATTAATGCCAGAGAAAATACTCCTGATTTGGTTCAAATAATTAAAATACGGAAAGGTAACTTGTTTCCAGTTTTTTCCTTACGATATGTTACGTAAAAGTATAATGAACTGCATTGTGGGGACAATTCGAATTGGAATGTAATTTATTTTTTGCAGCATCCAAAATATGCTTCACAATTCGGTTTGTACTAAATATTTATGTGTGTAGGAGCAGAAAAAATGTTATTTTCCTGTCATAACTATAAATTTTTAATAAAGCTATCATTTTTGAAATTTTAAATGAAACTATTTTCTCCTCTAATTCAGCTATTTTCAAACACTTTAGTAGATAATTCGGTATTTGGAAGCATTATGGAATAATTTTGCTGACAAAAACGTTTGTTAGGCCATAACTTCGGCGGTAAAGCAAATAATTTATCTACAATGTCTTCAAGAAAGAAAATTTGACCAAATAGTTAAAGTGCCAACCATTGAGATAATGGGCAGTTCCAGCTCAAACCGCACAGCATTCGGGTTTGATGACAAATCCGAAAATGACAGTTTTCTGTTTGGTTCGATATGGAATGGCCCTAATGGAGATTAGGAAATAAAAATAGTAAATTGGTTATAAAATTTCACTAGAACTTTAATGACCTCAAATCGTAATTTAAATTCTGAAAAATCATAGCTTTTTTATTTATTAAAAAAACACAGTCACAAATAATCCAAAATGTCACTTTTCACTAGAAAAAAAAATAGTTTTGTATAATAAATTTGACTAAAAACAAATTGTGTTAAATTTTCACTAAAATTCATTATCGCGAAGAACAATTTTTTATACGGTTTTTCCACGTGAAACCCGAACAACTTAATATGCTTTAGGGGAAAATCTAGCCTTGTAGTCTTCTTGTTTTTAAGCTTTTTTAATACATTTATTTCTTAGGCAATATTGTTAAATTATTATCCCAAAATTTACCAATCTTTTGGAAAAATTCGAGTAATTTTTCAACAGAAATTAAAGTATTTAGAAATTTATTGCAAAATTTTTTAATATTTAATAATTTAGCTATTTTCTAAAAATTTAAGGTTTAGCCATATTTTTGGGTAGGATTTGGCAAAATAATTTTATGCAGCCAAAAATAAAATATATCAACTCGATTTACGTCATGAAAAAGTTTTTGTTTGTTAATACGATAATAGAATGATTATCGATGCATACTTAGTTAGAGATTTAGGCAGTAGTTTAGTGCTGTGTGATTAATTAAAATTTCAACTTTTTGATATAATTAAAAATAAAAAAACTAGTGCTATTGTAACATTCATTTTAATGGGTCTGCTTGTTTACATTTACAGTGAAAAATAGAGAACTTAGAAAGAACAAAATAATTGTTAATTAAAAACAACTGCATTATAAAGTTTCAAATTTCACATCAAAACGAATTTAAGAGACAAAACTAGTAAAAATAATAAATTTCTTCAGCCCTTGCCGTGCGTTTTTTTTTTTTGTAAACCTTCTGACTTTTAAGTCTTATCCTTTCTCTATCTGCCGATAAAAACCAATTTGCAAAGCCTCTCAATCCCACAATCATTCGGCCGCTATCCCAATTATAAGCTCGTTCCGCAACTGGTAGATAGCTACTAACTACTTCATGAACTAAACAACAACAAAAACATACTGGCACTTATTCTACGGACATTCAGTGCATACATCTTGACTTGCCCATTGCTTTCACTTGCTATTCATCTTCTTCTTATTCAGTTTGTTACCACCATCCGACCGATTTACATACAGTCATATAAACATATGTATGTATAAAACTATTCTTACAGACCTCTTTCTATCATATTAGTGTGGTACACTGATATATCAACTTTTAAATTTAAATTTTAGAATCGCCAACGTACAAGAACCCACTCCAATCAATATGACCACTTTCTTACTAAAAAGTAATTGTACTAATGCTCAACCAAATCATCATCTCATATATTCATATATAGTTAGTTGGACACAAGCATATAGGTACAAACACACAGCCATACTATGTATGTAAATATACTATAGAAACGAATTCCGTTGCCAAACACATCGTCCATCCAATCTTAGCCACTAGATATGTTATATGGATGTTAAAATGAATTTGGTTAAAGCTACAGCAATAGCAAAACTCATAGACCCCACAAAGGAACAAGCAGTTTTTCAGTAGTAACAAACATAGTGTCATCCCTACCAACGCCCCAACCCATCAAATTCAACCAACCATCCATCCATTCCCCAGACACAATTTCTCATTTCTATTCACATTTCGCAAGTCGTATGCAAACAACATTTCGCAACGACAGACCAGAATTCCTTTTCCTTGGTCTTCGTTTCATCTTCATGTACACAAATCCTTACAATGCTCCTTCGTATATTTGAATCTAAATCTAAGGCTGATGTTGTTGTACGCAAATGTTTGTATGGTTTGGCTACAAGTACCATACGTACGTAAATATGTATGTTAATATGAATAAAAGGATGGATAGAAGGATATTTTGTACATACATAAGTACTTTAACATTTGTATGTGTTTGTGTGTGTGTGCAAATGTCCGTTTCGTTTCGAATTCACAGACACAGGCAGAGTGGTCAGCTATGGAAATTATCGATCGACTTGCCTTTGGGGTCACATGGAAGGGGTTACTTGAAGAGTGTTTTGGAAAAGTGCTGCTGATATGGTGGAATAGAGAATGCTGTGATGTTGTTAAGGAAAGGGGTCTGGTTGGTGGTGTTCTTAACATTTGAAGAACATTAAACGACTACAAGTAAAGCAAACTGTCAGACGGCCTACGTCCTGAGAATGAGGGAGTGAATGATTGAGCAGATGAACAAATAAATAGTAAACGAAGGTGAAGGTGGACTACCAAATGAAAATAAAATAGGAAAACAACAACAAAACTAAAATAACAAACACACATGCAATAAAGCTAAACGACAAGCACGTTAACGACGACAAAAACTAAGAGATGACCAAAAGGAATTGCAGGCTTTCGCTACGTTTGTTTGTGTGATTGAATGAGTCAAAGAATGAATGATTCTAATGGTTTCTTGTTGTGTTATTCTCTGCTAGCAGTCTAAACTAACTTAACGAGTCTAAGCTAAATTGTATTTTGTGATGTGCCTTAGCCAAGCTGTTCATTTTATTCTGTTTTTTGTGTTGTACTTAGCGTTCTCCGAAAATCGTCGTCGTCATCGTCAATCTATGCATTGTACAATCATACAATCGCCTTTGCCATCAAAGAAACAACTACTACCATCTCTTACCTTATGTGTGCCCATATAATTTTGGCCCCTCTCTTCATTACTCCGGTTGCTTGGATAATGCCATTATTGTAGTTATGTACATACGGTCGTACATGAAAAGTTGTAAGGATGAACAAAAACACTAATGCGACGTCAGATGGATGGCATTGCGACCGTCTTTTATATAGTTGTGTGTAGTTTTTGAAGAGGGTCAATCTAAGAGAGGGGGTGGTACATAAGTAATTTTGAATACGAAAAACAACGTTGTAGATACAATTTGGTACAGCTCCGTTAAGTTAAAATTCGCTGTTTCCGACAGCTCGGTTAGGACATGTTCTCAAGTCGAATGGTTATCGTTGGTTTGCCTGTATGTACATGGAGTAGTGGGTTTGTGTGTATCTGGTTATATATTCGAAGTTATATGTGCAGTTGGACATGGAATAAAAGTGTGCCACCACCATCACCTTTAATCCCCACAAGCAGTAAAAAGTATTGCAAAAGACCAGAAAAGCAAACGAAGTACAAAACTTCTAATATTCATTTGACCGTCAGATGTTATTATCGGTCTTTGAATAATGGGTATGATAGTGGAGAGCTACTAAGTGCATGGTTGCTATTTCGCTGATTGTGTTTAACATTTATGTGTTGTTAGAGCGGGGGGGGGAGGGTTTGTTTTGAGTTCCTTTTTGTTAAACAACATTCATGCAACACTTACTCATAAGGATTTGTATTCCTTAACGACTCAACAGCATAAACATTTGTTGTATGACCAAACAACCCTTTTTTAATATGCCTTCATATTCTAAATAATTTGAAGAATTCAACCCATCAATTTACCTATCTTGTCGTATAAACATATCCAGTCTCCATCAAATTCTTATATTTTGGACATTAAAACAACACAAGAACTTTGTTTTGAATATTCATTGTAATATTAGTTTTGAAATTTAGTAAGAAGATTTTATATACTTTTCGCAGTAGTGCACTTAGAGTATTATATGGGCAAAATTTACTCTACTTGAAAAAGTGCTAGAATTGCAGAAGTGCATATATTTTTATCATATAAAAGGTGCCCAGCTGAAAATGTTCATATATGGTCATATATGGCTGCATATATGGGTTCATATATTATTAAATATATGCTCGGATCCGAAATTTGAGGGTATATGGCCGTATATGGTTATATATGGACATATATGAGTGTTTATATATGGTCATATATTTATAAGTACTTTGTCTATATGCCGGTATATTAAAAATGCTTTCTTTTATTTTTAAGCAAAAATATTGCTTTTTTATTAAAATTAAATGAAGTAAAATTAAATCAACATTAAATTCAAGGGAAAAAGGGATATTTACATGCAATAAATCTAAGGTAAAAAAACACACATAAATTTTGGGAAAAGAGTACCAATATTATTTTTAGATTATAGTATCTTCATTTTATAAAACAATTTAAACTTTCTTGTTATTATTAAAAAACAGTATTAAAAATAGAATAAATAAAAAATAAACAACCAACAGAGAACTGCAAAATCAACTTTTTTCTTTATTTAATCATACACAAAAATTCTTGTTCACATTTAATAATTCAACAAAATTCACTGTAGAATAAAATCAGCATCATGTTACTGAACGCGTAATTGGGATCAGTGTGAATCATCTGTCGATTATGTTTACTGCAAATTTAATCACTCAACAAAAAGTCAGCGTTGAATAAATCAGAAAAAACAACAAATAACGCATGTGCGTATTCATGATTAAAACAAAATAGAAACACATTTTATAAATGATATTGCGTACATTAATCCGCTTTAAGCCGCTTTTTTCGAATTCTTTTATTAATAATACAATACTTAAAATATTCTTCTTTGTGAAAAAAAAATATTTTTTTGAAAAAAAAATTTAGGTCGATACCTCAGGCTTGCCTATTCCGGAAACATATAAATATTGTCTAAATTTTTTTTCATCTATTTTGATTGAAAAAGTAGGCAATATTTAACTTTAACCGGATTGGGAGAGCCTGAGATATCGACCTAATTAAAAAAAAAAAAAAATCATAAAGAACAATATTTTTGGTATTACTAATAAAAATTCTAAAAAAACGGATTTTAGACCCACCCTAATTTATGAAATGTGTTTCTACAAAACCACCCTCTTTTTATAGATAAGAAACTATTTTGTTTTAATTATGAATACACACATATGCGTAATTTATTGCTTTTTCTGATTTATTCTACATCAAAATAATTATTGTTGACTCAAACGAACAAAATAAAATTAATGGTATAAAAACCGACCGATGATTATAAATCAGTGACAACAATTTGCACGTCGTTTGATTGATTTGAAATCATCAACAAATATGTGTGTTGGAGTATATTCAACGTTTGAACGCAAACACATATTTATTCTTGTGTTGATTGCGTATGAACGTTTTGCAATCAGCATTTGCAGTTCTCTGACAACCAAGTATGAATTGTTACATTAAATGAAGAGTTGTTGTACTATAATCTAAAAATTATATTAATATTATTAATAATATTAATAATAATAATTTCATTTATATTTCTTCATTAAGAAAGATTTTGAAATTTGTATTATTGATCTCAATCCTTTTTTTTTTGGGTACGTATTACTCCGGCGAAGCATAAAAAAGACTGAAAATTATTAATAGTCTTAAGACCCAACTACATTTGGTTAAAGTGACTTAAGCTTTGTTTTGGTATCAAACAAAATTTTGGAAATACAAATTTTTAATTTTAAAAAATTTTATTTATAACGGATATACAATACCTAGTATAAGTCATTTAATCTAATTGCGTTTCTGCCTTTATGTTCACTTAAGAATTCAAACTGTATCTTAATTCGGTAGAACAAAGGTTTAAATTTCCCTCATATATGGCAATATCTGATAAAAATTTAAATATATTACCCCATATATGGAATAATATATGTACTCATATATAAAAATATATGGCGTATATGAACCAACATATGCAATATATTACCATACATTGCCATATATGGATTCATATATTACCATATATAAACTTCATCTTTAAATGTATTCGCCCATATATGCTTCCATACATTTAAAAATATAAGATCATATATGAAGCCATATATGATGATATATGAACATATATGAACATTTTCCCCTGGGTAGTTAAGTTTTAAGGCCCAATGTTGATTTTGAATAAAACACAAATTATTTAGGAAATTATTGTCTTTCTTTTTTTTATGATAATATGGTATGGTTCAATTATGTATGGAACAAAATATCGGCCAAATGGCCGCCGCGATCTCGGCGGCACACCTCCATCTGATGGTCCAAATTTTCGATGACATTGAGGCATAATTGAGGTTATATGCCGTTAATGTGCCGAATTATCTCATCCTTTAGCTCTTGAATTGTTGCTGGCTTATCGACGTACACCTTTTCTTTCGAATAACCCCAAAGAAAGAAGTCAAACGGTGGTAAATCACATGATCTTGGCGGCCAATTGATATCGCCACCACGTGAGATAACACGGCCATTGAATTTGTAGCGCAAAAGAGCCATTGTTTCGTTAGCTGTGTGGCAAGTGGCACCATCCTGTTGAAACCACATATCTTCCAGGGTCATATCCTTAATTCCCGGCCACAATAAGTTCGTTATCATCTCGCCATAGCGAACACCATTCACGGCGAACACCATTCACGACCTCATGACACACTATCGCGAACAACAGCAATGTTTTCCGCATATATATATATATATATATATATATGCATTTCACATACTTTGAAGACATCTGTATATACAGCCAAAAAAGTCCCTGTAATATGCGCTGTATCCAGTAAAATTTCTTCAGTGTTGACAGTAGATTAATGAAATGTTTGAGGACAGTCCGCAAAGAATCAAAATGCCTTCATAGTAACTTGTGGAACGGAAAACCGTCCCCGCATCATGCACTGTGTATATATATATATATTAGGGCGGGTTAATTTTAATGAAGCGTATAGCAAAAACGTAATCTATAGGTGATTCTGAGAAATTTTGCTCAAGAGACCGGATTTGGAGCCCCCCAAAATTTCAAAATATATATTTTTCCATATATACATAGAATAATATAATTGAATTCGTCATAAAATCTGATAGAATTATAGTAGATTTCTCAATCTGGGCTTGTTTGAAAGGTATTTTTATCACCTTTCAGAATCTGTATTGATACCAATATTTGTCGAAAAATAGCCTAAAATGAACTTTTAACTGAATTTTCTTCGATTGTTTTCGAGATTTTTTGCAGATTATGAAAGTTCAGATAATTTCCAACAACTTTTATAACGATCAATTTTTTTGTTTTCCAACTCCTTTTTGTAGGAAAATCGATCTGAAAAAATCAACATTTTCAAGGTTTCAACAAAAAACACTATTTTTACATTTTTTATTCAAATTATTTTTAAAGATTGTTTTCGACCTACAATTTATGTTTTAACATGGTAATATTATTTTTTAAGGTCCCTTTTACTTTCCATTCGAGGATTTTTCTTACGACTTTCTAATGTCACTGTCATAACTCCTTCACGATTCTTTTCTATAACTCGTTTTGAAACACTCGTTAATAATTGTACATGTCTTTCTGTTCCTTGTATGTGCATTGGAATTTGTGGATCAGCCAGTGGTGTTTCATCGAAATCTAAGTATTCTACCAAGTGATCATCATGATCTGTCGAGTAAATGCTGGTTCAAATAATATATCGTCGTTATTCATATCAACCATATTGACATAATCGGTAGCATCGAAATTTAAGATATATTTTTGTAAACTCTGAGTTTAGTTAGATCGTACAATTTTTCTCGATAGTGTAAAATCTTTTTAATAGCTCTATCCCGTATTGCTTCTCAATCATCAAATAACATTGTTAATAAGATATTTTCTGGATGTGCGTAATATGAATTGTTTTGAATTACACCATTAACAATATTACGAAAGTTTGGTTGTAAGTATCGTGTCCAACGTATAAATTTTAATAAAAGTGCTCTGCTGTACACAACAGAGTTATAAAACTTAACATTGAAGTACATTGGCACATAAACTGTAATAATATAAACTGCCAAAGTTTTTAAATTGGTCGATGGTGTATTAGTTTTTACATATAATCGTAGTAATCTACTTAATTTGGTTATACAACGAGAATGTGCAATTGGTCCTGGTTTAATGTTAGCTAAATCAACTGGAACAATACCATTCGAAATTGCTTTAGCTATTTGATATATATATTTAACATCTGTTGATAGTTCGAGCTCATGTTCATGATCCATAGTTGCAGGCATATTCTCCAGATAAAAATCAGCTACTACCTGAAAAATGAAATGTTTAGATCAATTAAATGCAATATTTCATTTTATCTTTATTCCAATCGAAAAAGTAAAATAATGACAATAAATAATGATAATAAATGATGATATTAAATAAAATAAAGTGTTACATACCTGCAATTTCTTACATTCTTGAATAGCTTTGAATAACTTTCCACTTGCTGCTCGTGGTCCACTGGTGCTTCATATAAATGACGAAATGACAGTTCATTGAAATGAAGCAGACATATAAACCAGTGAATTGGTCTATTTAACTGTTTTTCAAATAATCGTAAAACACCATTTTTTGTTCCAGTATTTGCTGGCTCACCATCACTGCATATGCCAATTAATTGATCAACTGCTAATGTTTTATTGTTGAAAAATTCATTCAGTTTTCTGTGTTTGGTTTTTGCATCTTCTTGACTACCCAAATTTACATATCCAAGTAACTCATTATAGGGCTCTTTCAGAACAACTAAATGCGGTTCTTTTACCATAGTGGTATGAAATTTGTCATTAATTTTCTCTGTAGTTAATGAGTCATCTTTTCTACCATCGAAATAAAATGCAGTTATGGAAGAATTTGTATGTCGTGTACGAAGCACTGCATCTCTAGATTTAACTTTTTCTCTAGCCACTTTTGATTTATCCATAATAACAAGATTACCATGAACATCTCTAAAATTTATATCTTCGAATAAAGCTGTTGCTAAACATGAAGCGACTCTTTCTGAAACACCAAATCTATCACACATCATAGCAAAATTTAAGGCATCGTATCTTTGAGTATAGTCTCATTTGAACAGTTGCTTCTCGAACTTCTGTTGTTGCTTCATTTTCATCTTCATCCATGTGAATTTCAGGTGGTTCTTAACTTGAATCATCGGTATGCTTTAAATTCATCTCTTTTGTTTCTATGTTGTACATGTTTCTGGTATTTATCAAGCAAACCAGTTAATTTTTTTTAAAACACTCTTTCTATTAATGATTTCAATATTTAATTTACACTTGGATCAATTTATCTGTTACGTGAGGAGTAAAAGTTTTATACGAGAAAATAAACAATATTTTAAAATGTCACATTTAGTAGGCAAACTAAGATCATTTAAATCACTTGATAAACCAAAAACAACAATATCTTGATGAGGCATGTTAGTCAATCTAGACTCAAAACTTGTTGATGTTGTTGCTTCCATTTGCGAAGACACCGCAGACGATGTTGATGGTTCTTGATTTTCCATAATAACTTTAATATTATCACTGCACTCTTTGATTGTGTCACACTAAATTTAAAATAAAAAAAAAATATTGGTATTGTGATAACCGAGTTTTTATTTAAATATTTTGGCAAACTGCATGCGCATTGCACGATAAACGATTAAGGAAGAAGGAAAAGCAAGCTTGGCAACGTTTAGTGTTGGTAAACGTCATTATTTTGTAACGTCATTATTCAGTGTTACAAAGTTGTTCAATTAAACAATGCTGCCAGGTATCAATACAGATTCTGATAAAAATACCTTTCAAACAAGCCCAGATTGAGAAATCTACTATAATTCTATCCGATTTTATGACGAATTCAATTAAATTGTTCTATGTATATATGGAAAAATTTCTATTTTGAAATATTGGGGGGCTCCAAATCCGACTTAGAGCTATGGTATTGAGAAAAATTTCTCAGAATTACCTATAGATTACGATTTTGCTATACGCTTCATCAAAAAAATCTTTCCATTCAATTTGACCCGCCCTAATATATATATATATATATATATATATATATATATATATATATATATATATATACTACCCTAACCACTATTGGTTCGTACAGTTGCACTTTTATGATATTTTTATTTTTATTTAATAACGAATAATATATTTGTATGTTTTTTATGCACTAATTGGAAAGCTTATTTTTTTAAGTTTAATTTATTTTATTATTATTATTGTATCAAATTAAAAAACAACAACAATTTATTTACAATACTTCAAATATAAATCGTAACATAAGTGACCACTTTTGCTTCGTACAGCGAGTAATTTTGCATTTTAATTGCAGTTCTAATATTTTGTGACATCGCCCTTAGCTTTTATCACTTCTTTTAATCTATCAGGCATGGTTTTTATTAATTTCTGGCAATCCGTCGGGAAAATTTTCAGTTTTAACCCATTGACAGTCCTTTGGGGGTCGTTTTGTTATTTCTTTTTCATTATTCCCCACAACGAATCAATGGGATTGAGATCCGGACTGCTAGCCGGCCAATCAAGGAGGGGAATATCTTTTTCATTTAACCATGCCTTCGTTATTTTGGCTGTATGTATGGTGGTGCACCATCTTGTTAGAAAATGTATTCATTCCCTCTACCCAAGTTTGGGAATGATGTAAGCAATTTGTTGTTCAAAATTTCTATGTAATTAACTGCCTTAACTTTGCCATCAACGAAATGTAAGTTTCCCACTCCTTGCGATGACATGCAGCCCCATACCATAACGCTTGCAGGAAATTTTACTTGCCTACGTAAACAGTCCTTATGAAAGGCTTCATTTTTATTTCTTATAACGTTCAGTCGAGAATCACCGACGCATACTTGAAATGTTGATTCATCACTAAAAATGACTGAATCCCATTGTCGTTGCATCCATAACATCCTCTCCTTAGCCCATAATAACCTCTTTTGCCTTTGCAAAGGGGTTAGCAGGGGTTTCTTCCTTGCCTAAAGATTTCAGTTAAAGGCAATAAATCACAAAACAATGCATTACTATTACAACCATACCTTACAAAATTTATAACCTAGTTTATGTTACTGCACCATTGTCCATTCACGTCCTACTGTTCTTCCAATATTGTCAGACAAGTTTCTCACGGAAGATCGCCTATTCTGCTTGATGGTATTTCGCAATGCGCTCAAACCACGGTTTGTTATTGCTGTTTTACGACCGCGTTGTTGTTCCTTAGGTGAAAAAGTACCCGTGGTTTCGTAAATTTTAATAATGCCTTGAATTGTTGATCGCGATAAATGTAATTCATTAGCAATTTGACCTAACGAATTATTTGAACAATATTTTTCTATTATTAATTTTCTAATTTCTTTACAAATAGGAGTGCCTCGTGCCATATTGCAAGGTTTGAAAAAAACTGAGTTACTGATAAGAATAAAACAAAAATAATACAACAAATATTCAAAACCATGTGTTTGAATGCCATTTGGTAACTAGTTTATACCGTTACAATGCAAAATTACTCGCTGTACGAAGCAAAAGTGGTCACTTATGTTACGCTTTATATTTGAAGTATTGTAAATAAATTGTTGTTGTTTCTTTATATGATACAATAATAATAAATAAATATTTTTTTTAAACTTAAAAAAAATAAGCTTTCCAATGAGTGCATAAAAACCATACAAATGTATTATTCGTTATTAAATATAAATATTTAAAAAATAAAAATATCATAAAAGTGCAACTGTACGAACCAATAGTGGTTAGGGTAGTATATTCATTGCCCATACTTTGAAGACATCTGTATATTCATAGTGCATACTTTGAAGACATCTGTATATACAGCCAAAAAAGTCCCTATAATATGCCCTGTATCCAGTAAAATGTCTTCAGTGTATATAGTAGATTAATGCAACATGTGCTGTGCATATATATATATATATATATATATATATATATATATATATATATATATATATATAAATGTACACGGCGCATGTTGCGGGGACGGTTTTTCGTTCCACAAGTTACTATGGAGACATTTTGTTACTTTGGGGACTGTCCTTAAACTTTTCTTTATTCTACTGTTTACACTGAAGACATTTTATTGGATACAGCGCATATTATAGGGACTTTTTTGGCTGTATATACAGATGTCTTCAAAGTATTCACAATGAATATAAATATATATATATATATATATATATATATATATATATGTGCACAGCACATGTTGCGGGGACAGGTTTTCGTTCCACAAGTTACTATGAAGACATTTTGTTACTTTGGGGACTGTCCTCAAACTTTTAATTAATCTACTGTATACACTAAAGACAGTTTACTGGATACAGCGCATATTATAGGGACTTTTTTGGCTGTAGATACAGATGTCTTCAAAGTATGCACTATGAATATATATATATATATATATATATATATATATATATATGCATTTCCCATACTTTGAAGACATCTGTATATACAGCCAAAAAAGTCCCTATAAAATGCGCTGTGTCCAGTAAAATGTCTTCAGAGTAAACACTAGAATAATGAAAAGTTTAAGGACAGTCCCCAAAGTAACAAAATGTCTTCATAGTAACTTCTGGAACAAAAACCCGTCCCCGCAATATGTGCTG
This sequence comes from Eustalomyia histrio, assembly GCA_949748255.1. Classification (NCBI taxonomy): domain Eukaryota; kingdom Metazoa; phylum Arthropoda; class Insecta; order Diptera; family Anthomyiidae; genus Eustalomyia; species Eustalomyia histrio. The sequence goes on from OX456523.1 coordinate 145,004,472, forward strand.
TGCACATATATATATATATATATGTATATATATGTGCAGAGCACATGTTGCCAAAAAAGTCCCTATAAAATGTGCTGTGTCCAGTAAAATGTCTTCAGAGTAAGCACTAGAATAACGAAAAGTTTAAGTACAGTCCCCAAAGTAACAAAATGTCTTCATAGTAACTTGTGGAACGAAAACCCGTCCCCGCAATATGTGCTGTGCACATATATATATATATATATATATGTGCACAGCACATATTGCGGGGACGGGTTTTCGTTCCACAAGTTACTATGAAGACATTTTGTTACTTTGGGGACTGTCCTTAAACTTTTCATTATTCTAGTGTTTACTCTGAAGACATTTTACTGGACACAGCGCATTTTATAGGGACTTTTTTGGCTGTATATACAGATGTCTTCAAAGTATGGGCAATGCATATATATATATATATATATATATATATATATATATATATATATATATATATATATATGCATTGCCCATACTTTGAAGACATCTGTATATACAGCCAAAAAAGTCCCTATAAAATGCGCTGTGTCCAGTAAAATGTCCTCAGTGTAAACAGTAGAATAACGAAAAGTTTAAGGACAGTCCCCAAAGTAACAAAATGTCTTCATAGTAACTTGTGGAACGAAAACCAGTCCCCGCAACATGTGCTGTGCACATATATATATGTATATGTATATGTATATATATATATGTATATATATATATATATATATATATATATATATATATATGTGCACAGCGCAAGTTTCGAGGACGGTTTTTCGTTCCACAAGTTACTATGAAGACATTTTGTTACTTTGCGGACTGTCCTTAAACTTTTCGTTATTGTACTGTTTACACTGAAGACATTTTACTGGATACAGCGCATATTATAGGGACTTTGGTTATAAACGCTTTTTTTTGTAAGAACGTGAAAACTTTTCTCACAGTAAGTGGGATGCTCACATTTAACTATTGTAAGGCTCAAAAAAAAATTATTTGGACCTGCTTGCAAGGACGAAAGAATTTGGAAGACTAACAACCGGACAGATGGCGTAATTCGAATAATAGGATTAAAGGATTGACTCAAAAGTGCATTTAGGGCTGACATGTAGAGCTGCCACAATGTGGATTAATTTTTTTTATTTTATTAAATCTTCATTTACATAACCGAGCCATTAAGACCTTATGTGGTTAATTAAAGCTACTATATAAATAAAAAACTTCTAGATTTAAGTGCCGAAATTTTACTTAAAATGCTTCGGGAATGCGGACAACGTGAAAAACGACAGGCTTGAGAAAATTTGGTCCGACGAAAGAAAATTCAACTTGCTACGAGGGCTGATCAATCCAACACTGCTCCTATCAAGTACCACCTGTTAATGGACTACTGTCAAATTTTGAGCTAGTTTCGTCATTTACTTTGCGTTTAACAGCTGTTCAAAACATACAACCTCGTGGATTTATTTTTAAATGGAAAAAAGTGAATTTCGAGTGCTCATTAAACATTATAGGCAAAAAGTAACAAAAAGTAATTGATTTTCAGGTCGATTCAGAGCCATGCCATTTTTCCAAGCCGGTAAGTACACCCAGAGAAAAGATTGGTTGCAATTCGATCAAAACCCGTAAAATTTATTTGTAAGTGTTAATTTATTTTAAATAACCTATAATCCATAACTAAAGCAAAAATATTGTATTGTAATAAAAAGAGGGAAAATGAACCAAAAAAGGATACTATTATCTTAATGAGTATTCAAAGAAGCATGTTTACCTTACGGGATATAGAAGATTCTCTTACGACATTCAGTGGTACTGATAATATTGGTATTCGAAATTGGGTGGAAGATTTTGAGGATAACGCTGAAGCTGTTGTATGGAGCCAGCTTCAGAGATTCATTTACGCTAAGCAGTTGTTAAAAGGGGCTGCCCGTATGTTTATTCGCAGTCAAAGTGGACTGAAAAGTTGGGGTATGTTAAAGCGGCATTAATCGATGAATTTGGTGCCAAATTGGCACCGAAAGCTGAAAAATCGTAAGAAGAGGAACAACGAAAGTTACAGGGAATACCTCTACACATTGATGGAGATCGCTAAACCTATTCAACTTGACGAAGACAGTTTAATTCAATATTTTGTCGATGGAGTTCCTGATTCGAAATTCGCAAAAGTATTTTGTTCCAAGCGAGAAATGTTGAAGATTTAAAGGAGAAGATAAAAATTTATGAGAAGATCCGTGGATCAGCGCAGCAGGCATCAACCTCTAAAGTATCTTCGGAGCAATGCAAACATAAATGCGGAAAACCGGGCCACAAGTCTTTCGAGTGCAAAAGTCAGGCGCAATCTAATGTGAAGAAGGCGGGAAATAATTCGTGTATGATAAAACAATTTGCTGATAAAACCCAGGACATTAATCCTGCGGCGTGTCGTAATTTCAAGAAAATTAAGATTGATGGTGTAAAGTTTTCGGCAATTATAGATTCGGGGAGCGATATTTCGATAGTTCGATTAGATGGTTTTAGAAATTTAGGAGATCTAGATTTTATAAAGGAGAAACAAAGTTTTATCACAGCTGGCGACTACAAATTAGTTACAATTGGTTATTTTAAGAGGTTAGTTAATATAGATGGTATTGATATTGATATGAAATTTTTCGTCGCTAAAAATTTCGTTTATCCAGCTGCGATCGGTAATGACATTTTAAATCGCGCTAATATCATAATGTCCTCGATTGGAGCCACTTTGGTGGAAAAATGTAAACAGGAGAAACGGCAAGAGGACGTTAATAGATTTTTAACCAATACTGAGACTGAGTTTGAAGTATTTTGTTTTACTGTGGTAATCGAAGACGATGACAAATACGAATTGTCACACTTGTCGAAGGAAACGGTGGTCAAAGTGAAAGATTTAATTAAAGGGTATTGTCCGGAGGGACAACAAACATGTCCAAATAATATGAAGATAATTATATCGGATGATATACCAATATTTCAGAATGGTTAAATGATGGTATTATACGGCCGAGTACATCTTAATATTCATCACCTATCGTGTTAGTGCCCAAAAAAGACGGCAGTAAGATATTGTGCTATGATTTTCGTAAATTGAACGAAAAAATATTGAAAGATGAATTTCCGATGGTATTGATAGATGACGTTTTGCATAAATTTACAATCCGCTAGGGTTTATACGGCACTTGACTTAAGAAACGGGTTTTTTCATGTACCAGTTGATGAACAATCTAGAAAGTTTACGTCGTTCGTGACTCACAATGGTCAATACGAGTTTAATTATGTGCCTTTTGGTATTTCTAGTTCGCCGGCGGTGTTCTCTCGGTTTTTTTTCGATTTATAGAGAATTGATTCAAGAAGGTACTATCGTTGTTTATGTTGACGATATCATAGTTCCATCAGTAAACGTGGAGGAAGGTATCGAAAAATTGAAGAGTGTGCTTAGAGTAGCGGAAAAGTACAACCTGAAAATAAAATGGGAAAAATGTCAATTTTTGAAATGTAGAGTGAATTTCCTTGGTTATGTGGTAGAAAACTCTACTATAAGACCATCATCTGAGAAGACTTCCGCAGTCTCATATTTCCCAGTTCCAAAAGATAAGAAATCGCTTCAACGATTCTTAGGCCTCACGTCATATTTTAGAAGATTTGTTCATAATTTTGCTTTGATTGCAAAGCCATTATCAGGTTTGCTGAAGAAGAATGCTGTAGCTGAAATGGGAGATTCGCAGATGATAGCTTTTAATCAGTTAAAGACAAGTTTGGTCAAAGCACCAGTTTTAAATTTATACAATCCTAAGGCAGTAACTGAAGTACATACATACGCAAGCATGTATGGTTATGGAGCCGTATTATTTCAGAAAGACGCAGATGATCAACAATTACACCCAGTCGAATATATTAGTCGTAAAACAACAGATGCTTAACAAAAATATCATTCTTATGAGCTCGAAGTACTAGCTATTATAGAGGCATTGAAAAAGTGGAGAGTTTACTTAATGGGTAATAAGATAAAAATAATCAGTGACTGTAATGCGTTTGCAATGACAATTAAAAAGAAAGATGTACCGTTAAAAGTTTCCAGATGGGCCATGTTCCTACAGGAATTTGAGTATACAATAGAATATTGATCTGGTAGCAAATGCGTCACGTGGACGCTTTGAGCAGAGTCTCTTGTCTGTTAATAGAGGACTCTATAAAACATCGTCTAAGAGAGGCACAGCTACGAGATGAATGGGTAAAGGCTATTAGGAAAGTGATCGAGAAAGACACTTATGAAGATTTTTATTTAAAACATGACTTACTTTACAAAGATTCTAACCAAGAACGTATAGTAATCCCAGCCAATATGGAGGAGGATATTATTCAAATTGCACATCGTGAAGGTTATTTTGGAACAAAGAAAACTCGCGAATTGGTGGAAAAGGACTTTTATATACCAAATATTACACAGAAGGTAAACAAAGTGGTACGTAGCTGTATCGAACGTATAATTAACGAAGCGAAGTCAGGTAATCCTATTGATAAATCAGACAGACCGTTAAGAACGTACCATATAGTTCACGTCGGTCCCATCGACCAAACACAAAAGCGCTATAATCACATACTTGTGGTGGTAGATTCATTTTCCAAATTTGTGTGGTTATATCCGACAAGAAGTACAGGAACTGAAGAAGTCGTAGACAGATTTGAAGCGGCAATCAGCAATTTTTGGTAATCCAGAAAGAATTATTTCGGACAGAGAAGCTGCGTTCACTTCAAATACGTTCAAAGATTATTGCGAGCAGCATAATATTCAGCATCTCTTAATAGCAATAGCTGTCCCTAGAGGTAACGGACAAGTGGAAAGAATTAATAAGACTGTTGTGTCTTTGCTATCTAAGTTGTGTATAGAAAATCCTCAGCAATGGTATAAACATGTTAATAAAGTTCAACAATGTATTAATAATACTCCTCCACGTAGTACAAAAGTCTCGCCATTTAAGTTACTTACAGCACGCAGAGAAAAAACATGGTTGCAACATGATCACTGCTACTATATTGTGCTTGCTGCAAACGGGTATGGTTGTCATAACCATATTATTGGTTATCTAACCATCAACATGGTCGCTACCATCATTATTATAGTAAATATTTTACTATTTTATGATTGGCACCTCTTACTTTATATCCTGATTGGCTGTAACCATACTGTGGTAACAAAAATTCTGACTATGAAAAAAATATGATAATAATGCAACCATAATATGATGGCAACAATCAATGAATAATTATACATCAAATAAAACATGACTTTGATATTTACATTCCTAATACGAGTATTGTCTTGTTTAAAAACCAAAATGTCTTAAAAAAATCATATATTGTTCACTAAAACTGGACAAATATCAGATGGGTAGAAAATACCTTGCATTAAAACATTTCATCAATTGACTTTTTAAGATCCAGTTTTTTTTTTTAACTTCAGAAGATGTTTTTGAGGGTTTTTTTTTTCGAAAATTCTTTATACATGTAATATTATTTACAATAATCAGTTCATTGTCAAAAAGATTCTATATAAAGATTTTATATGGATCATATTATGATAATCCAGAAATCAATACTGTTATGGGGACCATAATGTAATAACACTTTGAGCATACTATGATTACATGCCATTATATTATGATAAATTTAACATCATGTGTTTATTTAGAATTATAATATGGTAATTTTTGGATCATAATATAACTGTAGGGTCCATATTATGGTAAAAGTATGGATATTTTATTATCATAATATGATAACTATAATATAGTACGACTATGTTTGGCGCAATCATAAACCCAAAAATATATGATGCTCTTCGAATATGATTCTCCCAACCATGTTTTTTCTTTGCGTGAGGATGTGAAATGCGAAAAGGAACACAGGAAAATATAAGAAAACTAATTGAAGAATTTGCCATTAAAGAATTAGACGACGAAAGAGATGAACTTCGTAATGTTGGGAAAAATAATATTGCCAAAGTACAGGCCGAAAGCCGGAAAACTTTTAACAAAAAAAGAGTTGAAGCACCCGTATACAGGGAAAATGAGCTAGTGGCAATCAAACGAACCCAATTTGTAGCTGGCCTAAAATTGAAGCCAAAATATTTTGGACCTTACAATATAATAAAGAGATTGAAGCACGACCGTTATAAAGTTGAAAAGGTTGGCGAAGTTGAAGGTCCGCGAAGGACTAATACCGTAGCGGAATACATGAAGAGGTGGAAGCCGTCATTCGGGGCGAATGACCATGCAGGAAGGCCGAATGTGGGACCAGGATTAAACGGATGTACGACTAGAAGCGGACAGACATACTAATTTTTACAACACTGTGTTAAACATTCGGACGAATAGTCTTAGCGAGTTAAAGTTAGAAAAGATGGACGAGAAAAGTCTTTAGTTAGTCTAGTTTTGAAACTTGTACAATACCCAACCAACGACAATAATCGTGTTGTAATATTTTAATGACTTACTTATACGTTTTTTTTTATTCAATAAATTAATAAACTAAAATAAGTAAACCGTGTTTTCATTAAAAAACATTAAATAAAATAGAAACCTACATGTATCCACAAACATATTTGTTTTACGTTTAGAATATTATGTAGCTTACTGTTTGTAGTTTAATAAAAAAGTTTTCCGTTCCATTTAAAAATAAAGGAACATAAATTTATTTTTCAAAGAAAAATCTATTTTAACTATTTTCTACATTTATTTGAAATAATTTACTATCATTTACCGATTTTTTCCTATTTCATTTATTTTTTCATTTGTTTGAAATTTAATAAAAATTTACTCACAAAACGGAAATTTGTGGTTTATTGGTGTCCGTAACAGTTATTGCAAATTTAAATTTTGTTTGTTGTCTGTTAAAAAAAAAATCAAAAAATTCCAATTTGATTTTTATTTAAATTGTTTGTTTATATACAAATTTATTTCAATTCAAATTACAAGAACTTCATAAACACACATACATACATGTACAAACAAATTCACACAAAAAGTTTCTATAGCCAGTAGATTAAAAAAAATACAAAAACAGAAAAAATTTCAAATAAATAATAAAACATTAATTTTTTAAGGAATTGGAAGGTAAAATTATGCCTTTTTTTGACTGATTATATCATATGTTTCTTACGGAAGTGTCAGTTGTTTAATCAACATTTAAAAATAAATAATAAAGGCCATTTGGCTAAAATGAAAATTAAGTAGACCGGTTTTTAAATGAAATATCATTTTTTGTAAATGGCAATTTCTGTTATTTTAACTTACAAACTATTTTAAGTGTATTCGGTTAGGCTAATTGAATGTTTTCATTCTTATCATCAAATATTAGTCGTTCCGATCGAATCTCTAAACGAACATTATATTGGTACATATAGCTACAAAAATTCGGTTGGCAAAAAATTCAGTTGTAGTTACGAATATGTTTTCTGTGTGCATCATACAATATGGGGTGAGTCTCTTATCAGCTTTATATTACAGACAAACTTGGAAATTGCAAATAGCGGTGAGGAACTGATTTCACAATATTTACTGGTAATAAAGTAAAGGTGGATGATTGGAAGGTGCTTTTACAACCTTCATTCTCCAACCACTGCTATATTACTTTTAACGTGTTCTAGTCAATTTTGGTTGTTAAAATTTGTAGAAACCCCAGGAGCACTTACTGGACTATATGCACGTCATTAATTACGTCATTTGGGGTTAATTAGTAGTTCGGGGAAACTCGATTCTGCTATAGATGATTTGGTAATGAGTGTTTGAAGTTCTTTGGAGGCATCATGGGCTCCAATACGACTAGGCGTAGGTCCAAACGACCCTGTTGGAACAGGGAGTTGGACTGTGAAAAACACAACTTTCGTGAGCATTTTAAATTGGCGAGAATTACTGACCAAGTTCTTGAATAAGCGATTTTTTTTTCGTTTATTTCATTAAAAAATTTATGTTAAATACTATAAATAAACAAACAGTGTAATTATAATTTATTTTTTATACACAGTCCCTTAAAGCGGGCTCTCTAGTACACTATATAATATATAACATAATTTTAAGTAATATTTATAATTTATAATACAGAAAATGTAGTTGTTTATACAGGTTTGAATGCAAGAAAAAAATTTTTAAAAAGCTCACTTTTATATAATAGCAGGTAAAATGAATAGTTCTTGAATAAGCGATATTGAGGGGTTTGGCAAGATGCTTGCGCGGAAGTTGCCCATGCCGAGCACGATGTGTAAGGCAGATAAAGAGTGGACTAAGAGCAGCGTGGATACTCTGAATGTACTAATGTACACTCATTTTCCGGGCTGCACTTATTAGTCTGCTCTGCAGGAAATGGTTAATTGAAGCAGAGCCGCGAATAACGTTGTTAGCGACAAAATTGAAATTGTTGAGAAATCGAAAAAAACGTTTTAGAACTTGTAGGTGTATCCCACTGACTGACTTCTTTACATTGCATTTTGATAACTAAATTCTAACGGTAATCCGAAAAAAAACAGGTTTTGTAAAAATTGTCGCTTAAAACGTTATTCGCGGCTCCGCTTCAATTATTCATGGGATTATGATGTCGGCATTATCTGCCATCAGAAAGTGGAATAAAAATATTGACTCATTTCAGCCATACAAGTCACCGGAGCCGGGTGAAATATTTCCGGCTGAACTACAGTATGGTAGACATCGACTTCTACCACGGTTGTTTAAGATCTTTAGGGGTTGCCTGTCGTTGTAGAATGTGCCTATATCTTGGAGAAAACGGCAAAAGTTGCATTTTTATCGACATCTGGTAAAAGCAATTATTTGTATCCCAAAGGATATAGACCAATCAGACTCAAATCCTTCCTAGTGCAAGACATTGGAGAGAATCTTGGACTCCGATGTCTTTCCTTTCTGCCTACTAGCACGCTTATACGATAGGCAAGTCTTTTGAGACTGCGTTTCATTCGGTTGCCTCACAGTCCATCTCTTTCCAGCTCTTTATTTTCGGAAATTTGCTTTAGGAGTCTTCCTTGACATTGCTGGCGCATTCTCCAACGTGTCTAAGTATGCAATATTAGATGGTGTGGAAAGATATGATATTCCGTGCAGGTTGTGAACTGGATAGGTAGACTCTTGAGCTGTACAATAATATCTGCACAGTGGGAAAGGTTGCACGAAGGGGAACTTCCCAGGGAGAAGTTCTATCTCAACTAAAGTGTTTAATAAATCAAATTAATTACTCTAGAATTTCTAATATATAAAAAATTGATAATAGGTAGGAAATAGTTTTTTTTTTCAGCACTGGGAAATTATTTTTTGTAGGTACCATAAAATTTCTTCTTCTCTTCTTTAACATTAATTTGTGTATTAAATTCACTTTATTTTAACTTATTTTAATGTTTTGAACCCACATACAAAGTGCTTTCTAAGTACTTCTATATTTGTAAATTTCTGATGGGACAGTTTCTAATGTCAAATTTATACTGAAATAAACATATGTGTAAAAGAAGCCCTGTCAAACCATGTGTTCAAAATGTTACAAAATCATACATCTTTATATAAGAATCCATTTTAATTCATAAATGGTTGTGATGGTGATTCTTTAGCTGTTCGTCGTGAAATGACTCAAAGAATATCTGTATTTTATTTTTGTATAGCATGTATTTTTTATTGCTTTTTCGTTCGTCTAAAGTAAAACTTAATCTGAAAACACCATTTAAATTTTGTTAATCGAGTACTGCAAAAGCTCTTTTTGTTTGCATTGGAAAAGTGTTGTAAACCAGAGCTTTGCCAGTGCTTAATATATTTTTTTTTTCATAAACGGATGTAAATTTTGTTTACCCAATACTGGCAAAGCCCGTCTTTTATAATTTTTACGGTTGTACATTTTATAAATCAATTACTGGCAAAGCAATTTTTGCTAACATTGGGAAAGTGTTGAAAGCGAGGCTATGAATCTTGCTGGCAAACCGTTCTAAATAAGTGCTCTCCCAACACTTTATTTGTTGTACCATTGGAAATCAGTTCTGCCAGAAATTTATTTTATGTACCATCGCCAATTTCTGGTCGGGTACTTATTTTAGTAGGGTAAAGGGGGACTTTCTCTGAACATGGTGCAACAACCAAAATCGGAATGGGATAAAAACAAAAGCAAATGAAAGTTGACACTTTCCATAACGAAACCCTCAAGGGTTAATAATAGTTTAGTGCGAGACTTTTTTTGCACGCTTTTGAAGTTGGTAATTTAGGAACGCTGTCTAACAAGAAAAAATCATTAAAAGTTTGATAAAATAATACTTATTTATTTTGGTGATTTTGGAACGCTGTCTAACAAGAAAAAAATATTAAAAATTTTATTAAATAATGCTAATTTATTTTTATTATTCTCGAAAGTTGTTGTATCTTACGTTATACTTCACAATATAATTTAAAATCCAAAAAGCAGTTGTTAAGTGAAAAAAAAGAGTTATAATATTAAGATTTTATGAAATGTAAAATAATATAAAAAAATAAAATATTTTAAGCTTCTTAAAATAATTTAATTCCTTATTATAAAATTGTTTTAATTTGTTTTGGATCATATTTAGCCAAAAAGAAGTAAAATTATACATAATGGGGTGACATAAAATTTTTTTTTTTCAATATTCGAAAAAATTTAAAAAAAAAATCAAAAAAAAATTTCAAAATTCGAAAAAATAGAAAAAATCGAGAGCACATCTCGAACCATAATAGACAGAAGAATACTTTGAATTTTTTTGGAAAACTACATTTAAAGACGAACAAAATGATACCCACCTTTTTTTAGATGTCAACATTTTTCAATTTTTTGGAAATTTTGAAATTTTTTTGACAGGTTTTGATTATTCAAAACCTGTATGGAATAAAAGGTTGAAAATTGGTGAATACGTGCTAAAACATATCAAAAAATTAGCGAAATCGAAGAGGGTTGAGGAAAAAAGTGTGCGATTTGGGCTGGAAATCCCCATATATTATTCTATTTATCTAAATGATATTTTCGTCTTTTTGGATACGCTAAATCATCATCACTATCACTGTCAATTTCCATGTTAAAAGAAGCAAAAGCTCCAGAAGCAGTAAATTGTGTATCTGTGTATGTTTCTGATTCTTGTTCATCGTCAGTACCCTCTTCAGCGGTGGTTCTCTTTAACCACCAGCATAAATCTCCTAAGAATCTAGTTTCTTTCCTCTGTATTTAGTTTCCATGGTTAAAGCTATTTGGTGAAAACGTTCACCTTGCTCATCAGATGCGGTGGAAGTTGGTTTTCAAACCAATCCAAATGGCGATAGAGAAAATGAATTTTCAAAGATATATTTACCCCAAGTTCCTCAAAAACTTGCAAAAGACGCTTAACTCTTTGTGTACTATCTGCTACTCGTTTTTTACCAAGACCATTCTTGATTACGTCTTTCATTGTATTACATGCAATTAATTGATTTTGATCCAAAGAATTATCAAATTCATTATTTTTCATCAATCTTCTAATGTCTGGACCATACCTGTAAAATTAGATTATTTTGGAATTCTTAAGAGATTAGAAAACCCATAGTCATAAACTTAATGATCAACACAATGTAGATCATTTACTGTTTACATTATTTTAATTACAACACATTGGTTTTGAGAAAACCAATGTGTGTTCAAACTAAACATAATTACTTTGTTTCTCATTTATTTATTTATTTACATATTTATTTATTTATTTATTTATTTATTTATTTATTTATTTATTTATTTATTTATTTATTTATATATGTATTATTTATTTATTATTAATAATTTTCTTTAATACAGTGTTAACATACTATAAATATTTGGAAAACTTAAAACTATATTGTGTTATATTGATTTCATGTGTTACTTTAATTGATGCTACTTGCTTGTACATAGAAAGAAAATCTGAAATTATTTACATATTACATTTGTTGAAGAAAAACAGTGTTTGCTCCCGACACTTACATTATCCTGTAGGGTAATATCTATTTTAATGAACTTAAAACTAAACAAAAATTTAAAATCAAACCTAAAATTAAACTTAATTAGAGCTATGTTGATAATAATATATACAAATAATAATTATAACATAAAAAAATATAAAAATTAATTTTCTGTGTATGCCGGGAGTGTCTTGAGTAGAAGTTTTGACCAGGAATATCACAATCTTGTTCCTGAAAAATACATATTGCTGAAAGATAGTTTGTATTCGACCAACCAAACTCTGAATCACTAGACAAAATATCTTGAATTATGTCTGTTTCTAAGTACAACGATCTATGAACTAATCGTCTCAAAAGACTTAGAGCATAATCCGATAGTTGCGACAATGAAGCTTTCTCATAAATAAAGTTATTGGAGAATCTCCTATTATGTGATTTAAAATTCTTTTCTATACACATCCGTATAATATGTCTCTTAAATATTTCCATTTTATTCGTTGCTGTTGGAGATATGCTGAACCATATTGGAAAAGCGTAGAGAAGAATTGGTCTTATACTCACTTTATAAAGGAGTAACTTAGTATCCACCGGCAATGATTTACTATAGAACAGCTCCTTTTATTTTGTTTGCTTTATCTAAATTATAACTAACATGTTTATTGAATTTAAAAAGTTTGTTAAAATTTACTCTAAGATATTTAAAGCTGTCCTTGACTTGAATCTCATTGTATACTTGTATTTTCTTAAACCAATACTCTTGGAAACATGAAGCGAATGCTCTTGGAAACATTTATTTTAACTCCCCATTGAGAATAATATTCATGAACATGTTGCAAATGTACTGAATCTCCTAAGGGAAGGATGTTGATTTCCAGTAATTCTTTTCCATGTGATAACAATTAATATATGTTGTTTATCAATATTAAAGTTTCATTTATTTACGTAAATTTGTTTTAGTAGAGGTGATAAACCATCTATGTAAGCAAACAAAATTTTAATACACAAGTTAGTAAATTTGGACACCCTGTACTAAAATAAGATGACCCAATTACAATATTTAGAATGATTAACACCTCGTTTACAATTTCTAAATTGATTCCTTCTGATCAAATCAGTAGGTTAGATATATTTATAACCATTATTTTTTCTTCAAAATACCGCTCTTTAAATAAAGTTTAAAAATTCAGATTTTTAAAACATCTATTTAAATTCATTAATGTAAAAAAAATCGCTGAATTTTCGCTACATTTTTCAATAATTTTAGACGACATCTCAGAGCATAAAAAAGATATATAAGCAATTCAAAAAAGGAAAAAAGTAGGACTAAGATTTCAATAAATAAACCGTAAAATTAAGCCGAAATCCTGATAAATCAAAATGTTTGGTGATTCATAAAATAACGTTGAACCCTCTTATCGAACGTGAAGGCCTTACCACGAAACTTTGGGTTGATCTTTAATAACAACCGGGTCAAATCATGTAAACTTACTTGTGTGTCAAACATATGTGAAATTAAGAACGCTATGGGCAACCCCTGCATATATGTTACTCCGTTCAGAGTTAGGATACTTTTAGCAAAATCATATCTCATTCCGGGGCTTGCCTATGACTAGGAACTTTTTTTCAGTTGCGACGCCACAAAAAGGAACAAACTCGAAGTTTTAAAAAACAATATTAAGATGATCATGTCTCTTCCTTTACGAAAAGGTTATACGACCTCAAGCAAGCAGATTTAAAATGCTTTTTGAAAATCTATGATCAAGATTTATTGTAGGTGAAGATTTTAATTCCAAACACCCTTGTTGGGGATCACGTACACACAACCCAAAAGTGAATGAACTATATAAATGTGTTCGGAACAGAAGTGGAAAAACCCACATACTTGCCATCGGAACCACAAAAGATACCAGATCTTTTGGACTTTTTTGTATATAGATGAATTTCATGTAAAAATCGAGATGCATTGAACCCGACGCCCTCAGATATCGATGAAATTTTGTTCATAGCTAAATTTGATCAATACAAACAAACTCTCGTTTTTAGAAATAACTTTTTTGCGATTTTTTGGGCGTGGCACAGTGGGAAAGTTTTCGAAAAAACGCGAAAATGGTCGAAAAGAGCTCCATTTAAACTACAATAACTCAGAATCGGCTGAACTGATTTACATGATCTTGGTATCATTAAAAAGATATTTTAACAGGCTTTATGTCACGAAGAAAACAAAAAGAAAATTTTAACTAACGAAAAATCCAAAAAGATCAAGGGTTTTTTTACAGTGTATTATTTTTTTAGAAAGGTTTATCCTTCACCTTTACCATATCAAAAAAAAAAATGGGTTCTTTTTTAGTTTTTTTTTATATAATTTATTAAGTAGTGTCACTTCTAGTAATTGCCCTTATATTTTATATTTACAGGTAAAATAAATAAACATTGTCCCAGGAAAATTGTGAATATGTTTTAACCCAAATTTTTTAAGTAGTGTCACTTCTAGTAATATGTACCGAAAGTTTTCGAAATAATTCGAATAATGATTACATTTTTTTTAAGTTAATTATTTGTAAGAAATTTTGCGCTGCTCAAATTTGGCACAGTCAGAATATCTGCGCACATGTACAAAAGTTTCATTTATCGGAATGAATGAATGAAAGCCTTGAGTTCCTCTTATAGTTTGAGCTTCTTTATATCTTGAAAATAGCTTTTCTTTAACGTTGTTGTATTCGTCAGCATCTGCGTAAGCAACTTGTATGGTGGTTTATATGTTTCTGATGCCCAGTGATAGAGTTGCCTCGTTGTCTGGATTTCATTTTTTTTATTTGCAATACTATAATTTCGAGCACCTCTCTTCAATGTTCCTCCGATTCCATCACATGCAGATTTTCCGTGACTGGTAGCATAAAAGTGCCATTCAGCGTCAATACCAAAATCAGATTTGTGATGGCATAAATTAATGAAGTTATATTTATTTTTATATTGTGCTCCTGCATCATCTGATACGTAAATGATTTTATTAATATTGTTGGTTATATTGGCCTTCACGAACTGTATAATTTTTGAAATATATAGATGAACTGCTATACTATCATGGGTATTGCAATCAGATATTATGGCAAAGCTTTTATGAGTTAATTTATCGTTATCTGAAAATTAACAAACAAAGGAAAAAAACAAATAAATAAAAAATATTAAATATTTTGATGAGTGTGGATGGATGTGTTTACTAATACCAAAATATTAAAATAATTTTATTTGTAATAAATAACGAACGGATGTATTGTAGCCTGATCATTATTCTAATGGTATCCTTGCACGGCATCTTGTACAAGAAATGCATAATTTTCAGCAAAGTCCATTTGAACTAACATTTCTCCTGATAACAGCGCCGCTCTTTTATTGCTGATAAATTCAGATTGTCGCTTTGCTATGAAATGATGCGGAATCAGAACTTTGATGTGTTCAGTAAAATCGCTGACAAATGATTCTGGGTTGGTGGTTAACGTTTCCAGAACACATCTAATCGTTGTATTCCACTTTTTGTATATTATTTCTTCAGTTTGGTTATTTTCAAAATGTTTTAGAATATGCGTTTTTAGATTATTTAAATTTTTGAAGCAGTGACCACACATTGAAACGCAACACTCGCTTTTTTCTATGCCGCCATTACAAACAACATTCTCCTTCAATACAAATTGATTTTAAGCCACTTTTTTCAAACATCAATTTCATATTCTGATGCAATGTGCATATACAGATATTTTGCTGGTTTCCAACTCCAAGTTTCCTACAATTTATTGGCCTTAACATTGTAAATTTTGTAAAACACACTTTGGCCAAGGGTTTTTTTTAAATTCGTAGTAAGATTCGCATAGTGAAGATAACATCAGTCTTTTTTGAACTTTTTCACGTAAGTTTCCTTGTTTAACAGCAATTGAATCTTGCGATCCTGGCATCATTCGGCTAATTTCATCATCTTCATAAAATAACTTGACTGTGCTTAGAGTTTCGGTTGGTAAACTACGTCTGCTCATTTTTAAAAGATTGATATCTGCAAACTTTGTTTTATTCCTTTGGATATCTTTACTTTTTTTGATACAATCGTGAGATATATCATCCCCAAAACGATCTTTAATTTCTGCGTGACTCATATTGATTGGTAAGAGAGATAAAAGTTTTTGCTATTCCAAAAGATTTGAGCTGTTCTCTATTTGATATTTGATGTTTTGCAAAATTTCTTCGTAAATGGCTTTGACCTTTTCAAGTTGCGCTGACAAATCAGACAATGGATCAGCTACAAGTGAATCTGCTACATTTTCCAAAATTTGCAGTGATTTTCTATTTCTGTATGCATTTCGTTTGATATATTTCCTTTTAAGAGGCGACATTTGGTTTGGTAGATGAGGAATAATATGATCATTTATATTTTCAATGAGTTCGTTGCTTTCGATGTTTGTATTACGGCTGGTACAAGTTTGAAGTTCATTCAATTCTTCGCTGGTTTCATCGCTGGGCGTTGTTTGTAAATAATTTGAGACTTCATTCTGCTCCACGTTGGATTCATTACGACTGCGCGCTTTTCTCAGTGTATTCCGGCAAGTTTTGCAAATACGGCTACAATGAATGCTGGCGACAGCTGGAAAATATTCAATTATATATGCAGCCTCGTTTTCACTTATTTTACGAAGCGAAGCGCAACACTTATTAGATATTTTTATGCATCTGTACTTATTGTTAGAATTCATATTCACTCAAATTTTTAAAATATACGCGTAAAAATTGTAATCGCTTGTACTTTTCGCGTTCGTTGGCACTTGTTGAATGACAAAAATCGATAAGGAACACCTATAAATACTACGTATTTTTCAATATTTTACTGGCAGGTACTTATGAATGGGTGCATATTTTAAGGGTGGCTATATACCTGATTCAGCCACCCGTTTTGAAACGTTCCAAAACATGAGCATTCATACATGTGGATTCAATAATTAAAAAACTGCACTGAAGGATAAACCTTAGTTAAAATTTTCTTTTTGTTATAAATTTCTTACAGTGTAATAATTTTTTTTGAACGTGTCATAAAGCCTGTTAAAATATCTTTTTAATGATACCAAGATCATGTAAATCGGTTCAGCCGATTCTGAGTTATTGTATTTTAAATGAGCTCTTTTCGACTATTTTCGCGTTTTTTCGAAAACTTTCCCACTGTGCCACGCCCAAAAAATATCAAAACAGTCATTTCTAAAAATGAGAGTTTGTTTGTATTGATCAAATTTAGCTATAAACGAAATTTCATCGATATCTGAGGTGGTCGGGTTCAAAATTTCAGTTTTATCTCGATTTTTAAATGAAATTCATCTATAACGGCATTCCAAGGTACCACTTAGATGTTCTGGAAAACTTTTATCTCAGCTCTGATCATTCACCAATATTTTTTATCTACAGCAGTACACTCTGTTACAATACAGGCTTCTTTTTTCGACAAAACTGTTGTTGATTCATTTATATACTGGATAGAAAATAACATAAACCTAAACATCTCACTGAAAACAGGTGAAGAGATCGACGAAGGTGTTGAATATTTTACAAATCTGCTTCACGAAGCATCTTATCTTTCTACGTCTCAAAAAATAGATCCTTCAAATACCAATAAATTTATTCTACTACGTAAACTTTGGCAAATAAGTCATCATCCACAAGACAAAAGAAATCTTAATAGAATTAACAAGGAATTGACTAAAATCTTACAGCAAGCTTAAAATAATAATATCAGAAATAACTTGCAAAGCTTAAATCCATAAGACAAAAATGACCACAATACATATATGGAAAGCAAGAAAGTATATAAAGCGACCGCAGAAAAGAGATCCTTCCATTAAGAGTGGAAGATAATAAGTGGCTAGAATCTGATCAAGACATGGCATCGGCATTAAATTTTAATTCCAATTATTGTGGCGAAAGAAATATACATTCTTTTCTTGACTAAGGATCTTCCGATTAAGCATTTTAAACCATCAGAAATAACACAGGTCAACAGCAAAAACGCGCTTGAATAACCACTATATAGATTTGATTCATCATGGGTACCAAGTATAAAATGGTAAAATTTTTCAATTCTATGGATATTTTTTTTTTTAATTTTTAAGTAAAATTGTCAATATTTTGAGACATTTCTCCACTTATGTTGTCATAACTCAAAAACAACTAGTCCGATTTTGTTTAAAAAAATCAACAAAAATTTAGGTTTGCAATATCTTTAAATGGCGTATAGAACTGTTTTAATGCGATCAATAGTTTCAAAGTTATGAAACAAATTGTTAGGCAAAAAATAAAAAAATGGTAAAAAATTTTTTTTGAAGAAATCTGGAAAATATCGAAAACTGCAAAAAGTATTAAATTTTATTTATTTGTAATGAAGCTACATATCATGTGAATTAAACTACACATGGATATGAAAATCGATGTATAATTTACATTTTATTTACAATTAATTGAAGGTATCGCATATTTACAAGCACTGTGAAAATGCAGAACATAGAAACACAGGTGCATTTTACGACACGAATTTTTGTATAAAATTGTTGGAAAAAAACCTTTATGACATTTTTATGGTTCTCAGAATTAAAAAAAAAATAAGAAATAAACAAAAGGTTGATTCATTTTTACGATTGCGGTAGCAAACTAATAAACGCTCATAAATGTGCGTGCACGATGAATTGCTCTTCTTTTCCGTTGAATACCTGTAACGGACGATTTCACAGGTCAACAGCAGAAACGGGCGTGAATAACCACTATATAGATTTGATGCATCATGGCTACCTAAGTACAAAAATGGTCAAATTCTATTGATATTTTTTTTTAAAATAATTTTTAAGTAAAATTGTCAATATTAGTATTTATAAGAAATCCTTGAGCAGTTTTATTTCATTCAAGATGTGTTTGCGATAACGAAAACATCATTTTATCCCTACATAAAGTAGAATCATTCAGCTTACAAGTTAAAAACAATCTTCAAGTATTAATAAAAATGAGCCAGAAAATTTTTATGTAAAAACAATCCGAATTTATTTTGTTATATGTGCGGCAAATATATCACAGGAAAAAACGTAACTGCTTTTCAATTTCATTGCAAAAGCCATATCAAATTTGCTATAATATATATCCGCACAATTTGACACCGAGTACTTTATGCATTTCATGTCGATTGAATTTATGTAGTCAAGTGCTTTCATCTTCACCAGGACACTCAACTTCAAGTATGTGTTACCAAACTGAGAGTTTAGGTCCAGTACTATCATCTACATCGGAAAATGACGAGTTCATCACACACAAACATTTCTCGCCAGGACCATGGAATAAAGACCAGCTTAATGATGTAACTAGAGACCTGGGATTATCGAAAAGATCTTCTGAATTGCGTCCCGGATAAAAGAAACAGATCTCATAACTAAAGAAACTAAAGTTTCGTATTACCGTACTTGAGAAAAAGGCTTACTTCATATTTTTGCTGAAGATGATGATTTTGTGTACCGCACAGATATTTCTGGTTTGATGACTGCCATGCATAATGGAAATAAATTTCACTTAATGCCGATCGCACATTCAACCAAAGTAAATGAAGAATACTCTGTAATTGCATTGGTCATGAAGAAGATAAAGTATAATGAACATAAGTGGGTAATTTGTACTGATCTTAAGAATTTAAATTTCCTCTTAGATCAACAAAGCAGCGTTACCAAATATCCTTATTTTATATGTTTATGGGACAATGGCCTCCTAGGGAATCACTGGTTCCAGGTATGCCAAATATTACAAATGTAGCTCTAGTGCCCCGAGATCGCATCATATTACCCCCTTAGACTGATGAAACAATATGTAAAAGCACTTAACAAAGATGGTGAATGTTTCCAGTATATTTAAAGGAAGTTTCCAAATCTGAGTATGGGAAAGCTGAAAACAGGCATATTTGACGGCCCACAAATTCGTAACTTGGTGAAAGATACGGATTTTTTCAGTTCAATGTCAGAAATTGAGAAGAATGCAAGGGATTCGTTTGTATGGGTTATTCAAAATTTATTTGGAAATAACAAGGGTGATGATTACGTTGCGCACGTTGAAGAGATGGTAACTCACTTCCGGAATCTTGGATGCAACATGAGCATCAAAGTACAATACCTGTACAGTCAATTAGATCGTTTTTCTGAAAATCTAGGAAACTTGTGTGAGGAACAGGGCGAACGATTCCACGTAGATATCCGGACAATGGGGGAACGATACCACGGTCGCTGGGATGCACACATGATGGCTGATTTTTGCTGGAGTATTCAGAGTAACACTTCGCTATTCAGCAATAGTAGAAAATGGAATATAAGAAAACTCCACAGTTTGTAGTTCATAATAATTATTTATTTTCTTATTTTATTTCTTATAATAATAAGAAGTAATTAAAATAATAAATTTTCTACTGTTTAACATTGTACATTTAAACTCATCCAATTCAAATGTTTTTCCGAAGAATAGAATCATTATTGTAGGTAGGGTTTGCCATTTTAGATGTGAAAATTTTTACACAGCATGGGGAAAATGTTTTCAAAATTTAATCAATCGAATGAAGAACATTAACTACTAAATTTTATGTATATCAAACTAAAGTTTTGAGCAAATGAGCGAATTCTCTTAATTGTGAATAAATTTAAAAATACTCAATCGATTTTTATGATCGATGTTTCATTTTGTTGCTATTACATGTAGCTTTGCGATAAATCAATAAATCTTGACAATTTTTGCCGTTTTCGATTTTGCATGATTTTTTTAAAACAAAAAAAATTTGTTGCATATTTTTACGTAAAAAATATATTTTTTGCTTCAATTTTTTATTAACAGTTATGTAAATTTCAATTTTAATAATTTCGGACTAACCCTGTTTGAGTTATCATTAATTATGTGGAGAAACGTCTTAAAAAAATGTTAATTTACTTAAAAATTAAAAAAAAAACCTCTCCATAGAATTTTAAATTTGGACCATATTCGTACTACTGGAAGCACAATCATCAAATTTATATAGTGGTTTTTCAAGCCTTTACAATTTTTTCCATTTTGTTGCCTTGTGTAATTGAAGAAATTCATCATCTAACCCAAATCAAAGCTCAATTGTTAAAGAACATCCCAAAGAAAGGTTTACTATTCTTAACATATACAGGTTGGTTGAAAAGTTCCTGCGCTCGAAATGAAAGAATACTGTTTTTGTTACGAAATATATTTTTTTATTCAATATAATCTCCTAGAAGCTCAATACACTTGTTCCAATGATCTTCCAATGATTTTATCCCATCCTTATAATGGTTTTCCGGAATCTCTGCAAAATAACCGTCTACGTCTGCTATGTCCTCTTCATTCGACGAAAAATGCTTTCCACGAAGGAATTGTTTGAGATTTCTGAAGAGATAGTAGTTACTGGGAGCCAAATCTGGTGAATACGGTGGATGTTCAAGCAATTCGTACTTTAATTCTTTGAATTTAGCCATCGTCAAAACACTTTTGTGAGCAAGTGCATTGTCTTGATGAAAAATTATTTTTTCTTCTTTAAACCAGGTCTTTTCTCACAATTTTTTCATCCAGCTGATCCAAAAGGCTGCAATAATATTCAGAGTTGATTGTTTTACCTTTCTGAAGATAATCAATCAACAAAATTCCTTTTGCATTCCAAAAAACTGATGCCATAACCTTCTTTGCTGATTGTTGTGACTTCACCTGCTTTGGAGCTGAACAACCAGCTTCAGTCCACTGTAAACGTTCTTGTTTCAATTTAGGATCATGGTGGTAGATCCAAGTTCCATCCATAGTTATGAAACGACGCAAGAAGTCGGTTCAATTCGGCTTAAAACGCTCCAAATTACGCTGAGAAATTTGTTTTCGATCGAGTTTTTGTTGAATTGTTAATGTGTGCGGCACTAATTTTCCAAACAGTTTTTTCATACGTAATTCTTCATGTAAAATATGGAGTACTCGTTCGTCTGAGATGCCTATGGTATTAGCAATTTCACGCTTAGTCAAACTTGCATCTTCACTAACCATATTATGTACCTGCTCAATGATTTCTGCTGTGGTTGCAGTTTTTGGTCGTCCTTCGCGTGGATCGTCGTTAAGGCTGGTACGACCACGCTTAAATTCACCAGCCCAAAATTCAACGGTGCGTTTTGAAGGTGAGGACTCCTTATATACTTCTAACAATTGTTCATAAATTTTCTTTGCTTTTAACCCCTTCAAAACAAAGAATCTAATGACTGTACGATATTCAATTTTTTCCATATTAAAAACAATCAAAGACACGTCAACTTCAAATAGCTTGTAAACAAAGAAAGAATTGACAGAATGACTTGCAACTTTGCATGTGTTCTCAGGACAGTTATACCAACTTGAGAAAAAAAAGTTTGGAGCTAGCATTGCCATCTCTTAGTGAGCGCAGGAACTTTTCAACCAACCTGTATTTTAACGCTATAATAAGATTGAGTCACTTTTCACCAGAGAACGGCAAAATCAACTTTTTTCTTGATTTAATCATACACCTAAATTCTTGTTCACATTTAATTACTTAACAAAATTCAGTGTAGAATAAATTCAACATAATGTTGTTGAACGCGTAGTTCGAATCAGGTTCAGTCGTCTGTCCAATGTTGTATTCACATTTAATCACTCAACAAAAATCAGCGTTGAATGAATAAAAAAAAAACAACGCGTGTGTGTGTATCAGAGAACTGCATTTGCTGATTGCAAAACGTTCATACGCAATATACACAAGAATAAATATGTGTTTGCGTTCAAACGCTGAATATACTCCAACACACATATTTGTTGATGATTTTTAATCAATCAAACGACGTGCAAATTGTTTTGTCACTGATTTATAATCATCGGTCGTTGTTAAACCATTGATTTTATTCTGTTCATTCGAGCCAACAATAATTATATTTCTTTTTTATTTTTTTTTTAAAACATCCCATTTTATTTACACCTGTCTTTATATGACAATAAGTAATTAGTTTTGAGGTTTGGGTATTAATTAACTTAAATCAACACTTAAGATAACTTATATTTAGTGTAAGTAAACATTTATATTAAATTATATAAAATATATTTTGCCAAATTATCAATTTATAAGAATCGGACAAATAGCTCCGATGGAGTACATCGCTTAAGTCTTCTTGAACCTGAGAGCTCGTTATAGGGAAGTTGTCTAATTTCATTGTTAGAATGAGTTGTAAGTTTAAATGTATGTTTTAATCTGGAATTCCTTATGACTTCTTGGACTGTGCTGACGTTAAGATCACGATGCATATTTTCATTGGATATGTACCATTCGGCGTTTATAATAGTTCTCAGTATTTTTGATTGAACTCGTTGGATGGTTTTTATATAAGAGTTGCTTGCAGTACCCCAGAGCTCTGCGCCATATATCCAAATAGGAGCTATTATTGTTTTGTATATAAGCAATTTGTTTTGTAAGGATAAAGTTGAATCCTTTCCTAAGAGCCAGTAAAGTTGTCCAAATTTGTACTTTACTTCGTTTTTTTTACGGATGATATGATCTTTCCAGATTAATTTAGAGTCGATTATCATGCCAAGATTTTTAGCTTTATTATCATTTTGAATCGGAGTGTTGTTTATCGTAATTGCTTGATGATCACTTATCTTCCTATTTGTGTAAGTCACTTGTACTGTTTTTTCACTATTTACTAAAATACCCCAGGTTTTAAACCAGTTTAGAGTATTGTCCAGCAATTGTTGAAGGTTTGATATGGCCAAAGTTATATCTTTATTTGATGACAAAAGGATAGTGTCGTCTGCAAATGTTGCAATCATAGCTGTGTTTCTTGTTGGAGTAGGAATGTCTGCTGTGTACAGAAGGTATAGGATAGGGCCAAGGACACTACCTTGCGGAACTCCCGCTTCCATTTTAATTATGCTTGAGCATTCATCTTTATATTTAACATAAAAGTGCCTGTCAGTTAAATAACTTTGTAGAATAAGAAAAAAAGTCCATTGGCAGATTTTTTTTTCAATTTATAAAGTAGACCAGCATGCCACACACTGTCAAACGCTTTCGCTACATCAAGATACGTGGCCACGCAAAAATTTTTCTTATCAATTTCAGATGAGATTTTGTTAGTTACTCTATGTATTTGTTGGATCGTAGAGTGCATGTGTCTAAAACCAAACTGATGCGCTGGTATAAGATTTCTTTCTATAAGTATTGGTTCTAGTCGATCAAAAATAAGTTTTTCAAATAATTTAGATAAAAGTGGTAATAGACTTATTGGCCCTTATGAAGTAGCCCTTGTGGCGTCCTTGTTGGGCTTTGCAATAGCGATTATTTCTGCAACTTTCCATACTTTAGGAAAATATTTCATTGCTATTATAACGTTAAAGATATTTATTATGTAGATAAGTCCCTTCATTGGTAGTTCTTTTAATAGTTTGCCCGTTACTCTGTCATAGCCAGGGGATTTTTTAGCATCAATTCTTGTTTTAATAGAAGTTTTAACTTCATGTAGAGAAACGTTTTTGATGTGACATTTTGTGGATGAAATGATATTTGGCAGAGTAATATTTTGTTTGTCCATTTCATTAGAGAAAGTTCTGTAAAAATGATCAGCTAATACTTGAGCCTTTTCGTTTTGATTTCTGGCCCACGTTAAGTCAGGTTTTTGGATTGGCGGTTGATGAATAATAGCATTGTTAATTTTTCTTGTGGCTTTCCATAATGAGTAGTTTGTTGTCTTGGTTGAATCAAGGTTTTCAAGATAACTTTTCAGTTTATCCTATTTGTACTTTTTCAAAAGATCCTTTAATTCCTTGGTTAGTTTGTTAAGGATTGTTTTATCAAAGGGTGATCTTGTTGATTGCCATTTTTTTCTTTGTTTTCTCTTTGCCTTAATCTTTTCTTTGATGAATGGTGATATACTATATTTGTTTGATTTATGAGTTATTATGGGTGTAGAATCAATTGCAGCATACAAAAGTGTGTCATTAAAATATGCTATTGAACTGTCCACTTCATCTTTGGTTTTTAGTGATATCTGTATATCAAGTTTATTTTCAACTATTTCTCTAAAGCACTCCCAGTCAGTTTTCTTGTTGTAAGAAAATTTGTTATGGGTCGCAAGAAGAACATTACTTTCGAATTTGAATATAATGGGTGAGTGATCGGAGGATAGTTCGAAGCACGATTCTATCTTTAAATGTTAAAGTTTAATATTTTTCGTGATAAAGAAGTCAATTAAATCAGGTTTTTTGTTTAAGTTAGTTGGCCAGTAAGTAGGCTCTCCAGTGCTTAAAAATTTGCTATTTGTTTCTCTTATTGCTTCAAGTAAGTGTCGGCCCTTTGTAAGAGTTATTCTCGAGCCCCAGAAAGTGTTTTTGGAGTTGAAGTCTCCTCCAGCAATAAAACGATTACCAATTGACTTTAAGAAATTAATGTATTCAATTTTAGTGTTATTGGGTTTGGGAGTACAATACACAGCAGACAACACGAGTGGGCCGAACAAGTCTTCAATTAATATTGAGGTAGCTTGGAGGTAATCTTTTCTGAAACTTTCAAGTTCAGTACATTTAATTGAGTTTTTGATAATTATTGCTGTACCCCCATGGGCGGTATTGTCAGGATGATTTGTGTTAAATATTGTAAAGTTAGGTATACTTAAGTAACTTTTTTGTGTGAAGTGTGTCTCAGATATTAATAAAATATCTACAGAGTTCCTATATATAAAAGTTTTTAGTTCAAGGACGTGTTGACCTAGCCCATTCGAATTCCAAAGGATAATCTTTAAATCATTTTGTCTGTCCATCAATTTTTGAAAGTAGAACTGTGATTATATTCATCATATTAGATACTTGTGTTATAAGCTGTTTCATCATATCTTTGATATCTTGCATATCATTATTTGATTGTTGAAATCTAGTTGTTAGTACGGAACTAGTTGTGGAGTTATTCGTTGTGTTTTTATTACAATTTAATGTAGAACTTGTTGTGAAAATATTTGTTGTATTAGCTATATTGTTAGCTTTTATTGCTTGGGCGTATGTGGTAATATGACCAGAATTATCTTCAGATCTTGCTTGTTCGTTATTATCTAGATTTGTTTGATGTGTTTCATTTCGTTTTGGAGCTTCACTAGTTGAAGGCTCATTTTCTTTCTTTCTAAGAGGGGGACATTTTTTTACTCTTAGCTCTTTGTAAACCATACAACCTTTACAGTTTGCTGTATGTTTTTCTCCACATAGGGCACATTTAATATGATCACTCCTTTGTTTTATTAGGCACTGACTAGTTTTATGAGTTCCGGCACATTTGACGCAAACAGGACTTTTTGTGCAAAAGTTTTTTGTATGTCCATATTTCTGACAGTTTGTACATTGTGGTAAGGATCTTTTTTGGTGTGGAGGTTCAAAGTTTATTTTACAATGTAAAAGGTGAGTGATGGAATATATATCTTTATTGTTTTTATTAGTTTTGAGTTCAATGGTAAGGGTTTTTTTGTACCTGTTTGTAGTACATTTTGCAAAGTTCTTTTTTTATTTGCACTTTGTCTGTTGAATAATGCATATTTCTTAGCATTACTTTAAATCCTTTTTGGTCTTGCGGTTTGTAAGTATAATATTGAGTTTCTTTGTTTTTTAAAAGTTTAACAATTTCTGTATAGTGAAAAGATTCTAGAGGTTGGATTTTGACTTCATTATCTTTAAGAACTTTTAGTTCGTAATTGAAGTTGGGTAGGGTGCTTAGTGCTTCGATCAGATTATCAATAAATAGAACGTTTTGTAGATATATTGGTGGAGGCTTGCGATTTTTTGGCTTTGCTATTTGTGGATTTGGGGGTGCATTATGGTTTTCATGTTCATTTTCTACTTGCGATTTTTCATCATTTTCTATCTGGGACAGAATTTCAAATCTGTTTGCTGTTGAAGGTTGGCCTAACCAGTAAGATTTTAACGTTTTTTGAGATTGCTCTTTAGTTTTATGTTTTTTGGTACTATTTGTATTGTTAGGTGAATTGCGGGACCTTTTTGAGCTACTATTAATTTGTGTGTTGATTTTCTCTTTATTTACGGGAGTTTTTACTTGGCTTGGTAAGTATGTATATGTAGACATAATCGGCATAAGAGAAGATTTTGTCGATGTAGACATAGTTGTTGTTGTGGGAGCGAATGAACTGGCTGATGTGATAATTATTATTGATGTAGAATTATTTTGATGTAGAATAAATCAGAAAAAGCAACAAACAACGTGTTTAGTAACATGATGCTGATTTTATTCTACAGTGAATTTTGTTGAATTATTAAATGTGAACAAGAATTTTTGTGTATGATTAAATCAAGAAAAAAGTTGATTTTGCAGTTATCTGGTTTGTATTCATAATTAAAACAAAATAGTTTCATATCAATTAAAATAGGGTTTTGTAGACACATTTCATAAATATATAGTATACTGTACATTAGGGTTTGCCTAAAATCCATGTTTTTTAAATTTTTATTTGTAATACTAAAAATATTATTCTTTGTCAAAAATGTTTTTTTTTGGAAAAAAAATTTAGGTCGATATCTCAGGCTCGCCAAATCCGGTTAAAGTTAAATATTGTCTAAAATTTTTGTTCACCTATTTTGATTGGAAATTTAATTCTGTAAAAAAAGTTAAATGGTAAAATCTCCTTAAGTTGATAGTTACTAAGATAATGGCAAATTTTGGTAAAAAAAATTATTTTTTTGATTATATTACATACATCTTTTTAAGGATGAAAAATGATTTTTAATTTACTATTGTCGTAAGTATTGTCAACAACATTATACGATTTTTCATCTTTAAAAAGCCAAAATAAGGTAAAAAATTCGAACTTTTAAAAGAAAACTTCTTTTTTTTAAAAAAATTTTAAATACACGTTTTTACCAAAGAACCATTTTTTAGAGAAATGAATTTAATATAAAATAAATTTGTTAAAAATTATTTTTCATCCTCAAAAAGCGGTAATATAATCAAAAAATATTTTTTTACCAAAATTGCTATTAACTTAGTAACTATCAATTTTAGAAGATTTTAGCATTTCACTTTTTTTTTTGTAGAGAATTAAATTTCCAATCAAAATAGGTGAAACAAATTTAGACAATATTTAACTTTAACCGGATTGAGCGAACGTGAGATATCGACATTAAAAAAAAAATTTTTGTTCACAAAGAACAATATTTTTAGTATTACTAATTATTTAATATTTAGTTTAATATTAAGTACATTTTGATTGTTTTTGTGTTGTAAAACTTTTCTACGCTTTTAGATCATTTTACATATTTATCAATCCAGTATACAAATTAAATCCTATACTATAATTATAATATAGGGTCCGCCATCTAACGTTTTCGTGAATAGTAACACTTAGCTCATGTCTGATTTGACAGATAAATCCTTCCGCTGAACAAATATTGTTGTGTATACGCTTGAACAACGCTGGGAAATATTCCGACATTACTTTGAAAATCATGGTAATGTTGCAGAATGTCATCTTTTCAATGTCATCTTTTCAGATGAAGGTCATTTTGATCTTGGCGGGTATGTAAACAAGCAAAATTGTCGCATTTGGGGCACAAAAAACCCGCACGCATACATTGAAAAGACGATGCACCTAAAACGAGTCACTGTTTGGTGCGGATTTTGGTCCAGAGGCATAATTGGGCCATTTTTCTTCGAAAATGAGCAAGCAGTGGCCGTTACAGTCAATGGCGATCGATATCGGGCCATGTTGAACGAATTTTTGTTCACAAAAATTGAAGAGGAGGATATTGGCAACAATTGGTTTCAACAGGACGGCGCTACGTGCCACACAGCCGAAGCTACACTCGATGTTTTGCGCCCTGTTTTTGAAGATCGCATTATCAGCCGCAGAGCTGATGTCGTTTGGCCACCTCGGAGCTGCGATTTGACACCGTTGGACTATTATTTGTGGGGTGCCGTCAAAGATAAGTGTTACGCCGACAAGCCAGAGACAATTGACGCTTTAAAGGACAATATTCGTGAAGCCATTGGTGAAATACAGCTGCACACAATCGATAATGTGCTTAAAAATTGGACCGATCGTGTAGGCTACTGCATGGCCAGCCGAGGCAGCCATTTGAATGAAATTATTTTCCATTATTAACCGGAAGGATTGTACTTTGAAATAAAAAAACAAATTTGAGAAAATATTTAGCAGTTTTTTTTTATAGCATTTTCAAAAAAGAAAAAAAATCTAACGAAAATTAGACTTTTTGTGGTAATATCGAAAATTTCATACCAATGAATTATTAAGACAATAGGTAGGATTTTAGATGACATTACAAATTTTTTGAATATAGATTAATAACGTAAAGAATATAGCGATAAAAACGGATATTTTAAACATATGTTAAGATATCTCAAAACCTGATGTGATGGTGAAATTTTTAAGTCAGATTCAACGCAACACAATAAAACTACCCAGGAAAAATTTAGTCATAGTATCTCATTGATTTTTGCATTACAAATAATAACCTACCCTGCCCGCTGCATTACTTCTAAAGTGAAAATAATGAGTTAGTAATAATGTGTTACACAGCTCCTTGGATACTGCATTACTTTCAAAGTGAATATAATGCGCTACGAAAAATCCGTTCATTTTTCAGACCTCGTTCAAGAAGCGCTTCATGTTCCAAGAATGAATCAGGTATTTGTTGGTATCACTGGCGTTTGCTGATGGTGCTCGCAAATGCATACAATTTTGTAAATCCAAGTCCTTCTGCAGCTTATATTGATAAAATAAGTAATGGTCGTTTATTCGTAATGGATCCACACTCGAAAATATTGTTTCTAATCGAGACCGGAGCTGAATTTTCTGTACAAGTCTTAAATCACCTCAAAAAATATGCCTTTCTGCTGCTAATGGCACTGAAATCCAGACTTAACGAAACAAGCGCCAGTTGATGGTACAACAAACTTAAAAAGAGGCGGTACCTTTGTGCAAGATTCCTTTATTGGCATCAAGATGGTTTCTGGTAAAACTGTTTACCATACACTCTTGAAAGATTATCCCGAAATATTGACACCCAAATGAAACTTTTGAATCCAATCATGAAACCTACCATCACATTGTCACTCGTGGTCCACCTGTCTCTTGTAAACTACGACGACTGGATCCAGTGAAACTTAAAGCAGCTAAAGACGAATTTGAGTACATGTTTGACAAAGGAATTATCCAGCAGTAACTGGGCAAACCCACTTCATATCGTTGCAAAATCCAACGGTGAATGGCGTCCTTGTGGTGACTACAGGGCTCTCAATAGTATTACAGTTGCTGACAAGTATCATGCGCCATATTTAACGGATTTTTAAATGAACCTTAATGGATCGGTAATTATACCCTTCACCACAGGTGGAAGGATATATATAAGTTTGTCATTCCGTTTGTAATTTCTACAATATTGATCTGAGACCTTATAAAGTATATATATAAGAGCGAAGTTGATTTAACGATGTCCGTATGTCCGTTTGTGTGTTTAAATGGGTTTTCCGAAGACCCCAGACATGATGAGGACTTGATTGTTATATTTTCTATTACATGTGATCCATTTTTGTTTGCTATTGAAAATCAGCCAGAACCGTTGATAAATGGCTGAGATATTAGCAAAAAACCACGTATACCTCTAATTTTTTCCGTAAAATCACTTTGTTAATATGTATGTTGAACTTTAAGCATAACAAACACATACATTTGTTGAAATTCTTGTCTTTCACCTCTTCACCTTTTATACAAAAACAACAAACCAATGCAAAGATTTGTCATTTAAATAAAAACCAAACAAATCTCAATTGAACGAAAACTGTTTATTTATTTCTATTAACGATGATTGCCAATATAGGTCATATCTATATTGGCTCAGTTGTCTAAGCGCTATGTCACAAATACTTTTTTTCTCTTAGGCGCGGGTTCAATACCACCCTTCGTAAATTCAACTTTTTTTTGTACAAAAATCCGAAATGCAAATTTGCCAGCTAAATCAAACGTTTTTGTAGAAATAAAACACATGCAGTTCTAGTGATTTCTTTTAACGATTTGTAAAAAAATATTTTTTTGGTCGAAAATAGTTTTTTACAACTAAAAACATTTTTGAAAAAAATAATATGACAACACTGATTGGCATTATGTTTGTGGTTGTTGTTCTTTTTTTTTATTTGTTGAACTTCTTTTCTTTCACCTTTTATACACAAACAACAAACACATACAAAGATTAACCTAATTTATTTTACAATAAATTTAGATTTTGGATAATATTAGCACCCGCAGTGGAAGATCCCGAGACGTTACGATGGACATGGTTAGAATATTGGCCAAACAAAAAGATGGACTTAGAGTTTGTCATTTAAATGCTCAGAGTTTGAGAAATAAAATGGATGAATTTATTTTTGTCTTTGAGAACTCGGAAATTGACATAGTTTGTGTTTCCGAAACCTGGCTTGCTGAATCAACCTTAGATAATTTCATTAACTTAGGTGGATACAGAGTTTTTAGAGGGGATAGAGGTCGAGACCAACATAACACAGAACGCAAAGGCGGCGGCGTCGCCATTTTTTGTCAGGAACCATATAACATGTAAATTTTGTTGCAAATCTGAGAAAGAAGATAAAATAGAATATATCTTTGTTCACATTGTTTCGAATGGAAGAAAATTGTTGGCTGGTTGTGTTTATAGACCACATCAAAACATTTGTTTATCGACATTTATAACTAAATTAGACACCCTGACAGAGAGATATGATGATGTAATAATATCAGGAGATTTTAACTCAAATATTATGATAGAATCAGTTTAAACTGATAAAATGCTATTACTTGGTCTTGAGCCTACAAATCGCACTAGTCCTACACATCATACCACCTATACCAGCAACTTGCTTGACATTTTCTTTGTTAGTAATGTTTCAAAAGTTTTACTTTATGATCAAATCTCGGCATCATGTTTTTCGAAACATGACCTGATTTTTCTCACCTATGATTATCGTATACAACATGTCGATACATCCTTCTCCTTTCGAGACTTTAGGAACTTAAACTATGATCTGCTATACACGAATTTCTCCAACATTGACTGGGATAATGTGTATTACGTGACTTCCGTTGATGATCGATTGTGCTTCTTACAAAACAACCTGCTGCGACTTTATGGAGAAATAGTTCCACTGAAAACAAAACATCTTCATTTAAGTCTAAACCATTGTTTTCAGCTGCCATAAAACAATCAATTTCTCATAGAGATGTTGCATACTCCCGATGGAAACGTTTTAAAACCCCCGAATTATAAAATAGTTATCGCTCGGCTAGAAAGGTAGTCAACCAAAATATCAGAATTGCTAAAGCCGAATACTATTCTAAACGTTTTTCTTCAACTTTGGAATCCAAAAATACTTGGTAAACAATCCGAGAAATTGGTATTGGAAAAGCTAACAACAATAGCTGTACGACTGATGCCGATGAATTGAACTCAATTTTTACAGACCTACCTTTGGCTCAGATCGATAACAATTTCTATACTTTTAACAATACCAACACTGAAGAAAATAACTTTGAATTTCCATGCGTAACTCAACTTGATGTTTTGTCTTGTTTCTCTATGGTTAAGTCAAATGCTGTGGGGTATGATAACGTGCACCCTAAATTTATAAAAATGCTGTTACCGTTACTCCTGCCTTATGTAACATATTTCTTCAACCAAATTATAACTTCCAGTAGTTTTCCTTCCAAATAGAAACATGCCAAAATTATCCCAATCCCAAAACAAACTCGGATTTCCGACCAATAGCAATACTATGTTATCTCTCGAAAGCTTTCGAAAAGATTTTGCACACCGTGGTTGATGTCTGTGAAAACATTAGGCGTGAACTGGATGATAGCAAAATAAACTTTCTTGTACTTCTTGATCACTCAAAAGCTTTTGATACGGTCAACCACCATACCCTTTGTATGAAACTTAGACGCTTTTTTAATTTTTCAACTACTTCCACTCAGCTTTTGTCCTCATTCCTCATGAATCGTACACATCCGTATATGTAAATAATAAGTCATCCCAATCTTTGAATCTCGAGAGAGGTGTACCCCAAGGTTCAATTTTGGGTCAGCTGCTATTTTCCCTATATATTAATGACTTACCTGAATATCTTTCATATTGTAAGATACACATGTACGCAGATGATGTACAACTCTACTTGAGCAGTCCTATTCAATCTATAAAAGGAAATATTGATAAAATCAACGCTGATCTTAATAGTTTATACCGGTGGGCAACAGCTAATGGGCTCTGTATTAATTGGTAATTCGTAAAAAAACTTTAAAACCAGTTTTCGAACATGATATCGCCATTAACGACGAGAAAATTAACATTGTCCCAACAGCTAAAAATCTATATCTAATACTAAATAGTAATCTAACATGGACAAACCGTATTAACACAATAGTGGGTCAAACATTCATGAAACTAAGACAACTTTGGGCAGCCCAATCTTTTACACCTTTAAAAATTAGACTGCTGCTGGCCAAATCTTACCTGATTCCGGGGTTATTGTATGGTTGTGAACTTTTTGCAAATAGCGACTCCGCAAGCCAATCTAAGCTTATCGTGGCGTATAACAGCATTGTTCGTTATGTTTTTGGATTAAGGCTACGTGATGGAACTTCGGCTTTCTCAAAGAAAATTGTTGGTGTTTCATTTATAAATCTTATGAAGATAAGAGTACTTCTCTTTTTACATAAAATCATTTACACGCAAAAATCTTTATACATCTATGAAAAACTTCGTTTTGCTCAGTCTAATAGGGGCAAAAAGATTATTTTACCAAGACATCATTGTCTAGTATCTGAGTCTCTGGAATATGCTTCCACAAAACCAACAACTTAACAGCAACGTTACTCATTTTAAAAAATTTGTTTTTCTAAATTATTCTTGATATTTTCTTACTTTTCCTGTTTAACTTTAAATATTTTTTTATTATTATTATTATTTTTATTTTTTTAATCTTGTGTAATTTAAATTTTAGCTGTAAAAATATTTTACCTAATTGCAACCTATTTCTAAATATGTTTTAACAATTGTCATTATTATTTTTGTTTGGTAATCCCTGTACTGTAATTATAAGATTAAATCTTTTTGTGCAGGATATGACATTAATAAATAAATAAATAAATAAATAAATAAATAAATAAATAAATAAAAACCAAAAAAATTAGTTTTGAACGAAAACTGTTTATTTACTTCTATTAACGATGATTGCGTATGTGCTTCAATGGATCAGTGGTCTAAGCGCTTTGTCATAAATAGTTTTTTTCTTTTAGTCGCACGATCGATCCCCGTCTATTCAACTTTTTTTGTACAATTTTTTTTTACATTTTATTAAGATTTTTTTATATGTTTTTTTTTTTATTTTTTTTAACATAACAAATACGTACAGCACAGTTGACTTAACGATTTCGGTCAGTTTTTCTGTATATTTGGAGAACGGAAAGAGGAAAAGTTCCAAAATAAGGTACGAGCACCTTGATTATCCATACACAACATCTGACCAAAAGTGGGCGGGATCTGTGAATTGGGCGTGGCACAAAATAGATTACTTTATATCTTAAGAATGGTAAGACCTAAATTAAATAATACATAAATGGGCTAACAACATCAAAATTTTTATAAAAACTAAAATTTTTGAAATGTAATATGACCTATGGATACGTCTTATATGGCAAAAAATCGAAAATCTTTAGTATAACATATTTGCTAAAAAAAATCGGAAATATCGGTTCAGACACAAAAAAGTTATGCCCAAAACATACATTATTTTTTTAAAATATCCTTTTTTCTGAAACTATAAATCTTTCCGAGTCCAAGTTTTATCACCAAACTAAATGGTTAATTTCCTCTTAAAGGCGTCCGTATATAAATCTGTCCATTCCAAATATGTCCATATATAAACATCAGTTTTTTTCCCAACCAAGGTGAAGAATATATAAGATTCGGCATAGCCGAATTTAGCCGCTCTTACTTGTTTTTTCTTAGCTGGATTTTATTAAAGCTTTTTGATCAAATTCCAGTGCACTCAAAAGACATTCCCAAAACTGCAGTTACCACACCATTCGGGTTATTCGGGTTATTCGAGTTTATGAGAATGCCCTTCGGTTTATCCAACGGTACACAAAACTTTCAAAGGAGTTTGCCGTGGACTAGATTTCTTATTTGTGTATATCGATAATGTTTGGATTTTTTCAAAGTCTGAAGAAGAACACCTGGCACATCTAAAAATTATTTTTGATCATTTTAAACAATTTGGAATAAAAGTAAACCCAGCAAAATGTGTTTTTGGATCCGCTGAAATAGATTTTCTTGGTCGTCATATAACATCCAATGGCATCAATCCTCTCTCACATAAAGTCAAAGCCTTTACTGAATATCCTTTTCCAAAAACCATAAAAGATTTAAGAAGATTTTTGGCAACGCTAAACTTTTACAGGAAATTTCTTCAACCTGGTGCAATATCTCAAGCTCCACCCAATAATTTTCTAAAAGGTGCAACGAAGAAGAACGACAATCGTGAAATTCAGTGGACTCGAAATCCTACAACCGCATTTAGCAAATGTAAGCAAGAATTATCTGATACTGCATTTCTGTCCCATCCTGCACCCAATGCCAAACCAGCCCTTCAGGTTGACGCATCTAATTTTGCCGTTGGTGCTGTTCTAGAACAGTTTGTCGATGACTCTTGGCAACTACTTGGGTTTTTCAGCAAGAGACTTAATACCTTCCATGTGACCGTGATCTGTTGGCTATATAAAAGGCAATTGGTAATGTTTGACATCTGTTAGAGGGCCGCCAATTCGTTATTTATACTGATCATCGCCCTTTAACTTTTACGTTTAGACAAAAGTTGGAAAAAGCTTCAACCCGTCAAATTAATCAATTAACTGAATAATCATCATCATTAAATTTTACTGATTTGTCACTTATTTAAACAACACTTAAAAATATATAACGAAAAATATTTTCTACTCTTTTAACTAACTAAGAACCTATGTTTGCATTAATAAACTACATTTTAAGAAGTGTAATTTTCTACCGGACTATGTGATATTTTGAAATTTGGAAATTTTACAGTTTACTTACAAAAACTGTATCTAAATAAATTAGAACCTTTATATTAGAATGCCATATAACTGAAGAGACCTTTTACACTATTTGTAATTAAAAATCTTATGTGTTCTTTGGGACAAATGTCTTATCTGCTTGTAGAGCTTTTATTTATTTAATTCAATCCAAATGTTAGGAGCTTCAAGCCAACGGTTTAATTACGCTATATATTTTTTTTAGACTAAATATGAAATTTTATAAAAAAAACCCCAAATTTTCAGCTAAAAGAGTTTGAGAAAGCCGTCAAGTGGAGATTCCCTTGTTTGCCTCATCCCGTAGGAATTTCCAAAAATCCCGTCTTAGTGAATGTTTACGGCGAAGAAAGAACATAGGTATCTAGCTCTAGCGGTTTGGGATGGGCGATGTTGATTGTTCTGATTATATCATATTAAACATATCACATACAATTTATAGAGGTGAACGATGAAAATCGCACACTTGGTACAGTACGGAATTGTTTAATTAGTTCTAATCCGATCAATCAATATTACTAACTAGATTTTTTGGAGTTGATCAATAATGGGTTAAAAGGTAAACATGTGTAAACAATTCAATTTGACGTTTCTTCTTGCATGTGTGATTCTATGAAAGGCAACGACAAAAAGGTAAATAGAAAAAAGAAACACATGTCTTTCAATTTTATCTTAACTCATTAAGACCCAGTTTCCAAACAGCAATTTTTCTTTCAGCAATTTTCATAAATTTTCTTTTGAACTTGAGCTCGTGTCCACACTGCGTAAGCCTCTTTTTGCAATTTAATATCTTTTGCATATAAAAAAAGTACGAATTATAAAAAACAAGAGACTTGCGAGTACAATCAAGTCTGTGCCCCTTTCCGTTCTTCTTTCCTCCCTATCCTATAAACTCAGAATTGCTGCAATTAAAATTGCTGTGTGTAAAGCGGGACTAAATCAACGTGTTTTTTCCATTTAAATTGTAAGTTAAATGAGAGATAATTAAGACCGGTCTTCCCGTAAAACCGGTTAATAGGGGGCTCTATTGGTAAGTTCTAGTAATATCAAATTTGATACGAGTGGAATACAAAATAAGAACTTAAATTGTTTAATCTTAATAAAATAATAAAAATTAGGGGTAAACAACTTTTGATGTTAAGTATGGTATGAATCTTTATTAATTCATATCAATTTGTCGCTTTCCTTAGATCAGAAATTTTAAGAAACTATCGTGAAAGCAAATTAAGGAATTACAAAAAAATTAAATGTAGATGCTTATATGTAGGTAAGCATCTACTTTTTCATATATGTCCATTAGAGTGGTCCAAAAAACATCAAAGTTTACATTCACAATCTCCACAATGCTGTCCCTATTCTTTAATGTCATAAAACTCTCTGTGCTAAATTTCAGCTACATTCGTTTAAATTTAGAGGTATCACAAAAAGTTAACTTTTAGGAATTAGTAATACAGGGTGGCGCAAAAATAACCTTCCGATGATTTTTGGCTGTAATTTAAAAAAAAAATGAAAAACTTTGATTCTTCTTGTGGATTATTTTTATTTGGTCTTTTAATTTTTTTTACATCAAGTCGAGAATATGATGTAATGTAAATGGCCGCCGCCACAGTTGATTGTCATTTGAGCCCTTTTTATGGCATTTTCCATCACTTTGGCCAAAACTTTCGGCGATAGGTCCTCACATTCTTGACGGATATTGTCTTTAAGAGCTGCAAGAGTCTGATGCTTGTTGACATAAACCCGCGACTTCAAAAAGCCCCACAAAAAAAAGTCTGGAGCGGTCAAATCAGGCGATCTTGCTGGCCAGTGCAAAAAGGTCCGATGACTCCTCCAGCGAAAACAGCACACCATACAGTGACTTTGAGCGGGTGTAATGGCTCTTCGTGGGTTACACGCGGATTTTCAGTGCCCCAGAAGCGTAAATTTTGCTTATTTACGTACCCGCTAAGATGGAAATGGGCCTCATCACTCATGATTATTTTTTATGAAAAATCATCTTCATTATTGCTCAAATAAATAGTCACCAATATTCCGCGTTCTGGAGCAGTGTAGCGTAACATTGTTTATTAACGTGTATTTCGCATGTGTTTACTACACAAATGTCAAAACAGAACTGACATTAGGGGCCAATCGCAAAATTTATAGCATTTTCTGATAGGAGGATTACTTATGCGTCACCTTGTACCATAATCTTAAAAAATTGTAGACGCAGTTTCAATGCAATTAAAGTGCGTTCAACCACACTGTGCAATTATTTGACGATGAATTATTAGCATGATAAAAGATACAGCGATTAAAGTGGAAAAATCACATACATAGTACTCGTATTAGAATTGTTCCTATTATTTCTTTCAGGGCCTTTTTTTTAAATCCACACATTTTTTGTTAACTGTGATCGTATTGTATTAATTTAAATGCTTCTCAGTAACACTATTTTTGTCGTATATACTAATTATGCACAAAATAATCTGCTCTTTTCTGAAAAAGAAATCAATTTTACCATGTCTGCCCTGAGTTAACATGTTATTAAACTTTTTAAATTCGATAGATTTGCTTTGAGTTTTATTACTTTTAATTTTGTTTTTGCTAGTGTTTGCAACAAGTAAATTTTTTTCAATAAAAAAAAAATTTTTTTTTTTGCTTAGTATAAAAGTATTTTTATATACATACATATGTAATATGTATGAAACTATAGCCATTAGAATTTTTTATGTTGTACATTTTTACTATTTAGTAGTACTTTCTAATATGTACTTATATTGTTATTGTTAGTATTTAATATATGTTTGTTTGCATGTATGTGTGTGTATTTGTAGGGTTATATGTGTTTTAGTATATTACATACTACCATTTATATTTTTTTTTAACAAAACTACTAACAGATACCAAACACATAGTAAAATCCTGCAACACCACCCAGTTAGGCAACCTATAAAATAAAGT
Source organism: Eustalomyia histrio (assembly GCA_949748255.1). NCBI lineage: Eukaryota > Metazoa > Arthropoda > Insecta > Diptera > Anthomyiidae > Eustalomyia > Eustalomyia histrio. The sequence continues at coordinate 145,043,554 of OX456523.1, forward strand.
ATTCATTCATCCATTCTTGATTTCATTCATGATTTTTTTTAAGTTCATTTTTATATGATTTTTATTTGTATTTTTCTAGTTCTATATACATTTTTTCGTTTGTTCTAGGACACATTTTTTTTTGTATACACACATAAACACTCATACACACACAAATGCCAGTGAAATAAAGTTTACAACTTAACTGTTATTTTATTACAGCATTTAATAAAAATCAACAAGTGCATGACTCTTCTGGATTTAGTGGCGCTCTTAAACAGTTGTTATTTGCTGCTACTGCAAATGGAGCGTGATGCCAATACCACTTCCATATACACCATCATGTTAATATGGGGGAGCTTTTCAGTCAATGAACGAGCAAGCGAACCAACCAAACATCTAGCAAGCTAGTCAGGCAAGCAAGCGAACATTAAGCTAATATAAAAATCCATTTAATTTTATAGATTAACTTGTTTTATGAGAGTATTTAACACCGTTTAATGATTCGCTTTACAGTCGGTAGTTAACTGTGGTCATCGTAATAAAGAAACAAACCAAAAAAATAATTCTTAAGTAAAAAAAGACAGTCGTCATTCTTCCTTTGCCTGTGGAGATGAATTGGGTTTATACTTTGTAAGGAGTTATTAAATGTACATATATATATGTATAATAGAGTGTCCCGAACTTTTTTTTGCTTGTAAAGCTAATTATTTTGTAAGGATACTTAAAGAATGTACGAAATGATTTGGTCGTATACAATATAATTGCCCTATTTCGCGTTCCGGCGAAGTCCATATGCGAAAACAGTTTTCGTACAAAGGCTGTCCCAATTGATCAAATTGTATTTAAGTCAGGTAAGTAGGGATAGTCGTTTTTACAAGTAGTTAGTGATACAGATATAAAATTCGAAAAAAAGAACAAAACTAAAAACGTTGTAAAATAAAAGGAAATATTTGCAATTTTTGTAAAATTCAAATTTTAAGACTGAGTTAACTATTTGCCAAACGAAAAAATTTTTGTTGTTTTGTATGTAACTTTTTAGCATTTTCTTTTGATCCACAGATTACTCAAATTTTAACTTTTCAGTATTAAATTAGACATTCTTTGCGTTGTAAAACTGAAATTCTTATAAATATGAAATATTAATGTTTTAATTTTTTTAAATGATAATTATCGATGTGTTCAAATATTTGCATTGTTAATTGAAGATGTTGTTTAAAAAATAAATTATGAGTTTTAATATTTTTGTTAAAAGACTGCGATATTAAAAGCATAACAATTACCGTTTGTTTAAACAAACATTGTGCACTAACGGAATAAAAATTATTAATTCGATCTGACTGGTTATTTATAATTATATCATATAAATAAGTATACGTTAGATCTTTAAATTTCTTATTAATTTTGTGAAAAACAATTAAGTTAAAAAAAAACACTTTATAGTGAGGTCGATTAACCGTTAATAGTGATAAAACTCATCCATTTTAACCGTAACCGCGGTTAAGGAAAATTGCGGATAAATGAAAACTCTAGGCAAAAGTAATCTCATTATGTAAATGTATCATATATTTTACAAGTTCCGGCATATTTCATTGTGCTCTGGCACTTATGTTGTAAACAGATAAAGAAGACACACACACGCCTGAAGCAAGAGTAACTATTATTACCGCTTATTTGACTTTTTCCGGTCTATCTAGCGCAGCTGAGCGTCTCGTTAAAAATGGGTCCACCAAATATGTCGCAAAAATCCGGCGGCCCCGTATTGCTCATTCAACCGTGAATATCGCTGCTTTACCCAGGGATGTTCGGGAGAGCCCACACAGGAAAAAATACAAATTTTTGTCTGCTTGTAAATACGAGTACAAATAATTTTTTTTTAAAAAGGCACCACAAAGGATTTTGTAAATACAACAAACTTTTTGGTATTTTTTTGTAACTTCAATTTTTATTTTCAAATAATTCTTATATCAAAATAAAAATTTAAAATATTTCCAACCAAAAATTTTTTGATTTTGGAATAAGAAGACGTTCGTTACGTCCACTTTGATGCAAGACCTAAGGATGCCACTCTCTCTATAACCTGGTGGAAGAAGAGTATAATTTTGTAAATAAAATGATGGACAACGAAACCCATTTCCACTGAAGTGGTTTTGTACACTTAGAAAAAAGTTAGTGAAGTTAGGAAATTTGTAAACTTCACTATTTTTGTACTGAATTTTAGTAAAAAAAATATTATTTAGTCAATTTTGTTTTTACAAAATATTTAAAAATTTTTGTTTCAGAAATCATTTTAAAAATTTTTGCTAAAAAACTTTACAAATTTTAAAAAAGTGCATGTTGAAAGAAATTTTATTTCTAATAATTAAAACATACTTACAAACTTAAATTGCCTTAATGTACAGCAAGATATTAAAATAAAATAGATATTTTGTAGAACCCAGCAATACTGTGGTAATGGGTGCGATATACCATGCGTTACCTTGTAATGATAGCTCGTTACCTTTTTCATTATTTGCAAGCATAAAGTAATAAGTTACTGATTATTGATTACGTAATATATGATTTATTAATGTAAAGTAATAATTGAAATATTTTTGAAAATCTATTTTTAGATACATTACTTTGTGTTTTTTTGGAAACCAAATGGGTAATGTATACTCGAATTGCCCGTTTTGCTCTACTGGGAACAGTTCTGAAAGAATTGCCGTGAGCTGTGGACACGACTATGTTATAACTCTCTATAAGACCTATTCGATGGCAACTTTCCAAGGGCTTACTTCCATGGGAGCACCGTACATGAAAAATAACATAGTTATGAATTGATTCCTGAAAACTTTAAGCAGCATTAATTCCACGAGGAGGCCAATAAGGTGGAACCACTTTCCAAGGGTGTACTACATGGGGGTCCTCCATATTGAAAAAAGCACTTGTTTTCGCCTGTATGGAAACCTTATTGCGCTTTGTGCTCTCCTGTTTCTATAAGATGGACAAACCTTCCAAAGGTGTACGTCCATGGTAGTCCTGTAAATGTAAAAAATTATTTTTGCTCCTTATTTTTCCATATGAAGAATCTCCATGAGGGGAAAGTTCGTCTAATAGGTCTCTCCGAGGGCTGTGATCCTGTCTAAAGTTCTCGGAAGTTACAAAAAACCAAACCCCAATGTCGCGCACCATTGAAAATTGGGTCCATCTTATAGGTATCCCCGAGAGCTATGATAACTTCCACGTTTATCGGAAATCCCTTCATAAATTAAAATTTTACTATGCATATAAAAGTTTTAAAAAAACATCAAATCTTGATTTTGCAATCTCCACAATATTGTCCCTATTCCTTCATGTCTAAAAACTCTCTGTGCCAAGTTTCAGCTAAATTCATTTATATTTAGAGGTAGCACAAAAAGTTACCTTTAAAGAATTAATACTTTGTCGTTAGAGTAATTTATACAATAGTTTTTAAACTATACGCTTAATAATTAAACAAAATTATACAATACGGTCTGAATTTATGTGCATAAAAGGAACATGAGATCAAAATTTTGAAAAATTCAGTAACTTTTAATTAGTTCGCGATTTTTTTTTTAATTTATACGTAAAAATTCAATATCCTTTCAACTGACTATCGTTACCCCTAAAATACTGTTACCGAAATAACTTAAAAAATCGTTATCCTTAAAATATCGTTACCGAAATAATATCAAATAGCGTTATCCTTAAAATACCGTTACCGAAATAATAGAAAATATCGTTATCATTAAAATACCGTTACCGAAATAGTATAAAATATCGTTACTCTTAAAATAACGTTACCGAAATAATAGAAAATAGCGTTACCCTTAAAATACCGTTACCAAAATAATATAAAATAACTTTACCCTTAAAATACCGATACGTTTTTTATTACTTTAAGTCGTATTGTAAACTTTGTGAACCCTTTTTGTATTGTCAACACTATGCCAACACTTTTTTTTAAGTAATGTCTACACAAGTTATGATCCTGTTACAAGGTGTCTTCAAATGAAAAAAAAATTGCCATGATAACTGAAAATTACACGAAAAACAACAATAAAATTCTTTTCGTTGTGCTTTTGTGTGTAATTTTCAAATTTTAATGGCATATTATATTGAAGACAAGGGTTTGGTTAAACTAAAGAAAAAACCTATAACATAAGCATTAGGGCGAATTCACGTGATCCACAGCCCTACAAATATGCCATTATGGAAGAAATATGGTCTGCCACAGAAATTTTTAAAAAGAGTTTTATTTACTTTGAAGTTTCAAAGTTGTACTTGTTCTATTATTTTGAATAAATTAAAAATTGAGAAAAATTGAATATAATTATTAGGATCGCGACTCATCAAAACTAATATATTTTTGAGTGTACATTGCCAATATAAAATCAAAATAAAATTCAAAGTCGCGAATTTTGCGAAAATTTCATAAAAAAATTTTCGATTTTCATCAAGAAATTTTCTTATATTAACCTCTGCGCAAAATTATTTTTTGAGTGATTATATGTCCCCGGATGCCTTTATATGTGAGACAGGGTTTTTGTTAACAATTTAATTTTAATACGCTAAATAATAGCGAAAAACTAAAAAAGTCAAATTTTAGATTTAGTTTTAAGGATAACTATTATTTTTTCAAAAATAAAATAAAAAAACAATATAATGTCTAATGAAAGCTCTCCATAAGTAGATTGCAAAAGTAAAACAAGTTGGATTCTTCGATGACAACCTTTTTAGATAGAACAATATCACAAAAAATCGAATATTGTTGAATTTTCAAAAATCGTTGAATTTTGAAAACTACAAATTTGTTTATAATTTTGATTGCAGATTTGTAATCTTCATAAAAAATTAGATCAGATTTGAGTAATTCATATAATTCGTTAGTATATAAGTCGTTAGTAAGTTGAATTTTTACTTACATCTTTTTAGAAAATTTTGATATTTTGAAATATGTATTTTTATGCATAAATTAAAAAATAGTCACAAACTACTTAAAAGTTACAGACTTTTTTAAATTTTGATCTCATATTCCTTTTATGTACATTAATTAAGACTATTTTGGAAAATTTTGTTAAATTTTAGCGTACAGTTTAAAGAATAACTTAATTTAAAGTCAACACTACTTTTTGTATAAATTACTCTAACGACAAATTACTAAGTCTTAAAAGTTAACTTCTTGTGCTACCTCTAAATGTAAACGAATATAGCTGAAACTTGGCAGAGAGAGTTTTTAGACATTAAGGAATAGGAACAGCATTGTGGAGGTTGCGAATGCAAACTTTAATTTTTTTGGACCACTCTAATAAGCAGTATTTAAATTTAATTTAAATGATTTATTTTAATCATTTGAAAATGAAAGAAGATTTTAGTTTTTTAAAATTGTTTTGTTTAGAAATTCTAATATTTTCTCCCAAAATTATATGTTATATAAAATCTCACCGATCAGTTCAAAAACATACAGAAATGTGTATATTTTTTGCTCTTATTAAATATTTTTGTAAGTTTTCTGTAAAACACTAATGCTGAAAAAATTACCCAACCAGGATTACAGCAAAGATCCAATTTTTTTTTTAATTTCTGCGATAAATAGAAAAATTAGTAATTTTATTTAGTGTTTTGAAACGAAAAAAAAAAAACAAAATGTAAATTTTAGATATATCTTAACAAGTTTGCATGAAATCAAGAATTGACAAGAAAATATTTCACAAAAGTATGGAGTTTTAAAATACTCTATACTTGTACAAGTATACCTTATTCCCACTTTTAAATAATTGTAGGATCAATTTAAGGGTTTCCCTTATTTTTAACCCACATTTCGTAACTATCCAGCTATGAACGCAAAAACATCTTAGGCGACATAATATTCGATTTTCGTTTTATGATGGAAATCGATCATTTACGATCATTTGCACCATCTTTCAAATTTTTGGAGTTTACGAATTTAAAGCAAAAGCAATTTTAGTTTAAGTACACATTGCTTGTTTGTATACATTTTTCGTGACAATGAAGTGTCGCTTAAGCTAAGATTCTCTTTAAAAAGATAATGAAAAAAGTGAAAAATTACAATAATATCAAAATATAAAACAGTTTTATTATAAAAATATTACAATAATATTTAAATATTATATTAAATTGGTGTTTTTTAAATGTTCGAGCAATAATATGGAGATAAGTGTTTATTGTTGTTTTGAAAACCAAAGTCTTGTTTTTATGTTATAAATAATTTTAGTTTTAGTACAAATTTCAAAATAGACTCGTTCCATACAGCGATTCTGATAATTCCTCTGAATCCAATGATCATATAAATACTGCAGAATTTACGACTGAGATTGAAGAAGAGATGTGTGTGGAAAAAAGAGGATATAAGAATCAAAAACAATTACCTAAAATGCTGCAAGTTGAAAAAACGGGATACTAGTGTTCAACCTAATCCATGTAAAAATAAATAATGTGGAAATTTGTGTGCTGATAAGTTAAGCGAATCTGATCGAGTAAAAATAAATGAAAATTTTTGGAGCATTGGTAACAAAATTAGACAAGACTGGTTGGCTTCATTTATTAAGCGAGTGAGTATTACAAGAAAAAAATGAGCTGGTAACAAAAAGCAATACAGCTTTAAGTACGTTCTTAATTTTAATAATACTAGCATCAATGTATGTCAGCAATTTTTGCTAAAAACGCTGCACATTCCTCAAATAATGATAAAATCTATAAGAAGTAAAAAATAGTATTTAAACACCGTTAATGAAAATAAAAGAAAATATGATCCACGCAATAAGTCTTACGAAGCCAGTATATCTCTTATAAAATCTTTTATTGAACAATTACCAGCTGTTTCCTCTTATTACTGTCGTAATTAAAGCAATAAGTTGTACTTACCTCAAGAATTTCGGAATATTAAAGGAGTATATAAGTGCTATACTGAACATTTGAAAACTATAAACAAACAACATTCACAGTTGTCGTTAAGAGTTTTTCGAAGCGTTTTTAAAAATAACTTTCATATAGGATTCCACCTGCCAAAAAAGGACAAATGTGCTATATGTGAAATTTATAACAATTTAGATATTGAATCAAAAAATGCAATGGAGTCAACAGGGAAGTATCAAATGCATATTAGAGATAAAGATAAATCTAAGGAATTTTTTTTGGAGGAGTAGAAACAAAGCAAAGAATTTGTCATTTTTATGTGCTAGCTTTGATATCCAAAAAGTTTTAAGTACACCTCACGGAAAAAGTGTTACATTATTTTATTCACGAAAACATTCATATTATAATGAGAGCATTTATAAAAGTGGCACCAGAAATTGTTATTGCTTTTTGTGGGGTGAAAGTAATGGAAAACGAGGATGTAATGAAATATTTACTATTGTCTTTCAATATTTAAAACTTGCAGATGAAAGAAAAACTCAATCTTCGATCAGTCTTTATTGCGACAGTTGCGCAGGCCAAAATCGAAATAAAGCTATGCTTGCCACCTTAACGTATTTTCTTGATAATTCAAATTATATTAAAAACATAAAAATAGCATATTTATTACCCGGCCACACAATTGATGCCTGTTGACTCTATTCATAGCATTATTGAATCTTCCATTCGCGATTAAACTATTTGGGCCCCTAGTGAATGGTATACTAAAATTTATAATGCACGAACTAATCCAACAGGTTATTATTGCATTGAATTGAATTACGTTGATTTCAAAGATTCGCAGGTGATGTTTCCCAACTCGATGAAAATATCGTTTCCAAATTAACGTTTCGCTTAGTTTGAAAAAATCACCCTATTATGGTACTAAAATATGGCTATTGTGATAATTCTGAAATAAAGGAATACGATCTCAACTCGATTGCACGATCTAGACGGTACTCTAATATTGTCGGCAATGGACCTGTTCCAATATATGATAATATTTTAAAAATTTCTGCAGCCAAATATAGAGACTTAAAAACACTCTGCGATAAAAACACTATACCCGGAAAATTCCACCACGAATATTTAAATTTGAAATATGATCAATCTGTCACAGATTCACTACCTGAAACTGACTAAGAAGACTGATTTTATACTAAAATCTTTTTTTAAAGATATTTCTTAATTTATGTAAGATCATATTTTATACCAAAAGCGGTGCCGTGTAATAAAGCCATAGGAAATAAAGCCATATGGCCTTATTTCACACAGCATTGAGAAACAATGCCATATGGCAGTCTTCGACTAGCACTCAACCTGTTCAGTCATCCTTTTAAAGGTCAATTGTTTTCGCGCATAGTGCAATAAAATGAAAAATAACTGAAAAATAAAAACCAATTATACATACATAAAAAAAGTGAAGTGTTATTCTCACTCAATACCAAACCCAAGCATCCATTTTTTCTCTTCACACTCTAACTGTTAAATAAAGGGTGGTTAAATTTTAAGGGCCGATGTTGAATGTGAATCACACCTAAACGTCAAGTTTTTTCTGCATTTCATTCGACATTTCTCAATTTCAGACTAACTTAATTTGAACTATGGAAAGATACACAATTGAGCAACGCGTTTAAGTTACTCAGGCTTATTATGAAAATGCACGTTCGAATCAAAATGCATTTCGTGCACTGCGTGATTTTTTTTGGTCAGCATAATCGACCAAATGTGTCCACAATCGGGGACATTGCTGTTGTTCGCGATAGTGTGTCATGAGGTCTGCCAAGCATTTACAGTGAATGGTGTTCGCTATCGCGAACCAGGAATTAAGGATATGACCCTGAACGATATGTGGTTTCAACAGGATGGTGCCACTTGCCACACAGCTCTTTTGCGCGACAAATTCAATGGCCGTGTTATCTCACGTGATGGCGATGTCAATTGGCCGCCCAGATCATGTGATTTGACATCGTTGGACTTCTTTCATTGGGGTTATTTGAAAAAAAAAGGTATACGTCAATAAGCCAGCAACAATTCAAGAGCTAAAGGATGATATAATTTGGCACATTAACGGCATAGAACCTCATTTATGCCTCATCATCATCTAAAATTTAGACCATCGGATGGAGGTGTGCCGACGAGGTAAATGACAATAATTTCCTAAATAATTTGTGTTTTATTCAAAATCAACACCGGCCCCTAAAATTTAACCACCCTTTATATTATTATAAAAAATAATTAAAATTTTGTATAATGCCCTTCGGGCCCCCCCCCCCTTATAGGGGACCACAGTCCCAAAAGCAAACGAAAAAAACGTAGTCGTTCCCCAACTGGCTTTCCTGCTCTGCCGACGCAAAAACCGGTCAACCCCAAGTACATCGTTGTTTCTACAACAGATGAAAACAGAAGTCTATCAGACTATTCATGCTTTGCTATTCACGGAGCTCTTCATCTACTGGTTAAAGATAATGTAATTGCAAAAAAATTTCTTGGCACAAAGGAACTATTTGGTATTTGTCCAATAATATGCAAATTAAATGAACACCTTAATTTCGCCAAAGGCACTGTTTACGCCCCATGTCTCATAAACGTTCCTGAAACGGAAATAATAGCTGAACTTAATCCCCAAGGAGTCGTAGACGTTTACAAGCACGAGAAATTCAATTAAGGTAAAAAAAAACATCAACTGGTGTTATATTATTGACATTTGACTTATACCTGATTCTATGGACATTTCTTGGTACAAAGTGAAGGTACGCCAATATTTTACAAATCCTATGAGGTGCAGAAACTGCCAACTATTAGGACACACATTTAAACGTTGCAAAAATTCCCCATCTTGTGTGAACTGTAATCTTCCCCCCCCCCCCCCCCCCATCTCCCTCACCCACAAATCGACTGTACAAGAACATACTGTGCTAATTTTTCAGAAGAACACCTCGCATCAAATGTAAAAAATTTATTCAACAAAAGGAAATTCTTCAAATTGAAACAAAACAAAAATGCTCTATGCGCGAAGCAATAACCATACATAAGGACAAACCGAAATCGCAACTTCATCTTTCTCTTATTCCGCAGTAGCGTCTTTTGACCATCAAATATGCTCTAACAAGAAAAAATCAACAGATTTACCTCTTAAAACTAATACAGAGAAAACAAATCAAATGAAAGAGAACCCTTCATTAACACTCCCAAAACCAATAAAAAACCTAACTTCAGATCTAAGGGAAATTAACAACAATACTTTGAAGGAAGAAATTATAAACAAACCCCCCTCATACACTGAAATACCATCTACTCAAAAACCCAAACTCACAACAAAACTAATCTAAGACAAACAATAATTAACCCAACAACATTATCATACTCTCTGAGTACCAAAAACACAAACTCCCCCATTCATTCAATCAATTTATCAGAACCAAGATCTGATAATGACAATCCAGTAAAACAAATAGAATTTATGGAGACAGATGACGAACTGTCTGATTAGTATATTTAAATCTATCTTTTGATGCACTATAGAGTAGGCTTTTTTTCTTTTACTGCGTTTTTAAAGATTATTAAGGGAGGAGTGGAGGAGGGGGGTTTGTTTTGGTGTGCATTAAAAAGGAATATAAATAAAGAAACTTTTTCTCTTTTACTTTTTATGGTATTAAATATTCTACAGTGGAATATCCGCGGTTACCATAATAACTACACTAATCTACAGCTTCTAACCTCAAATAAAAATCCAGACATAATCTGTCTACAAGAAACAAGATGTAAAAACGATTCAGTCCCTATAACTTCAAGGGAATATATTGGGTATTTTTTTAACCCCAACACAACGTCAAAACAAGGTGTAGGTTTACTAATAAAAACAATTATTCCACATAAATTAATAAACGGAAACAGTTCTCTAAATGCAATCTGCTTGGAAATTAACACCACTATTAGGTTTTCGATTCTATCGATATATTTGCCCCCACAAGACTCAATATCAACGTTGGAACTCAATAATCTAATTTCAAATATTGACACTCCAATATTCTTAACTGGCGACTTTAATGCCTGGAGCCCAATATGGGGTTCCCCTAATTCCAACAGTAAATATAAAATATTAGAAGACTTCTTAGTAGATTCACAAGTGGCCACATTAAATGACGGTTCTCCCACACATTTGAGCACTCATAACACCTTTACACATATTGATCTTACAATCGCTTCCATCAATTTATTACCAAAATTCAAGTGGTAAATAATTCAAGATCTATATAATAGTGACCATTATCCCATACTTACACAATACCTTATTAAAAACCATTCCGCAAATTTAAAACTATTCCCAAAATTTAATACCACAAGAGCCAAGTGGGACATTTACCTATACAAAACCTCTGAATAAAATAACCATTACAATATCTCCGATAACATAAGAAGGTCTGCCAATGAAAGTATTCCACTTATATCTAAAAAAAATAAAATATAAAACAGTGCCTTGGTGGTCACCATTGAACTGCAAAATCAACTTTTTTCTTGATTTAATCATACACAAAAATTCTTGTTCACATTTAATAATTCAACAAAATTCACTGTAGAATAAAATCAGCATCATGTTACTGAACGCGTAATTGGGATCAGTGTGAATCATCTATCGATTATGTTTTATGCAAATGTAATCACTCAACACAAAGTCAGCGTTGAATAAATCAGAAAAACAACAAACAACGCGTATGAGTGTATTCATAATCAAAACAAAATAGAAACACACTTTATAAAGTTACATTAGGGTGGGACTTAAATCCGCTTTTTTAGAACTTTTATTAGTAATACAATACTAAAAATATTCTTTTTTGTGAAATAAAAATATTTTTTTGGAAAAAAAATTTAGGTCGATATCTCAGGTCTGCCTAATTCGGAAAAAATTATATATTGTCTAAATTTTTTTTCATCTATTTTGATTGGAAAATTAGGCAATATTTAACTTTAACTGGATTGGGAGAGCCTGAGATATCGACCAAAATTTAAAAAATAAAAATTTCACAAAGAACAATATTTTTGGTATTACTAATAAAAATTCTAAAAAAACGGATTTTAGACCCACCCTAATTTATGAAATATGGTTTTACAAAACCACCCCCTTTTTATAGATAAGAAACTATTTTGTTTTAATTATGAATACACATATACGCGTTATTTAAAGCTTTTTCTGATTTATTCTACATCAAAATAATTATTGTTGACTCAAACGAACAGAATAAAATCAATGGTATAAAAACGACCGATGATTATAAATCAGTGACAACGATTTTCACGTTGTTTGATTGATTTAAAAGCATCAACAAATATGTTTGTTGGAGTATATTCAACGTTTGAACGCAAACACATATTTATTCGTGTGTTGATTGCGTATTAACGTTTTGCAATCAGCATTTGTAGTTCTCTGGTGGTCACATGAATTGCAACAACTAAGAAACAAGAAGCAAAGTTTATGGAAACAATTTCGTCGTAACATGTCTAAGGAAAATCTAATTTTATATTAATAAAGTAATTTATAATATAATATATAATATATAATAAAGTAATTTATAATAGAGCTAAAAAGTTAGCTAAAGTAGAATCATGTAACGATTTTACAAAAATTTTGATCCCATCTACACCCTCTGCTATTCTATGGCAAAATATTCTTAAATAAACTGGTAGCTACGTGCCACACTCAGTACATTCCCTTTCAATGAACGGCAAAACAATAACAATAAATAAAACAGCACATCCAAAGGTAAATATCCAGGGCTAGATAAAATATCATATCCAATGATCAATAATATTCACGTCACTTTGAAAACCGGTATTCTAAAATTGTTTAACAAAATCTTCGATTCTGGTTCAATTCCACAATTTTTCAAAACCGCTTTAGTTGTTGCAATATACAAGCCTAATAAACCAATAGATAATGAAGATTCATACCGCCCCATATCTCTCCTACCGTGCATCTCAAAACTGCTAGAGAAAATAGTTTCTAGACGCTTAATGTGGTATATCAAGAAACATAAACTGCTGCCGCAAAACCAAGTAGGATTTCAACCTGGCTTTAGTACAGTAGATGCTTTATTGTACCTGGACCACATAATATGTAAAGAACATACTTCAATTTTGTCAATTGACTTTATTAAAGCATTTGACAGAATCGGAATCCATCTTGTACTTCAAAAACTTGCTAATTGGTCAATAGGACCAAAAATGTTTAACTTTGTCAAAGCCTTTCTCACAAACAGAAAATTTTGTGTTCGTATTAACAATACATTTTCAAGCACTTTCTCATTTAACAATGGGATACCAAGCAAAAATTGACTACGGTCTCGTATTCTACAGTAAGGCACCAACATCTGTTTTAAAATTTATTGAAAATACTTTAAACGCTGCCATCAGAGTAAGTCTAAGAGCTTTTAGAACCACCCCAATAAAAAATTTGCAAGCTGAAGCCGGGTTTGACCAACTTCATGTTCGTGCCAACAAATTAAAACTTAAAATATCATGTTCTAAAGCATCACTGTTATACAATCATGTCACTCTATTAACAAAAAGGAAACGAGAGCAAAATACCCACCGTCACTATCCCAAATTTTTAATAAAGTTAAAAGATTTAAAATTAACAGATTCAAGCCGATATTGGAAAATCATCCCCCCTGGCAACTTGAACCAAACGCTTTTGTAAAAAAATCTACTAACTTACAATAAAAACTCTACAACACCTATTATCTACAAATCATTATTCAACGAAATCTTCGCTGAGTATAATGTCAAAGATTGAAAGTTTATATTTACAGATTGGTATAAAACATCAAATAATGTTGGATTTGCTATGGCCGATGAAAATGGAGCAACTACAAAAACAGGTATACTTCCACAACATGCAACAATATCCGAAGCCGAAGCCATAGCATTTGTTGAATCAATAAATATGATAAAATTTTCTCCACATAAATTTATTATATGTACCGATAGCCGCTCGTTTTTCGATGCAGCATTAAACCCCAGAAATAAGAATGCAATAATCACCAATATTCAGCAGCTAATGATTCAAATAAAGGGAAAAGTTAAAATCCTGTGGATACCAAGTCATATAGGTATGAAATTGCAGACAAGGCAGCAAAAACAGCCTATCTTAATCCAACAGTTCTTTCAATACCCCAGTCTAAAGATTTTGGTTCTATGTAGATGCACAATTAAGTCTATGAACTCTTCTATTCAAAAGAAATGGGACAAATACAATCACCTCTATCGAAAAATCAACCCAGACAAAACCAAAATCCTACTACCAACGTCCACCGACTGGCACAAAAATAAATGCTTTTTAAGACTTCGCTTAACTCACACTAGAGTCACTCACCAATATCTGATCTCTAATGAACCCCAACCAATATGCCCTTTCTGTCACACCTCATCACTTACAATTATCCATCTCCTAACTGAATGCCCATTGCTGCACAGCGCCCGATAGAGTATCTGTAATTCATCCGATATTACAGATTTATTAAAACAACCATCTGTGGACACCGTCAACAAGATTTATGAGTATTTAAAACACCTTAACATGCACAACAAAATATAGCCTATTCAAACCGTAAATACTATTAATATAACATCATCCACCATATCTTATTTTACTATTAATTTAAATAACAGTAAGCCGATAGCCTAAGTAGCTAGTTGCTTTAGCCTTAATATTTATTGTAATTTTAATTATAATGAATAACAAAATAAATAAAAAAATGCCATGTGGCTTTATTTCAAACGGAGAAGTGAAATAAAGCCATTTTGGCATTATTGCACCTTTGATAATTTTCTGTGCAATATTTTTGTAGTGTATTTGATTTCTTTTAATTATAAATAATACAATACAATAAGTTCAGTTAACAAATGGAAATGTGAATCCATTTTTAAAAAATTAACAATATATGAATGTGCGTGCCATCCTTGATAATGAATGGCACGACAAATTGGGCACAACACTTGGGAAGAAAAACGTGCTCATATAAACTAACGGTTCTTCATGCATAACCAGTCGCCAGAAAAAAATGCTTCAATATGTTGAAGAGCAGCAATCAAAATGCAATACGGCGCGTAATTGCCGCGCCGCGTTGGCCGCAAAGACGCCGCGCTGGCCCCCTTCCAACGTCTGTACGCCATACCTTTTCAATGCTTGACAATAACAACGCATTCTTTTGGCAATACATATGTATGTAACTATTACAATTAATTGCATTTTACACTGGTATGGCATTATTTTCACTTTAATTGACAAACGCATATGACTTTATTTCACTCCTTCTGTGGAGATAAAGCCATATGGCATTATTTCCCAATGCCGAACCCGCTGAACGCAAAAATTTAACCAGGTTCGGGTTCAAAAATATAACAAAATATTCTTGCTGTTCATGGCATGAGAAATGTTTGATAGGAATATTATAAAAAACATTACATTTATTGCATTCCTTTTAACCCTTTGAGGACAATAGTTGCTTATAAGCAACTTCTGACTTTATGGCCATATTATTCCCGTATGGGATACACTGTATTATAACAGTAAATAGCAAGCAACAGAATGATGTTGTGTGTGCAATAAAAGAGAAAAGCAAATGCAATAATGTGTTTACGTTTTTTGCTTAACGCAGTTATTCAGTGTTTTTAAATATTTCTGCATAGCTGGAAAAATTAAAGTGAAAAAAATGTTGAAGTACAAGGGTAAGTAAATTTATTTATGTTTTTAGATAGAAAAAAATTCAATATTTAGAGAGATAGAATTTTTTTAAACCTAAAGTTGCTTATAAGCAACTTTGGTCCATAGTGGATATAGAAAAAGTATAAATTAATTATGTTTGCAGAAAAGCTTACACAGAGGAAAGGCCTGACTGATGCTGAAATTGAAGCTCTTGCAAACTTTGATTGGGACATGTCAGATGATGAAGATGAAGCTGCTGAGGCTGAAGGTGATCCTGACTTTGTGGACGGGGCAATTGAGGCAATTTTAGAAAGGGGCGAGGAGGTGGAAGCAGAAATCATTGACAACTTGCCGAAGGATGATGAGAATATAAACTGCTGTGATGATGAAGAAGTAAGTACTGAGGCTAGTTTTGAGAAAATAGAGCCGTCAACGTTGAAGTGGAGAAGACGGGATATGTTGCCTGGAGATGTTATCTGGAGGGAAAATGCTGAATGTGATGACGTATATGAGGGAATAACTCCGATAGAGTATTTTGAAAAAAATTTTGATGAGTAAGTATTTGAACTAATGACTTCGCAAAGCAATTTATATGCAAATGAAATGTTCACCATATGAAATGCGATGTTATATCGGGGTACTCTTGTATATGGGTATAATAAAAATTCCTCGAACAAGGATGATTTGGTCAAAGGAGTTTAAGTTGAATTTTATATCCGACGGTATGACACGATCAAGATTTGAAAAATTAAGTCTTCTTCTCACCTGAATAAAAATTCAAAGCAGCCAAAGAAAGATGAACCAAATTTTGACAAGCTATATAAAATACGCCCATTACTGTCACTACTGAAAGATCAGTTCAATAAAATACCTCAAGAAGAAAATCAATGTGTGGACGAGCAGGTTATAGCTTTCAAGGGGAGGTCAAGTCTGAAGCAGTACAATCCCGCGAAGCCTCATAAATGGGGAATAAAAATGTTTACCAGAGCTGGGGCATCAGGCATTATATATGATTTTTCTTTATATGTTGGCGATGGAACATGTCTAACATTCGGACTTGGCATATCATCAGATATTGTTTTGTATTTGGCTTCAACCATTCCCAAACATGAAAATTACAAACTATATTTTGATAATTGGTTCACCTCAATAAGCCTCATGGTAGCTCTAAAAGGAATGGGCATATTCGCAACTGGCACCGTGCGGCAAAATAGAATGGCTAAATGCGAACTTCTTTCAGAATCCGAACTAAAAAAACGTGGTAGAGGTTCGTATGATATGAAATGGGAAGTAACACATAACTTAACTGCAATCCGCTGGATTGATAACAATAGTGTGCAGCTGTTGTCTTCCTATATGTTTAACCAGCCATTGGGATCCTGTAAGCGTTGGTGTGGCAAAGAAAAAAAAATTCA
The DNA here is from genome assembly GCA_949748255.1 of Eustalomyia histrio. Taxonomy (NCBI): domain Eukaryota; kingdom Metazoa; phylum Arthropoda; class Insecta; order Diptera; family Anthomyiidae; genus Eustalomyia; species Eustalomyia histrio. The sequence continues at coordinate 145,060,570 of OX456523.1, forward strand.
TACATATTCCCAGACCAGCTATAGTTAACGACTATAATCAACACATGGAAGGAGTTGACTTATCCGACATGCTCATGGAGCTTAACAAAATTAATAATAGATCCAAAAAATGGTATATGCGCATTGTTTACTGATGCATCGGAGCTGCTGCTGCTGGTTACTCTATCGCAAAGACTTAAAAGCTGCCAAACAAATATCTAAACCAATGCCACTAATATATTTTCACATGGAAATAGCACAATCGCTACTTAGCGCTTCGTCTTCCTCTAACGTCACTAAACGTGCAAGGGGACGTCCTACTACAAAAACCTCACACCCACAGCCTCGCCATCAACCTTGCCTTCGTCATCAGGCAGTGTTTGCAGCCCTTCATAAAAACAGAAGTACACCCCAGATCCAGCCGAAACACTGCGACATGACGAAAGGTCGCTGCCGTCTTTGTATAACGAGAACTCCGCTTTCCAAATGTTCCAAATGTGGAGTTTATTTGTGTTCGAACACAAGCAAGAATTGTTTTCTTTTATACCATACTTAAGTCTTACATTATACAAAAAAACTGTTAAATAAAATATAAAGTATATTCGTAAAAATACCCTATTTTTATTTACCACTATGGACAATTGTTGCTTATAAGCAACTTCTTCCAGGACTTCGTAGAAAGGACATATGACTTTCAGATTTCGCAAACTGCTTATTTAAGCCTATACAAGTAGGATTGGTCATAGTTTGTATTTTTAGTACCAACGGGTTAAAAACTCTCCTCAAAGGGTTAAGCAAATACTTGATCGATGAAGAGCTAAAAAATTGCGAACATCCAAAATTTCTTCTTTAGCTAAAAAGCTAAACTTGAAAAAAGCTGTACTAGACAGTCAAACTAGATGGAATTCCAGTCATGACATGTTTTAGGCCTTTTTGGAATATAGAAGTTTTTGTTCGAAATTACTGGATGCTGCATTAACTATGAATGATAATATTTGGAATATTTGTGAAGAATTCGTAGAAGCTTTTGCTTCTATATGAAGAACAGATGACTTTAGGCGATTTTTATAGAATCTGGCTTAGTTTTAAATTAGAGCTAACAAAAGATGACAAAACAAACACATTTTCAAACGAGTTATATTTAATTATTATTATAATCCACTTTTGATTGCAGCATTATATCTACATAACAGATTTGCAAATGGGAAGAATAAAAGAGAATTTTATAAGAGAATCCATATCTTGTTCTTCAAAAGAGGATGAAGATATGCCCGAACAAGTTCTAAAAAAGATGGAAAGATTTTCTAAATCAAATTCTTCAAATACGATGGTCTTTTCAGTCTTGAAATTCATTTTGTTGCCACAAAGAACAAATTTAAAAGAAGTAAACTTTAAAAATATATTAATTATAAAATTAAACGAAAATTTGTTTGAAAAATAAATAAATTTCCTTTTAATAAAACATTAATACTTTTTTTAAATGTTGAACCCGAACCCTGAACCGAATCGAACCTGAACTTTTTATTTCGATTAACCGGAACCCGAACCTGAACCCATTTTTTCAAGGTTTCAGTCCCTGCTTTAAAGTAAACAAGTATAAGCTAATATTAGCATTAAAACGTTGCTTTTACATTGAAGTCGATTTTTAAGTTATTTTTAATTTATTTTACATTTCATCAAACCATTCAAATGTATGTTTTAAAATATTAATTTTAATTTTTGTAAACAAAAATAATTGAAAAAAATAAAAAATTAAAACAAAAAATAGTTTATTTTTAAAATGTTATTTTATCTTAACCGACTACAAATACTAGGTTACCAGCATGACCTTCTCCTGTAAAATTTTATTTTTGTCGCTTAAGCTATTATTGTGGTCACGGCTCGCTATTAAAAAAAATCGCTTTTAAAAAAATTTAAACTTTATGTCTTCTTAATTTAAAAAAAAAAAAATGAAACAAGGTGTTTAGAAATCCCAATTAATTTCAAACCATGTGTTGTTTATTATGTAAAAATGTTTGTGTTAGTTATAGATATTTCTTGCATTAAATAATAATTAACACGTTCGCCACTCACCATTTTTAGCGGTTTCTATAAAGACTCACGAACAAAAATAAATATGTCACATATATGTCACATGAGTTTTCTAAACAAGTTTCCTAAGAGAAACTGAGTGTAACGTATATGTGACATACAGTATGTGGAAAAAATAAGTTGTCAAGACTAAAGTTTTATTACAAAGTTTAATAACTTTTACAAGTTATTTGGAATCGATACGATTCTTTCATAGTATTTGTTTACATTTTCTATATTTTTAAATTAAATAACATTCATTTAAACTAAAATATTACACTTTTCGTTTAAGGAAAAATACAAAATTAACTAAAAAAATTATGTTGAAAAAGTAAGTTGTCAAAACTTTAGTAGCCACAGTGTCCATACTTTCGAGGAAGTAATTTACCCAATCTATCTTGCATAGAGTTCACCAGATTTAAACATTCTGTTTGGGAAATATTACTCCAGTTTTTGAAAATGAAATCCTTCAAACCATCAAGATTTTAGGGCATTTCTTCAGCAATACGAATTTTAAGGATAGCCCACGCGTTCTCGATAGGTGACAAATCGGGACTTTGTGGGGGCCACTTTAAAACATTAACATTTGTGTTTTGGAGGTATTGGGAAACTATTTTTGCTGTGTGTATTGGCGCATTATCCTGTTGTAGAATGAAGTTTGGCCCTATTAGACGACGTCCGTCTGGATAGAAAGTTCTTCCAAAATCTGTAAATATACAGCCGCAGTAATTTTACCCTGTAACAATGCTACATTACCAGTACCATTTGAAGACATGCATCCTCAGACCATTAAACCCTTTTCTACAGCCTTAACGGTGAGTAGAGTGCACTTGCATGACAGTTGTTCTTTCGGGTTGCGCCAAACGTAGACCATACCATGAGAATATTTTAGTCTAATCAACGATTCATCCGTCCACAACACATTATACCAAAATTCTATACGTTTTAGAACATGTTCTATATAAAACTGACGTCTTTTTTCTTTATTAACTTTACTTAAGGGTATCTTACGGGCAACACGACCATGCTTATTGTTTTGGCGCAGTCTGTTTCGAATGGTGTATGTTGAGGGGGCCTCTTTACCTTCATTAATAAGTTGGGCTCTAATTTTTGGCACGGATTTAAAAGGATCAGAGTTGGAAATTTCTAATATGCGCTTATCGACACGTTCTGTTGTTATTTTTGGCCGTCCAGGGCGGAGTTTTCTGAAAAACTCTATCATCATTGCTATAGGCAGCAATGACTTTCCATATAGAAGTTTGAGATTTTTCTAATTTTTCAGCTATGTATCTCTGAGTGTGACCATCTTTATAAAGATTAATTATTATTTTACGTTCTTCGTCGGTTAATTGTCAAAATTTTCCCATATTCTAATCTCTAAAAAAGCTATTAAAAGAAAATAAAATCAAATAACTTTACAGACTTTTTGAGCAAATCGAAGGCATTAATTTTTCTTACCGAATACTTAAATCTATTTCACAATTATATTTTTATAAAAAATTAATAGAAATCAAACTTATAGCGGCATCTTAAATAACTCCACAATCAATTTTTTCACTTGACAACTTACTTTTGCAACACTTTTCCAAAGACTAGTTTAGAGAAATGCTAATAACTTTAAGTAATATGCTGTTTCCAACAACAAAAATTTATGAAATTTATCTCAAATAACGGCACTTTAAAATTATCTAAAAACAGTTACAAAATTTTTTTATTTGATAACTTATTTTTTCCACATACTGTATATAAAAGTCACAAAAATTGACATGAGTTTTGTGTAGAAATAAAAGCTTAATACATTTTTTCAATTATGCGACACATATGTGTGACATGAGTTTTTAAGAAAACTCCTAAGTCACATACATATATGTATGTGACGCTGAGTGGAGAACGTGTTAATCTATATAAAATATAACTTAAAATAAGCAATACCCGTTGCTCAAGATTAAAATACCGTTAAGTATTTCTGCGAAAATTAATTCAAACCAAACTTACGAAAAGTCCAAGTACTATAAAGCGTGTTTTTCTAGAGTGTCACAACTATGAGTTGGCATCACTGCTTTATTTGACAACCCGTTTAACAGCTGATAGATGCTTTTTGTTTAGTTTGCCGCTCTGAAGGACAATTATGTACGCCATAAAATGGAAGAAGTGCACAATGAGTTTGACGAATAGAACAATTATATTGATTAAAAATTTCAACAATTTGCACGCGTTGCTCTGGTGTTAGTCGATTCATAATGAAATTTTAAAGCAAACTATACAAAAAGCAACTATCAGCTGTTAAATGGGTTGTCAAATAAAGCAGTGATGTTAACTCAAAGTTGTGACACTCGTAAAAAAACACCCAATATAAAGACATTTTTATGGCCCGAAGGTAAAGACGAAAATTCAATTTTGTTGGAAATTAAACATTTTTGCGATTCCCTTTAATTCTATATTTTTTATTAAAAAGTTAAATTTTTTTAATATGTATTTTATACATTAAAACGTTAGATCGAACTATTAAATTACTGGTTTTTAAATAAAATAAACTGAAAAACACAAAAACTAGTAAATTTTTGAATTAAGCCCTTTTTAGCCATTTTTAACTGAACGGCAAAGGTTTTTGCTTTTTAAAAGTTGTCATCGCTGCCAAAAAGTATATTATTCTCAAGAGTATAGTTCCTTCTCACGAACTTTTTAGTACACTATTACACTCAGAAAAAAAGTTAGTAAAAAAATTTGTAAACGGTTTTTAATCCCACTTTAATATTTTTGTACTGATTTTTAGTAAAAATATTATTATTTGTATTTTACAAATTACAGAGTTTTTACAGAATATTTACAAATTTTTGTTGCTAAATTCAGAAATCAGTTAACACATTTTTGGGAACCGATTAGCTAAAATTAGCAAAAAAAAATTACTAATTTTAAAAAAGAGGATATTGAAAAAAATGTTATTTCTAATTAAAACTTATACCTACAAACTTTAATTGCCTTAAAATGTTACATAGATTAAAAAAGGGATCGGAAGTGCATATGTATACCGACTCATATCTGAAAATAGACATCCACTTAAAATAGCACTAAAAAGTAAAAAAATATTGACTAAAATATTTTTCAAAACAGAAATTACAAATAAAAACAAAATGATTAATTCGTTTTAAGCTTTGATTTTGTTTTTAATTTTGTATAAAATATTTTTTGAAAAAATAAATAAAATAAAAATATTGATGCTCGATAAAAAAATAAATTTAAAATTTTGTACTAATATTCACAATATTTAGTCATTTTTTTTGCTGATTTTAGCAAACCGGTCTTAAATTCCGCTTTACAAAAAGTTTATTAAAATTTAGTAGCGGCTACTTATTTTATTGTAATACACGTCAGCAGACATATGTTGCTAAGATTAGCAAAAGTACCGCTGGGCTCAAATTAACAAAATTTCCCGTAATAACATCAAAATTTTCAGTTGCCATTACATACTTTTTTTGGTGAGTGTAGAAAACGCACATAGTTTGGTGGCAACAAAGGTGAGTTTTAGCCGGCAACTTTTAGTAGTGTTGCCATGTAGTCAATTTTAGCTGTTTTTTCGTTTTGTGGGATGCATAAGATTTTTCAGATTTTTTCATAAAAAAACTGTTTTTTTTATTTTATTCATGTATTTTTTCAGATTTTTCATATAAAAACATAGTATATTATTTATTTTTACTTAAATTAGATATATTCAATATAAGTAAAAAATACAACCACACTTTGAAATTCTCTTTAAAAATAGTTACGAATTCAAATATAGAGCAATTCCATATGAAAGCGATCACCTTTTGGACGACCCCTCTCCGATTTTAAAATAAATAGTCTCAATCGATTGCCCAGCAAAAAATAATGTACCTACATATTTTTTTTTTTATAGTGACTGGTTTAGTGGTGGTGTACACCACTGTCATATGACAAAATTGAAGAATTCTTCATAAGGGACCTCATTGAAAGTTGTTTTAAAAAAAACTACTAAAGCGATCGCAACGAGTGATAGCTCGTTGGAAAGGTATTGAATCAGGCTTTAATTAAAAAATAAAATTTTCCTAATTTTTCGCAGAAATTTACATTTTTCCCATGAAAATTAAATTTTCCGATTTTCCACAGAAGCTCCTAAATTTTCCGGCTAATTTTTTTTTTTTGGATTCCTCATAATTTTTGCTTTAAGAATCAGCAATAAAAAAATGGGCCCCGACTCCTTGATTGGACAGGAGAAGAGCATTTAAGAGACCACCTTGTTCTCATTGTTTTTATATTTTTTATAATTGAATTATTTTTAATTATTTAACATTATTTTATTTTATTATTAAAAATACATTTTAAAAATTATTTTACAGTTAAAAATACATTTATGAAGAAAAAATCTTTCTTATTTTGCTGCTTGTACTTAATTACAATATTTATTAAAAATTTCAATTGTCTTGCATCATTATAAAATTAAAGTAACTTTAAATTTAGCACGTCGGCAGACGAAGAGTACCGCTTTACATTAATTGACATATCAGAAATATTTGGTATGAAGCAATGAAACTTTTGCGTTCCAGTTATAGTTTTGACATTATTATATCTGTTTTGAAGTCGTCGCTCCATGGCATCGTGTTCTTTTTGAGTGCATAAAACTGTGTTAATGGCAATTTCCTTGCTTTGAATCCACGAAAACAAATGTTGTACATTTAAGATCTGGTCAGTATAGGGCCTTTGCAAACTTGCCTTAGTCGCCATGCGTTTTAGGGTTCCCCCTAACGCATCGCATGGGCCCTTACCGTGGGACGTCGCAAAAAAGTGCCACTCGACCTTGCAGTTTTGTTCTTCTTCAATTATGCAAAGATTGTAAAAATTTTTTTTATTCTTGTACTGAGAAGCCGCGCCGTCTGAGAAAAACGTTACTTTGTCGATTGCATCGAATTTTGATCTTAAGAATTCAAACAGTTTCATTTGAAATAAATAAACGGACACATAATTATGAACTAAACTCTCCGCGACAACAACAAGGCTTACGGTCTGTAGTTCGTTATCTTCGTTTTTGAAATAAATGCAAAAAGGATGCACCGTGCACTGGTCGTTTGCCCAGTGATAAGCCTGAATTTCATCCTGAACGAGAAAAGTGTAATTCTCGGCAAAGTCGCTTATCACAATGAATTAATTTTGGGCTGTTCAAACTTTTCCGCCAAATATTGCTCTAGCTCGTCAATCTTCGGACAATTGTCGCATTTGGACAGATGACAATTTTCCGTGGGGTATGCGCACAACGACTTCGACAGGAGGTCCCTATATGTTTCAATTTCACCGTGAAATACTTTCAATTTCTTGCATGGAAAGAACATTAATTTGATGTTTTGATGAAACATGCAAACGCAGACTGAATGCGTTCCGTGCCTGTCTAATGCCAGCACGCATTCTTTTGGTCGTAGGATGGCAAACTTAGAAAATCCCACTTTTTCTGCTGGGTATTTCTCTTTGAACTGATGGTATGCTTCGGATAGATTACATAATAATAATATGCGCTGCTTGTGTACTTTTTCTCCATCTTCACGTGTGATAACATAGTCACGTGTACCTGGGCAGGCGCGGCTGTTGTCATCATTGCAGTAAAAATCTTGAATTAATTTCACCGTTGCTTCGCTGAGGGTCCTTGAGCCAAATTTCTTGGTGGGAGTCGCCAATATGCCCTTCTGTCGAACTAATTCTTTGCTTCTTCTCTCGATGTAAAAAGATGTTTGAAACTGTTCAGAAATTTAGCGTACAGACCATGATTGAGGCAGCACAGATAAAATGAGATATTTCTCCGGAAAAGAGGTCGCTAAATTGAATTTTCTTTTCAACTGCTCAATCATTTGTTTGCCGTCATCAACGTCATCTGCTTGACTGCATTCGTTATCAGAGCCTTCATCAAATATTGTCGCGATTGCACTCATAACCTTGCCTTTTTTATCTTTCCTGTATTTTTCACTTCGCAACTTTCTTTTTCTAATAGGCGTTTCACCTAAAGTGGTAATAGCCTCATTCAAAGGACTCAAAGACATATTGACCATCGGAATGTCTGCCTCACTATCAGATGAAACATTTTGTTCAATTGTCATTTCACTCTCGGATTGTGTTTGCATTTGTTTCAATGCATTTGCTTGTTGAGACAAATCGATTTTACACTTGGGGCAAATGAATTGTGCTTCTTCACCGTATTGTATATTTAATTTATTCATGTATCGCTTCGAAACACCAGTTAATTTTAATACTTTTATCTTTTTCGAACGATGTCCACTCTTGTTAAACGGATTGCAGCAAAATTTATTCATTTTACTTTAAATTGTCTTTACAGCTTCACTCTTTACTTTACAAAAAAAACACTTTAACACTTTCACGTTTAGTATTCAACTGAAATTTGACTCAGAGTATGTGAAGTATTTATATTTATTTTTTGGTAAAAAATAGGTAAAAAAAAATAAGCGATATTTGCTTTTCTTTAATAGGAAAATTTGCGTGAACTACTGGTCATAAAATGTTTTTTAAAGAGGGACTTAATTGGTTACTGCCAATAAGCCAACCACAGGTCATAAAATGTTTTGTAAATTTTTTAAATTACCAGGTAATAAATATTTCGCCATATTTATGGAAAATCCGTGTTTTATGACTTGTTTCTGCACGTGTCATTTTAGGAGAAATATTTATTACCTGGTAATTTAAAAAATTTACAAAACATTTTATGGCAGGAAGGCAGGCAGACCATATTCACTACACACTCAACTTGGGGCTCTTAAAAAAAAATTGATTTTTTCTTCATAAATGTATTTTTAACTGTAAAATAATTTTTAAAATGTATTTTTAATAATAAAATAAAATAATGTTAAATAATTAAAAATAATTCAATTATAAAAAATATAAAAACAATGAGAACAAGGTGGTCTCTTAAATGCTCTTCTCCTGTCCAAACAAGGAGTCGGGGCCCATTTTTTTATTGCTGATTCTTAAAGCAAAAATTATGAGGAATCCAAAAAAAATAAAATTAGCAGGAAAATTTAGGAGCTTCTGTGGAAAATCGGAAAATTTAATTTTCATGGGAAAATTTAATTTTCATGGGAAAAAAGGTAAATTTCTGAGAAAAATTAGGAAAATTTTATTTTTCAATTAAAGCCTGATTCAATACCTTTCCAACGAGCTATCACTCGTTGCGATCGCTTTAGTAGTTTTTTTTAAAACAACTTTCAATGAGGTCCCTTATGAAGAATTCTTCAATTTTGTCACATGACAGTGGTGTACACCACCACTAAACCAGTCACTATAAAAAAAAAAAAATATGTAGGTACATTATTTTTTGCTGGGCAATCGATTGAGACTATTTTAAAATCGGAGAGGGGTCGTCCAAAAATTTGCCAATTTTGATCGTTTTCATATGGAATTGCTCTATAACATTGTGACATGAAAAGTATTAAGGTGTATACACACGGTCTAGAACGGTCGACCGGTCTACCTGGTTAACTGGGTTGTAGTACTTTTTCCAGATGTACATTTTTGATACTTTTTCCTTTAAATTAAATAATAAAAAAATTTCTACAATTTATATAAATTTGATGTCAGAATTATGCAGATTATTTTTGCAAAGAGACATTGGCATTTCCATATTAATGTATTACAGGTACAGTATTTTCGATATTTAAGAGCCAGTATCTGAAAATTTTTTGTTTTACAACTTAAAAAAGTTTACAGCTTCAAGTCAGAATAACAGTCAAAAAATGCCATGGTATTTCCCTATAAAAGTATGTAAAGTGAAGGACTTTCTGAATTCAAAAGCCAGTATCTGAATATTTTTGTTCCACAAGTTAAAAAAAAGCTTACAGTTTCATGTCAGAATTACATCTAGAATATTTCTGCAAAGTTTTAGTTCATTGTAAGCTATAAAAAACGACGTACCTGGGATCGATAAAGACCATGGCATTTTCATATAAATGTGGAAAAGCGCAGAATTTCCAGTTTCGGAACATTTTTGCTCCACAACTTAACTAAATTTGTTAAATCTTAAATCCAAATTATGTCTAAATTGTTTCCACAAAATATTAACCCATTGTGAGAAAGGCCGTATATGGGACCGAAAAAGACCGTGGCTTTTTCATATACAATACATAAATGAGTAGTATACGAAATATTTAGGATTTCTAAACTAAAGAAACGTTATTATAAATTTAAAAAAAAGATAGATTTTTTTTAATTCTTTAGTTCGGTTAACCGGGTAGACCGGTCTACCCAAAAGTCCGGTCTAGACCGTAAACACCGGTCGGCCAGTTTTACAGACTGGTTTTTCGGCCAACCGGGTGGACCGGTTCTGAGCGTAGCTTTTTAAAGCAAACTATAAAAAATGCATGAATTTGAAACCAGTTTTCATGAAAAACTGGGAAACTGTTAAGAATCCCAAAAACTGGGATAAATAATTAAACTGCTCATACGGCAACACTGCATTAACCAAATTTAATGTTTTACAACACATTAGCAACTTTGAAAATGTTGCCCACTCACATAACAATGATGCCGCTGAACTCTGTAGTATGTTGAATTTCTCGAAGATTACTTCTGACACTCTATACCTTTGCATGCTCTTTGCGCCGACGCAGAGTGCTTTGTCCCCATATAGTAAACCGGCAAAATTGGAGGAGTTATTGTAGAAAAATTTTATTTGGTTGGCGAAATCTATGTAAGGACATTGATACCTTTCAAACATCCTTTTTTAAAAACTTTAAATTTAGCTATCAAATCTGTACAAAACTTTGTTTGGCTACTGTTTACGATGATATCTCTATACTTATACTATGACGAAACCTAAATATTTTATTTCACACTCATAATAATATTTGGGTAAAACAACCAAAAATACATTTTCAAGTTGTTAAAACTCGGTCAGTTGCCTTTTTATTAAATTTAACGCCTTTTATCTTTTTTGAACGTTTTCTAAAAAATTAATTACTAAAGATTGATCTCCACATTCAAAAAAACCTTTTTTTTTAAATTCGATGTACATACTTTAAGGCTCAAAGTTGGTCACTTTTTTTTAATTTTTACATTAATTATTAAATAATAATTAATATAAGCATCTAAAACTCTATAGCAGCACTAAGCTTAGTTTTCGCTGCAAAACACTCACACAAGAACCGCCTACACTCAGAAAAAAGACTGAACTAAATTGAACTAAACTATAGTTCAAAATTAACTTAAAAAAATTTCATTAAAATAAGTAAAATTTAACTTAGAGTTGTGAAAAATAACTTAAAATAAGAAAAAATTTTTAAATTTAATTAAAAAAAATAATTCATAAACTAAGAAATAGTTCAAAATTTTACTTAAATTATTTTACCTGAAAATAGTAAAATCGTTAATTATACCCATGTGTACAAAAAATTTCATTAATTTTAGTTCACCATGTTTTTCTATTTCAAATTTTAATTTAAGTTAACGTTACAAGTTTCAAGTTCATAAATTTACCAAAATTAAGTAATTAGTTTAACTCAAGTAGTAAAAATTCACTATTTCAAACAAATCAAAAATTTAAGATTTTTTAATTTTTGTTTTAGTATTCATATTTAGTAAATATAAACTTAAAATAACAACGTTTGTTATGAATTTTACTATTTTATAAGTTAATATGAACTAGGAAATTATTTCAATGGCAAATTTTAATTTGAGTTTAAGTTAAGTTCATTAATTTACCAGAATGTAGTACAAAGTTTAACTTAAGTTTTGAAAATTTAACTATTTAAAAAAACAAAAAAAAAAAATTAATATACTTTTAAAAGTGTTTTAGAATTCTTTTTATTATGAATTTTACTATTATATAAGTTTATATGAACTAAAAATGTTTTTCTGTGACAAATTTTATTTTAAGTTAAAGTTACTTGATTCAAGTTCATAAATTTAACAAAATAAAGTACATAGTTTAACTTAAGTAGTAAAAATTCAGCTACTTCAAACAAACAAAAAATTAAATATTTTTAAAAGATTTTAGCAATAATATTTAGTAAATATAAACTTAAAATAAAAAAGTTTATGCTGAATTGTACTATTATATAAGTTTATATAAACTAAAATAAGAAG